>JBBVQN010000014.1:0-600000 GCA_038993655.1 Talaromyces verruculosus
ATATATTAAAGGAAAATAATGATATTAAAAAGTCTATTTGGCTTTTATATTTTCTATATTTTTTGTTATAAATTGGTTGATATTCAGAATCTAATTCTAAATTTGAACTATTTGAATTTATAACTAGGCTATACTAGTAAGGCTTATTAAACTTTATAGTACAGTTTATAATATTATAGCTATAGCTTAAAGCTTTATAATCTTTAGCATAGATTATATACCTTAAAGATTAATTCTTATACTCTAGGAAGCTAGAGTATCTTATTCTATAGTATTAAATGCAAATGCCTTTAGAATTAAAATCCTTATAGATCTCTATCTTATATATATAGTTATTAAATTATAGGCCTATTTTAAGTAGCTTCTAGGCATTCTTATATATATTTACTATTATTACTATAGCAGTATTACATTATTAATTAACTCTAATCTTCTTAGGGCTTTAGAGCTAGATAGGTTCTTATTTAAGCCTAAAAGATGTCTCTATTTTAATCTTCTCCTAGGCTAGCTCTAGGCTATAAATATTATTTATATAGCATTATATAGAGATCCTATAGACTTTTATATACCTCTATTACTTACTACTCTCTATAGAGATAACTACTAGATCAATCTTTTATATAGTAGTAATAAGTATATTATTATAGATAGGGATAAAGGTATTACTAAAGGCTTCTTTCTTAAGGAATATAGTAAGATACTTAAAAGCTATATATTCTGAATTTACTGCCCTAATAAAATCTAGCAACCCTATATTTATAAAAGTGTGATTAAGTACTAGAACGATATTCTAAATATTCTATTTAATTATAATAGCTAGATCTTAATATTTAAAGATTAAGTATTATTTCTCTTTATTCTAAATATTTATAGATATCCTTAATATCTATACAGGCCTGCTAGATACTATAAGTATTACTTTCTATCTTCTATATTATACTATTTTTTATTCTCTAGTATTTATTTAGAAGGCCTTGGCAGCCAATCCCTAGTTTTTAATAGCTAGCCCTAGATATAGAGATATAGATTGAGTAGTTAAAGGCCTTTATAAAAGTTTTATAGTATCTTTATAAGTATTCTCTAGTGCTAATAAAGCTCAGTTTTAATAATTTAAAAAATCTTAATATTAGGATAAGTTTTAATATATAATTAAGCTAGGTGCTAGAGTTTTAATAATATAAGCTTGCTCCTTTTAAGCAGGTATTAATTTATTTTTAGTAATAAAGCTTAGTAGCAAGCTGCTTATCCTAGTATTATATACTAGAGAAGTATTAGATACTAGGTGTATATTAGCCTGCAATACTTATATAATCTTTTTTAGATAGTTAATTCTTATAATATAAACCTATATAAGGCCTATATAGGCCTTAAATATATTCTTATTCTTAGTTATTTAGATATTAATAAGTGCTATAGCCCCTATAATATAATCTTTTAATAGCTCTAGAACTATTATATAGACACTTGCACCTCCTAAGTCTTATTATATACATTTTTATCAGTTACCCTCTATAAAATTAGGGTTAGTAATATTATTAATAGTATTATCTAGTTCCTGTATAGCTTTAATAAGCCTTAAGACTAACTACTCTCTAAAGGTTATTCTAGTGGCTTAGAGTGCTATTTGGGCCTATAGTGCTGTCTTAAAGCCTTTTTCTAGCTATTAATCTAAACCTAATAAATAGTCTTAACTACTGCTTAGTTTCAAGAATTATAATAATATCTCTGAAGCCCTATTTCCTGGTATTTAGGGTAGATAGTCCCTAACACCCCCTATCCCAGCCCCTATCAATTTGGGGACATTGCGGCCCTTTAGGGATCCCTATGGTGCCTCCATAGGCGTTTCTCGGTGCTGAGAAGCCTATAAGGCCCTCTAAAACATGCGAAGAGCGCTGTTTTTCAAAAAGTGCCGAAACTCGTGTTCCGGCCGGATTTTATATTTCTATAACCCTTTAGCATATATTTCTTATTCTTAGCAATCATCTCTAGATGGTTTGCTGTTTGGTAATATTTATATATAAAGCTCTGATAGCTTATAGTATCATTATAGCTTTCCCTAACTAGCTGCTTCTATATCTCTAAGGATTAGGCCTCGCCACGGCCCGCGGGTCTACCCAAATGGGCCACCCATTACCCATTTCTTGGCGGGTAATGGGTAGGACTTCGCTACCCGTAGCGGGTAATGGGTAGCAAGGGTAGAACCCATCTGGGTTTGGGTATCACCCATGGGTATTTTATGCAATTTTTATGCAATATATATACATTTTATGTAATATTTATATATTTTATGCGTTTTATACATCCTAAATTGGTATAGTATAAAAAATAATGCAGAAATGGGTAGTTAATGGGTAACCCATGGGTCCTAGATGCCTACCCATGGGTAGATGGGTTTGGGTAATCTTTCAAGATCCCTACCCATGGGTCGGGTAATGGGTCCTAAATTCCTACCCATGGGTGGCCCATGGCGAGGCCTACTAAGGATAGCTGCTTGTATAATTTGTCTTTCTACTAAATAGCTGGCAACTCTAATTCCTATATATTTAGCATAAACTTCAAGAGAAAAGCTTGAAACTTAGTATCATTTATATAAAGATATTAAAATATACACTTTATAAAAGATATACAGTTTATATTATAATAAATAGTCTTAAGATATTTAATAATATTATTAATATTATAGTACTATTGTAGTGAGTTCTTTTAAAAATATAAGAATAAATAATCTGCTGCTTCTCTCTTATATATACTCTTTATATACTATATCTATATTAGAGCAGTTAAATAGTAATCAATATTAGCCTCTAGCTTATTCTTAATATCTATTAACTAAAATTTAAATTTAAAATCCTTTTTATCAGCAAGATACTTCCTATTTAGAAATTTAGAGCTCTTCTTTCCACTTAGAGTAAGTATAGATATAGACCCTTCCTGGCCCTATTACTCTACTTTATATAATTATTACTAGGCTTTATCATATTCCTAAATTAACTCAGCTATTATATTTTATTACTACTTGATATATTCCTTTAATACTATAATCTCCTTAAGCTACTCCTTAATTAATTCTATATTATTATTCTATTCTATAGCTGTTCTGGCTCTTGTTTTAAGATTGCTTAAATATTTATAAAGACTATTAAATAATCTATTAAGATATTCTTTATATAATTATTAAAAGGTTATGTAATCTAAGGAGTCTATTACTCCTTTTATATCTAATTCATCTAAGATAGGGTTATTTAGTTCAAAAGTTAGATATTAAAAGGTATATTCTTGCTCTCTATCTTATTATACTCCTACACTTAATACATATATTATAGCACTATTACAACCCAGTCTTATTATCTTATTTAATAATAAATATTATAAAAAAATAAATTTATAAATATCTCTAGCTTGAGTATGTTGATTTGTGTTATTTACTATATAAATATACTAAGATATAAAGAAAAAAAAGAAAAAAGGTCTTTTGATTAGAGCAAGATACTATCAAGGTCTGCTGTACTGATTTACAAGAGATAAAAAAAAAATGATGCTTACTATTATGTGACAATGGTTAAGCTTGATATATTGATTTAGTTAAGCTAATGTACATGAGGCACTAAATACGAGAATAGTAAGCATGAGGAAAGGAAGGGAAAGGGAGAATGTGCTCTAAGCCCAGTCCTTGATATAAATACTCTGTGACGGTGCCTAATTGGGTAAGGGTGGTCCCCCTGGGGACGCGTAGTCAACTTCCTCACCGCCCGGCAGTACTCTGATTGCCTCAATGATTGCTTCATTGAAGGCCGGCTGTCACAAATATACTTATAATAGAGTACAGAATAAATATTATTAAAAGAATAAATTATACCTGCCTTTATCTTTAAATTAGAACTTAAAGATAGGTTTTAATAAATAACTTAGAAAATGATTTAATCTTAAACACAGATCCTACTTCAGATATCTTAGATAAAGTAGCTTAGTATTAATAGTATTTCTTCTTCTATTTCTTATACTTTAATACTAACTCTGTAGATAATTCAGGAATCTATTTCTCTTTTAAACTACTTTTTAATAGTTCAATAAAACGGCCTTAGGATACTAAAGCTAGGATATAAAATAAGCTAGAGATATAAGATAATTTACTCTATATAATAAGCTTTAAAGTGAATAATATAGCAGGCTTTATAGAGAAAATTATCTTATATATTTTATTAGCTGTGTTAAGATAACACTTAAAAAAAAAAGAATAAATTATACTGAATTATAAAGATAAATTAAAGATATAAAACAATAGACTTTAAAGGTGCACTTATAATATAAAAAATAAACCTATTATAATACTAAAAATAATACTAATAATATAAAGAAATAAGAAATAAAAACAGTATAATATAAGAGAATAAATACTTAATCTAATATAAGTTTAAATAATACTAATAAAGTATAGCAAGCTTTAAAAATATATCTAAATATAAGAATAAAGATATATCAAATAACTAAAATAAATATAAATCTATCTAATACCTAAAATACACTATAAATAAAACAATAAAAGCAGTACTAAAGGAAATAAAATATATATATTTAAAAGTAAGAAAGAAAAGTAGCAGAAATAAATAATAAAAATAAAGAGAAACACATATATATCTTATAATTTATAATAAAGAAGAGAAAAAGAAAAAAAATTAATAAATAAAATCAAAATAAAAAAGTACTATACTATAATAGCAAATAATTATTTTAAAATTTATTATATTATTATATAGCTATCTTATAGATAAATTGCAACTATCCTACATATAATACAGAAATAAGCTGTAAGGACTCAGCTCTAAAAGAGAAAGATAACTATAAGACAAAGAACTTAATATAGGGATAATCTTAATATAAAAACTATATTATGTGCTTTATTTTGCCCTAGGGTTATTGAGTCAGCAACCTAAAGCATGCACAAATCGAATATGTAAATAGTTATGATTCAGACAGAATCTTAGAAGGTAGCAAATAGCTACCTTACAAATCATACCCTACCCTTAGGGTTCTCCTATGAAATAAAGCTACTTCGTATCTTACTATCACGCTTCCTACCTACTCTCTAACAGGTCTGATAGAGCTTTGTTCTTTGGTTATAGGTTTTGTTCAATATATATGCTTATAAGTGGCTTTCTAGAAGGAAAATAAAAATGTATACTAAATAATATATAATTTAGTAAAACTATAGTTTTTTTAATCAATAAATCCTCTTATCTCTTAGGAGTATATATCTAGAATCTTCTTACTATATTCTCCTATTAATAAATCTCTAATATTATAAGCCACGTTAAATATTGACATATATTCTATTTAAATACTCTTTAATGTTAAATCTATAGATTATAGGCTTTACTAGCTATAAGCACATATATAGAGGATTATATCTTCTCTTTAGAGTTACTAGTAATTTATATATAGAGCAGTCAGCGTAGGCTAGGATTAAGATTATAAAAGCCTTAGAGTACATAATTATAGATTATAAGTATGATAAGGGACTGCAAGTATTATAAGGGACTTAACTAGCATGTATTTAAATATATTAAGAGACTGCAAGTATAATAAGAGACTTAAAAAATAGTAATACACTTCTTCCTGCCCTCCTTTATATTTGTAGAATCGGGTTGTAAGCTCGATTTTAGGCAGATCTTAGCTTCCTCAGCAGTTGGCAATTCTCAACTGCGAGTACTGATCCCCAACACCGCGTAGAGGTGTCCGCCCGTTCGTTGGGGACTACATGAGATATTCTGCTGTTTTTGTACCCTGGGCCTATCGCTATTTTGGCCAATGGGAAGCTACAGATTTGGGCCGCAGGGGCCACTATGGCCGATGTGGCCAATGAGAGACCGGGGATCTATCCTAGGGACTATTAGCGTACACCAGCCCTAGACTAGCTCCCAGATGAGGAGATAGTTACTCCGTACATTTCCATAGATCTCCGTAATAAGTCCCTGCCAGATCACATCCTATACAAGAAATTAAGTCATAGGCTTGCACCAATAGCAAAAATCACTCATGCTCCGTTGTCTTATTGAATGCCACCTTGTTGAATGCGCCTCCACTATAAACAGGATAGCGCCCGCCATGGTGGTATCAACCTTGCGGACTTGGCCCAAGACGGACAAGGAAGATTTGGCGATGTTAACCTGAAACTGCCGTTGAGCCTCATGGTGGACTCTCTACAGGATATTTTGCCAAGATCCAGCCATTTCAAGTCAGCAACTGCCCTAGCGATGGGTTCATTATTGGTGAAGTTGTTCGAACTTGAAAAATTGGCCAATTCTCTCGAGTTGGCGCATGTGCACTGGTGAGCCATGCGAATAGGATTTGGTCAGGTTCGGGTTTTCCCGGGTTCAACCAGACGCTCAGGTTATTTAGTAACTAAGTTAGTTAGATTAGTTAACTAGTTAACTCAGATATGATTGCATAATTAAATTAGAACTTATCTCTACGTAATTAACTAAGTTAATTTAATTTATTAAGCTATACACTAGGCCCTTGTATTAGATTTGACTTATTGGCCGGCTTAGGTCATTTTAATGTCTTGAGAGGCCGAGTCTGTGAACTGCTACTTGCATCCCAGCACACCGGGCCGAGTCCAGGCTCTGTAGCCGGAAATCGGGATTCGATAGCATCCGCGGATTATTCAAAAAATTCTCTTATGGTGGAAGACAAATACAATCTATTCGGTGTTTCACTCCTTTCCCAGCTTCCCAATCTCCGGCCTGAACCCTGACATTCTAATTTCTGCAAATATCCCCTGTCTTCTTACCCTGGAATATTTTTTTCGTCCAAACTTCACACTCCTTTGACGCCTGTCAGATCGAGACTTCAATCTTGCGTGCTTGGAGATGTCTGACACCTATCTTCAATTAGCCCAGATCTTCCTCGTTGTTTGTCCTTCATATGTTATTTTTGGCTACAACCAAGCGGGTTTGGGGGGACTCCTGAATTTTCCTTCCTGGATAAAACAGTTTCCTGCACTTGATACTACCAATACTGTTGGTCAGCAAAAGGCCCATAATTCAACTGTTCAAGGGGCCGTCGTCGCCTCATTTACGCTCGGTGCGTTATTTGGTTCGCTCAGCTGTGTGTTGGTTGGTGATTATCTTGGTCGGAAACGTACAATCTTTCTTGGAGCATGTGTCTCTATCATCGGCCAGACCTTGGAAGTGTCTGCTCATTCTCTGGCCCAACTCACTATCGGCAGAGTAATCTTGGGAATCGGTGTGGGCTTTCTGAGCGCCACAGTCCCTGTCTGGCTTTCTGAATGTTCTTCTGCTGAGAAACGGGGTCGCAATGTTGTGTTAACAGGGCTGTTTATCGCCCTGGGCTTCACAATTTCGGAATGGGTTAACTTTGGTCTTTATCACATTCAGGATTCTGCTGCCTCTTGGAGAGGGTCTTTGTCCGTACCGTTTTTCTTCTCGTCAACCATTATCTGCAGTGTACCCTTTCTTCCCGAATCGCCCCGTTGGCTGGTCGGCAAAAATCAAAGCAATGCCGGAAAACAGGCGCTTGCCGCCCTAAGTCATAAACCAGTGGATTCCCCTGAGATCATAGCTGAGGTGGCTAGGATTGAGAGATCTCTCGAAGATCATAAAAACACTTCTCTTAAAGATGTGTTCAGCATGGGAGAGGATAAACTTTTCTATCGTTTTGTCCTTTGCGTGCTGCTTCAATTCTTCCAGCAGATGAGTGGTGGGACCTTGATTTCGGTCTATATCCCCATTATTTTTGAAAAGAACTTAAACCTCGGACCGAGCACCGGAAAGATTCTTGCCGCGTGCGCTATGATGGAGAAATTTTTTGCCTGCTTTGTCTGCTTCTTTGTCATAGACAGAATAGGGCGACGGGCATCTTTCATGATTAGTGGGGCTGGAATGTCTCTTTGCATGGCGGCAATGGCCGTGTCAAACTCCTTTGGTGCTGACAATCACTCAGCTTCCATAGCTTCTGCGTTTTTTGTCTTTCTGTTCAATTTCTTCCTTCCTATCGGATTTCTCGGAGCTAATTTCCTCTACCCGACTGAGGTGGCTCCAGCGAGTCTCAGAGTTGCGATACAGGCTATTTCGACTGCGAACCATTGGCTTTGGTAAGGCTCTTAACCCTTTATCAGATTTCGTATTTAAGAGATCCTAACCTTACCATTTTCAGGATGTTTGCAGTAGCAATGGTGACTCCTGTCGCTCTTAACAATATTGGATATGGATATTATATTGTCTACGCGGTAATCGCCGGTACTATTCTGCCGGTAGTGTATTTCTTTTATCCTGAGACAATGGGTCAGAACCTGGAGGACTTGGACCTCATCTTCCGCGAAGCTCCATCCGTCAGGGCGGTTGTGTCACTATCGAAGGTGGCGCCACGACAGAGCGTGGTTATCCATGCTTCCGATCACAAGGTGGAGTTTGACAAGGTTGATCATGTGGAAGAGGCGTCACAGCCGAGGTTTTCAGAGGATGGGAGTTAAATATTCAGTATGGGCCGCGTATCTCTCTACGCATGACTGGACGAACTACTATTCTCTGCTTATGCAGGGTAAGTTGGAATGAGTCATAAGTAAAACACACTTGGGCACTATCAGGCATAACTGGAGCTCAAGATGTTAATTCTGTAAACCGAGGCGTGAACAAGTGAATGCAGGGGCTTCAGGTGTAAAGTATATTGTGTATAGATGAGAGATCTATTCGTATCTACCTTTTCTAGAAGAGACACCTCCACTTGCCTACCTCCTTTTTTCGAAATTATTCTTGGTCAGAATTAACGTCCCTAACTAAAAGGAATATAAAGTGCTCTACCGACCAGTTTCCTTCACTGCATTGGGATGTTGCCATCTACTTTAAGTTCCTGTTAGTGATAAATATTGAATGCGATAAAACCATCACGTACGGATAGGACTAGCTCCAAGACTCATAATTGGATTATCGCATGTTTCATTTTCGCCATAATGTTTAACGATATCTCAACTTAAAGAATTCACGACCATTTTTCGGAATCTTCTCAGCGGGGATCGATGACCGTAGCGCTCTTTGATAACAGTCAGAATTTCTCGAAATCCTTTCGCAATAAGGATAGGCCTTGGTGGATGTCATCTTTTATGAAGCGGAAGTGTTGATATAATTTATCGACGTGAGGAAAGCTTTCAAGGCATTCAGGACAGACCACTTTGATTGTGGATTTGCTTAATATCTCAAACAGTGTTCTATTCTGTTTTTCTGAACTGGCCAGTCGGAGATACCGTATTCACACGGAGGATCTCGCTTAATAAGTGTCAAGGTTAGTAGATAACCCAGAGAACCACTACCTCGCAGATGTATCTGAAAGGAGAGAAGGTGAATGGAGCTTTTATAGAAGGATGTAGCCGTGCCGGATATCTAGGATACCCTTGCTACTCGTCTTCACCGCTATGTCGTACAGTGATCACGAAACGACCGTCGAAGAGTCAGATTCTGGCCTCAGGTCAGATGACAGTTCGACAAACTTGGACGAAATTGAAATTTCAGATAATGGTGTATGATTTCGAGCTGCCCACTCTTATTCATAGCTAACTCAAACGCAGTATTTGTGCGTATAGCACTGGAGATTAGCGGTTCCCAGCTGATCGGTATGCTTGCAGAGCGACGATAATGAACACGATCGCCTAGATATGGTATGCAATGTAGTACGAATACGTGTCTTTACGCGCACCGATTACCAGATTTTCTGTAGGTGAGATATCGAAGCTAGGCACTTCCGGTTGTCCTTATTGATGCTTTGTAGAAACGAACAAGCTCTAGGGTTTCTTCACTGATCTTCGCTCCTCGATATAGGACCTGGAACGGGAGCCAGGGCCGTCGCAACAGGGAGTAAGTGCATGACGGTCTTTAAGGAAACATCTATTTATGCTCGCGCAACTTTTGTCCATCTGCACGTGTGGTGGGGCTTTACATCAATCTGATGCACCGAAGCGGTACCTGTGAATTTGAATTGGGAGCTGGGCGATGTAAATTACAATCTTCCTTGCCGAAAGAGCCGGTTCGATCTACTTTGATGGGTAAGCAGATATCACTCTTTCCCAACAGGACCACTAACTCTGATGGCTGAACGCATGATTGTACCCAGAATTGGACTCAGCTTTTTGGTCGCATATATGATGTTCTTGGACCAGAAGGCTGGATTGAATGCTTTGAACAGGAGTTAATTTTAATCACACACGTGAGGCTGATGCAGAGACCTGATACCTTTTGGGCTTCATGGGTAAGCTCTAGCAGGCATCAGAGATGGCGAGGAGGCTGATGAATGTAGCGCCCAAACTTGTCAGACATCTCGAGGATGCTGGGTTCATAAATATCTTAGTGGAAAGAAGGGATATTCCATTGTGCGACGAGAATTTAACTATCACTCGATGTACCCTTAGCTGCTTTGCACGAAGATTACTCCATGATTCTTATGTCACAATAGTGGAAGCTGTACTGGCCGCCGCTTCGCTCAGAAGTGATGATTATATTTCACTCTAAGCCGTTGCGCTTAAAGGCATAGGAATATACCAATTCTTGTAAAGTACTTAGTGATTGGGTAAAAGCGTGTAGTGACGGCCATGCCCGGGATGCCAGTGGCTCGCCAGAGCTTTGTATGAGATCGAGGGGTATGAGATACATCGGCACAGCATTAGGATACCTAGTACGCATTTCTGTTCATTCGCGTACGAAAGCATTCCGCGTGTTTGTTGGATGTCCACATATCGATATCCCTCTACTAAGCCGATGGGGTATTGCCCAATACATGTATAACAAATTTTTGCAATGTATTATAATTGTGCGGTGGTTTTTCCCTCCTATTTTGCTCTTCTCATACTTGTTTACCCTTCCCACTCGCATCTAACAGCGCAAGCAACTTCAGTCTTTTTTGGACTCCATGAAATGACCTTCGTCCGCACCAATGGCCACGGTAACGGCTGCGGCTTCTTGACATCATTAATGGAAGAGAATAGGAAACCAGTATTCTACAATCAACACACTTTTCACACAGTTATAGCGGATATCATAACTCTGACAGGTGTCCAAGTATTTCGAGCTCAGGAGCGAATTCTGACCGTTTGGGATGGATGAATGGATCCACGGATGGTTGAACCAACCCCTTGTTTTGCCTCCATCGTCCTGCTATATTGAAAGAAGCTCTGCCACGCTCGGCGTCTCCGTGAATTCAGTGGGCCTTAATGGTGATAGAGTGCATCCGCAGATAAAATTCCTTCCCTGAGATGACCGAGGTACTGCTGCTTTTCCACTACGGCACTTGGTATGGGAAGCCTGGCTGTATGCGACACTCGCCAACTCCTACGGCTCAGTGAAAGTATAAATAGGTGCAACTTCCCGGCGTAGTAGCTTAGGTCTTTCTTTTTAATTCTTTAGTTGACGCTGATATACCCGTCAAAATGGGAAAACAGCAACAAACCGCTCTTTAGATCCACGACTCCCATGTCCCAGGTTCCATACATGGGGCAGAAGATGAAATCCTTGCTCCTGAATTGCCGCACAAACACCACTTGATTCTCCTTCCTCTACCATTCAATTCGACGAAGATAAACCTCCGCAGCAGCAATCTAGTGAGCGGCGTTTGCCCGGTGAAGAGGCTAGGGAAGCAGGAAGTTTCCTTTTTCCAGTCATTGAAAGCAGTGATGACGAGGAGGATCGCCACGCGCGTCTCTCACTACTACGACGCTGGAATACTCGCTGTGATTATTCCTACCAGGACTATCGAGACACAATGGATAATGTGATCTCGGCACCATCACTGGACAAACGAAGAAGAGAAGACTCCGATGCGCCCAAAGTTTTCAGTCCAAAACAGTGAGAATGTATCGTCCCGATTTCACCATCATAGTTGACAATTAACAGAAGCAATTAGCGAATGAAATACAAGGGCGATATGAAGCCGGAGAAAGGGAAAAGACGCCAGTGGGGGAAAGAGAGAGATCAATGGGAGAAAGATAGAGGTGAATGGGAAAAGAAGCAGCGACAACTTCAACGTCAAATCGAGTTTCTACAGTAACGAATCGACGAACAACAGCGGCGCAATATTCTGAAGTGTACTGTATGTCATCGAACATTCAACGAGAGCTGGAATTTTTTGGGTTGCGGCCATAATCTGTGCAATGATTGTGTGGAAGAGATGGATGCTTATGGCTTCTTATTCAAGTCTATTTGTCCCCTGCGCTCATTGCGAAAAGCCGATTCGATTGTGTTTTAACTTTTATCGGAACGTGGTGGAAGCGTAGCTGTGGTTGGAAATCTACTCTAGCGCGGGCTCTAGTTTACTATACCTAGGAGTCAAATTTCTAGTGTTCGTGTCGGTTTTCTAGAACGCTAAGCAATCTACTGAGATTCCTCTTTAATACTAGGACGAATCTCTGGTCAAGAGATAACCGTCAATCTGTCTACCGTCTCTCTCTGCGTTTGTCTTTCAGAAACAATGAGAGAAAGAGTGAGTATTGTATGATGTGCCTGTTTGATCAGCTTTGTAAGTATATCACTCCAAATTGCTACTGGGTGGCAACTTGGCTGATACAGCTCGCGGAAACACATCACTGCTTTTACCTCCAGTTCTCCGTCAATAAGCTGATGTGATATCTGGGTTACCCGCCAGCAGATAGTCGATCATGCCATGCCTAGATCAGCGCGGAACCGTGGCTACTCACAGCTCTTGACTCGTCGTATTCTATTTTGTTTCGTCAAGTGTTTCAATTTATTACAATACTGCACCTGAAGCGAGGATCTCTTCCAGCATGAAAATCATCGTGGGTAGGTCGCCTTAGATCGCTATCACCAATGCAAAGCGTACATTGATTGGCTGCATGATTCTCGCAATAGAATCAGTCATTACAGTAAATTTCATTAACATTACGATTACCGGTACCATTACACTCCTGTGGAAGCTCGCTTCATACCTAGGTAATCATGTTTGAATATCTGCGATGCTAGATACACTAGATAAAAAAATCAATCACTTTTCAGCCTCCATCGCTTCGGCTGCCGGACCATCGTTGATGAGGACTTCGTAAAGCAGAGGCTCTTTGATTAGACGTGCATCGACAAGCCCTAGCTGCCAACGCCTATACCCCTCTTGAGGTATAACAGGAGATGTCCACATGCCGTTCTCACGAAAGGTATTAGTCACGCCAACAACGACTTGCACCGCCACCTTTGGGAACAGCTCTGCAAGTTCGTCCTTGAATGATTCCGCATCATTTTGCATGATCCAATCAATGCCTTTACTAAGGGCGATACAGAATCTCTTTTGTTTATCGAGGACTGCCTCAGTGATCGTGGCCGTTTCCCGATAATAGACGCTCCATGGCACATCACCTTGCGTCACCATCTCCATCGCAACCAGGATGTTGGGATTACGCTCAGCGATAATACGAGCGGACAGGATATCGGTCACAAAATAGTCACCCATCCCGCCTTGGAATAAGTTTCCCAACATCACACCATCGAGATCCTGAATATAGTCGACCGACCTCGGGTCAATTGCGTTCTCGCGTAGAAGCATCTTAAAGAAAAGACCAACGCTAGCCCCTCCTCCTGATTTCATCAAAACGGTGCTTCCAGCCACGTCGGATAACTTCCAGTTTGCAGTGCCCGCGCGTCTGAGAAGGGCAAGAGGCGAGCGATTCGCGATTTGCGCGAATACAGTGTAGTCTGTCACACGAGTGTGGTACATTGTCGGTACCCAAATACCGCCCAGTGCCATGTCAGCTGTGCCATCAGCGAGTTCGTCCAGCACACCATCCCATGGTTGGGGAACAGAATAAGAAGTCTCGAGTCCCTGCTCACGGAAGAAACCATGTCGTTCAGCGATGTACTGAGGGAGGTAATTGAGATTGAGGCCTGTGGCCGTCAGGTGGAAGCGTGTCATATTCCCCTTCTAGTTTCGGCAAACTAATAAACAATTGAAAACTTCAACTCGGGATTTTCTCAATCTAAAAGATCCATAAAAGAGGTAGTGATTGTATGAATACGAACATGAGCGATGAAGGTAAGGATAGAATGCAGAGAACGACTGCGAGGAATTGCGCAGTCAGGCCATTTTGTACTCTGAGAACTTCTTTCGTCATTCTCCTCAGTATTATCATCGCCAAAAAATATTGCTAATCTGTCAACGATCTCACAAAGGGTATGTTTATCTATCATCTTGATTATCTTCGGAAAAAAGCGAAGGTCGGGATCGGAAAATCCCTATTAAGATGCAATACTTGCTAGCCTCCGATCCTATAGGCGTCTTGTCTATTATTAATGAGGGCTATGGCTTGGAGCAGAATATAGTTTGTCCATTATGCAACCGTCGCTATTTTCAAAACATCGGAAACTCAACATCAATCGCTGTTGTTGACTCGCCACTCATGTCCAGGTCCTGGAGTTCTGGCCACTGCGCTGCAGAACTGAGCATCTCACTAAGGGCGAAGGTATTTGTTGATAGCATAGTTGACAAGACCTGGGCACTATTCTCGTTTGCCGCGGTTATGCTGTCGCTGGACGGGTGGAGTTGCTGCAGCAAATCCTTTACTTGGTGTTCGAAATGTACCCGACTCTGGCGTACTATCTCAGCATCATTGGTGAGTAGCCAATCAACGGTTGCTGAGGAGAGAGCATCAAAGATGTCACGACAACCCACTGCCCCTTGAAAATGTTCTGAGAGGGCTGAAAGTGTCGAAGCACATGCTTGAAGAGCAGAAATACTGTGTTTAAGTGGGTAGCCGCCACGTAATTCTTTCGAATACCAAAGACCATATACGACGCCAAGTCCTGCGATGAATAGACTGTGGACCGTTTTCCAGTATATATCAATCTTTCCTTCTCGCTGTAGAAGTTTGATGTTTGCAATGAGCTGACAAGAAGCTTCAAAAGCTATTCTCAATTCTTCCGTCGACGGATGTGACACTATTGAGTTTGGTCGGTAGAGTAGAAGAATGACGCTGTAATAAATACTATCCCAATATGCCTGACAAGCAAATATTGAATCTGGGTGAGCTTTGCTAGGAGTTGGGATGGTATCATACCATTCCTGAAGACGTGGTTGGATATCCTTGATCCAAGCCGCGTAGTCTGGTTTGGGGCAGGCAACTCTCGGAGTCCATGATTGGCTATGTTGCACATGTCTGATTTCGGACTCTAACTTAGACATCGTAAACAAATGGTTGTGGGATTGTTGGTTATGGGGATCGAATCTGTCCAGCTCTCTTCCTAAATTCGGATAGTTTGTCATGAGCGGGTCAGGAAGCTCGACACGTATGCTTTCATCAATGATTCCCAAAGGACGACCTAGTGTGATGCTTAGGAGACGGTCGAACTGGTAAGTGGAGTGCCACAACCGGCGGCGTTCATGCAATAATTTGGGATCCATGCTAAGGATTTGTTCTTCAGTTTCCCAGTGTATACCAGTGTCAATACACAAACGAAGAGCGGTGCCGGTCAAATGCCACAAGCTTCCCCATGACGGACAGCGGGCAATAAATTGGGATAGCAAGAGCACGACTCGGATAGTCTCAAGGTCGCTTTTTGAATAGGTGATAACCTTCTCGATGAGACAAACCGCTGAGCGAAAACAACCTTCTCTCTGAGATGACCTACCCCCCGACGGATTGGGAACATCGCAGAGTGCGATGGCGAGAATCATGAAGGTGGTAAATATGTCTTTCTCTACCACTCGATCCGAAGCTGGGCAATTGCTCATGTGAAGATAGGCGCTCTCGACGGCTTCCTCGACCTGGATTCGATTTATTATTGGCAGGTGGGGAGATCGGAATTGAAAGTAGACATGGACAAGGTGGTCTGCCACATTGCGAGGCGGGAGTGAAGCTTCAGATGCTGGATTAATTGGATCGTGGTCATACTTATTTTGCTCGGACACCTGAGGAGCGTGCAAAGTGTCGACATTGACTGCTGCTATCACTAGCCTTGCGAGGGTGATACCTCCACTTTGTCCGAGGAACCGTGGCTGTCTGGAAGGTTCAATGGCAATATTCTGAACGCTTTTAATCACATCATCCTGGATGTGTCTTGGGCTTCCATCGGAATGCACAGTTCTTCCGGTACTCGCCGGTGAGGTGGTTAGGGTTGGTAGTGCTGTGACATGTCCTCCAGTGACAGGACTGGTGCCGTAGTGGGTGAGTGTTTGAAGATTTTGAACTTCACGGGTTAGAGTCTCGACCTTCGTCTCAAGATAAGACACGTAGTCTCGTGGTATCTGGGAGAAGAATTTAGCTTGGCGTGAGCGGGTTCATTCAAATTCGTGTGAGCCCACCTCGGCTTGCTTCGCTGTGTCGTAGCTCAAGCACGGAACACGTGCACGTTCGCAATTTGAACAATTGGGATATTTTTGATCGCACTATGCGGGGTTGATCGTCAGTGCTATGATGCTAGAAGTGTAGAATTGTTATCAATACTCTCTGCTTTCTCCGCCGACACCTACGCGTCGAAGTTAGCTTCTAAGCGTTGTTTGCCCTATTCAATACTGTTTCAACTTACCTCTGACACGCAGCCATTCCTTTCATGTTCTCTTTTTTTGATACACACACTGTGCCTCAGAATAAGGGTAGAGGTTAGACGATAGTTAGTTAGGTTGTGGAATGTTTTAGATAAGAAATATATCAACGCTTCGGAAAATGCCTAGCGTTATGTACCGTACTGAGGTACCTAGGTAGCGGGAAATGCCGACTGGTGCGCTTATCGTGTTATCTTCGTGAGACCCACCCCCGTCGTTCTATCACAATCTTGGTCCAGACAATACTTACGGAAAATAGGATATCTCGACAGCGATGAATCTTATCATGCTCGCCTTGAACTCAATGATGAGACCAGGCGCTGTCATCGCTACACATATGGTTGGATGTACTGAGCCAGGAGATATATGAATCTGGGTAGAGTCGTCTTCATGGTCTCCCAGATTAACCACTTTACGTCTTGTGAAATACTACAACTGAACACTATCCCCGTTCCTTAACACCACGAACAAGGACAATGGACGCGCCGGAGAAGCCTCCAATGGTCATGACAGCGGATAACAGTGCCGCAGACACCGGTGTCGAACACATGGCACCGGGCTCTATTATCTATATCGATCCCGAGAAAGAGGCTGCTGTTTTAAGAAAATTCGATAAATTCGTTTTACCGGTTTCAGTAGTTTTTCTAGTTCTGTCCACTTTGGATCGAAATAATGTGAGTCGAGTCCTTTTCTCTCAGAACGCCTATGATTAACGAGCTTAGCTTGGAAATGCTGTTGTATTTGGTTTCGATACCGACCTCGGACTTGTGGGAGGCCAATTTGGCAATATTAACACTCTTTCGAGTGTCTGTACTATACTGTTTGAACTCCCCTGGGTTTTGGCAGTTCGGCGGTTTGGGGCTAATAAAGCCCTTGGTGCTTCTCTCATTTCATGGAGTATCTGTACTCTGGGAACCGCGTTTATTCAAAATTATGCACAGGCGATCGTTGTTCGTATGCTGCTGAATGCATGCGAAGCTGGTCTCGCACAAGGATTTGCTTATCTTTTCACTACGATTTACCCCCGGGGAGAGGCAGGAAAGCGTATCATGACAACAAATCTTTCCGCTTGCATCTCTGGTGCTTTTGGAGGTCTCTTTGCATATGCTATACAGCTTATGGGTGACAGGCGTGGACTTGCAGCCTGGAGATGGCTATTTATTGTTGAATTCTGCATCACTATGGTTGTGGGCGGTATCGGCTTGATCTTCCTCCCATCCTCCGCCGAAACAGCGTGGTTTTTAAGCACGGAAGAAAAGGAAATTATGCGTCTAAAGAAGCAGCGTGACATGATTCATAGAGGTGATGAAAAATTCGATCGCAAATGGATCAAAATTGCTCTCACCGATCCGTTTGTCTATTTTCTCGGCATCGCATTCTTTACATCTTCTGTTGCAATCAATGGATTCGGCGTTTTCCTTCCTACCATTCTCGCAGGTCTTGGGTAAGTTCATGCCCGGCCTATTTATGGACTATTGGCAATCATAATTCTTGGTGAATTTATCGATTCGTTTCACTCACCAGAGAATCAATCTTAGATATGCTTCCCTTTCGGTGAACTACATGACTATTCCAGTTTATGTCCTCGGCGCTATATCTCTCGTGATTCAGGTATATCTCTCAGACAAGACGAAAAAGCGAGCGGCATTCATTATCGGAAGTTGTATACCAGTTGCCGTTGGATATCTTATCTGCGTGGGCACACCAAATCCTCATGCTGGATATGCTGGAATGTTTATCCTCGTTCTGGGTAAGTTCAATATTTCTGATTGCTACTTAATTCATTCTTTCTCATTATGCCAACTGTTATGTAAAGGACTTTTTCCAATCTCAACTCTGGCTGTGACGTGGATTGCTACGAATTTGTCGCCAGATGATAAACGAGCTATCGGCATGCCTATTGCCTATTCCATTGCCAATATATCTGGTTTAGTATCCTCACAGCTATATCCTGATCAGCAAGGGCCACGGTACATTCAAGGCAACGCCATCTCCGCTGGATTGACTGTCGTCGCAGCGTTCCTGTATGGTGGATGTTGGTTACTGCTGAAACGCAGAAATGCAAAGAAGAAAAGACTTATCGCCGATGGGGCTACTACGAATGGTCTTGAAGGAGATATGAGTCTTGGCTCTATGTACATTCTTTGATGCTTTGGTGGACTACGTGTACCAGCCGGACTCCCTAGGTCGTTTCGAATTGACTACTTCAATAGCAAAAATCTGAGATAGCCGGACTGATTATATCACACTTCACTCAGAGCACGGTAAAAACACTGCGTGACTTTACTATTTCAACCGGTATTTTGTGTATTTACGTAACTCGCGAACGGACCTGTCTAGGTATCCAGTCTCTTTTCTCCAGTCAGCCAGGGGCAGCCTCAAATTAAAATTGCCATCGGCAAGCTAATGCGAGGCACAGGCTAGAGTATGACTAAAAACAAAATTCTATTCAAAAACAACCCGTGGAGTGCCTCTTTCAATTATACTTCTGTTCAATTCACGTTTCGAATCAAAACTACATCATTGCTAGATACCAGCCGTCTGAGACTTGCTCAAGGCAAAAAAAAAAAAAAAAAATTGCCTGGTAGATATATTAGATTGTCCCAAATCCCAACTGGCCTCATTTCCACTATCGGGTGGCTGATTTCAAGATAGGAAGAGTGCCGAGAAGGGGTTTGTCTGCGTTGAAGATCGGAAATTTCCGAGACCGAAGGGAGGCAAAGAAGAGTTTACCATAATAGCAGAAAGGCCGCAGTTATCAATACGGGGGAATTTCTATATCTTAGAGCACTTCGATATCCTGCAGCGAAAGAAACCTTGAGAATTACTGTCTATGATTTGGGGTCCTCTCACATTTGAAGTCGCTGACTCTAGCCTTGGTCGACATGGCCCTTAAAATCACTCTCTACACGGCTCACCACTGCCCTTTTGCGCATCGTGTACAAATAGCTCTGCGCGAACTTGATTTGGCATTCGAAACTATCATCGTGGATATTACCATTCCTCGTGCTCCGGAATACCTTGCTGTTAACCCACGGGGACTCGTCCCGGCCTTGGTATATAATGGCCAGGTTCTGACCGAATCAGGTCTCATTGCCAAATTCCTCATAGATTCTCATCATCCTACGCATCTACTTAAATCCAGTTCCGACTCAGAGGGCGCCATGCAAAGATATAAGATCGATTTTTTTGTCGATACGTACTTTACCAAAGTTCATACATTTTTCGACAAGGCTGTTTATTCTACTACATCTGAGGAGACCGAAGCAGCAGCCAATGGGTACATCGATGCTGTGCTGAAAAACATTGAAGCGCTCCTGGAGGACGCTGGGCCCTATTTTGGGGGTTCAAGTCGTCTAACGCTTGCGGAGGTACTACTACTTATACAGCGCGTTAACCTTTGGATAACCCCTTGCTAACACAAATTTCGTTCACAGGTTCAAACGGGATCGTTCCTGCTTCGGGTCCTCACATTGCCTACTTATGAGGATATATTGCCTCGTTTCATACTCGATTTGCTACAAACAAAGGCACCCAACTTTTGGAATTGGGCGAATGCCGTTGTAGCCGAGAAAACTGTTACTTGCGTGTGGGATGAGATAGATGTCGTCAAGCGCACGATCGCGAGGACCCATGGAAATAAGAAACAGTAGATTAGCTATTTATTGTATGTCTGTGGTGTTTCGCTCTAATCTATATCCGTAATGAGAAACATCGATGGTGAAGGTCTTCATCGCTGTATAACCGTACAACTAGATATCGAAAGTCATCCCTACTTTTAAGTGTCTGTTGATATCGCTTCGTACCAGTCACATCCAGCACCCCACATCGGCTGTTCTCGATGTCGACGGCGAACACAGCTAGCTTCGATGGCGAAAGGCAGTTTTGCTGTAGTCACTGTCGAAGGGCCTTTCGCCAGCTAGAGCATTTTCAACATCATACAAGACGTCGTTTGTGCTATCTCTTCATACACTTCTGACCACGATCTAGCTAACTTTCCTTTTTCATCTTCAAAGATACAAATGAGAAACCCTTTGCCAGTCGGTGTGGCGCACAATTCTCTCGACGACACCTTTTGCGTCGTCACGAACGTATCACCCGCCATCTTCCTGTTTCGATCTGCTACAGGATATTCAGAGGGAGAAAGTTTTCTTGATGGTATATGTTACGCTTTCAGTGCGGTGCCCGTTCCACTCAGCAATCATTATTCTTCTCCCAGATTAGAGCGAGCGCCCCATGGAGATGGTGAGTGGTAACAGCTGCCCCTCAAGATAAATGTTGATTGTATAAAACCGTCGGGAAGGAAACGGCGAACGCCCGCAGCCCGTGACTAAGAGGTGTATACCGACTGATCAAGACCTTCCTATAGTCTTTCCTTGTCCCCAATTGACTCTAGGTGAGCACGGTTGCTCTACCCAAAGCCGTCTACTGACAACGAACGACGCTCAATGGTGTGACAGCTTCGCAAACTGTCCCGTATTTCGCAGGTCCTATCGTCACACTCGCAGACCGATCCAGACTGCTCATATCTTTGAAGCGGATAGAAAGATATTTCCGAACCCGACTTTGCCTTCAGCTAATGCGTTGAGCCGTTTGGTCACCGGATACTTCACTGGCTTTTATTCCCTTTCACACATGCCGCAACATTCCAGCTCGGATCATGCTCACCAGAGCTTTGCTTAGCCATGATGGCAATTGGTTCAATGGAGAGATTTGAATTCAAGACAGTAACCGACTTGTTCTATCTTGCAAAGGCCCTTTTGTTGGATAGCCAACAACAACCAGCCAGGATGACACAGCTGATGGCTTCTAGCATGGAGCACAGCCCCTCGAGACATTTACTTGACGAACTGCGCTGTTTGACTTGTCTATCACAATTTGCGTCGTGCCAAAGCCACTCGAGCCTCACGAACGAAGCCAGTATATTACAGAGCTTGCTTAGACAGGCTCTCAGGTTGAGTGGTTTGGATGAACCTAAACAGAGTCTGCAAACCTCCAGTGTGAGCAGTGATCACATCAGGAATCTGAACGACGTACGAGTCTATTTGCGTTTTGTTTGCTCGAAATTGATAGTGTTGCATATGAGGTGCCACCGTTTAGTGTGAAGAAATCAATTTACAGTTGCCATGTCCTTGTGCCGAGTGGACAGCGCCAGACACAAGCTACTTCGAAGGAATAAGGTCGCTTTCACGATACCCTGGAATGACTCCTGTCTCCGGCGAGCCACATTGACGACCGCAACTTGACTCCAACGCTCGTGGGGAAATTATGTTCTAATGTATGGACTGTTGCACAAGGTTATATGGGCTGGGAGAGTAATCTCCGCAAATGTGAGGCCGACGTCTTTCAAGGAGTCTCGGTCAACCCTTGAGTACAACTTCCTTCACCCTATTTAAACTCCGATTCCAATCTTGAAACAAGTCCAATACTGAAATATTCATGAATTGCCAAACGTGAAGGCTGGGGCTACAGAAATGAACTGGATTTTGGCAAAATAGCTTCGAATCCGATTTAGAACCCTGGGTCCCAACGATCCATTACCTTTCGCGTCTAGTGCGCTACTAAGCCTCGCATATGTTCGCAGCGGCGGCGATTTATTCCGGACGCGGAAGACTTCTACGGCCTGCATCAAAGTCTGTGTGTACAGAGGAAATCTTTCACAAAAGATGGCATAGTGGCTCAACATGAAATGAGACATACATTACTTGATGCTAATTAATGAACTATGTACCCGCTGAGTACTTGAAAAGTAAAGGCCTTAATTGTAGAATGCGAGTCGGATTAGCTTTTTAGCGTTACGGCTTCTACCAACACATTGACAGAAGGCCAAAATAGAGTAAATATGATCTTAAGATCGAATTCGTTCGTCAAATGATAGAACCAATTCTCGTCCTCCATTGAAATCTACCTCAAAATAGTTAAATGTATCGAGCATCTGGCCCAAGTCAGTTTGGTAGGCGTATAGCAAGCAGCGCTCGTGATTTCTGAAATATTCTAACGTAGGCAATCTAACAGTGGTACATAGAAAGGCAAAACATATTGTGCCCACAGAGTTGTTCGGCTATTTTTAAAGGATCCACATACGTATGTTGGTTGAATCGGGTTTGAATGTTTGCCTGTTCTGAAACCGAAGTCGGCCAGCAATACTGACTTTAGGTAGTGGGAGTTTTTATAAACGACATCAGTGAAGCCCTGGTAGTAGCCTCCAACTATGAAAGCGGTAGCAGTTATCATGAGAATTAGAGTGAATTGTATTAGTCTACACCCCCGAACTACCCCATTAACCGGGAGTGAAAGAGCGACTGGCTGTGGTACTAGTGACCAGAAGGATCTCACGGACTCAAAGACTGTAGTTGCGAACTTGACTTTCCAAGACTTGGCTTGGGGTTAACTCATTTAAAATACAGAGCATTGGTAATAATTCAGATTAATTTAAGCGATGCACCTTCGAGTAGTCTCATTATCCACAAATTCTTTAAGATCTCCATCTGGTGCGTTTCCAAGCGTACAAAGACCTCCAAATCCCCGTTTTGACGTCGTGGGAGCACAATCGGCCATCTCTTGTTCTTCAAGCTGGGTAATCGCACGGCGTCACAGTTGCCAATCTTGCAGCCCCAATCCAAATCGTAGATGCCCTCATCAGCCCATGACACAATCGAGGGACTGTTATTATGGGGTCCAAGCTCTATATTTCTCAAGTCCTGTTGTGCAGCCAAATATTGAACTACACTTCTCATGTTTTCTCCATCCACAAGATTGATAGCTCTTCGTATGACCACTGCCACGCTTGCCAGTGCTGACAGGAAGAGAACATTATCGGCAGCAGTAGCAATGTGCCTAAGATCGCTCTCCTTTGCTGTTGCCAAGGAGATACCAAAAGCTGCGCCAATATAATGTTTTGGTAGAGGAGGTATGTAACGGCTGCGAAAATTGACCGGAATGCGTATTGAGCGCTCCCCGTTTTCGAAATGCGTGGTACCTTGCCCAAATCTGGTGTGGTGTTGAGATTCTGCAAAGAATATCGCGCCCCATAATATTGCAGTCACAATATCACCTGTTGAAACCCAGGTCTTTTCATCAGAAAGATAACTGGTAACCTCAGCTTTCAAACTTTGCAGCTCTTGTCTCTGAAAATTGAATATCAAACTTTCCATATCATCAAGACCTGAACTGCCCGGCTTTTTCCCGGTTTTTAAATCATTTCCGATATGTAAAAATGCAGGGAAACGGATTGGAGGCTCGGTAGGCGTGTTTAAAAGTCTCTCGCGGTCCAAACAAATGTT
This sequence comes from Talaromyces verruculosus, assembly GCA_038993655.1. Classification (NCBI taxonomy): domain Eukaryota; kingdom Fungi; phylum Ascomycota; class Eurotiomycetes; order Eurotiales; family Trichocomaceae; genus Talaromyces; species Talaromyces verruculosus. Next base: position 23,823 of record JBBVQN010000014.1, read on the forward strand.
CGCAAACTAAACAGATTCGGAGCTACCGGTCCGACAATGCGAAGCCCACAGCTTCAGCAAAGTGCCGAATCCCGTTATATCTGTGGTTGAGTGATGGACGCTAACACATAACAGGTGCCCATTTCGTACCAGTGATATTGTTGCTCTAAAAACCGGTAGTGGACCAATTCCCAACACATTGAGATTCGCATAGAATACATCAAGTTTGTCCAATGATAACGGAGAGAAATTCGCCGACTTTAGTGAACAATAGTCTGTAGTCGCGGAAAGATCTTTGATCTGGAACAAGTCATTCAAAGATTGTGAAGTCTTGGCCAGCATAACAGAGCCCTTTGGCGATCGCCCTTCGTCGATGTCACAGGCTAAATATGGAACATCTACTAGTGTCGCGGCAAGTCCATCTTTCAGGATTTGAGGAACTTGCGGGCTGGACGCGGAGAAACACAGTATTTGAGAGATATATGATCGGGGCATCACCCAGTCAATAGGCGAAAGAGGCCTATTTCGTTTGGTTGTTGACATATTTGATAACTCCGGGGAGCCCGGAATGTGGCACAAAATAGATAATGCGGATGAAAGATAAAGTGGAGTGGATGAGAGGGGTTGCTTTCGCTTTCAATTTGCCCAAGTACTCAATGGCCATAAATTGAGCGGGCCGTGACTAAGGATAGGTAGTGTCCCATTCGGCACTTTGCTGAAGCTGTGGGCTTCGCATTGTCGGACCGGTAGCTCCGAATGTAATTCTACGTCCCATATTACTTTGTCAACACGCACTTCTCTCGATGGTACTAGATCGGTAATGACCTTAAATAACCCTAAGCGTGGTGGTGGGTAAAATACCCTAATTGGTGTCCAGTAACCCTATCACTCAAACCATACATCAATGCGTAAATGATGGAATTTATAGTGCAATTTCACGAGATATGTCCATAATATCGATTGGATGTTGGCGGTCTTGTACATACCCAACGCCACTAACAGCTTTGTCTGTTTGGAAAAAACAGTTAAAACGGGGCAAGGACATTCTATGAAGCTAATTGGTAGGAACTTACAATATTCAGCAAGTCTGAGAACGTCATCTGGCAGCGTACTAGCAATCTCAATAGGTGTCGACAGGACTTCGTTTTGGTCTTGTCGGAAATAGTCTCGTTGACTAAACAAGACAAAACACATATTAATAACTGACTCAAATTTGATTCCAAAGAAAAGTGACTTACGCAAAGACAGCAAACAGAGTCCGAAGTGCATCTGGATCTGTACTTTCGCATGTATTCTCAGCTGCCCCATGGTATGTAGCTGGAAACCATAAGCGGGAATATTGCAAAAAAGTCACATCAGATCACCCACATCCAAGGGTAAACAAAGCTGAACCGGGTTCCATTTCCGCATATGTGCATTCTTCTTTCTTTGGTGCCCGATCTGCATCCCAAAGGTGACTCCCAGGAATGACGGCAGTGGCCTATTTACGGTTGTTAGAAGGGTCCATACCGGAGGAGATCTTTCTTTGGGATACGTACGCCGTTCTTATACGTGCACTCAGACCCTGCAATTATGCACCCTAGCATTGGGGTGAAGAAGGGGTTCTTAGGATCAGGCCTAGTCTGGTCTGCGATTTGATCCTGCTCTTGTATGTAAGCACTCTATGATGATTACGCTTCCAGGGAGGTTTCGGGATTATGTACCCTATGCAGTGGCTGTGGTTTGGCTCCAGGTACCAAACGGAGTGCTGCAATTGATGCGAGCGTATAACCGCTTTTTTGTGGCACGAGTCTCTCCGGTATAGGAAGCATATTCGTCACTAACAGACCATTGTTGGGACCGTAAAATGACTTATCGTAGGTCTTGTTGACTTAATTCAAAAAGTGCCCCATGATATTTTTCCAGACTGGAAGACGCACAATCTTGGTTACTTGTTGCGGTATTCTGGATAAAAGTGCCTTCGCAAGATGTCAATATCAAGACAAATTAAATTTATGGGACCTAACACACATAGGCACGTTGAGAACCTTCGGGAAAAAAGTCTGACCCGTGTTCATCATGAGTGGCTTTTGAATCGTAGATCTTGTGGCCCTTGAAATGAGGCTCGATGATAGATAGGTCAGCCTCTGCCAATCAACGGCACATACTTAATTTCTCAGATGGCACCACCTACTCGCGTCGTTGATTTCCTTCAAAAGGTCATGGGAAAGAAATTTTGAAATAATAACGCCACCGTCCTTCTCAATTATCTTGATGATTCTATCGATAGGTGCAGAAGCATCAATGGTGACAAGTGAGGGAGCCATGATGAGTTGATATGGTAGTCTACTGATGGATTATATGTCGAGCATCCTACCGAGGAGATGAACGTATTTAAACGTGTAATTACCCCCTCCCCCCGGAAGATGCGGCCATCACCGGGCCGGTTTTTGTGTTGAGCAGTCTTACAATGATGCCCTTTGATTGTCTTACCTCTCTGTCACGGATGGGTCGAAGAAGTTAGGTAGTTATTCTTAGCGTGGTTGAAGTGGGCCATATCTCCTAGATATCCTTGAAATCGGAATGTTGTTGTTTTTCGTCTCCTTTAGTTCATGCATTGGGGTCTTAAGAGCCAAGTTGATAAAGAAAATGAAGAAAACGCTGACCATCATTTAGCCATAAAGAAAATTTCATATTCATCAAACTCACCATATTCTATCCTTACTTATCAAACTTCATCCTATAATTCTATCACCAAGTCAGTCTACTCGATCCGAGTTTTTGGGGGAAACCGTGCGACGCGAGTAAGTTCGTGGAGGTGGGTTTATCACTTTATCCACTATACCGGTAAAGCTTGGACTCAAGGACATACGGCCCAGTACGGGGTAGAGTGCACCGAAGGCAGGTTAATGCGCTGCTTTCTTAACAATAGAGATTAGCTGTATGGAGCTAAAGACCCCATTTTCCATAAATACTTACGTACTAGTACGTAGGCAGATGGGGATCTTACTCCACGCTTGATAGTCAAACAGCGTTCCATGGATAAGTAAACGATAAGGTCAGTCAATGTCATCTCAAAAAGCGACCTGTATAGGTGTCGATACTCACCTATACCAAGATGAGGTATCTCTCTAACAAGGACGCTCCACATCACTGAGTTCAAAACACCTAGTACGTAGGGCTGACGACTTGTCGTCCCTTGGCCGGGCCGGTTGGCACTAGGTATGTTATCTATCCAAGGCATATGATATATCGTACTCCTACTAGAAATCTAGTTGCTCACTATTCATGAATTTCACCTATCGGTAATCTCTATCTACCTAGGTAAAGTCTAACCGGTCTATGCATCTGCCCGGAGCGATTAGAGTTCTACTTTCCATCAATCTGTCAATTCACATACACCCCAGGTTAAAATGGAAGACAACAACCCAAAAGCTTCTGTCAAGTTTTTACGGCAGCGACCAAGTAGAATCAGCAGACACATTTGGCATTGTTAAATGTACTCTTGCCCGCTGCCTCTTTCTTTGGCGATGATACTTCACTTCATATACTAATTGATCTAGACTACTCCCGACACCGGGCTTCCTTCGAAGTCTTAGCGCTCAAACCATGCTTTCGATGCATAATGCTCGACCCTCCGATTTTCTACCTAGGCGGTCTCTTTGGTTTTACTAGATATATCTTTATATATTTTTATATATATATATAAATTGAGCAGTTCTGAGTTCAAATTTTATATAGTCTTTATTTCATTAAATTTACGATGGACTGGTCTTTGAACCCATTTGGCTAGTAAAGTACCAACAAAAAACAATTATGTAACATAGATTTTGGGGGGAGATATATTAAGGGAAGTAATGGTGGGAACCATACCCCTAAAAGGGAACAAAAAGGCTAACGATATCTGGGAGGCGACATCTGGAGAGAGTATTAACAATCTTTAGAGGTCAATATTGAATTCTAGAATTCTAAATTTGATTTTGCTGTAGTTTAATGAACCAAATGTTGATACTAGTCACAGTATGGGCAATTGATGATAGGATCCAGGTATGATCTGATGCCATCAACAATTGGAGTAATCATCAGAAAACAGGAATTTATCTACCGACGGAAGATCTTAAATATTGCCAAATCAAACACCAGGAACGGTAAAGTCAGGGAAGTCTGGCCAGTTACCCAGTTCTCCAGGATCTCCCCCAATTCGAACAAAGGAGCTTTTGGATGGGGTAGGCCCGTCAAGGATGAAAAGTTGAAACCAACCAGGAGGAGAAGTCCACTCGTCCGGAGGGGCAGTAATTGTACACTGATTGCCTTGACAGGTAAACGCCGGAAAGATTGTACGATGGCCAAAGCTATTTCCGTGGGTGCTTGAGATGAGGCCAATCAGGGATATTTTCAGATTTGCAACATTGCCGGCGGTAACTGTGATGCTGTAGGTACCTCCGTATGCCCAATCAGTTTCAGTGATTGTGTACGCCGGACGTGGTGCTCCAGATAGAAGGTACGGTGGGATGAACACCTCCACTCTGTATTCTTGGGGATGGGTAGCATCCTCTGGGTCCGAGCCTGAGACTAATACCCTTCCATCAGGTAGGAGAATTGCCTCAGAGTGATAAAGACGAGCGATGGTGGTATTCGCCATGACTGTCATACGCTGGTTGACTGGCTTTTCTGGGTCATATAAGACAGCGTTCAAATTTGGATCAGTGGCAAGACCAAAACCGGCGACACCCTGGTGAGCACCGTTCAAAATGAGGAACGTGCCATCAGGAAGTGGTGATATGCAAGTCATAACCCGTTTAGAGGGCTGTCAAAATGGGTATTAGCAAAGATGTCATGATTGAGAAGAGAGGTTAAACTGACCATTCGTTCGATCGTCCAGTTCTGCCCCGGAACGTCGGGTTGAATGGAGACACAGTTGTCGATAGCATCTCCACCGTAAGGAGTCGAACCACCGCAGATGAGAACTCTCACAGGATCTGTGTATGGGGCATATTGAGGGAAGAATACCATGGTACCTTCCAGAGGATAAGTACGACCGCCGAGATCGTTGTTTACTGCACCTGGCATGTTCGGTAGCGTTCGGATTGTCTGGAAGGTGGACTCATCCAATAAACGGGCCTCATTATAATAGGCGGCCAATATCGTCTTGGAAGGCATCACTCCCATGAATGGGTATAGATTGTTGGGATCAGTACGTTCCAACCAATCCATGTAGAGCGTTGGCCCAACTCTCGGTAGAATTTCTAGAGTAGGTACCGGGGGCCCGTTGGATCCTGTCTCACCACCAACAATAAGGATGGAGCCATTAGCCATGATCATACCGGAAGGATACCAACGACCATCTTGTAAGGAGAGTTCAGCCTGGTTTTCTTGCCAGTCATTGACGCTGAGTTCGCCCGGAGAGCCATCCGGCCAGTAGAGTCGAATACCTTCAGTAGACACTCCTGACCATCCACCAACAGTAAGCTGTCTTCCCGCCTTGTCAGGAAGAACAAGGCCAGCGGAGCAGAAAATGTCGGTTTTAACGTGCATCGGTCGCCATGCATTACTGAAATCATTCTCGTAAAATAGATCCAGCTCATAGGCACCGGTAGTGTTTGGCGGCCCGGTCCCCCATTTCTCCAAGAAAGTGACCTTGCCATTAATATTGACAGTGGTCATCAAAGGCACCACAACACCGCCGATGAGAAATTGGTAGAGACCAGCGTCATTTCCTGAAGCATATGTCCACTCATACAAAGGAGTGTCGCCCTCCCAAACATAGTAACTAAGCAAGTTTCCGGCACCACAATAGTGAATAGTATCGCCGGTACAAAGAAGGTTACATTGAGAATCAGGGACGATTTGTACGTCAGGGCCGATGTCGAAGGTATCGCCGCAGACTAAAATGCGTTAAAAACGATAGATCAGTTTCGCTATATAGAATAGGGACTTACAGCACTGTTCACCATATTCCATACCGGCCGCCTGAAACCCGTATTCTTGACAACGAGAAAGACAAGCAGTCGCTGAGTTGTTGGTTGTGTATGTAGTCATATAAGGGAAGGTCCGTGTATTATTAACGTTGTCCCTAGAGAGCACTAGCTTTAGTACCAGTTCCATCACAAGACTTAAAAGAAGCAATACGTGGACATACTGAAGACAACCCTTGTACACCCAGGAGCCAGGCAAGTCGGTAGTTTGCACTGTGGGAGGGGGTAGAACTGTGATTGTGGCGCTGGAATAGATGCTGAGAAGATTAGGTCCACCACAGATTTCATTGATATTCCCGGCACAGGTCATGGCGCACTGTGAATCAGAGCCTGCCAACGAAGCATTGTTCCGCACGTAGTCATCACAGAAGCATTGGTCAGAATATTCCATACCTGCCACGGTATAGCCCGAGGATAAACACAAGTTGATGCAGGATTCGATGGTCATCGTGGGATTATCGTTTTCTTGGACAAGCATAGAACGCACCCCACCAATGTTGTCCACATAGCAACCCTGGTAGGTCCATCCACCTGGTAGTCCAGTGGCACTCGTAGTGGCGCTAGTGGTAGTTGTTGATCGGACAGTTGTTGATGGGACGGTTGTACTCAGGACTCCGCTCGTTGTTGTGCTGACAACTGCCGTTGTAGATGTGACAATGGAAGCAACCGTCGTTGATGTTGATGGTGAAGTGTACTGGAAAATGTTCAGACGATTAGGACCGCCACACTGTTCAGTTGCATTGCCATTACAAGTCATGGTACATTGTGCATAGCCATCAGTTGCGGTGGCTCCGCCATTGCGGATTGCGCTATCGCAGTAGCATTCAGCAGAGTACTCAACACCCGCTAGTATATACCCTGCAGCGAGACACGCGGCTTCACAATTTTCTACTGTCATATTGGCGGGTCCACCTTCAACAATTCCCTCGTTCTGAAGTACCCGCGCAGCGACGGAGTCGCTGTAGCACCCCAGGGTAAGCCAACCAACGAATAGGGTAGTTATAGTTGTGCTAGCGGACACAGTTGTGCTTGAGATAGCCGAGAGATTGACGGGCGCAGTCGTAGAAGATGATGGAGGATCGGTAGTTGACTTACTGCTGGAAGTGACTGGATCTGAAAATGTCGTGGTAGCTGAGGCAGAGGTAGATACGGTCGTAGACGACGATGAGGGTACAGTGCTGGTCGATTCAGTTGTGCTTGTAATTGGGGTAGTGATAGTTGTAGATAAGGACGCAATAGTGGTTGGCGGGGTGCTGGGAGAGACTGGACTTGAAGCCGTCGTGACAATAGATGAACCCAGCTGGTAGAGATCCAGTCTGTTACTACCACCGCAAAATTCGCTCTTATTCCCAGAACAAGGATACGAACAATCAGTCACGGGTTGTTTGGCGCTATCCGCTGCCAGAGTCACGCCACAGTAGCATTCATCGTAGTACTCCACACCGAAATAAGTTGCACCGTTGCAAAAAGTGGCACAGGCTTCTACTGTCATGTCGTTGCTATATGTGTAGGTACCAGAAAGACTGCGAGCGGCGGCTGTATCATTGTAGCACCCCACGTATTGATAGCCCGGAATCGTAGCCCCCCCGGGAGTTACATAGTTGTTGTTCGCATAGACAGAGAGCCTATTTGGTCCACCACATGTTTCTGTGCTATCGCCTCCACAAGGCATGGAGCATTCCGCCTCTGCAGCCTTCGTACCCGAGCTACTCAGAGTAGTGCCGCAAAAACACTGCGTTGTATATTCAGTTCCAAAATACCGATAGCCACCGCAAAAGTTCGAACACTCTGAAAGTGTCATGTTGTTGTCACTATTGGTTGCGGCTGAGAAGGTTCTGGAGTTCACGTCATCGGTGTAGCAGCCAACATAGCTATAAGCCACTGGACCAGAACCACTCAGCGCTGAGCAAGAGCCAGTCAGTGCTGTACTTTTGAAATTATCAGAGTATGTCCCGACAGAAACGCCAAATTTGGATGTAGTGATCTGGTCGGGCGTGAGAGCATAGCTCCCGCTATACAGGCTGTAGGCTCCGATAGTTGCTGTCTCTGTCATTGTCACATTAGTAGTGGATAAACCTGGAACTACGCAGCAGGAACGAGGTGTTTTGACCTCTACAGAAAGGGTTGCAGATCCCGAAGTGGTTGTATTGCGGACCTGTAATGTCTCGTATGAGACTCCAAATCATCAAGTCTTAAAGATATTGGATATTCTTACCGCAGCAGTGATTGTCATTTTGTAATTTCCATTGCTGTCAGATGAATTGGCTATGCAACTCTGAGGACTTTGGAACAAGATGTTGTCTTGAATCGGATACCCATCCCCATTGTTGTTATAAGTCACCGTGTTACCACCAGCTGTCACCTGTACTGAAAATGCCGAAATTGAGGTTGTTGCCGACAATATTGCGGAAAACCCATAGAACTATTGATCGCTGTCATTAGGACCGACCCCTTTAGAGCTAATGGGATACTTACAACAAAAGACTCATCAAAACCGTTCGCTGTTCCAGCATACTGCGTGCTAATAACACAGGATCCGCAAGTGGATGCGCCGTTGCGGTCGACATATACGAGCTGAACGTTCGAAATGGTATCACTGAGGTCAGTTGTTCGGACACGGATCTCACCAATAAACTGAAGTTGAGTGCCACCTGGCTGTATGGTTAATTGCAGGTTACTCGGTTTCACCTCATACGGAGTGATTGGGTCCGTGAGAAGTACTCCAGGCGGTACAACCTCGATCATTCGCTGAAGCATCACTTGGCAGCGGGATTGAAAGTACGTAGGGTCGGCCATGAGACCGATTGTAGCGTTGTTGTCCGCAGTAAATACCGCTAGATCCGAGTCGAACGTATTCTTTATTGCCAACGGCCCAGCCAGCGGATCTGAGCTGTTTCCACCGAGATATTCAGAGGCGATCTTCTCATCAAATATCGTCGTCGAATCGAAGTGCTGGTAATCATTCGGCACGGTCCCAGACTGTAGCACCTCGGGGAAATTACCAGCGTGAACACCACCGATAGTGTGACCGCAGGCTGTCAGGGCGATCATTTCCGACACATTGAACCCCATCCGTGCGAACTGCTGAATGAAAGTATACTGGGAATTTTGCGGTAAGGGAACTCCTATCGGTCCAGCTGCAGTGGCATCGATACGTCCTGTGCGAATCGGGATGATGGGACCGCCGCACACCCGGACGGATGCATACACACCCAATGCAATGAGATCGGCCAGCGAGGCGCGAGAAGAAAAGAAGGGTGTGAAGGAGAGTAGAGTTGAATTGAACGCGGTACCAATGTTCTCGCCGCCATCTCCTCCCAACTCATACTGCAAAGATGCATCTAGTCCGCCGACCCCGGTAAAGACATTACCGGGAGCCATGTCGTGAAAAGCCGTGCGAAGCCATTCTGCTGAAGTAATTCTTGTCGGGCCTTGCGATGAGAATGAACATGGTGTGATATCCGCAGAAAAAGCTCGCGCCTGGTAACCAGTATTTAAGAACATGATATCTTCTAGCTCATCCACTGAAGAGGGCCATGTTGGCAACCCCAAGACAGATCCCAGGATCGACCCAGCCGCCGTCAGGAAGAGTAGCCACTCAGCCATGATCTCGTTATCTGTAACTATAGACAACGACAACAATTGTTTCGTGGTGGCAACAAAGGAGGCTTTCTTCGCGGCAAAGTCATGCCGAGGGCTTGTTCGTCTAGATATACAAGGCAGAGCAGCCCCGCTTATATTGGACTTGCATATGTATCCATCACAAGATTTGTATCGCCTCCAATGCGACTTTTGAAATGCGGTAGGCCTAAGCGGGCCTCGTAATAAGGGCGTAACTTCACATACATACAGATTGCCCCAAATACGCCATCTTGAGGTTCCGGAGTCGATGTTGATTCGGTTTTCTGTTTTCCATTTGGTTTACCAGGAGGTACGAGCTTACTGACAATTTTCCATGGAGCTGCAGACGTGGCATGTCAGCCGCATGACTGTGGATGACTACAAGTGATTCTTAAGCGAGAGGCTCATTGATAATGCTAAAACCTAACGAATAAAAATCTTCAAATAACAAGCTTGCAATCAGGGATCTATTTCTCATGGATGAAAAAAAAGTTTATGTTGGGCTCATTAACCCTGTACCCGCGGCACTAGCCGGTTCCGTGTATTGTCACCGTTGGGTAATGTCGGTAATGATACGTACATTACGGTAATGTTACCATACGTTGGGATTAGATCCCGACTCAGGTCCCAAGTGAGACACAAGCCACATGGTCCTATACATAGTATGCAGGACAAGTCACCTAAATGTGTATCAGTAGTCTAGTCTTGCAGATACGGGTTGCTGACGTGTCCAAGGCTGAATCAGGGCAAATACCCATAATCGAGGCTATCAGGTCCAAAGTTACATATATTATCCGAAGTAAAAAGAAAACAGTACCTTGGTACAACAAACCCCTAATCTCAAGAGGAGATAAGCAAATAGAGGATATCTCTATTGTCTATGGATTAGGTGAGATATATATACTGGAGTAGCTAAACTGTGCTTCTATCATAGGAATCATACCAAGAGGAAACAAAATGTCCAAATCTTGTAGCCATCATAATCGAATGAACTTAGTAGTTGAACACCATCAGGGATGGATTCAGCAGTAGCGGCAGAAGAGCATGTGATGCCAAAGTGACCGACATTGGAACAATCGCGCCAACTTCAGTAATTGTCCAGCCGTTGGGTGCAAAACAGGCCAAGTAAATCATGGCAGGAAAGAATGGGAGCACCACGGCGTACATCCATTTGAAGCTCTTGAAGATCTTGGGGATCTCTTTGAAGAAGTTTGAATCATCCTTCTCCTTTGCCGTGGTGCCCCAAGACATGTTGATACCGAACATGTGAGATAGAATAGCTAGGCTCAGATGGAAAGAAAGTCCACCGAAGAAAATGGCGAACATAGGCATCCACATGAAATTCTCAACAAGAGACGACAACAACGGCTTCTCTCCAAGGCGATATCGAATGATGGCTAGGCAGATATTTCCAGCAGCGGAGAAGACGACCAACAAACTGAGAAAAACTATTGGGAAAAAAAATTCGGTTAGCTTCATATTTCGCTGCATCTAGGCAAGTGGACGATACCTTTCCACGATTCCATGTAGAACTTGTCCAAATAGCCTTCAAACCACCCAACGAGAAAGTAATTGAGTACAGTCAAGGGAAATCCAGAAGCCAAGGCATAGTAGGATGAAATGTATCCTAAAATGGTGATCTTGGAAGATAGCTGAAGGTTGGACCATAGGAAAGTCATGAACAGCTTGGTCAGAGGACCCCTATAAAACCATGTATGAACAGGGTTGAAAACTAGTTCATTGCATCCATACGCATATCTTGCAAGGACGTCAATTCCTAGTACTAATTCAAATTTTGATAAGTAACTTACTTTTCCCAGCGTGACAGCTCGTCATAAATTGTGAGTGAAACACCTTCCTTGAACTCGTCATTATGATAGCTGGCCAGGCGAATGATATTCCCTTGAATCTGGAGACGTAGTGCGATATCGAAGTCCTCTGATACATGGCTTTCAGACCAGAAACTCACATAACCGTCATCAGGTCGTCCGACGGATTGAACCGCTACAATACTAGCATCAATATTTATAGTTTTCAGTAGTCCTGGTGCGAAATGCTTACCTTGCCAGCGAAGAAAGGCGTTGTGACCAACAAAGGGGGCAGTTTCACCGCTCCCTACTGCAAACCGAATCGCTGAATAGATGAGATTGGTAAAATAAGTGATACCGTTCTCGAAATAATCTTGCGAAACTTGCATCACGCTGGTAGAATGCTGGATGATGGCGACTTCAGGGCTCAGAAACATCTCGGCAGCACCGTAGAGAAGGCAATCCGCAGGCTGAATGTTCTTCATTAGAAGCTCTATCGAATAACTTTAGGTACCTCAACTTACTATCCGAGTGTCTGAGTCGACGATCAGGATAAATTCGCCCACACGAATATCACCACCAGCTCCACGGATGCGAGGGTCGGACTGGATAACGTGATCGAAGGCCTCTCGATAGACCAGCTCTTCCTCCATAGGATCAACCATGTCGGACTTCTCCAATGTCGGGGCCATGCGCTGTATAAGCTCCATCTCGACTTTATTGGAGACATTTAATGCAAAATTCATATTTGAAGCTTTTTTGAATTTTCCTTTCCGAACGTAACCGTCCTCGTTGTTTTTGGGCCGAGCAACCCAGCCAATATTGTTATCATGATAGAAGTTGATCCGCTCATGCTGCTCCTCCTCGGAAAGCAAGGCAAAGCCATCGTCATTGATAAAGATGTTCGCGGTACCTGTTAACTGAATTAGCTAATGACTACAACAAATGGAAGAATTCTCTAACCTCCATGTGACTCATAGTGGGATATTGCCGTTTTCAAGCTACTAATGGTAGGCTTGATAACACCTTCGAGTGACTCGGTATAGATGGGCATTTGAATGGTAACACGCGGCGGCGTGAAGCCGAGGGAATATGCCGTTTTCATGTCCGGGGCAATCGGGGAGTAGAAACGCGAATTACTTTTGAGCGTCTTGACTGGTCCGACAGCCTGGAAAATATCTGTGAAGATAACGATCATGAAAAATATACTGAACAAGAGGAAAAAGGGGATTGTCGCCGTTAGTGCAAATCGCATTGCGCCCCCATCAACCGAGTACTCCAAGAGCAGGTTAGAGATGCCAAAACCCAGAAGAAGAATGACAAGAAGCATTCCGGCCATTCCGACAAAGATCGCGCTGGTAACTGCCAGTGGTCGTTCTAGTGACTCCTTCGGGCGCTTGACTTCCTCATGTATCATTCTTCTCGGAGAGGCATCGCGAGATGTACCAGAATCTTCGGCAGCGGCCGGTGACTCTCTCGGCTCGAGAGCCAGATGATACAATGAATCATTGGGCGACGCCACGACCGATTCTCCCGGGGTCATTATGGGTACCGATTGGAGAGTGAATGTTGGGATGGGACTTCCCCAAATCTAGAATGGTCTAATTTAGAACAGTGGACTCATGACATTTTGCTTTCCCCACATACCAAAGACAACAGCTTGCCTTCAACATCGGCGGCGTGGTTCAGAATAGCATTCAAATCGTCATTCCAGACGAGAAGCAGGTGCTCTTCTCGAATCAATGCGGCATATTGATACTTCTTGACCATATTTGAATGGGACCCGACAATATCGGCATAAGACTCAATGATCTGGACCTGATAGCCATTTGGAAGTATCAATTCGGTCTGTCCAGGCGCAAGTTGTGATGTAATGATGCTCGTGGTCTCGGTCATCATGGTGAAAGCGATCGTGGCATTAATCCTCTGAATTGCTGCAAGTAGCAGGGGATTAACGTCCTCTGGTTCGGACATATAGATACCCCTCGACCGTCGTAGGAAGACTCCGGTCGAACTATGTTGGGGATGCGTCGGCGGAGGAAGCCATTGGTACGCAGTCAATCGCACATGAAAGAACTTGATCATCTAGAATTTTGGTTATGTACACGTCGCTCACTGGCAATTCAGATATTTTGCACTCACTGCTTTATACTTGGAAGCGTCGTCAATGCTATTGTTGACATATCGTCTATCAAAGTAGCCTTGTCCACGACTTGATCGCCCCGACTCCGACACGGGCAATGAGTCTCTCTGAGATGCGGTCTCTGTGGGCGTGCCATCACCTTTTGGTGTCTTGTGGCCTCTAAGCGACCACCGACTAGGAAACAGTGAAGACATGATTATCAGCGCTGGCCGTGAGGGTAAGAAGCAGGGAAGATTTCAGGAATCCATGGGTACAGTCACAGGTATAATATGGAAACAGAAGCGTATATGGAATCATATCTAGCACTGAATACCCTTGTCCAATCCTCCCCTTCGGCGCCAGCGAAATAACCCAACCTGCAGATAAAATCATGGATAACGCTCATCCTGGAGTCATCTTGCAGGAAAATCGCGACAGTCCGACGCCAGATTAGTTAGGGGATCCATTGTCTCAGTGACATGGATCAATCGAATCAGCCTGTAATCAATCGCTTATCGAAAATAATAATCACTTCAATGTCGAGGCCCTATGGACGTCGCTATTACGGACGCCATTCTGCACGCCACAGTTGGCATAGCAAAGGGCTGTCGTGATGCATGTCTCTGATTACAATACAAATCCCGGTTCGGAATTTCTGGTGTATTACCAGGTGCGTAAAGCCCAAAATGGAATCCTCATAACACGCCTTGTTGTTTGGTGGAAATGTTGAACTTGCGGCTTTCAGGACGAGTGGCAGCTACCTAGTGCAAATCTTGGTAGCCCTAGTAGGCAAACACTCAATGAGACATTGAGAGCTAGGTAGGTAAAGTGGAGAAAGATTCGATTCCAAACAAGCAGCCTACGGGATTTGGACAGCAAGTGGATCAACGCTAGTTAAGACGTAGAATACCGTATACGTAGTTTCCATTTGAAATGTATACCTTAATACAAATACACCACATATTGGACTAGAAGCTAGTAATATTCTAGCACCTATCACCTTCAAATCGGTTTATCCGGAGCTAGAGTCCCACCGCTATCGTACTCTCAGTGGCAGAGGCCACATCGCTTAATCTAAGTTTTAATCTAATTCTAACCTATCGAGTCATTGACTCATTTGTCTTAGGATTGTAGATATGTAGCTGCATCCCAACATGCATGGACTGGTTTCTTTCAAGAATACGGCTAGGCACAGTCCGATTCCAGGCACGCTAGCACCAGTCTCGCTCCTATTAATAGCATTGAGCCTCTACTTCGTACTATTTCGAGTCCTCAGTCTAAATCTGCAGGAAAGTTATGTTACAATGCAGCAATGCTGCAATATGTGCCCTTCTAAGCCTTTCTCGGACGAAAACACGCAGGCTAGAATCCAAGCGGTGCGTCTCGTATTTGCCCTATCATATTAAGTCAAAAGCTGACACACGTATGGTGCGATCACGAAGACAAGATGAAACGAAAAACCAAATTTAACCAAAACTTAAATGAAGGAATACGTACGTCTTTTTCATTCTTCAATGTTTTGTTTGTTTGTTTCTCGGTTTCCCCCTTTCGTATGTCGTCTAACATAGCCAATGCACGGACCGAGGCTTGTTGGTTACGCAATGAGCTTAACTGGACATGTTTCTGGCGCTCATGCAGCCCCAAAGATAAGCCAGGCTGTTGGTTTCCTGTAGGTAATAAGAACTTCAGTATGCATAAGCGATAGGCGAAGACCTTCTGCCAGGGTATATCCCTTGTCTTGTCACTAATGCAGAGTCGGCATTAGCCACGGGTTAGCTAGTGAATAATTCACATTAGAATCTAGACACGTACGAAAGCCTCTGGTGAGTAAAACGCGGATAAAATTACCTTTTTTTAAATCTTCCTAAGCTACTTGATAAGAAATATGACTAAAAGCTTGCATGCTTTCGATTGGAGCCTAACCGAGGGGAGATATGACATTTAATCCATGTATGTTTCCGTTCTGTATGAGCTCAATTGGTGGATTTCTCAGAATTTCCACATATGAGAGTAGATTCGAACATCGGGCATAGCACATCGGGAATAATCTGAATATAGACACATGGCTATATCTAGTTGTATTTGGAATTTCCGAGTTTCAAAGATACAATACGTATATGCAGTGTACTTGATACACATACGGTCCAGGCAGCGACAGGCTTAGCCTGTCCAGGCATACCCTGGTTATGAAAATTGGTTGCCAGTGAACATCCTAGGCCAATCGATAGCCTCGTGGCCAAACCCAATCTGCCACAGATAACTAGTCCTCTGGGTACAGGGATCGAGATGGTCTAGATGGTTTGGACGTCCTCGGAGAATTCTCTATCCGATACGAATTAATAATGACGGACAGGTCAATTCCAAGCCACGAAGCCGGGATCTGGCCTGCGTGTGAGAAATTTCCATCCTGGATGGAGTCTTGTAAGCTGCATCAGCCCCATCTACCAGAATGCGCTAGATGAACAGCAGAACAAGTGAGCAACTTTACAGCTAGGGAGCTAAGGGCACAGTCAAGAGAGGCCAAAGAGTATTCGTTGTCGATTTATATGATCTGGGCCTTATAGAAAGCCTTATAAAACTAACGCTCGAACTGACATGGGATTGCGATATATACGGAGCTTGACCATATGACCTTCTTCTTTTATATAGCAGAACAAGACCTGGTTTAAAAGAACTGCAATGGACTCGCGTAACCCGTTCTCAGACAGCGCGGCACCCAGTGTTGTGGCTAGTGTTGGTTCCAGTGGTGCTCATGCTGCTCAAGGCAGTATTGACGAGCTACCTATTCGAGAATCGACCTACAGTCGTGCGCCAGTGAAACGGAGGTTCAAGAGCTATCTCTTAACGGGCGAGTACGAACGACCCTGGGTAAACGACAAACGGTTGAAGAGAATCCGCGTAAATAATTATATCATCTGGGGATTTATTGTCGCAGGGTTGGCCGTGAGTGGTTATATAAATTATCACGCCACAACTCAAGTGCCCAAGCATAGTGTGAGTTGATTTCTATTGAAACATATGCGTTGTTAGCTAAGGAGACTTAGTACTGTCTCATATTGGACGACGACTTCTCAACCTTGGATACAAATATTTGGAAGCGTGAAGTTCAGGTATATATCCTATGTCCTTGTCTACTCCGTGATGATAATTGACTATTGCAGGTTGGTGGCTTCGGCAATGGTGAGTTTGAGTGGACCACAACCGATGACCGTAATGTTTTTGTAGACCAGGAAGGTCTTCACATCGTCCCAACCCTCACCACAGATACAACACCCATCACTGCGGCCGAAATCACCAATGGCTACACGCTGAATCTCACACAAGCGGGCGGCGATGGCTCTTGCACAGGAACAACCAATGAAGCATGTTCGGTGCGCTCGAACAGCACGTTGGGAACTGTAATCAATTCAGTCCGTTCGGCGCGCTTGAACACCAACGGTAGCAAATCTATAACATACGGGCGAGTTGAAGTCGTTGCCAGACTCCCAGCTGGGGATTGGCTGTGGCCCGCAATTTGTAAGCATCTGATCCCATGCCGTTCTTCGTCCTGGACAGAGACAGCTTACCTCGCTTACAACAGGGATGATGCCTACCAATGATGTCTACGGAGCATGGCCAGCTAGCGGCGAGATTGATCTTTCGGAAAGTCGAGGCAACGAGATTTACTACGCCAACGGCGGCCGAGATGTCGTATCTAGTGCCATTCATTGGGGTTAGTCTCAGTGTTCCCACGTAGTCTTATCCGGATGCTAAATATTTACCTTCTCCAGGCCCGAGCTCTGGCTTAGATGCATTCTGGCTGTCAACGCGCGGCAAGGCTCTACGCCGAACAGATTTTACCAAGGAGTTTCATACTTTTGGCCTTGAATGGTCAGAAGATTACCTCTTTACTTGGGTGGACAATCCACTGCAGCAAGTCATGTATTGGGCCTTCCCAAAGAACACAAACATGTTCCAACGCGGCCAATTCACTGGCCGGACAGCGAATAATTCCCTGGTGACCGACCCATGGTCGCATACTGGCCGACCTAACTCGCCTTTTGACCAGTCTTTTTACTTGATCCTCAATGTCGCGGTTGGGGGCACAAATGGATGGTTTGAAGACGGTATTGGGAATAAACCCTGGACAGATGCTGGCCATGGTGCCTCGGATTTCTACGCTAGTAAGTCCGCTCTACTCACACTCCCACTTGTATCCATCGAGAACTTCCCTAACAATATACCTTTCTCGCTTTTAGGTATGGATCAATGGTATCCAACTTGGGCCAACGGGTCCTCCCGTGGAATGACCGTGAAGTCGGTCAAGATGTGGCAGCAAGGTGCTTGTCCTTGAGCTCAGGGCATTAACTACGGCTTTGATGATTGTTTCGTTATGTATTTTACTTTATAGGCGATATATTAGATGGTTCATATTCTCTTAGCGTCGTATAGCAACTCGAAGATGTGTTATCTTTGAACTTTCGGATTGGCAAATGCTGCACCTTAGAATGAGACAGATAATTGACAAAGGAGTTTGTAATTATCAACTGGTATTCGAGGCGTACCATCTCTAAAATTGCTACCTAGGTAGTCTTAAAACGGCTATACTATTCTATAGACTTCAATTTTATACAGGTCCAAGGTTGCTGCATTCCATGGTAGGTATGCCAGGTGGCCTGGTTTAGGCGCGTAGGCGTGTTATATTCTAAACCCTGATCACTTCGATGCCTACCTCCCACTGGGCACATCATATATTCCCTTTTCCGATTGACCGTGTTTTTACTTTTTCTTTTCTCCTTTCACCCCGAGAAAACTCAGGTTGGAACAACTCGTCCATTTAGCATTATCTGGTCTGGTAGTTACGCTCGAGGGTATGTATCATGGGGACTTGGACATGCATGCTCTTGATCATGAACGCATTCTAACTTGTTCGTAAGAATAGATCACGGCATTGTAAAATGATTGGAGTTACATTCTAGACTCCCCTCCAAAATGAAAAATGAACATCTCTTGAATACACTGTGTCCCTACCTAGGTATTCAGTTTATGTTGAAACATCTTTCGATAGCTCAATCTCTAATACCTCCCTGGCTAAACGGCCGAAAATACATGCAAGTTTGGAAAAACTCAGATTATTAAGATGAGATACATAGCCTGCATTGTGATGTGTCCATTGAAATTATCTGTAGTGGAGAAATAGTCGCATCGAAGGACAAGGATAACGCGAGGTCGACATCAATTGCAAAACAGGATTTTGTCCCGATTCGATCGATTTTGACATCGTGTTCCATGGAATATCCATGGCAATGCGATTCGAGATATCGCTTTCCGCAAATTCCAAGTCGGCGCTGGTCATCCAGAACGTCTTTAGAACGATCCCTTTCGAGTACATTGCAGAAAGCGGACCAGGAAATTGGGTTCAGCGGGGCCTAAATGAAGGGGATTTTATTACTGCCTATTCAGTGCTTCATTTCTATGCTCATGCCAAATCAAATATGTTAAATCATCATAAGGTGAAAGTTGTGCGAGTTATCGGGCCCCGCCGGGCTCCGCCGATGGCAGCGACAGAAAAGAGATAAAAGCATGATAAAATACTTCGTCTGTCCATATCAACCACTCCGAGACTATCAAAAGCTTGCCGCGGAATCTCAATCTTGCAATTGTCACACGGGAAGGAAGGCCATTGAAATGACCGATGCATTAACTCTTCATCCGGCTACAAAGCTGCTAGACGCTTTGTGTGCCTGTGTCGAAAGAGACATTCATCCTCTCTCCGCGGCAGCTGTCGCCGCAGGTTCCAAACTCTTCGGCGCCGCAATCCTACTGAAATCAGACTTGAGCGTTGTGTACGCGGACACAAATCGGGAATGTGGGTCTCCTTTGTGGCATGGAGAAACTTGGACATTGAAGCAATTTTTCGAGATACCGGCAGATAAGCGGCCTGACGTGAAGGATTGCTTGTTTCTCACGACCCATGAACCATGTTCACTTTGCCTTTCGGCAATCGTGTGGAGTGGATTTGACAACTTCATTTACATGTACACGTATGAGGAGACGCACAATGTCTTCGAGTGTCATGGAGACCTGGATATTTTTAACAATGTTTTCAATGTGCGTGAAGACGAGGTCGCGAGACAGGCTAGTTCGGATGGAAGGCTGAGCCAGGTACGGCCGCATTATAAATTGCGAAGCAGCATGTTAGTGGCACTCAGTTTCACCGAATTGATTGCAGCGGTCCCAGGTCAAGAAAGGGAGGAATATGTGGCCAAGGTGGATGCGATTAAGAAAAGTTATGGCCGGCTTTCAGAGGCCTACCGAAGGAACATGAATGTGGATTAATACCTACAGTCTTCAAGTTCGCTGTTCCGCTACCGCTTGATCCATCATTTTTGGTGCACCTCACGTCAAAGCAATAGCAGACGAGCTTTGGCGGTCGACGACCACGACCAGCAAGTGGGAAGTCATTTTCTTCCCGTTCCAGACTTGAATGTCGTCTCATAGAGACTGTCAATTGACAACTTCATGACAACGGCGAGAATTAGCTATCTTATGTGCTAATCGCAGGTTTTCAATTAATGAGAATCCGCTTCACAAGGCCCTTTCTACAGTAACACGAACTCCTTGTGATCCTGGCTCAGGGACACCTACAAAGTAGTCCCTGGCGACACGGACATCCTCGGTGGTGGTTTTGTAGATCTTCATATCGAAGCGAGACAGCACGGTAGCAAGAGTCAAAAACAATTCTGCGTATGCGAGACTATTGACATGTAGATTAAGGTTAGCACGCCATCTCAAAGTCTTCGTTCTGTAAGCGGGATGAGTACGTACTTGATGCCCACACATTGGCGACTGCCTCTGCCAAAAGAGACCATGTATCGGTCTAAGCGTGTATTATTTTGCTTGGCTTCAATCCAGCGCTCCGGTTTGAAATCGGCGGGTTCGGGGAAAACAGTCGGGTCCATGTGTACGAACAAGTTACATTGGCTCACTGGTGTCTGGACTCGGAATAGCTAAATTAGTATGAAAAAGAAAGTGACATGACCGAAGACACACCTCTGGAGGGATAGTCCATTTTTTATACTGGATGGTGTCGTGAGATACTCGAGGCAACCGAGTAGTGACTCCATGCATAAGGCGCAGCGCTTCACTAATGACGGCATTCTGTATATAGCGATATCAGATCTATTTGCCCGAACGCAAGTAGAGCTTCGAGGGACTTCGCTTACCATATACGGGAGACGTTCAACTTCGGACAAAACGTCTTGGGCTGAATGAGGTGACTTCAAGTCTACCGTTGACAATTCCTGGCGCAGCGTTTCTAGCATCTGTTTACTCTGTAGCAGGTAGAATGTGACGATGGTCAAGGTCTTCGCAGTAGTCTCGCTTCCAGCACCAACCAAGGTCTGTGCCTCATCTTGAAGACGATCTGCACTCTTTTCCTCTGGAGGCAAGTCACTGTCCAATAGAGCCTGAAAGACTGTACCATGTGCCTTTGAGCCGGAATGATTGTTCCCAATAATAGTGTCAACTTGCTGACGCACCATCTTTTGCCATCGTAAGAGTAACGAAGCCTCTGGAGCGAGCTGGCTCATGATCTTTAAAGGCACAAACTTCATGACGGAAAAGGCCCAAGGAAATTGTCGGATAAATGCGCCGCTAGCAGAGCCCCCAATGACCGTGTCTTTCCATTCAAGCTTGAAGTCT
This sequence comes from Talaromyces verruculosus, assembly GCA_038993655.1. NCBI lineage: Eukaryota > Fungi > Ascomycota > Eurotiomycetes > Eurotiales > Trichocomaceae > Talaromyces > Talaromyces verruculosus. The sequence goes on from JBBVQN010000014.1 coordinate 44,990, forward strand.
GGCTCCGCCAGATAATTGTAGCTCTCTCCAAAAGCGTAGTGTGTAATTATGTCCATCGTCAGCGCCATATAGGCAGCGTCAAGCCTGACCACCTCTCCCGCCTTACAGGCCTCCGAAAACCGTTGACATAATCTTTCAACCTTGTCACTGATCAGCGCCGAAGCGTTGTTGGAAATCGCGTTTTTCGAAAAGAATGGATTCAATCCGGACCTTCTAAGGCGATGATGATCATGTGAAACGGTCGCGAAGGTCGATGTTGGTGCGCCAGCACCGATAGTCCAGCTGGCATATTTGTCCCGCTTTTTAGAAGCAGGTGCATATATTACTTCGTAGAACTCGGGGTCCTTGATGTGCAGTTCATCCGGTGTTATTCGTAAGATTGGCCCTGTGATTAACCATGTCAGCCCATTTTCCTGGTCGCTTCACTTTTGCTTCTGCATTCAACGTACCATATCTTTTGTGCAAGCTGTCAATCTTCCATATGAACTGTCCAGGTTTGATCACATCGTAATAGAACTCATACCATCGGGTTAGTGCGGCCACCCTCGGACCAGGAAAACGTGACAGAGGGTGGAAATATAACCGATAGATAGCACCGAATACCACATATGCCAGCCATATGAGCGCAGACCAGAATATCACCAACATGATTGGGGAATATTTACCAAGATCCAGCACCTTCTGCTTCCCCTTCCAAGTACAGATGTATATGACATGATTAAGAGAACAGAAGCCGAGAATTGGGAGGGGAAGTCCGCTTGGCTGGCAAAACCCCGATGGACGATAAGGAGACTGCCAACCTGGCCACCGCCACACACAAGACGAAACTGAATGAGGAACGTGGAAACATCCCTATACCCTCCGTCCACCAGTGACATAATGAGTTAGGGTTAGGTGGAGTGCACAGAAGCCAACTCCACCTCGGCCCGTGTTGGTGACCAGCGAGCCAATGATTATCAATAAAATGATGCGGATTTTTCATTCCACTTCCCCGCGTGGATGCCATTGGATTTTTCGCGGGCTGACGAAACTCAGGTGTCCACTCCAGTTCCCGTTGATTCTCTGGCTGCAACTTACAATCCGCCCAGTGCCGAAGTAAATACTCGCCAAGTGAAGTCTTTTCTGACATTATCGGCAAGCAAACTTATAGGGACGAATATCTCATACGACAATCATGGCCGACACTGATAGTCGAGCCAATATTGCTCTGGAAATTGATGTAAGGTGTTCGCGGGCAGGGGATGAAAAGCTAAATTGACGCCGTTTGTAGTCCGAGAGCGACGACCTCGAGAGCATTGAAAGTGATCTGACCTCGTTGTCATCATCAGTCTTTAATTATGTTTATGAGAACGGTCGAACATATCATGCATATAAGTCTGGCTCTTATGTAAGTATGGACCGTTGGGGCTTGTTGTGATGAAAAGTTGAAAAGTCGCTCTGATTCATCGCTAACCGCAAGCTGGTTTCTGACACGCTGCCTTATTTTTAGATACTCCCCAATGATGAAAAGGAACAAGACAGATTGGATCTTCTTAACCACGTTTTTCGACTATGTCTCAATGGCGACCTGTGTTTCTCTCAAAAAGATCTCAACAATCCTCAAAAAATCCTCGATATTGGCACGGGAACGGGTATCTGGGCGATTGAGAGTAAGTGCAGGTCCGGTTTTCAGCTAATAAAAATATCCATTTAGCTGAAATATCCCCATTCTTTAGTGGCCGATGCATACCCATCTGCAGAAATAACCGGGGTTGATCTGTCTCCAATCCAGCCTAAGTGGTCAGTATCACCTTCTTCAACCGGTGGTCCAGTCTCTGAGTAGCATCTAGGGTACCCCCCAATGTGCGATTTATCATCGACGACATCACCCAACCGTGGGACTTTCCGATTAACTCATTTGATTTCATACACGTACGATGTCTAGCCGGTAGTATAACGGACTGGCCTGAGTTTCTGGCACAGGCTTACAGGTACGCGAAAGACTGGTCGAATCATTATGCGAGGCTTGGAGTAACACCTGGAATATATGTACTTTGCAGGCATCTCAAACCCGGTGGAACGATTGAACTCTCTGAAGGTCGTACTCACATGGTCTGTGATGATGGCACTTATCCTGAAACATCCTTTACTTATAAGTGGATTGTGAGATGCCTCAATTACCTAAAAATGCACACGAGAATTTGCATTCTAACTCACGTTTCTAGGCCGAATTCAATCGAATATCAAACTCACTGGGCAGGGTCTTTGATAAATTTCCAGAATTTCAGGGGCTTCTCGACAGAGCTGGTTTCCATTCTGTCAGAGCACACGAGGAACCGTGCCCTATTGGGACTTGGCCAAAGAACCCAAGGTTGAAAGAGATTGGTCGTTACTTTCGTGTGCAATTTCTTGAGGGGGCAGTCGATAGCTATTCACTAGCTCTCTTCACGCGATATGGAGGTTGGTCGACGTTAGAGACGGAAGTTCTGTTGGCACACGTTCGGGACGAGATCAAGTCCAATAAGATGCATGTGTACACGCATTGGTGAGTAGCTTTAAACCTCTGCATGTTGCAAACACTCTTCGTTAACATTGGATCAAGCTCCTTTGTTACTGCAATGAAGCCGCTTGAATAAAGGTCATTTTTAAAATTTGCACATCGGAATGAGCTTCTTATAGAGTTGAAACTTCTTGAAAACTTAAGGGGCTAATCATGTGCATCCAATTCTTTTTAGGCTTCGGCTATCTTTTGTTGTTGGTATTGGTATTGGGATTCCACTTTTAGCGAGTACTTATCCCTGATCTATGCTTTTTGGTCATTCCCTTACAGACTGTATATGAGATGTATTTCTTAAGATGTAATATATTGTTTTTGATGCGGATGGTCCTAGGATTTGATTTGTTATCTAAGGTTAAGTCTTTATGTGGACTGTGACGAGTTGAAGATAAGAACTCTAATTAACAATGAGGATTGTGCGATATATAATTTTTGAGTGTGCCAACTCACTTAGACCAGCTATAGGTATGCTAAATACTTAGATGCACACCTCTATACGTTTTCCTTTTTCTCCCTTCTGGGCGAATATTTAGCCCAAACCTTATTAACAAAAAATCCGACCGAGATACTGTATAGAATCGAGTAACGAACTCAAAACGTCCGACGATTAACAAAGTATGGGGCCAGCAGTTGACTTAGCTAGCTGACGAATGACATCATATTATGACTTTGCTGTTTATAGCGAAAAGTGTATGGGGCAACTCTCAAGATCAATGTCTCAGCCCTACCCTAGACAATGGCTGAAGTCCATTTGCGTATGTTAATTGCCCGTTATGAATCACAGCTTACTCGTAAGCCAACGGCTATCTGATTGCTTTGTGTGATTGATAGTCAAATCATCAGCTGTCCATAGGTCACTGCAGAATTGTTCATTATGAATCATACAGGATTCGAGCTTTTCGAGCTTTTCATTGGTGTTTCGCTAGAGAACGAGTGGCGATGCAGTGGGGAAGGAATTGTCCAATCATCAATGAACCATACTGGTAGTTGATAGGTAACTATGAGATCGGACAACTAACTACAGTATAAAAGTGATGGGAATCCCATCACTCCTATGCAAACTTATCGATCCTAACTGAAAGAACATATCAACACCAGCGAACGATCGAAAGTCACTGTACATAAACCAGTCTAGCCGCAGCCGCGTCCAACTTATCTATACTGATGCCACTCACGGCTGCTACGACTTCATCCATAACAGCGCCAATGAATCTACCACCAAGTCCGATAACATTACCGGCATCCACATCCTTCAATGAGTCAACTGACTCTCCTGTCACACCCGTGCAGCCTTTCACACCAGGGCAATGTCTAATATGCCCCATGTTTTTCCCAACCTTCACTGATAGCGCGATGCACATGCAAAAATCACACGGACTGTTTATCCCTGATCGAAAACATCTAGCGATCGACCTCGAGACACTTTTCGAATATCTGCACCTAGTTATTTTCGGGTATCGAGAATGCATAGGATGCGGGACGAGTAAAGCGACCGTCCAAGCTATACAGCAGCATATGACCGGCAAAGGTCACTGCAAGTTCGATATATCCGCACAGGACTCAGAATTTGCAGAGTTTTATGATTTTTCAGAGCTAGAAGACGAGGTAGAGGGTGATATTGAAAGTGATCGCCATGAAGGAAGCTTAAAGGAGACACCGACAAGGTCAATGAGAAAGCCCGTGGTGGCCGACAAAGACTCGATCCATTTACCATCAGGCAGAATAATATCGAAAAAGTCATCGACACAAGCGGAAAAATCATTGTTAAATCGATTAAAACGTCGAAACCCAACTCTATCCTCACGACTAGAATATCCTGCACCAGAGCCCGACGACGAGGAGGGACTCAAGCTAGAAGAATTCAACTCGGATTCAGATAACATGACAATATCTTCGAGCAAAGAACAACGGGAAAAGGCAGTGATGAAATATCAGCTATCAACTATGAGCGCCAGTGACCGAAATAGTTTGATGCACTTATCTGTGCCTCAGCAGCGCTCGATATTGGCGATACAACACAGGCAAGCGAAAAGGGCGCAGAAAGAGGAGCAACGAAGGCAGAGTCATATTGAACAAAAGGCGAACAAGAACTTGTATGCATATTGGGCCACTGAAACACCCGTCTATTTATGTGGCTAGATGTTATGTTTAATTGTGTATATAGTGACTGGTTCTGCGTTGCTGGAGCCTGCGTCTGGTAGTGGTCATATGGCTAGCCAAGGAAACGAACGGACTTTTGTTAGAGCATGTCGATTTGTTTGGGCGTCACAAGATTGTAAGAATACCAACTCTAAGTCCATTGTAATTACTGAGCATGTGATGAGCGAGAGGACTTCAGCACGAGAGTCGAAGGCTTTTTTGAGATATGATTATCGCCCGGATGCAGCCCTTAGGACTATTCCATGTGAATCAAGAGCAAACTAACATACTATTCTGTCTTCGCGTATGTATGATAATGCAGGGGTCGGGTGTGGCAATCCCTAACTCAGTAGTGCTTCATTCCGCTATTCCAGCTCAATGTATGTAACAAGTTCAGCCTCAAGCTTGACATGCCTAATACGATATTGGGAAACGATGCAAACCTAACGAAAAGAAAGTATGAGAATTGTGAAAGAGGCCAAAGATACTATCATTTCTCCTACCATCCGGAATATTTAACGAAGCTGCCATCCCCTTAATATCCCGATTAGTAAAGATACAAGTCACTGTCTGTCTTTTTTCCCTCGTAGCTCCACTACGAGCGATAGGTTACATCAATAGCTCATCATGAATGCCACGAAGAAATTACATCTCAAGAGTTAGAGACTGGCTTACTAAAGCGTGCATTCGCGATCCTGCAACCTCTCACTCCTGGTGCGAACGTACGCTGAGCTCTAACCAACCATCTCCGCTTCCAGCCAACGAGCGATGCAGAACAACAAGATAGAGTAATTCCTTTCATACAAGCAAGAATGCTCTTTCCGATGCGGGCAAGCTCAAAATCTAAATATTGTAGAATCTAGAATAGATACTGGGTCTCAAACTTGATGACCCAAATCTGGCAACACTCGTGACCTGCCAGTAGCACCTTTGAGACCCGGCTCTTTTGACAGGCTGGGAACTAGATCCTCAGAATCCACCTCCGATGAATCTGTATTGTACTTTCGTGATGCTTCTTTTCTCGAGTCATGCCAGAGGAGAAATTGAACAACAGCGGTCAAAACGACTGTCAAACAAGTCAGTCTTGGGGCTTCTTTTGGCAATCTTGGTTCTTGCCTCTAGCACAGAGTACTTACTCAATAAAACCTGCAGAATAATTGACCAAAGGTATCCTTTTTTTCGCTGCAGGAAAATCCGTGGTTTTCCAAACAAAATTTGGGGCCTGGATTCGTGTCATTTATGTGAAACGCCATCATGAAGAGGGCAATGATACTTACAACCGCCTGCACGACATAAGCAAGATCATTGGCCAACGCAACAGTGATAGCTCTTTTTTCTGTGTCGGCAGTACAGATTTCGTTGATCCACGTAAGGATAAGTGGACCAGATCCTCCCTTCAAAAGATGTAAGTGATGAATGACCAAATACCTGGAGTGGTAAAACTTACTCCGATATTGCTGAGCCAGAACACGACCATGCGACCATGAATATTATCATAAAGTGGCATTTGACGTAGAAGAATGGAGAATAACAACTGTACAAGGCAAAAAGGTCAGCTTTCACCCTACATTGCAGTCATGATGACAAGAACCCACAGTTATGACCGCGCCAATATAGATGAATGGCCAACGAGCCGCACGACACAGTCCATCAGAGAGCCAGCCCCAGATCAACGCCATCACAATGAAGATACCAAGCGTTATATTTGGCACTTCCAAGGATTAATATACAATGTGATCCAACTATTAGATAGAACTTAACTCACGATTGTTGATTTGCGGTATAGAGAAATGAGTTCCAGGCACCGGTGGCGGGTGTGTGTTGAAGCTCTTCAACCAATAACCCATGGCCTGCTGGGCAGCTCCATTATTCCATATCACATATATCATAGCTGGAAACTGTTAGAATAAGCGGGATAGTATCGATGTGGAAGAGGACGTCTTACGTAAGAGGTATGTATGCCAGCTTGTCAGTAACGCTTTCACCTTGGCCCTTGTCCAAGGTGCCTTTCCTGCTCGTCCAATGGACTTCATCCTTTGAATTGAAATTTCTTGTTCTTCTTCGGTAATATACCATGTTTTTATTCCGCTGTGGGGAAGATTCGGAAAGAAAAAGTATCCGGCCACTGCCAGTGGAAATGTTATGATGCCATCGATGATGAAAAGCCATCTCCAACCTGCCCGTCCGTATACCCCATCGAGATTTGTATACGCTGCCGACTGTAGAAACCCACTAAACAATTGGCCTATCGATCCAGCAATCCAAAAGATCATTGCCCGTTTACCAATCTCGGAAGGCTTGTACCACGATCCTAGCATATAGTGTATACCAGGGTAGAAACCAGACCTACTGTCATTAGTTATCCCTCGGATCAAAAATGTCTAGAAGAGAACACATACTCGAAAATACCTACTAAAAAGCGCAGCACATATAGAGCCTGGTACGATTTCACACTGGACATGCATATGACTGCCATGCCCCAACCAACTTCGAGCTATGGGACATACTGATGTTACTATTGGTAATTTCACCAAGTGTTGCTATGTGTATGAGGAGCTTACGGAGGGAATCACCCAGCGAGGTGAAACTCGAGTCAATAACAGATTGAATGGTACTTGACCGATAACGTAGCCAACAGTAAATATTGAAGTACTGGTGACCAGCTGATTTCCAAACATTTCCAAGTCCTCCTCCATACCGCTAAGGTATGCATTTGTAACATTGTTCAAGTCGAGATACTTGAGAAAGTAGCCAATCTAATCAGGTCAGTTGCTGCCTATCTCCATACCAACTCATCTCAATGCTTACCGATGAAAATGTCAGTACACATGCATCTAGCTTGAATAGAAGCCAACGTTCCTCTTTTGGGAGGTCAAATGTATCCCAAAGGTAGCTTTTCCAGGAAGACGTCGGCTTGACCGTGATATTCTCACTGGGATAGCTAGTTATTACAGTCTGGTCAGCCATGGCTTTGCATGATCAGGATGGTCTCTGCTCAGAGAAGAAATCCATTCTTTTATAAACATTTGATCACGATAGTGCCGTCATTCGGTCGAAATCACGCAATTTCGTCGATTGGATACACAAGCAGCCCTAATCAATTAAGGGTTGGCTCGGCCATGTAGTAAAGGGAGAATACGTTGTTTAATGTGGGGAAATTGGACTCGACTTAATAGAAAAAGAACCTAATGCTGATATTTGGAGCATCTGAACACCTTTCGTGATCGTGGTTAGGGTATCGCGCAATATTCGAGCCATGGTCACCACAACATGACGCATCCACACCACCTATAAAGGCACTTTGATATCCGAGCACGATTTATACAGAAAGTATCCTTGAATTTGTCGTCGCGTCTCTCGGTTCACTAATTAATTCCCTTGCTTTCGCTCTTCGCTAGTGATGAAGCAGGAAACAAAACCTAAAAGAACTTATGTCTTGTTTGCAAATATACTAGCCTCTTAATCGACTAATCAAGTGGTCCCATATATATGGTAAGTTCTTATGTTTTGTCCTGTGGGTACTTGATATAGCATTTGTCATTTGCACTTCAGGGGAGTGAAATCTCGGATACTCTTGCCATGCCTTCATTTGCATTCTTACTTTGTATAATAGATATGTCTAAGTGCCAAGGAACTATACAGCCGGTAATAACCACTGCGCCATTGGATGCAGTCTCTTTTGAACATGTAGTACAAATTTCGTTACAGCGTCGGTTCTTCGGAATGGTAATTCAGGGATATCGGTATAGATATGTACCCAGGTAGTTTAACCTCCAACTAATACATATAACTTGGTGGATTTGTTCTTGCTTCATGGCCTCACGAGGCAAAACTTTATGATATCTTGTAATAGTGCGCTCAATTGTGTATCAACACAGTCTACCTTCGATACTTTGATAGTTACCAGATCTCGGAATATTAGGGACTCGGGGGCCAGCCTTTGAGCTTTAGCCCTTACACGTGGATCAATCCTTACCCCTTAGCGTTCCGTATTTCACAATATTTGAAGCCTAATCAGCTTTGCACTGTCACATTCACATTTGCAGGCACGACATGTAGCTATCGTACTTCGCCATCCTCTTAGATGTCATGATGGCTGATCCATTCTTAATGGGCCAAATTGCCGACAGAAATAAAGCTATGTTACTTCTCTGCGTCTTCGTCCTATATTTGTCGTGTTTGATAGTTTTCAGTTTATTGTGCTCGTTCAAACCAACTGAAACCTGGCGGAAGAACCTGAATCTGAGGTGTACCCGGGATAGCGCACTGTCTGAAAGAGTATCATAAATAGGCTTTCAAGGAGGATTAGAAGTCGAGTCTCCAGAGTATCGTCGACAATTGCGAGGATCTTGTAGGGTGATGTATCGTCAACACGAATTGCGTGTTGATAGTGTCTGGACTGGCGAAAAATTTGGGGTAGCTTTCCAGTTCGCTTACCCTTGGCGATAATTACCTCATGGGCTCCCAGGCGGTCACTGACGCACTGGGAATAGCCCACATACGCCATTGCTCTGAATTCCCCTCGGGTATTCACTTCGAAATAGATGTAGATAGACCCCCCTACTTCTGATCGTGTTGGCATCTGCAAGAGACATGAGATCGTCCAACGACCAATGCTCATTTTCGAACAGAATCTGTACTGGCTTGGGTATTGCCTGAAGGTACGCATCGACGACTCGCTGAACGTTTGATCCGACTTCGCTTATTAATGCTAGAAAGCCCCCCAGGTTCCGTCCAACTACACACGATTCGCCCCATACGAGAAGGTATTCCAACAAGCCATGGAGTATCAGGGCAAAGGGTTGCCCCTGGGAACGTATCCAGCCAAATTCATTTCTAAATGTACTTTCATCGCCTTCGCAAATGTCCTCGTCCACTTCGTCGAAATAGAGACCTTCTTGACTACACGCAGCCAAGAAAAGATCCTCGATCTCGTCGATCGCATCGGGTTCGTCGATCGGGTTTCTTTCAAAGTCGTCCTCGATCTGGCCAATCGGCTTGGTTACGGGGTGGTCGATCTCCTCAGGTTGGTAGTTTGGAGCGTCCATAGTGCCTAGCGCTATTGAGACTTGATTCGATGGCACGGTTGGACAAAGAGAATCAGAGGACACTAGCTTACACACGGTGATTAACTTGATTTACGGGAGTGAGTTTGGGAGACAAGTCTACACCTGGTTCCTTCCCGTTCAGGTCGTGCCTTCCCTTTTGGGTCACTCCTTCCTCCTCACCTGCTCTTCTATAGCCTACATCTCACCACATTTTCAGGTAAGCATCACTGTAAGCTTATATACACCGTGTTCGGTCTGTCTGTAGAATTTGCCAATAATTGTAGTATCACGTGACCCTGGGAATGCGTTCCTTGGAAGGAACCCCCAAGGCCACGTGATACTCGATACCTTTCGGATTTGTTATAAAGAGCACAAATTTTTATACCCGCAATCAGTATGGCTGTGCACCGGTTGTATTATATACAAGCAATCTGAAGGTTGAGACAAAATGACATGGCCGTCACAAGGGCAGGAACCTGTCCCCACGCTTTGCCGATATTGTCCAAACCTATCCCGATTTAAGGAGTATATGCTCGTAGGATTTCATCATAATAGACATAAGCCTGTCCACTCGGTGGCTCAATGCTTGCCCAAGTCGAAGAAGGCCACCATGGGCCTGCCGCCCACCAAACGGCTCCTAGCCAGACGTCGTTGTTGGCGACTAGATGGTCCAGCATTCCTGTTACGGCGGCTTGACAGACCGAGTTGGGGCCACCAGCATACTCTCCTAGAACACCAAGCTTTTTGTTCGCCTGCAACCAAGCAGTGGCACCTTCTACACGCTCGACACCAATTGTTGAGGAGACGCAGGCAGAATTTGTGCCAGATCCATCAGAGTCAAGGTATTGGTGCATTTCGTAGACAAGTAGGTTCTCAGGATCACTTAGATCTTTGAGTGAATCATTGGTCGTGTTCCAGGTCCATGCTCCAGTCCAGCTATTACCTTCGGCAAAGATATATTGCGTTGTGGCTCCGGCGCCACGAATACCGTCAATTGCTGCTTGGTTCAGGTTAAAAACTAGGGTTTCATCCATGTCGTGATACTCGTTGTTGGTGTCAAAGATCTGTCGATTGTCAATCTCTACTGATAAAATTTGAAGAAAGAAGGAGGCAAGAGGAGATGCACTTACAACTTTGGAATTGCTCTTGAAAGCAGTGGCCAAGTTAGACCAGAAGGTCTGGAAAGCAGTAGTATCAGTGATGATGCTGCCATTGTACCTTCCATAATTGTGAGGATCAATCACGGCGTATGCTCCATTCGAGGTAATATAGTTGACGGCAACTGAGTAGTTGGTCAAATATGCGGTATTTAAGGCAGCGTCAATTGACCCTTGTACCATTCGTTCCATGGCAAAGGGGATACGGAAAATATTGAAACCCTGACCGATGAATTCCTGCTCATGCCATTAGCGCTTTTTCTGGCAAACTATGCAAGAATACGTACACCAATGGTTGCTGTATTGGCGAAGGTGAAGTCGACACCCCAAGTGCCTGGCATTGCAGTTCCGAACTCGGCACATGATTCATCCACACCGAACCATTTCAATTTTCCGGTACTCGTCGGTGAACTCGTCGATGAGCTTGTGGTCTTTGAAGTCGTTGTGGTAGTAGTAGAGGTCTTCGAAGATGTCGTGGTAGTCAGAGTGCTGGAAGCTGGTAGACATTGAGAGTACCAATCGTTGAGATAGGTACATGTCCAACCAGACACGCAGGTCGTGGCACCAGTCCAGTTCTCACCACCACACTGGCCATATCCAGTCTGCTGGGCTTGAACGGAAGCGACCGCTAGTATAGCACTAGCTACAAGTGTTGATGTAGACCTCATAGCTTGTTAGGGTGTATTGAGTACGCAGGAGCTGTTCAATATTCAGTAAACATGCCTACACAACTGACTGACAAAATGGGGAGCTTTATAGTGCTCAAAAATAAAACTCGATCCCTATAATATTCGCACATGATGATGTGGATCACGGAATATCGCTCGAAACAAAAGCCCTGGTGTCGTTTCATAGTTCCTTTATCTAACCCTGACATGGGAGATTAACAAAGCCATTTAGAGCTATTTTACGATCTTCAGGGCCTAAACTGAGTGCTTCATGGTTGGATTTGTAAAATTAGTTTGTTCTTCGTATTCGGAACTTGTACGGCGTCCTATAACTACCGGGTAGGTATGACAAAACAGTTTTTGCCGTAACATGGATTTGATTGAGCACGCGTTTGGTGGAAAATCATGATCGTCAGCTCGTTTCTCTAATTCCCCGCGTTAACTATGTAACATCCACCAGACGCCACGAATTGGTCTATGAAACATGAAACAGGTTACCAAGGTTTCCACTGGGAAATTTCCACTAGCTTTAATGTATCCATTACATCAATTCCATTTCATTTAGGTCCTTAATGGTCTTTAATGCACATGACGGTGTTCCAAAATGTACGTCGGGTTCAACATTCAATTTCGCCTGGGCAATGGAAACTCTCAGTACCTGAGTTCAATTACAAACGTTCATCAATCAAGGCTTAACCTACAGCATGGTATCCAATATAAAGTCTCATCATGATCACCTCCGACACCTCGGTGGTCTTCATACCACGTGTTGTAACTGAATACTCCACCAACGAACAAGTGATCAAGCCGATTTTCCGCGACAACAATGATACCTTCAATCCCATCTCATCTTCATTCATCATAATAAGACTGTTCCAGTACGCTTCAGCCAGTCAACCAGCCCAGCGATAGGATTACCTCAGTTCATATGCGCTACTGCAACGGGCTCGACGAACTCTTCCCGCCAAGCTTGTTGTTTGGTTTGTCTGGGGCTATCATAGTATGAATTGGTCAGTTTACGACCAATTGCGGTCTTTAACTTTTGGGTGGCTTTTACTTATCGCTTTTCAATATAGGTAATTGCCCATATTCTTCATCAATCTTGAACTGTGGGCAAGGACTCCTATTCATCATCGGAAAGCAAAGACCTTGCTCCGCGTCATTCATACATTCGTTAGTGAACCCCGGACGCAATTATCGGCCTAAAATTCCCGAGCCCAAGTTAGAGTGATCTTACTTTAAACCTATGGTTTATCTATGATAACTTGTTGCCGCCGTAGCTGCTGATAGGTGCAACTAAATACATACGTATAGTGCCGGTGACCATCTCGATCATCTAGCTATCACTATATCCGAACATCTTCGAACTGGTTAGAGAAAGCTTTATGGGGAAGGCCATGAAGCGGCCATGCATTTTGTTGTTTGATGGTATAATATTGAGGAGGCTACCTGGGGGTCTCTAGGAACTACAACGGAACCTGACTATAACTAATGAAAGCTTTTCCAATGACGGAAGCTGACACGTATCTAGAAGTTCCACTTCATCTGGGATTGGAGAACAGTCTAATATCAGGCAACTCTGGCTCATAGTAATCAGCAGCACTCCCCATACTCACATTGATTATATCTAAACTTTTATCTCTAGCCCATGCCGCGAGGTGGGCGAAGGGGATCGAAAATATAATAAGACTCTTGTTAATGGTATTACAGAGGCCCCTGAGAATGCTAAAAATCTCGTCCACTGCACTATACTTCATAGTGTGCCTAAGATGCGCAAGTGGTTGAAGTCTGTGCGTCTAGTGCATCACCTGCAGGAGAAGTTGACCTTTTGATCAAAACCCCGTTAGAATAAGCGATTGAGAAAGAAAAGTGAAATCAAACCCTAGTATTTACTCCATCATGGTAGCAACTATTCTGTGATCCCCTATCGAGTTCATTTAACACGATGTAAATCAGCTCTTGTTGACCACCATCTACATCCAAAGGTATCCTTGACAAATATCTCACCCTCAGGGACCGTCCAATCATGAGTCCACTTCAGCGTGTCGACACCCGAACCCTGGTCTGAACCCAAATAGAAATGATAGACAGATGCAGATAGGTCAGGCCAGCGACCTTTAGATATGGACTCTTCCGCTGTCATCTTCCATGTAAAAATGTCACCACGATAGTGATCACGAGGATGTCTCTGACTCGGCTAGCCTTGGAACTTAAATTCCAATATGTTTTCTTGGATATCGACATCTATAAACGAATTGCCTATCTTATTATAATACTTCCTAGTATAATCTGGCAACGCAGGAGAAGGTTTGGCTGCAGAACGATCCTGATCAAGGCCCGCTGCTAACGACGTCCACATAGATTTGTATGCAGCTACACTTTGTCCTGCCAGATTGATGTAGTCGTTATTATCAGGATTATTCAGTATTGTTTCCGACAGAATTGTCCAACCCAGTTAGCACAGTCATTATATGGCAAGAGAGTTCGTCAACACCACAATTGCAGTATCCGTATCCGGCAAGATGTGTGCCGAGGAGAGGAATCCTATAAGACTTCCGTTGTGATGCCATACTGTCTTCCTCTCGGGAACGCCCTTTGCCACAGTTGGCATTTCTGTAACAAGTATGGGGTTGATGCCAATTTGACCTAATGGAGCAGGAAGTTCACTCACGGCCCAGCCGATCCCATAGTATTGGTGGAAATCCGAACTTCGCTCTAGAGGTATATTTTCATCGAGACTGGATCCGACATCTTCCAACAGTGAGCTATGTGTAGTCTTGCTGTTTGTTCTTGTCTCATGCTTCCACGCTGTGAGACCAGCGTCATAATATATCTGAAGATCGTTCACGGTGCTAACGACTCCGGCACTTCCCTTGCATAACACTTCCGGCTACCAATGGTGGCCGCCGCAATACAATATCCCCAGTTGCTATAAAGCCACTGAAACCGTAGTGGATGTACACATCCGACATAGGAGACGGTGGGATAAAGCTCCTCTGGTCCGAGAAGTGAATCGGCTCCATCCTGTAACCGTAATGCAGATTTCTGCGCCAGGCCAGTTCGACGGAGAGGTGGTCGAGGAGTGTAGCCTGTCATCTGATAGACAGGTCTTCGTGGGTATATCCAGGTAACAGTCGCTCAACTGGGGTCGTCCAGATTGGGCTCCCACTGCTGACAAGAATGTTGATAGCTGTGCCCGTGAAAGACTTCGTTAATGATGCAATATGATATAATGTATTCTCATCCGCAAGGAGTTGTTTCGCAACATCGCGATACGCCAATCCAGTTGTGCAAACGACCTCATTCTCGTGGAGGACTCCAATAGAGTCAAATATTCTTGCGATTACTGATTCGATTTTCTGGAGTTGATCGATAATGCCCTTCATCTTGCTCATACCAGATAGTATGGTATAAAATGATTGTGAATATGCTCTAATTATCTTTTAGGCTTCTTTTAGTTCTGAAGACTCTGAACAGGGACCTGAGTCATACTCGTCTGATGTCCATTCATTCCATCTGAAGCTCACAGACGTAAAAGGGGCCCTAGGCCACTTTGATATTGTATAATTATTCACCAATTGCCTTCCTATTTCACAGTTTAATCAACATGTATAATTACTGTTGTGTCTGCATAGCCAACAATCGTGATTATTCGATGCAATGTCTATCGGTGTTTAGGATTATGGACGCGAATGCCCTCACCGAGGCGAGAGCTTGGGATCAAGAAAATAAAGCATCCCACAAAATCATCATAATTGCCATGCCATATTAAAAAAAAAAAAAAACTAATCTATATACAATCACTAACAAAGGAGGCTGTGCTCTGGATGGGTAGCCGCACTGCTTAAAGACCCAAACTGTTAATGCCAGCCTTCACGGTCACTTCCAAGCCAACCCAACTAGGCTGTCCGAAGAAGGACTTAAGCAATCCCTCTGCTCTCTTAGCCGGCACAACTTGACTCAGGTCAGGGAGTTCGTTTTCCGGAGGGCTGGGAATCTTATCATTAGACGGCCTGAGATTTTTCAAGATGTCAATGATGCCAAACCAGGTATGCGGGGCAGCAAAAGCGAAAAGGCGCTCCAAGTTGACGTTGGGATCGAGAAGTGCAATTGTATGGATACGTGCGACATCTTCGACGTTGACATAGTGTTCTAATCCATTCATTAGCGAATATTGAAAGATGATATAAGCGATTTGGAAGGCTTACGGGGAGGAAGCATCGAGAGAACGCTGGCATCGCCCTCCAACAATCCTGCAACCCATTTCATGGTCGAACCATTAATATTGGGGTGGAGAACTCTTCCTAACTATAAGGAATCAGTATCAATTGAATAACAGAGGCCATTTTGGGACAAGTTCAAGAAGGGAGGTTGTTCCATTTCGGTTACAACAAGGTTTGGAAGTACAGCGTTAAAGGCAAAACCTGGCTTGTTCTCTTTGACCCAGTTCCATGCGGCCCTTTCGCCTTCAGTTTTGGAGGCGCCGTAGATAATAAATGGCTTTGCTTCGGCGGGAGTATTTTCATCCCACGCTGCTTTAACTGCTACGTCGTTCCATGTATCTACGTAAAATGTCAGTGCCGATTTCATGTGATTTGGTGAAGCTCTGGAAGATCTAAGGACTTGCCTTCTGCTACCACAATCTTCACACCAGGCTCGGCGGCAAAAGCCGACGCCGATGATGAGGTCAAGACAACTCGCTTGACCGATGCTTTGTCGGCAGCTTTCAAGATTGCTTCTGTATACGCAATAACTTTGGTTATCACTACGTTAGGTTCGGCGCCGAGCGATACATCAGTTGCCTAGACCTTTTGTTAGCCACGGTCATTTGTACATACTTTTGAACTAACAGATAAAATAGAAATCCGTACATACCAAATGGACAACACCGCTAACTCCGTCGAGAGCCTTAAGCAAGGCTTCTTCACTGTCCAAATTGGGGACAATTACGGTCTCAAACTTGCCAGGGCCGTACTTGAACTCGAAGAGTTCAACAAGCCATGGCTTTTCTTCACGTACCGTGCCTCGGACGAGGTAGCCAAGAGATAACAATACGTCCACGACGTTCGACGCAATGTAGCCATTGGCTCCCGTAACCAAGATACGGTCGCCGGACTGGAGGGCTGTAGCAACTTTGGGAGTGGTCGACATTTAGAGATCTGGGTTCTGATGTATCGTTGAGAAATTAGGAGATTGTCTCTTCCAGTGGTTTACTATTAGCGATGAGTCGTTGGAGACTTGCTGGTTATGGATTGTTTGGTTGATTGTAAGAAAAAAATTCCACACTGGACATGGGGTTGACCCTGTTTAAGTACATTTCCAATTTCATTCAACTGGCGTGCCATAATTCTCTACATACAGCTTTCTGCAACCGCGAGTCGTGATGTATAAGCCAAATATTTGGAAAGAGTTTGGAAAGATGACAAATGATTCTCGGAGAGAGGAATCCCCGGCCACAAAAATGTCGCTGCTTTTAGACAACCCTGCAAAGCCGACTTTTGATTCGCTCACCTGGCTAGCCGTACACGGCTTAGCGCGTGCTTATCAGACTTTTATACCGCGATTATATAAGCTACTCAATTAGGTCTAGCGCCTCCCACACGTGATCATTCTCGAAGTAAGAACTGAGATAAGCCACAAGATACTTACAAAATCATTTGTCGTCTATGTCAAGCCATTCTCAATACTTTGTAACCCGGACCTACAGCTGAGAATGATTCCATGGCATTCTTCGCTTGGGAGTTGTACGGCCGTTCTCTGCTCAAAAAGTCCACGGCCATTCTTCTGCCCGTCTCTCGCTCGTACCTTAGGCCGAGTTTCTCCTCATCCTCAGAGTCTATACTAGGTCTCCGCCTGAAGTACGGAGTGCGGCTTTGTCGATATGGTGGTTCCCTAATGACCCGTGCCGACCTGCTTTCAGGTTCCATGCTGATCACCTCAGCTAGACGCTGCCTGTACTCGACGACGTCCATTTTCATGAGTTTGTCATGCAACATGCTGAAATCGCCCTCTCGGGAGGCATCCGCAATGTTATCCCACTCTCGTACAAGGCCATCCCGGGATCCGGCCTCCATGATCAAGGCTTTCTTGGCATTCTTCTGAATCAATCGGGCGAACTCTCTTTCTAATATTCTCGCTTCTTCCACTGACGTAGCTGCGCGATTAGCAACATTGAGAATGTTTTTCAGTTTCATCGCTCGTTCCAGCTTGAGCATAGTGGTGACATCGGGGACTCGATATGCTGGCCCGCTTTTAGCCACCAGCGTCCGAGGGATACCAAAGGAGGAGAAGTGGCAAGCCTTGACTGACATTGAGAGCCGTATGACGAATTCTGCCTTGCATTGAACGAGAAGAAGAAGTCGAACGATTTCAGGCAAACCGCTCTGACTGCCCGGTTCCTCATACATTCGCCACGATGCATGCATCCTATCCTTGACGACGCCATGAATGATTCGTACGCCCTTGAATGTAGACTTGCGAGATTTCGAGCCCTCCATGCTAATATTGACATTCGATGGTCCTCCTCCTCCAGTGGCTCCGACTGTGAGTGTCTGTCCTGATGATATTTCCTGTTCAGAAACTTCAACTCGATCCGCCTGTGGCATTATACTATGAATGTGCGGTTTATTCCCAGTGTCCAACACGGCAAGCTTAGCATCCACTTTGGCAAAACGTATTCGATTTTTGGTGGAAAACGGTTTCATAAAGTTCAATTTCAACTGGATTGCATGCATCTCTTGGCCTTCGTGCATTAACAACCGGATTGCTTCCACTTTGGCGTCAAAGAACATGTCGTGATTATCGTAGTTAGCCAAGATAAAGCCGTCACCGTTATCACGACGCACCCCGTCCCAATGGTCTTCGCTGAATTGGGACAAGACCGAGTTGAGATCAGATTCTCCGGTCGCTTCGATTGGATCTTCCTCTATCTTATGATTTCCGTCAGTACCGGGATCTCTGTTGGGAACGCCTTGGTCCCCATCAACAATTACAACCTCCGGTCTGCGGCCAATATCATCTAGGTTTGCTCCATATAGTAGTAATAGCTCTGATAGCCGCTTGGCACGACTCGCGACAGCTAGCTGCAGTGCCGTCCTTCCACTTGAGTCTCGAATTTGCACATCCGCACCAGATTCAAGCAGCAGCTTAGTTACATCTCTGTTACCAGCCGAGCAGGCGCAGTGTAATGCAGTGTTTCCGTCGTAGTCGGTTGCGTTTATGTCTAAATCGTATCCGAGGAGCAACCTTGTCCCCTCTTCCCAATTCATAGAAACAGTGGAATGCAAGGGAGCCATGCCATTGGGTTGCTTCAGGTTGAGATCCGGGCCAAATGGCAACAGCGTTGCCAATAATCCAAGGTTTCTTTGGTCAAGTGCAATATGAAGCACCGTTTTCCCGCTGGCGTCCCGGACATTTATATCTTCCCCCTTGGACAGTAGCTCTTTTATTATGGTATAATCCTCATGGCGAACTGCATGGTGAAGAGGCGTATCCACAAGCACGGATCCGGCGTCTGATGGTTGAGCATCCTCCTTGATGGCAATTTCTTCACCATCTGATGTAGAGCTATTCAACTCGTGATCATCCCTTCTTGGCCGAAATGCCTCCAGTCATGGTCAATAATGTCGTCACCACAATGGAGAAGATTTGGAATAGAGCTTCTTACCCGTCTTTGGCGCCGTTCAACAAGACCGTTCCGCGCCCTCGCATTTGTATGGTCCATATGGGGCGTGCGTTCGTTCGGCGAATCGGCTTCACTATAGTGGTTTTGTCCGCTATCGGACAGCGAGGTCGCATCCATTGCAATTCTCTTCTATATCTTCTATATACAATTGCTATGCCATCAATTTGTGACAGATGTTCTTGATTGTTTTGAATGTTTGAAAGTTATGATTCTTGCTCTATGGAGGACGCGCGAAAGGAAGGAGGCTCCACTGTCTGGACAGACCCACTTCCAGCCGCACGGTGCAGCCAATTATATGCTGAACCGTAAACCCAATTTGAAAATGCTTTTTATTATTGGCTAGTTTGTTCAACTTAAGTTCAGCGGCGCTGAATCTGGCGATCTAAGTGGCTGATACTCTGTAAAGATATCCACTATTTCTTTCTTGGGCTTAGCGTGCCCCTCCTCAGGGGTGACCAAGATCTGAGTCGCCTCAGCTCCATAGCTAACTACTATGTAACTGCATTGTTATCCAGATATCAACACAATCAAGCGATACATCCGTGACTTGCATCACTCGCTCCTTTGTAGTCTGCTGTTCCATTCAAGTCCTTGCCGCCTTCGAAACTCATCTATCCCTTGCTTTATGTGGACAGAGCGTGGCCAGCATCTGCACATTGAGGCAATATCGGGACACTTTCACTGTCATAAATCACGTCGAAACTTTTCGCGAGACAGCAACACACATCATGTACTAATTTCTGCCCAACTTTGTGCAAGCTATCAAACAGGCTGTGTTAGCGTTCGAGACTGACAATGATGGGGTTCAAGTCTGGTATTCTTAACGTACCCAGCTAGGATGAGTATAGAATGGGTGGCTCCACTATACAATTGGACATCAACGTCAGCTCCCGATTTCTGTAGAGAGTCTCCATATCTAGTAGCCTCGCGGTAAGAAAATCACACTCTGCAACTGCGAGAAATGTGCTGGGGCTCCTATGCAGCACTTCCATCGGTGCGAAGCATGGCGATGCGTCCCAATTCCGTGTTTCGTTGTCGGAGCGGAAATACATGTTTCGATACCAGGTCATACGTGAAGGAGTCAGCCACGGGGAATACTTGGATGTCGCCCATATCGTGTCAACAGTCGCCGTATTGTCGATCACTGGACAGATCAGTATTTGACAGACTATCTTCTCCGTGATCTCTGGATCCAGACCCGCCTTCATTGACACGGTTGCTGCCAGTCCACCGCCCCTATATATCGGTGCAGTTAGATATCCCCATTCTACCTTCAGCCGTGTAATACTTTCGTACTTACGCTGAGAGTCCCCCAATAGCTATTTTCGTTGTATTGATCGACAGTCTTGACGCAGTGTCCGGTGTCAATGCCCATTCCAAACCCGCAAAAGAGTCGTTGATGGCTACCGGATAACAATGTTCGGGTGCATGGAGGTAATTGATTGAAATGACGACGCAATTGAGGTCTATGCATAGATTTTATGTGAGGTCACTATAATTGAATCAACGATGTATCGCGAACGGCTTACATTTACAGATGTGTCTAAGGAATCCATTTTCACTGTTCAATCCACCAATCGCCCAGCCGCCGCCGTGATACTATCCAATCTTAACGACTGTTCATATCTTCTCGCGTTGTAACGCGGGAAGATCTATAGGTAACGGCGATAGACTAACATATACAAAACAAGGCCACCCCCAATTAGGTATGTCACTCTCGGGAGTAAATACTCGGAGTTGGTATTCATCAACATCTATGTCCCTGACGCTGCCAATTTCCACTAGCTTGGGACTCGCAAATCCAATCAGACTAGGTCGGGATCTTATGTCTGCACTCCATGGATATGACTTGCCCGGTGCAGAGTACTGTAAAATATCATCGTGTAGCTTGACATATTCGGTGTCAAGTTTGTTACGAATTGACTCGTGTATAGGCTGAAAAATCGTTTTCGCGGTTCCCGACATTGTGCCAACAGCTGGAATATTAATATCGTCGCTTCGGGCCACCGTAGTTCTTATCAATAAATGTGATTTCTTTGGATTCTCTCAAAAACTACACCTGTTTATCAAATGACAACGTCGTGCAGAGTACCCAAAGCAGGTCGATAAGACAAGCCGGCCGGCCGGATACCGGTACGAAAGTCTCAACATTACCCTCTAGTTACCTCATTGTACGTACGTAAAACATTATTGGATTTCACCAAAATTTGTGATACTTTTATCGAAGGATGACAACCAAGAGGCTAACGTCCTTCAAAATTTCCTCTAAAGTGCCAAATCCCCTTGTTAAACCTTAATATACATCAATATATCGCTACTCCCGAAGCGAAATCATCAAGCGCTGGATGTGAGCGACTCGTTTGGTAGGAACTCACTTTGTTCATCCTTTAACTTCTCTTAATTTCTCGTCAGACCCTTGTCACTATCAAAGACCATTAGGAGTAAATTCTATACTTGGAATATAGTGGAATCTATATCGTGTGGAATTGGTAAATCCTGATGTTTATCGAGTACATGACATGAATAAGGATATAGCAGAATGAGGGTAGGATTTGTGGGTATTGTTGTAGCTTTAGCTGATCATCATTTCCATCCCTTTTTCATCTCAGCGATAGCTTCCGACTCATTGATTACATCTGCAAATCTTGCATCTAGATCAAACAGAGTGGCCCTCTGTATTTCAACACTTCTATCTCCGCTGGTCTCGTCAACAACCATACACCGGAACCCATGCCCGCACGCATCAACTGCCGTAGCCCTAACGCAACCACTTGTGCTAACACCGCAAAGAACGATAGTGTCCACTCCTAGACTATTCAACTGGCCAAGTAGATTTGTTGCTAAGAAGGCGCTGGGGTTCTTCTTCAGCACTACGGTCTCGTTGTCCCAGTCTGGAACCAAACCAGGCATCCATGCGTCCATTCCACGTGTATCGCTTTCTTGCCATATTGAAATCCCAGGCGATTTTTTGTATTGTATTACTCCATCCACCATATTTGGGTGGTTATAACGAAGTTGATACCATATAACCGGTATTTCGCTCTCGCGTGCGGCCGCCAATAATCGGATCATGCTATCTGGAGAAGATGCGCCGGAGGGGTTGGATAGTGAAGAGAGGGGTGATCCCTCCGCCCAATATGCCAGACAAACATCGATAAGAACCAGGGAAGGTTTTTTGCCCCATCCGATACGTTGGTAATAGCCGGCTGCTTTGGAAGCATCGTAAAAAGGGTGTGATTCCACAAGTGCTGTTGGCATGTTGATTTCTATATTATTGAAGCGGTCGTGAGTGGGAAGAGGGTGCGATGAGAACGATATAGACAGAAAAGGTATTCTGACTTACTGAAAGGATTAAGCCGATACCATTTATCATGTAATCATTTGCAATTGGATATGGCGCCTGGCTGGATTGTGCCGGCCGGCATTTCCACGAACCGAGTCAAAATACGAACAGTGACTGTGTTTTGGACTTTACTTTTGTTCGGTGATAAGGGGGGAAAGCATAGGAATATTGTAACTAATCTAGAACTACAATTCAGAGACGATTCAGATCACGTTAATTCGTTATCTAAATAATGAACAATTAAACCCATTTAGATTCAGACTCGGCCCGTCCATTTGATCTCCAAGGTTCGAAGAGGCAGATACAACATAATCCCGAGAACAAGAGCAAATCCAAAAGCCAAATCTCCAGTGACACCTTTGCAATTGGGCCCACGTACCAGACTTGATCCATTGACGGGACGACGAGTGCAAATGGGAGCACAAAAGAAGTGAGAGCTGCTAGACCTGGTGGCAACTCTCGAACGCTGTTCCAAATCCTGGGATCGAATGACGATGCCTTTCCGTTCCGGAAGACAAACCACTCCGTCAACCGAATGCCAGTAAACGCGGCACTCCAGTAGCCGATAATACCCAAGAAATCCTCCAGAGACTCAAAGAATGATTCGGCAGCTTTGATGCCAATTCCAATATCAACAGCTGTGACAACAATCACAGGGATAATGCGAGGAACTTCTGCGAATTTGGGCCAAATCAATTGAAAGCTGAGCGAGACCGAGTAAAAACCTGGTGCGATCTGCGCAATCACACTAAGAGCCAGAATGACAGCGATAAATTTTCCAAATCAACCAAGTGGCCCCAACATGGCTACCAAAATTCCTCCCACGGAGTCTCGGTCATTAGCATCCGACCAGCTTGGGATATTCGGTACAGCACGACCGATGGCCGCACCAACAATCATTAGAAGAATTGAAGGTAGACAAATACCCATCCAGCAGTACGCGAAAATGCGCCATTTGGGAGCGTTTGATCCTAGGTAGACTGCTGTATCTCCCACAGTGGTACTGTACGGTAGCATATAGCCGGCAATCAAACTAATAAAGGTGATAATGGTCCGTCCATCAGAAGAAACCGCCGGCACTTGCTCCTTGAGCTTTGATCCGCCAGAACCGATGGTGATGACTATGGCAATGAACGCGGGAATCCAGGCCCATCGGTCGTAATGATGAATAGCTTGAAATCCCCCAAAAGCGGGAATCATAGAGAGGATAGCGACAATGACAATCCCAACTGTCTGACGGACTGTGTCTCCAGATACAGCAGCAAGAGTCTGACCGGCAGTTACAAGGCAGATGATATTATTATGCACAGAGTGTCATCATGTTGAGTAAGGCGACTATGATGTTCGGGTACATGCCGAAGCTATACCGGGCTTGAATCATCTGACACATCCCAGTCTGCGGGGAAATTGTTAAAATGTATGCTGGCGGAATGCACATTAAGAGCGAAAAGAACAGTAGAAGAAGACTGGTATCCCGTAGGCTTATGCCGAAAGATAGTGTGCCTACCATGCCGGTGACAAGTCTATCAAATCAACTGGTAAGTAAAAACTTCATCAGGGATATAGGCATGACGACTTACGGTAGTGGACATAGCAGACTAGTACACCAAATAGTGAAGATCTTGTTGAAGGCCGAGTCCGTACGTAGCTCTGGTGGAACAGGTTCCACTCCACGCAACTCTACCCCAGACGAGAGAAGGAAGTTCATTGCGGTCTTTAGCGGTCCATATTTCTGACCGTCTGATAATTCGCATTCGCCGATCTGAATATCGGGCGAAACATTTACCGATGCCGCGGATTTTTCCCCTTTCTCAATATCACTAGCAGTAGAGGAGGCCATTTTGTATGGCGGAATCTGATTACCCGAGATGCTGAATAGGATCCGAGAAGTGATGCCCATGAACAGCAATGTAAGGAGGCGAAATAGAAAGATGTTTATATAATGCTGTGTTATCTGATAGACTGAATCAGTCTGTCTGTGCTCAAGTTGAATCATTGATTCAAGGCATATGTCAAAAATCAATCCAATCCAAAGGTGAAAGTGGGCGATTCATAATAATGCCTATCTAATATCTAAAGTTGCCGGCTATCAGGGCTAGCAGGGCTAACAGATAAGGACTTGTCTCTCCTACGCCATCTCTCCTACGCCATCTCTCCTACGCCACTTAGAATTTAGCAATTATTAAAGCCGCGCCGGCCGGGATAACGGTCTGTTCTATAATTTTGATTGTGGAGTCCTCGATAAGACTATTTAGGAGATATGTACCTCAGCTTTTCATGAATCATGCACATTTTGCAATAGCCGATATAACGTTACAGTAGTGGTAGATTACGCCGAATCTACTCCTTAGATGTCTACCAATGAAATTCCTCATAGCAAGGACTTATGCTTTTGTGATGATATGCTCAAATTGTGGTCTATTATACAATCCAGGTATACTATGAACCTAGCTTCTGGCGCCCTTGCTTGTGACCCGTAAAGGTATCCGGTCATAATTATCTGGGTCGTCGATTATTTTTCTACGTGCCGCTACTCTAGGAAGTATTCAATCACAGAAGGGTAATGGTTCAATCTAGTCAGATTGATGGAAATCAGTATGTGATTGTTGACATGAAATAAAATTATTGAGGAGTGCCCAGAGGAGCGATTCCCTGCTCCTGGAGCATGCTGTTGATGGCTTGAATGTGGTCAAGGAATGGTCCCTTGATATCGTCCCAGAAAGCAACCCGTTGAGGTCGGATACAGTTGTGTCTTTCCATGGCGAACTTGGTGACCGAGAAATGGGAGCTTATGTGAAGCATGAATCCGAGACTATCTGTTCCAACTAGGACATTTTCCAGAGGTTCGGATGTTGCTTTCACCCATGCTTCGTAGGATTCTGCTATGATAATTAGAGTTGACCGTTTGAAAAGGGAGCCCACCAAGTACTCGCCTCCACGTGGCATATAACTATTCTCGAGTGTGAGACCCCCAATGACCTGTTCCCTTGCACTACCTCCATATTTGCATGATATGAGACCGCCGATCTCTGTTGCCATATTGCGATGATTATACGGAGGACGGAAGGTGTTGGTACTAGTTTGCCATTTGGGTAGAAAGACTGCAAATTCTGTAAGAGATACCCCAGGTATCTTTGATCTAGCCATTAGGACGGTGTGAATGGTAGGATCGACCTGTTCTTTCAAAGTACTGTTGAACGAAACGAATTTCGAAAGTTCGTACTTGAACGGAGCATAACTGATATTTCGGTTAGTATACGCTAACGAATACTATAAAGAAATAACTCACTTTCCATGCCATGCCACTACATCGATGGCGTCCGGGCCTGTTTATAGCTAAACAGCTCGCCCGTCAATTTGTGGATGATGGTCCATTTTGTCTCGTCGATATCGAAACTGGCTACTGGTGTCTCAAAATCCCTAGGAAGCGCCATCCCATTGCTACCCAATGGACCCAGCTCTGGCAATTCATAATGACTTCCGAAAATTTCCTGTACGTAACCTTTTGCTGTACTATCAGGCAGATCGACCTTCCATCTAACACCGGCTTGAATGACGCAAACTTGGCCAGGAGAAACCATCATTCGGCCGAGCTCGGTCTGGATATCCAGGGCACCCTCGGTTGGTCATGATCAAAAAGTCACCGTCATTGTTACAAAAAGCCTCGTTTCCCATACTCTCGGTTGCAGTGTACATGTGAATTGCTATGCCTTCTTTGTTTGTTGGGTCGCCGAGCCCACCCATTGTTTTGAGGCCAGTCAAGAATGTTGTTGGAGTTCCTGCCTCTGGAACATCCAGGGGACCCCAGGTGTAGCTGAGAGGTGTATATTTGATCACTGGATTGGAGGGAGAGAAACATGCTTCAATATCATCGTTCACGGACATAAGCTCTAGTGGCTGGTGTGCGACCGAGCGTCCTATCCGATACATCCATCTGTGTCACGTTCTCAGATACAAAATAGTATCTGATACTTGCAGAATATGCTTAGACTTACACATGCTGTAAGGTCTGCCGCGATGATATAAATGATGTGCCATTCAATTGTTCTAAGTAAAGATCAAAGGCATTGCGTCGTCCTTCAGTTAAAGTACCCGGCTTGTTCTTAATATTAGCACGGCATGTCAAGAACGCATCGCTCAGAAAGTGGACAAAATGTAGCATACACTGCCTCGGACGCAAATCGATTTCCAAATCCTACCATGTACCGATAAGGATCGCACGCAGTGGGTGGTGAGGTATAGCAATCGGTCGCTGACCTCCCATATGTGGATTTCACAGGAGTAGTCATTGAGATTGAGTCCTGGCTTGATGGTAGCAAGAACTCGCCCATTATGATCCAATACCACCGACCGACCTGCGTAAAACGGGAGATCTGAAGGTATTTCTTGAGGAAAACAAGAATGCCTAAAAGCTTGAAAAATTCTCGGCGCGTCAAGATGGAATGGTTTATGTTCTCCCGGTACTTATCGAAGCGGGCTAGCTATCAGGCGAATCCAACCATGACAATGACTGTGCAGTAAGCTTATGCTTACGACGACGGTCATTATATTGCCCGGCATTATCAGATCACCCTTGATCATAGCGGCGCTCTGGGCCGGCAGGTTAAAAATGCCGGAGATGCCAGCCGGCACAGAGCTTATCTACACGAGATACCTAAGATCTGATGAATTTAACGAACATTGTGGGTGAACATAACCATGATATTGGTTGTCAGATGCCTGAGATGATTCCTAGACATGACAATTAACTAAGTATGTATGGCCTTGGCAGTCAAAGCCTTGACCAAAATTGTGGACTATCCAGACGGAATGTCCACAAAGCGGCTTCTCAGAGATGAATTCAGCCTACATCTCTCACTAACTTTGACTACATTGATCCAGTCTATTAAATGGTCAAGCAAACAAAATGCATAGCATATTATTCGTCCAGAAATCTTAGTACTAGTACTATGTAACTTTTGGGCTGTTAGATAGCCCTAAGAAAGGACTTGATTAAGGTAACTGACCTAGTTAACTAAGTTAGTTAACTATCCGGCCGGTTTTATCTACGAGAAACGCCAAAATTCTCTTTCATCCTGCCGGTTAAACCTGTCGTAAACAGCTTCATCATCGAAGAGGCATAGAACACGTCGATTACACCGCACATAGTGTGCAAATTTGGCCTTAATTCTTCTTCTAATGGATCAACAATTGCCGACTGGCATACGAGGCAGCGATCAGGAGCACATCAAATTGACTAGAGCCACGGTCGCTTGTAGGAAGTATGTGCAATCTTTATTCACGATATGCAACATTAGAGCTCATATAAACTTCCAGGTGTCATCGCTTGCGCACCAAATGCGTATACAACAATGGGAAGCCGCCCTGTGAGAGATGCATTCGTTCCGGATCTGACGTTGCTGCTACATGGTACTATGAGTCGTAGCCCTATCGCGAAATATAAAAATTAATTTCTGCATTCTAGCTACTTTCCAGCTAGAGGCCATAGTCGTCGGGATCGTGAAGTGAGTATCCCCAGTATTTATCATATCTATGTCGAACGAGACACTAACTCTGCATTTTCACTTAGTTTCGTGTCAATAAAAGGAGCAAGAGTGATCGTCAATTGAGTTCTCCAAGCTCGACTCATGACAGTGTTACAATCGACAGTCATATATACCCGAATGCGTAAGCTATTACCATCCGTACGACAGTAAAATACGCATGGTGAGATTCAAACTGACATATGAGTAGAGCTCAACAAGGAATACCCTCACCAATGCATTCCGCAGTAGGTAACACTGTGAGTCTATTAAGGGCAACGCGAAATGTTCTCCCACCCGCTAGAGAGGTGATTGAAGGCTGTAAATTGTTTTGGACGTCTTTCTCGCAGCTGGGGTTCTTTCCGAGGCGTCTATTCCTCTAGAAATTGTCTCGGGATATGGATTCCGTATCGCTGTTTGTTCTCTTGGGCATCCTGAGCAACTCTTGTCGCTTCACACCATGCCTTATCAAAAGGTATGGTATCTGTCAAGCGGCAGGCGACTATTTTATTGGACATGCAACAAGTCTAGTGCTTGACGCGTTATATGAGCCCAGTCTCGAGAATATACAAGGCTTCTTCCTGTTGGCGCTTGCACAATGGGGAAGTGGCGATAAAGACAAAAGCTCGGTAGGTCTCTCCAAACACATGAAACCAACTTTTACTCTAACCTTCCTTCAAGATGAATATGGGCATTGCTGTTAGGAGTGAGTGATGACCTCAAAAGCTAAAATAGTTAAACTAATGAATGGAAGTGGCTGGCATCCTACGACTTCATCGAGAGGAAACTTACAATCTTCCCCCAGACGCGATAACTGATGAGATTGTCGACTCTGAGACAGCCAGGCGTACTTTTTTGGGTGTTAGAAAGTAAGCTGCCCACGTCCAAACAAGTCTAAGGAAGTTGCCAATTCTCATGAACCGTACCTTGCAGCCGAGGACAATCTCCATTCGAGTCACGCTTCTCCAGTTGCGTTCGGTGCAGATGATATCACAACATTGCTTCCATGCGAAGAATCCGATTTTGCATTGTGACGTATACCGTCGTCTCGAGCACCATTACCGGGCACCAAAGCCGCGAAGTTGTGGCCAGAACTTACATCTCTTCCATCACGCTCGCTGTTCGCCACCCTTCTTCAAGCTCATAGTCTCTGGGGAAGTGTCGCCCGCAAAGCATGGAGAGCAGACTTTTGCTCCAAGGGCCCGCCTACCTGGGATCAAAGTAGTACATATGCTAAGATGTGTCGAGCATTGACCGAGTGGGAACGAGATACCCCGGCTAGCCATCGATGGAGCGTCTGGAACATGAGAGGGCATAGCGCTGAGCAGGTACATGCAGCTTATCTGAGTGTTGTTATGGTTACAAGACTAAGCCACATTGTCATTCGGAGAATCTACTTGGAAGAGTAAGTGTTCATTAACGACCTCATCTACAGATCACATATGATCTAACCGCAACATAAAGGTTGATTGCCAGTATCACACAATCGGGCAAAGACAGCGCACCGCAAGGATTTTGGACCACTATCTCGGATGAACTGTTTGAAAACGTGTTCGCCCTAAATGAGCCGGTGGATACCTTTGTTTCGAATCGTAGTCCTCATGAAGGGTTCTCTGCGACTTTGGTGAGTATCACCTCTGATATGATTCATTTAATTTACTAATCCATTACAAGCTTTTTTCACTATACGTGTGCGGTACTCTATATATGTATCTATTAAAAATGCCCGCTTGTAAGTTTCCTTGAACCAATACTTTCAATCGACCTACTTACTAATAAGAAGTTAGTATGTCCACGACTAGCACTCCGAGCTCAGGCGAACCTTAATCGTACTCTTGAAATACTTGAAGTCTTACAGAATGCGTGGCCGCTAGCATCAAAATGGTTATTGGTGCTAATAAACTCGGCCACGTCGATTCCGACAAGGTCATCAACGCCTTCGTCTTCGAGTCCTCAAGGAGACCCACCTCAAATAGTAAGTGTACAGTATATTCTCGTGATATTTTGACTAACGCAATCCATAGAATTATGATATCTCTCATTCCGACATAGATGCTTCCGATGAGACTGGGACTAAGAATAATTCAGGAGGTGGAAATTTGCAAATGTTTAGCGAAGCTGCAGTGTCCGCGGAGAGGAATAGTATTTCTCCAAATGAGGTTATTGGCCCGGTAAACAAAGGGGGCAACATTTATACAAGTCAGAACAGGGTCATGGACGAGTTTCTCGCATTTAACACATCAGAAGGGTCCGACTTTCTTAGCGACAGTCAGATATTTACATGGATAATGGAGCATCGTTCGAGAAAGACCTGACTGAGTTTCTGAACCAGCCAAGCTATGGGAAGGTAGATATTTGGGTTCCATCTGAGCAATAAAACTCCTGGATGTCTGCTGGTGAGACGTGACGTACTGGGCCATCTGGATGTGGTGCCTTTGAGTCGAAGATGCCGGCCGGACCGGCATCCTGTTATTATATACCTACCCCACTAGAAAGACTTAGTCAATCATGGCTGTACAGCGACATTTGTTGTGTTAGAATTGTCATTAGCAGCTGGTATAGTCCAGGCTACATGACTTCAAGTTGCTAAGCTATACATTTTGAATCGATCTTCATCGGGAGTCGAGTGTACAGCCCTGCTACGAATCACGATATCATAGCAGAAACAATGTCAGCCCTTCCGCCTCCGATTACCCAGCTTACGCTGCAAATATCTCTAATAAGAAACAGGCCCCTCTCGACTGGGGACAACGACCAGTATTGTTAATTCTGGATGTTAGCAAGGCATACTTTTCTGAGTCATCCCCAACAAATTTATTATCTTCAACCTGCGGAACGGGTGCTTTCGTACCCACGAATATTTTATGGTTGGTCGATGCTGCGCGTGCTGGTGGGTGTCCAGTTGTATGGGCACGCACAGTTTTTACAAACTGCAAACTCCGTGATGCGGGCATTTGGACTCAGAAAGTACCCGGGCAGTTACTGGAAGTATTCAGCAACAAGAACGAGAATGGTCTACATGAGTTTCTCGAAGGGATGACACCATGCGCGGAAAGCGGCCGTGATCCAAAGAGCACAGTAGCGGACTTAGTGATTAACGAGAAATTTGTGAGCGCTTTCTTTGGGACGAATTTAACAGGACAATTGGCCATGATCAGCGCCGACACGGTTGTGCTATGTGGTGCAAAAACTGGGGGTGAGATTCGACAGAGTATACTAGGTGCCCAGGGTTTGGGATTCCGAGGGGTTGTAAGTTATTTGTTATACCAATTTTACCAGATCCTGTGATTAACTCAGATAATCATTGCAGGTTGCAGCTGACGCGTGCGCGGACACATGCAAGGAAACTCATTTTGCGAATTTGTTCGATATACAGGCTAAAATGGGTGACGTTGTCACCACCGATATGGCAATTGAAGGTCTAAACAAGGGCTGGGCATGGCATGCGAACGTTAAATAATGTATCCCTAGGTATTAATGAAAATAAATGAAATTTGTATTGAAAAGGTTCATGCGTGTAAACCTTGGAAATCTGGACCTCGAAGCAGAAACTCTCTCCGAAGTGGTGGATGAAAATATATATCGTGAACCATAGGCGCTTCCATAGTCCATAAGACTCGTAAAACACTGCTATTATATGTTCCTAATCACTTTCGGAAGTGCTCTTTGTAATTATCTTTTCATTCACTTCCCATACAAATCTGGCACATACATCCTCGAAGAAGAATCCCCAGTCGTCATGAATGGATGTCGGCCTTAAGGTTATTCGTGGACTGATCTTTTTCTCCACCTTGAAGTGGGACAATCACATGTAGACAAGAGATTCTGCCGCCACTAACCCAAATCAATCGAGTGGGGGTTACTCTCCGCCTGCCGTTTGGAGCTTAGAGGCGTGAAGGACCGAGATAAGTGAAAGATAAACTCTGATAAGCTATCTACTGGGAGCCTGGAATCCAAGGCAACCGCCCGCGTGCTCCGGCCGGCAAATTCAGGCATCTTGGCTCTCCACTTTTCTTATCAAGCCGAGTTCAAGCACAATCAACTGTAGTCCACTCAATCCATCGCTATTGGATTTGGGGCACTTAATCAACAGACTTCGCGGACGCTAGTCAATCTCGCGTCCCGGAGGCATCATGGACATCCTCGCGCTCCCACTATCCACACTGCTGCCGCTCAGCGGCTTGATACTTTTCCTCGCTGTTTACCTCGTGCCAGCCGTGCTGGGTAAACGAAAATACTCTCTACCGCCTGGCCCCCCTGGCGAGTTTATCTTGGGCCATTATCGCAAAATTCCATTTGTGGCCGCGTTCAAACAATACGCACAATGGGGAAAGGAGTACAGTATGTCTGCGTATCACGAAAGTTACTCTCTCAAGTGAGGGGGCCTGACCAAAGTTTGTAGGATCCGACGTGCTTTACTTCGAGACCTTCGGGACGAAATGGATTGTGTTGAACAGTCTCAAGTCGGCTGTTGACTTGCTTGATAAACGGGGGTCAAACTACAGCGACCGACCTAAATTCATTCTCTTCGAGGAGTAAGCTTGTCTGTATATGATGTCTCTCTTTTACCTCTACTATACTGACAAATGTTAAGAATGGGTTGGGCACCAACTCTTACGTGGTTACGATGGGGTCCCAAAATGCAGCAACACCGCAAAATCCTGCAGCCGGCATTTAGCAAAGCGCAGGTCCGCCAGTATCAGGATAACCAGGAACGGCAGGCTTTGATCTGTCTACGAAATATGCTAGATGATCAGGCAAACTACCTCAGTGCGATTCGTCGCTTTGCCGTTGCGATTGTGTTGAATATTAGCTACGGTATTGACGTGGAATCACCAGATAGTCCGTGGATAAAGATTGCGGATGACGCAGCTGAAGCCATTAGTAATTCTGGTGCACCGGCAAGTAGCATCATTGATCGTTTCCCTGCGAGTAAGTTGAAACGGTATCTATACCTAGATAATATCTTCTAATCATCTTGACAGCTCGTCATCTCCCTACTTGGCTTCCGTTCATGGAGCGTCTCCGCTACGCTCGCAAGTGGAAGTGGGCAATAGAAGCCATTACCAACATACCTTTTGCGGTGGCTCAAAAAGAAATGGTTAGTTGAGTAATAATCTAAAAATGATAATGATTAGTGACATGCTAACACTCAATCTGTCAGGGCGAGAAAATTGACCGCAAATGCTTCTCACACGACCGCCTCCACGTTTACAATGCGAATGCCGAAAAAGGAAAACCGAACGAATTCACCATGGATGATATACGTGGTGCATCAGCTGCTATCTATATCGCAGGAAATGATACAGTATGTCCAAAAATGCGACTGCATCTCATAGACACGCAACTAACCATAACAGACCGCCACAACAGTTCAACTATTAGTCCTCTATCTTATGCAAAACCCCGACGCACAAGCAAAGGCACAAGCCGAGCTTGACCGTGTTGTTGGCTCAGATCGCCTCCCTACCTGGGACGACATCCCGAATCTACCTTACCTAAACCTTATCCTTCAGGAGACTTATCGTATGAACCCGCTTTCTCCATTGGGAATTCCTCATGCATCTGTCAGCGATGATGTGTACGAAGGAATGTTCATCCCTAAGGGAACCATCGTCTACCCGAACGTCTGGGGCATGCACCACGATGAATCGTTCTATTCGAAGCCATTCAAATTTTGGCCGGAGAGATATTTACCTAAAGAGCAAGGAGGCAACGGAGAGCCATATCCTGTGGGCAACTTTGGTTTTGGTCGCCGTGTTTGCATTGGAAGAATACTCGCTGAGAACAGTCTGATGATTATGCTGGCCAATATGGTTGCTTCCTTGGATATACGCTATCCAAAGGGCCCGAATGGCGAGCGAACACCATTCGACCCTGAGTGGTCGTACATAGGGCAAGCGTGAGTTTCTCCAAGGCTCCATCATTCAGAAATTACAATTCATTAACAGAGAATATACTAGACATCCGCTTTCCTTCCCCGCCGACTTGATCCCTAGGTCTCGCAAGGCAGAACAATTGCTTAGGGCTGCTGTCGGGGTGGCCCGATAAAAGGCTTTAGGCATGTTGATACCTTCGAGCATGATTCAACAGTTTTTTGCGATAGAAGAAATCTGATACAAGATAGTGTGCGTATGAAAAAAAAAAAAAAAAAAAAAAAAAAAAAGGCCTTCTTATAATGAAGTCGGGCATGATTCCGAATCGTCATCGATTCACCATATTGACTGGCGAGGTTGGCATTACTTTAATATGTAACATCTATCATGACTTTAGATACAGATTGATTTTCCAGATATCATATTTTCCACGTTAAATGACTGTCAGCAACCATAACACCCCTAGTTGAATGGGTCTTAGTCGCGTAAGCTAGAAGATTTGAAGACGATGTACTGCCGCTTACCTACACTTCTGCGCCCCAAGGCGCGTTGGCTGGAAAAAATCTTTCACCTTTATTGCCAGGTTGATCGGGGTCAAAGTCCAATCGATCGGGTATCTTCAGGCCCGCTGGTAAATGATACCGAACAAACCAGACGGAGACACCGTCGCGATATAGCCAAGGGTCCTCTGTTCGACGCTGCCATTCTTCCAATTTTCCACGTAGATCTCCCAGAACGGAAGCGTAGTCGAGATCTTTGACCAGATTGTTAAGCTCGTTGGGGTCATTTTCCAAATCGTATAATTCTTCGGGAGGACGGAAGAAGTAATCCCTCAGTTTGCGACCACCGATCAAAATATCTCCCTTGGATGAATCCATATTGCGGATATCCTCCCAAGACAGCGATCCGTAAAGATCTGCTGCGAAGGGAAAGTCGAGACGCCATGCCAAATTTCTGTGATATTTGTAGCGTCGATCTCTAATAAACCTGGTAGGCCAATAGTTGGTTACCTCATGGAAGGTATGCGAGCCAAATACTTGATCATAACCCGGAAGCAGCGAGCTATTACCGAGAAGCGAGAGAAGTGAGCGGCCCAAGCGCTTTTTGTTCTCATCAATTACTCCTTTGTGGCCTACAAAGTCCAGGATAGTAGGAAGTATATCCACGTATGAAATCATATTGGGACTGACTGCTGCTCCTGTGGATGGGTGACGGATAATCAACGGCAGACGTACTCCTGCGTCGTACAGAGTGGTCTTAGAGTTCAAGAATGGCGGTCCATTATCGCTGAGGAAAATCACCAGCGTCGAATCTGCGAGACCTGAGTCTGCCAGCGCCTCGAGAATAAAACCGACACCTTGATCCAGTCGATGGATTGAATTGTAGTACTCGCTAAACTCAAACCGCGACCCAGGAGTATCATTGATGAATGGCGGAACTTCCACTTCATCCGGTTTGTATGCACCTTTTGTGATGCGACTGTCGTATTCTTGGTCGTTTCCGAAACCTCCTCTTGTACGGTCTCGATGAGGATCGTGATAACCAACGGTAAGAAAAAACGGCCGTGTCTCTTTATCAGATTGCTGAAAGAATGTTCTTGCTTGGTCGGCAATGACGGCAACATCGCGGGTATCGCTTTCCTGTCTTTCTTCCCAGGGGTACACAGCTAGCGGTCCAACGTGTATCTTGCCCAGTACTCCAGTACGGTATCCAATTTGATTGAGCAGCTGAGGTGCGGTCTCGACATGGTCAAAAGTCACAAAGTGATGACGGTGACTGGCGAGTCCATACTGTCCGTTCTGGTGAGTGTGTTGGCCCGTGTAAATCACGGAGCGACTACCACTGCACGATGCTGTACTGGCAAACGCGTAGTCGAATCTTGTGCCTTCGGATGCGAGTTTGTCAATGTTGGGTGTCTTGATTGACTTTGCTCCGTAGCAGCTCAGTTGCTTGCCTAAATCATCCGCTATTAAAAGCAGGACGTTCTTCTTGTCCATCATTGTGCAAACGGATGCTGCCGACAGATATCTTGTCAATTGAGATCATAGAAATTTACTTGTAGTAATAATATTATTTCTTGTTGTTGAGAGAAGACATCGCGGGGTCTCAGTCACGCAAGAGCCCCGCTAGCTGTCCCATCCCAAATAGGAAATCCAAGGTCAGCAGGCAAATTTCCCAAGTGGGAAACCGGCTGAATTTCCTCCGACGAGCTCGCCATCTCAGCCGTCGATGATGCCTTCACCTTGAACAATTGCATGTCAGGATTCTCGAGTCATGTCGCAAGGGAAATATAATAACCTTCGGCTTAAAATCACTGCGTCGCTTAATAGCCGGCTAATTAATGAATGCTTTGCATGCTTCAATTTATTTTTTCTTTAGGGTTATCCTTTCAGTCGTTCGCACGTTGGCCTGGATGCTGCCATAGCCTCGGGATTCAATCTCCATCTATATGTGCTCTTGCCGGAAATTCTTATCGAAAGATACACGTATTACATGGAGAAGCATTGCACAGCAACGATCTGGATAGGACATATACTACTTTCATTAAGGAAGATTAGAGTAAATTAATTAATATACCGGGTACTAGACTCATATGTCCAGATACTGCTCAACAAAGGCTAGATTCTGAATTGCCGCTAACCCGTACAATGCCGTGATATTAGAAGAGACCCAGCTCGCTTCGTCAATAGCCACAGGAACGGCACTGCCAGTGATATGCACTGAGGTCCAGGGCAATGATGGCGCGTACCCGTCTCCTTCGTAGAACTCTTTCCACGCACGTCGACCAAGCTCTTTCTCACCCAGTTCACGAGCCACATACCCAGTCAAGCGAGAGTGACCCTGGCGGAGTATTAGTTTGGGAAAGAACACACCATATCGATTAATCTGAGCACCGTTTTCTGCATTGTAGTAAATGCAGTAATCATGCCATTTGGATCGAAATTCTTCGAGTATTGTCTGCTCACTGGGATCACGTAATGTCAGATCAAGTAGCTCTGCACACGTCTCAACAAGACCAAACATGGCTGACAGATGAGCTACGTGCAC
Source organism: Talaromyces verruculosus (assembly GCA_038993655.1). Taxonomy (NCBI): domain Eukaryota; kingdom Fungi; phylum Ascomycota; class Eurotiomycetes; order Eurotiales; family Trichocomaceae; genus Talaromyces; species Talaromyces verruculosus. Next base: position 82,011 of record JBBVQN010000014.1, read on the forward strand.
ATGTCCGGCATTGTGTGGATCGCTTGGGGGTGGGCTAATATTTCCACTTTGTATATGCAGTTGTGCCTGCCCCGTAACAAATCCGTTCTTTAGATGTACAATGCCTTTGACGGAATTGAACAATTTGTCCCGGTATAGCTCCCATTGCGGGCCCTTCCTCTCCCATTCCATCATCCACGCCGCCGCCAGTGCACACCAATCTGTACCCAATGAAATCAAAAAACCCTTTTCTAGGTCCGAGGCCACATTACCTCGATCCTTGCGGACTTTCCTGTATGGATCAAGGGAAAAGTATGTTTTTTCTGCCTCTAGTGTCTCTCGAATAATTTCGCCAATTCTCTCATCACCCCCAGTGAGGTAATAGAAGAACTTCCGATATAAGACATTGGAGACTCGGCCTTGTTTACAGCTGTCGCTCCAGTGTTGAACTCCGTGTCTTGTTCCAAGACCTTTATACTGACCGAGATGATACATATCGACTTCAGAGGTGTGGCGAGTCAAACTTTCCGCGATTCGGTAAACATCTTGTCGTCGCGTGCAAAGAAAGTAAAGCCACAGCCATAAATCCGGAGACAACTCGGAATTGTCCCAGGCATATCCTCCAATGTCATATCGCCAGGTATGTCTGTCTCCGTCGTAGGTGTGCATTATATCCCCATGGTCCCAGAAGCCGTACCATCGTCGTTGAGTTATCTGCTTCTGATAGAAATTGAATAGAAATTCAAGGTTTTCCAGAACATCATTGGCCTTTGGGTTATGTTTCATTGTGACTTGAGACAACGTCGAGAATGGTGTCCAGTAGTCTCCGAAAGCCTTTGTGCCATGAATGTACTCCGAGTCGGCAATAAGGAGAGGCGGATTGCGCATTTCATTCACTATAGTAGAGAGTGCCGTCGTACTCGGTGTGCTATCGAAGGCATACAAATACAACTCATTTGTCCGGGCTATACCGTACGGTGTTCCCATGCCTGGTTCCCAGTCTTCGTATGTTATCCGCATGGCATCCAAGTGATCATCGTATGTCTCTTCGCCTAGTCCGTCATGGTACGGACGCATGTCCATGGGCTCCGCTGCAGGACTGTATAACCATAAGGTAATCTCTCCAAGATCCGTATCGGCATTTCTGATATCCAGTTGCGTAGGGTATCTCTCCCAGAACGATCGCATCCCGATACCCAGACCTCCGCTCTTCGGTCCACCAAGATAGACGAAGCCGCTGGCTTTTGTTCCCCCTGGAATATTTACCCAGCTATGACCGGTTTTAGTTCTTTTTTTAATTGTATATCCGTCGGAAGAAAGTTGCTGTAAGGTGAAGTCGCTCCATTTTGGTACCCATCGTAAACCGGACGTGAAGTCGGCGTTCCATTGTTCTAGGGGTGGCGTTGGCTGGCCAGAAGTTTGCGTGACTCGTACATCTTGACCCGGATCTTTCCATAGTCCAGTCACATTCTGTACAGCTTCATGAAATATTCCGCCATGTTCACCGGCCAGTCTCACGTGTCGGTTATAGGGTGGCTCATCGTTCAACGGTACGTGAAATCGGATGCCGATACCTCGAATGAAATGTTCTCGTGGGTTTTGATCGTAAATTACGGTATGCACAGCTCGAATCGAGTCTGAATTTGCATAAAGGTAGAACCGTAAAATAAAGGGAAGAGATGCGGATGTTGAGAAAGGTGTTTGCTCCGAGGATGCTAGTTGCTGATGCTTTCCTTCAATACGTACTACCACTCTGGCAGGGCCATCGCGTTCAATTTCAGTCTTATCGATTCTTCCTTTATAACTGTGTTGAGTGATCCGATTATCAGGACCCTCATCATCAGTTGCCACAGACGATTGATATCGATAAATCAAATGTCCATTCCCGGCAACGGCCTTTCCAGTAGTTGAATGAACTATCTCCTTAATGATAGAATCACCTGTAGTCGAAAACGCTACTTTGATCTTCCCAGTGTCTACTTCCAAGTTATCCGATGCCAAATCTGTCTTGATCGGTGATACAGTCTCATCATACCTGGCGGAGCCTTCCATCGGAGCCGATGACGAAGACGTGGGATCAACCGAAAGGCTAGTAGGGTACTTTGATATACCCGGTAGAGCGTGACCGGTCCATTTGATCGAGCCATCTGGCCAGTAGGCAGTGTTCCAGGATTGCAAAGGTAGTCGCTGTCCATTCGGATCGAAACAAGCCAGACTACTGCAGTCCGAGAAGCATTGACCTTGTCCCCAAGGGACGGCAAACGTTGTACCCGTGTTGGGAGAAGGCCTGCCCGCTAGCCAGGTAAGTTTAGGCATGGCTTTCAATCACAATACCCGTGAACGTGTCTCTTGATGATAGGAGGCTTGTAAGCCTTGACGTATGTATTTCAAATTAGGACAGGTAACAATCGCGATGTTATGGCGTCAGAATCGGCTCGATGTATGAATTTATGAAAGTATACCGGTGTAGAACCTGACAGACGATTTTAAGCACCACTTAGAAAGAAAATAACAATTATATCAGAAGCAATTAAGATATTTGCGCCGTCGGAATATCCCGACTAGGGCTTCAGTATCCAAAAGCCTGGCGCCAGAAGATAATACACTTTCAATATAAATCTTCCACCAATGTAAGGCGCTGCGAGAGAATGTTTCGGCTAATAATTTCTTTCTATCGCAGGAGCATATAAACAGTGGGGACGACGGTGTCCTGATATGCGACTTCTGATTGACTCAGTATGCCATCGATTGATGCCATCCGCGCTTACATGACGAACTGAACTAGGCACCAACGTCCTAACTTGTTTGCTTTTTTTGACAATCAGGCCCACACACAAATCTTATCTGATATTGGCTCTTTTTTATGGAAGAAAAATACTGGCTAGGTACTCTCTCGGACTATCTATCGTTTAAATGTGTAGTCAGTATGCGAAGCAAACTTGCAGGTAAGCACTCCAATCAAGTTTCGGAGTAGGCTAGAAAATTGACCTATGTACCAAGTGAATGACACCATGGACGACAAAAATCACGTACTGAGCGCGAATAGATTGCTCTGAAATATCACCTGGTAGACTTTTCGATTCCTTTGGGCACTTAAATGCGGCCTGCCGAGCTCATGGTAGAGTCAGAATGGCTCAATTTTGAGACTGCATTTCAAGTCCAACCCTCCAAACTTCCCAGAACGCAAACACAGCGGGATTGTGCCAAGTAAATTCCGTCATGGGAACTGCTGATATCAAAGTGGCGTCGGATTCCTCTTCAGATGTCAAGGTGGCTCAAAGTCTGAACGTCAAAGGCCATCCGAATGACCTTGCCGAGCCGGAAGAAATTCACGAGTATCAATCAGTACTCACCTCTCTGTTCCAACGCAAGAAAAATGTCGATCCGGATGCTATTGCGACTACTCGCAGTGTGTTCGACGATCCGTTACTCCGGCAATACTACCAGCCTCATCCCCAATACGAGAACCTTCACCGGTTTGATATAGATGAAAGATGGACATACCGTGAAGAAGCTGCTGTGCGACGCAAGACCGATTTGACCATCTTAGTTTGGATACTCGTTATGTTTTTTGGCCTCAACTTGGACCGAGGGAACTTGGGGAACGCTGCAGCGGACAATTTGTTGAAGGATCTCAAAATCACCACCAATGACTACAACAATGCACAAAACATGTACCGTATTGGTTTTCTCATTGCCGAAATTCCGTCTCAAATGATTGGTAAAAGATTGGGTCCCGATCGATGGATTCCGGTTCAGATCATTGCATGGAGTCTGGCGTCTGGTGGTCAATTCTTCATGCAAAACAGGGCCGGCTTCTTTGCATGTCGGTTTTTCATCGGCTTGTTTATGGGTGGTTTTATTCCAGACGCCATTCTTTATCTGTCTTACTTCTACACCAAATCAGAAATGCCATTTCGACTCGCATTATTCTGGTTCACTGACTCTATGTCCGGAGTGATTGCCTCTTTCATCGCCTATGGTGTACTACACATGCGGGGTGTAGATGGCCGCGAGGGTTGGCGATGGCTCTTCCTAATTGAAGCTCTGATTACGATTGTTATTGGTCTTCTCAGCTTCCTCTTCTTGATACCTGGTCCGACACAAACAAAGACATGGTGGAACCCCAACGGATTTTTCACCGAAAGAGAAGAAAAGATTATCGTCAACCGCGTTTTGCGCGACGATCCATCCAAAGGCGATATGCACAATCGTCAAGCGTTATCCTTGAGGATGTTGTGGCAAAGTTTGAAGGACTATGACTTATGGCCTATTTACATCATCGGCATATTGTTTGAAATTCCAACAGCACCGCCAAAATCGTATCTTACACTGTCTCTCCGCAACCTCAAATTCACCACGTTTCAAACAACGTTGCTTTCAATACCTGTCACGGTATTTGCAGCTCTCAATCTCCTGATTGTGACATGGCTTACAGAGCGTTACCATCAGATCTCCATTATTGGTCTTCTCACCCAGATATGGTGTCTCCCACTTCTGATCATCTTGTTTAAATGTGCTGGAAAGTTGTCAAATTGGGGCCTGTACGCAGTTACATTTGTGCTACTGGGCTGGCCTTCTCCCCATGCAGCACAAGTCGGTTGGTGTTCTCGTTTAAGTAATACTGTTCGTACAAGAGCAGTCAGCGCTGCCCTGTATAACATTACCATTCAATTGTCGGGAATTGCGTCTTCGAATATCTACCGCTCTGATGACAGCCCATTGTATCATCGAGGCAACAAGCAGCTCATTGCTATTAATGTTGCCACCATTGTTGTATACGCTCTTGCCAAGACGTACTACGAAGCTAGGAACCGATGGAAGAAGGCACGATGGGAAAAGCTAAGCCCTGAAGAAAAGGCGAATTATTTGGAAACGACGACTGATTTGGGTAACAAACGGTTGGACTTTCAATTTGACACTTGAGATTATCCATGTGTTTCGAAGTCACTTCAAAGTCTGCAATTATACTTGTCGGTTACTCTGTGACTCCAATTAGTTCTAGCAACGCACGTGTTAGGTGCACATAACAAATATTATTCGTCTAATTAACCATACTAATAACCAGTTTATAGCGCAGCACTATGCACAGCCCTTTATGTGTTTAAAGAACCAATTTCATATTGACTTTGCACGTTTCAAAATAGTGAAATTGATCCATCGTCCTCATGTCTTGGGTGAAGTATTGCAAACTAAATGCAGCACAGACTTTAAATGTGGTCAAACTGAATAGTGACAGTACTTCCACCAAGGAACGTCATTCGCAATTTGGTTTATGCTAAACATTGCCTTTGGAGACATTAGCTTGTGGTTGCAAATGCAAATTGTTTGGGTTCTATTGACTGACTGTTATCAGCCCTAATGGCAAGTATATCTGATTGCAATTGTTAGAGACCGAAACTGGCTACCGTATACTTTCCAGATCTTACAATTGTTATGTGGCGAGAAGCTGGATGTTATCACCCTGTCGAGTTGCATTTATACTCTCTGCAAGCGCGGACGCATTCTCAAGCTGAGGTGGCCAGTCAAATGAACTTCCCAAAGCGCAGACTGGAGGTAACTTACAACATCGGACATTTCCTCGAGCGTTTCCATTCTTTGTCTTATGATCATATGCAAAGCTTTAAGCTCCGCTATATATCCATGTATCCGGTAGGACTTCTGCCGAAAATTCTCATAGAGAGTTCCAGGGTTATCTAGATCTGAGTAGACAGTGTGATTTGTATCAAACTCCCTCCATGTTGTCATATTTTTAGCAATTCAATTTCTCAAACGCCACAAAATGGCTAGAACACAAGTGTATTCTTTGGTTCGTTTTAGATTGGGGTCGTCCTCGAGGAAACTGGGGAGAGACACTTGATTGATCTCGCCCTAATGATACTCAAAATCCCTCACTGTCAACAATTGTTTCTTTGCTTAGCCAAGGAGAATTTTAGTAGGTAGCGCCACTTACATAGGGATCTAGATAGCTTTCTAGTACTTTCACTAGCACCGTCCACTCTGCTGTGACCTGGTACATTCTTATAGAAAGCACAGTGAGGAAATAGTACCTTGGATCCCAGATCGGCCAGTCACATCTTGTTTGGCCGGTAGACGGACAATCTAATCCTTGCTTTAAGACCTCATCGACTGTGTCTTGCCCTGTGTAATAAGTATTTCCACCGAAGTAGGCAGTCCAGAAGGAATCGTCCACAGCACAAATCATCCAAGGAAGTTGTGATTCGTAAATCAGGTCTTGCAAAACTGTTCCTGGTGGTCGAAAATACATGGCCATTCTCAATCCTCTAGGATTAGAGTGCTTCGTGCTGTCGGGTCGTAGAACGGAGTGTGGTAAATGAAACTGTAGGACGATTTTTCGATTCTTTCACAACCAGCTTTAGCTCCCAACATCTTCATGTTTAGGCAAAGTCTGGAGTTACACTAAAAGTGAAAGTATATGATTAGCATCATGATTCCCTCAGGAGGTTATCGGTTACTGCGCGCAGGGATGTACTCTTACACTAATATACATCAGGTTTCCCCCCACAGGCTCAACCCGCTTGTTGCTTGGGTAGGATTTTTTCACTTGGTGCATCCTGTATGCTGCGCATTGGGATGCCTCAGCTTTGTTTTACTTGGTACATTGTTTGTTGCACTATCTTCAATCGGCATCGGAATCCACATTTTGTCTTCGTGTACCTAAGCGTACTCGCAGAGTACCAGTCTTGCGATGTTCTTCGTATCAAACAGTGCAAATCAACGGTGGATTCAAGGTACTCATCCAGACCACCATCTGCTTGCAAACGCCCACGGAATAAATCCATCGTGATACTTTCAAAAGAATCTGCCTAGGGAAATACTATAACTGCTCCGGTGTTTCTTGAACAGACAAACGTAATGTTTATGATTTCAGTTGTTCGCTTTGCGGTGCGAATATGCTTTTGGCTATTCGTGATACAATCTCTTCAGTCAATAGATATTTTCGAAGGGAGGGGCCTGTTCTATATATGAGTTGGGCAGTCCTAACGAGTGAAACTACTGAGAAAAAGTAAACTGACCCGCTAGTCCCCCGATTCTAGATCAAGATTGGGGAGTGTCAGGCTGAACAAGCTAACATGGGTATGGTTTGTATCCCCATTACAACAAACAATAACCCAGCTTGTGTATACCAATCATATTTATTTATGTATCATGTGCATGGTGAATTGCAGATATTGCTCTCACAGGTTCTTCGATAAAATCTTGACTCAAGAAGGATGACTCCGAGCATGACACTGCGAAAGAAAACGAACTTACGGCGCAGGAAGATTTCTTTACAAGCATTCATAGTTGTTTCGCGCTTGCACAGTAATAGATTCGTATGTCTAGGTTATTCATGTAAGTGGTGTAAGACCATAAAACGGAAATTACATGAAGCTATAGACAGAAAATCGACCTAACCATTCACATTATTCATGAACTATGGTGATAGAGTTAATATCCACTTTGCTGTAGTCGTTGGTACCTTGATTGTAATTGCCGACTTTGAAGTAACTATCAGGACAACCAAGCTGACTGGTATCGAATGTCTGCTTAGTACCGCCGTTCAATGAAAATGACAAGACATCATTAGAGTATCCCAGTTCATAGGTAAACTTTGTTCCTTCTGGAATATTTCCGACCAGGTTGAAGTCTGTGTCTCCTCCAGTTGTAGTCTGCTCTACACCCATGTAGATGTCGCCAGATGGCTTGTAGTACAATTCCACCACGGGCTTCGAGTATTCAGCGGAGAAGACTTGTCCAATCACAGTTCCATAGTCTCCATCGTCGGCTTCTGGAACAGTCAATTCCACGGTCATTGTGTTCGTGCCGCTTGCCGACCAGCTTGATGGATTTTCTTCACGCAACTCAGTGCGACAATGCTGGCTGCCCGAAGTTTTCGCGCAGCCCGTTGAACTTGGGGGTGCATTCATAACAAGATGATTGCTTGTCTCGTTCCAGTAAAACCACGTAGAATTCTGGTAACCGTCACAACCACTGAGCTCCGAGCCAGAGACAAAAAGAGGATCTCCACCGTCGGTGCTATAAGGTAGCTGAAGTTGGAAGTTTGAAAGAATAGGCATGTAGGACCCAGGTGCGCAGGCCGCCCATGCCGTTACCGCATGCCCAGCGAGGCATAATAATAGGCTTGTTTTGGATGGCATGTTCGAAAAGAAAAACTATTCCAATTTAATCTTGATTATTTTTATTGCTTGATCAAGGTAAGAATGTTATAAAAACGTAGGTGACATGTTTAAATTTATATCTTGCAAACATAGACCTAGCAGTAGTTCATGTCGACATTCAACAGTACTCTAATACCAACTTAGAAAATGGGGAAGCAAACAAAGTATAAAGGCCGATCAACGATTTCCTTTCATGGCGTAGTTCGTGTCAATCTGACGGTTAGAGTGACATCGCGATGTGAAACATGACTTGTCAAGCCGAACAATGTTAGGGGCAGTTTCCTAAAGCGGAAACGTCTAGGGCGAGATCTTGCAGATTTAAGGTAAAAGATCACCAGTCGCTTTATATGAAACCGTTCGCTTCTCCGGATCTTTCGTGGTGTTTATCTATCGGTCGGAATTCTACCTAGACTTTATTCAATCAATAAACCATCAGCAATAGCGAATATTTAGCCACCAGGTACTAGCCAATCAACTGAATGACCGTCACTTTATCAAACGGCAAATTTTATACCTGGGTGTTCTGTTTTCTCGGTGAGCATATCTCTCTCTTTTTGGTTACATCAATATTAAACAGGTCCCATTACGATACCCAAGAGATCTTATTGACCGTATGAGTTAAGCAGAACGAGGGGATGTTTTGATGTACATTAGTTCTATTGGGTTTCATGTTTTCATATCTTTCAGAACATTTCCTGTTTCATACATGGATCTGTCATTAATTTTTTCCAGTGAGCTTCGGTTGTTTCGCCAAATAACAAATCTAAATCGAGTGGTTTCGATGTGTATAGATGCGACGGTCAGGGATAGGGTTAGGGCTTTGTTGTTGTTGCCCTAACCGTATATCGTACAGACACTGGTTTCGTAAGTGGTTAACAAAATTTTGATATGCATAAAATATATTTCCGACTTTAATGAAATAATCCTACGGTCAAAATTCCCTCTTATCGTCTACGAGCAGTGAAAGGACATTCCATCCGGGATGCAACTCGCCTAAGTTTCCCCGAAGACAAAGTACTCAACGCGTATCTCGCAAGCTGATCATGATATAAAGTTCCAACAGCTTTCAAAATGAATCGAGCCAGCGAAATTCTGCCTGCAGTGTAAGGCGGCGTAAGCACCTTCGTAGAGATACTTCCAAATCATTTTGCATTTGACATTTCACGATTAAAGCAGACAGCTGTTGGAACCTCTGTCATATCAAGGATGAAAGGTACCTTGTTCAAGTTCTAGACAAATGAAAGCCAGAAAAGCGGTAGGCAAGCGGCGTCGAGAATCTCGGTAAAAAAGCGCTCAAAATAACCACCTGAATTGATGAGGAATCCTGAGGCAAAAACATCCGATATCTCATACACAAAGAGAATGCAGACTAATTACTCGATCTTCGATACCATAAGGTAGCCATCGAAATCAGTGATCAAGAATTATTGTCGGGCACCGAATTTAGTGATGACCGGGACAATAACAAGCACCAGGCCACACATTCGTACCACAGAGAGCACCATCTCCCCCGCCACTTTGTTTCGTACATGACTATATCCAAACAAAGTCAGTGCAAGATCCGATAAAATACCATCGCGATAATTATTTCAACTTCAACATACAGTACCGTGGCCGCAGGGACTAAAAAATTAAATTAGTATGACAAACAATCTAGATCCCTCTTCTTTTTGTTGAATATGTCAAGGTCTCCGACTTACTAGTTAACACCAGCAATTTTGCATGAGGTTCCATTGCATCTCTATGCAGAGCATTAGCTCCCAGTACGATAAATAAAGATGTCAGTACTAAGCTCACGCCACAAATGGCCCATCCATTTGGGCAACCCTCAGGCTCAGGCTTAGGGTCAGCAGTAGTTGTAGTCATAGTCTCTGCAAGTGGTGTAGTCTCTTCGATAGGTGCGGCGGCTATAAATGTAGACCCAGCGAAGAGGGCGAGAGCGATAGGTATAAGCTTCATATTGAACGGTGGATAGTAAGGTTGTGAGCCAAAATGTGAAGAGCTTCAAGAGTGTCAATGGAGTGGGATCCAGTCTACTTGTTGACATCAATAAATAAACAATCCCGAGAAAGAGAAGAGGGGGAAAAAGTGTGGCTTTTAAAGCTTTGGTCGACACTGAACTGAATCAGCCATCTTCAACTTGATATGCGTCATCATGGAATACAAGACTCTACCATATCTCATGTGATACAGCTTGTATTCTCCTGCGTAAATCATGAATCAGAGTTTTCCCATCTCAAAAACCTAGAACCCCAACCTGAATCATACATATAGTCCTGTGTACCGTGTATAGAAGATCAGAGAATCAAACAATTTTAGTTATATGTGCAGAAGATTGGTCGTACGGGTGAAAGACACTCCGCTTACAACAAGAATGAGAAGATGTATCCAAGTAGATAGGATGAAATAAACATAAGAATTATAGACCACACGAACAGCATAGGCTAGGTAGATTCCCAAACTGAAAAAGGGCAACACGTACATAAGGTCATAGATTTATGCATATGTATACTATTATTGAATGTCAAGGCTCATGAGAGACTAGACAATTCTTCTCTTACCGGAATCAAAAATACGGCCTTCACGACTGCTAGCACCGCATCAGTGCGGCGTCACTTACAAGTTTTAGTGCTGTGGTACCCCAAAGTCCAACGAGCTTTGACTTAAACGACTCTGTATAATAATTATTTAACCATGACGTAAGTTCTTACCCATCTTGAGTGTCGATAAATGTAATTGTTCTACGTTTCACTAGTGATAGAATTCTCCTTCAGTGGCAGCATCCATGCCTGGTTTAGTAGGTTAGCTTGATTTGTACGCATGTTTTTATATCGTAGATCTTCAGTTTAAGAATTAACTGAATTGATTAGAAAACATGATAGATGAAGTATCCCATAATATACATTGCTTTACTCTTGATTGATATTATTCAGCTTGTGGGCGAGTTTCTCTCTGATAACAGGTCTCTGTACCTACCAATGGCGGTAGGCTCTCCAACCATGAATCGAAAGGTTGTAACACCCTGGGCACTGAATCCCGATTGAAAAGGGTAAAATGTCCAAATATGGACTGTACGTGTATTACGAAGTAAGATCTTTCCTAAATCTGTAGTATTTTTCAGTCTGTTATGGATAGATACCTGACTTATTACAGAGGCCTAGACTCACCCTAGCTGGCCGCCTAGCCAGCCTAGAGTCGAGGTAAGTCGGTGACACAATTCGGGAGATATAGGGGAAAATCGGTATCTAGTGGACCTGTTTAGTTGCGTACATGCCACAGTCGACGTTAGGGTCTGGGCTTTATTCTTCTTGCCCTAGGTAACGGTCTAGGTACTGGCAATCCATTCGTAAGCAACCACTTGATAGAATCGCACCACACATTAGATCAACTCTTACCCGACGGAAATTATTATATGATCAAAAATGTCTTTTGTCGACCGTAAGCTCTCTAACAAATACTCAAATTGCAACCGACCTCGAAACTCCAGAAATTCCATCATGAATTACCGTCCCTTTATCGAAAACAGGCATACCGCTGTAAAGATCTATCAAGTGATAAAAGCACCTAAACCATGGATTTTTTGAGGATTCCACAACAATGCAAATCTATTGATGTACTAGGTTCTTCATACGTGGTGCAACAATTACGAATCTCAAGGTTGAAGGCATGATAATTGGGTGCTTGTATTGTGCTTATCCTGCACCTACGTCAGCGTTTTCACTAGGTAATGGCCCGATACGTATGACTCATTAGACCACGTTAGACAATGATTATTTACTGTGCGCGCCGGAGAGGGGAGAAGTCAAGATTTTCTCAAAGGCAAGTAGTATACCTGTTTTTCTTTTGCACTCTCGCTTCTCCAGTTTACACCTGTCAAGTGCCTCAATCGCCGCCTTGTGTCGCGCCTCGCCGTGGACGGAACTGTTTACCTTGTTGTCAGGTTTTCATTTGATTTCAGGCGCAATATTCCTCCGTGTCCCTGGAGACCGACCTGATGGCCAAGATGCGAATTGTACTCCTCGGAGGAGGAATGACCCCTGACGTGACAGACCTGTATTATAGGACTATCAACACTGTCGTGCGCACTCGTCCAGGCGGCCGCTCCGCCGCCCCTCTTTACATGTACAGTGCGAATTTAGAGGAGTGATACAGTATGCTTCCAAAAACGACTGGTCTGGCTTTGCTTCCGTGTACAAAGATCCAATTAGCTCTGAGCTCCGGATCCCAACGAATTGATGGAATTGTCGTTTGCGCTATCCTCGCTCACAAAGTCACGAGTCAACTGATTACCGAATCCAAAGTCCCTCTACTCCACATTGCCGATTGCCTTTCAGCGTACATCAAAAAGACACACCCACATGTTACGCGCCTTAGTCTTCTCGGCCCGAAAGCCACAATGCTTGACTCTGAAGATCCGGATTTTTTTGTTGGACGCTTACAGAGCTCTCAGCATGGCTTTGAAGTAATAATTCCTCAGGGCGATGATGACGTCGAGGAGGTCAACCGAGGAATGTTTCAGGAAGTTGCAAAAGGGCGAGCATGTGTGACCGAACCAGCCAAGGCTATGTTTGTCTCGCGGGCACGCCGGTTGATCGAACGAGGGGCTCAAGCTATTGTATGTACTTGGAAGCACTGACCTTGGCTTTGTCTTTCGAAAAGATTCTCTCCCTGCGGAGATCTCTGTGATTGACCCGGCGGAAATTCATGCGAAGCACACTGCGGAGTGGATTTTACAGCTTGACTAGCTTTATACCTGTACTAAATGTACATACATACCTTGCCTATAATAACGGACTAGATCTTAGGTCTGCATCGAGAAACTCGTTCAAACCCTAATCGGTCTTTCAATGTGCTACATCGGATACTGTAATAGACCCTGGTACGCGTACATAAATCGTCCTTGCGAAGAAAGAAACAGCAGATGTTCAAAGGCTCATACAGCGTTTCCCTTTTGAGTTCCATTGACTGTTGGACCTCGTGGGGGCTAACAAAACATAGTGGATAACTCCCAACACCATGATGTCATTCCATGCTGTCCGTCTCAATGGTTCGTCAGAATCAAATATTGCCCAGTAAAACCGGCCTATTCACAGCCTCAACCCACATCTTGGCGATGAATCCTCCATTATGGGTCTGTTGGTTCAAATGTTATCAATGGGTATATATAGCGCCACATCCATGGAGTCATGGACACATCGCGACAGTATTGACCAGATATCACGTGCCCTACAAATTGTCCACGACACAGAAATCTCGTTCACTCGAAAATATTCTAATCTTGCCCAAACAAAATGCCTTTGAACATTAGCGCACTCGCTCCTGGGCCGGCGGGTACAACAATGCTCGGAGAAAGAGGTGGCATTGAAGCAGCTGCGCAGCGAGGCCTTGAGCGTCAACAGCGCGAGAGAGAAGAGGCAGCCGCACGAGACGGCAAAGTCATGAACGACACAATGTCTGCCTCTGGGACGACGCTTTATTCTGAGAATATGAAGTTGGACGGAAGTGAACGAGATATCGACCTCGTCAAACCAAGCTCTGATCTGGACAGCAAGCAGACCCACGAGGATGCTTCATCCCATACAAATAAACCTCGTCAAGGCGATGATGGGTTGTCCCTGAAACATAGTGAAGGAAAATGGGAGAGGTTCAAGAAACATTTCCAGTAGTTCGACTGCCTTTGTATCTACTATATGAGGGCTCCGGGTGAAGTTTAGTCAATTTCTCTACGATTGCATTAGCAAACAGCACATATAGATTGTCATTAAGCGTTTCATCAGTGTTGGGTATTAACATAAATACATCATCTCAATCATTGCTCTCGGTTTCCCATGAATTATCACTTGCAGCATACAAGCCATTCCGCACAGACTCGGGGTCATCCAAGGCTTGCTGCATGATCATATGGAGAAGCCCTGCCAATTGAGCCGACCCTGGACCGGCTGCCCCAATATACTCTTCGTAGTCTTCATCTTCAAAGTCGGAGTCATGGAATTCATCATCCCCAAACTCGGGTATTTTATATGGACATACTTGAAAATCTACTTTCGTTCCGTCGAACATATTTTGCAGACTAAGAAAACATTGTGATGGGGTTTGTCCTGGTGGAATAACTTGTCCTGCAAGCTTAATGGGTCGGGTGATGTCTGCTGCAAGCACCAGAAATTCGGTGAACTGTGGGTACAGACCATTCTTGCAATCCTTTGCAATATACTGGACCATGTCTCGGGCGGACGAGTTGCAGTTGGTGATATGAAATCTCTTTATTGACAAGGGCAACTGTGGGTGTGGTGGAAGAAGGTCATGTGCGATGAAAACGCTTTCGAGCACGCTGAAGTCGCGAAAGGAGCCTATTTTGGCTGGATTCGGTATATGTTCTTGAAGTTCCTCGATCCCCCATGGATGCCACGAGAATGAGAGGTTGAAATGCTCCAGGGTATCCTTGTGTAAAAGGAGGGCTTCTTGGGCTTGCGTAGCGTTAAACTCTGGCGCGAACTTTTGATTCGACGATCGACGTTCTCTTGGGTCCAAGCTAAAGTTGTCATACGCAAACGCCTTCAATTTCTTGCATGCCTGTGAAAGTTTCTGAAGGGCAGGATAGTCAATAAAGCAGTGATGAAATGATAAATGTTCCGTCGCCAGCACTCCAGGCGTCCAGGAATCTGGCAACGATGAATAGTCCAGGTCACCATACTCAAACGTTACGTCTCTGAGTTTAGGGAGCCCGAGGAGCTTTTCGTAGAGATCAATTTCGTAGCCAGCAGCTTCAACAGTAGCGTGGATCCATAATAGCTCAAGATTAGGCAGAAGGAGCGAGTTGCGGTTGAAGAGAAAGTTAATAGGCTCCATTGACAGGTCAAGGCCTGGTAGGTATAGTTCACGAATATTGGGGGTCCTCTTAAGAAGTAACGCTGCGAAGACGCCGAGATCGCGTTTTTTCATAAGCCGAATCCAGAAGCGCTCCTTTTCGTCGGGTAACTGAAACTGGCAAATCACGCTTTCGAAGAGCGAGAAGTCGTCATCATCGAGGTTCATATCAATTAACCCTTCTGGCACGAGGTTCATGATGGAGATACATTGCACATGCTTCCCGAGGTTTTCGTTCTGATAGATGGCTCTAGCAAAGGAGACAATTTTCGACATATCGCCAGACATGCCATCCTCATCGAAATCGCGAAACAAAAGAGGCTGGGCAAGGTCACGGAAAAACCGCGAGACCAGGCATACATTTCGTAGATCTTTCAAATAATCAAAATCTTCATCTCCATCATCTTCATCTTCCTCGTCGTCTTCATTGTTCTTGCCGTTAGTTCCGAGATCGTCTTTGGGATCGTCCTTCCAGTTCGCTCTGGCCCTTTGGTCCTCTCTTCCTAGAGGATCATCTTCGAAATCGGCAACATATTCCAGAACTTGGCCTAGCAGCTCCACTGGGAGATCTTGGATATGAATCATTGTCGGTGACTAAAATACCAACCGTCTCAAGATAGAATTCGACGTTACTAACAGCGCCCAAAAAGTCGGTCAGCGAGAACGTCGCCGTAAACGCGTTAAGTGCACTAGGCCGTATTGAGCTAAGATCGCTTAGAGCTATTTTCTAAACCTAACCCTGAAATCTCAGAGCACACTCCAAAGTTGTTTGTTCCTTCGCTGCCCATAACTTTCCAAACGCCCAGACACTGTCATAATATACTGCTTGATTATCTTGTGGGTAGAATCAACCGATCTAAGCTGACAAAATGTGCTTCACTGGCTTGGTTTTATCTCCAGCCCGCCGATCGGAGATTGACCGAGTGGACACGACGCGAGGGTTGTCGTCTCCAAGGTCGGCGAGAATCCCGGCATGCTTCGCCTTCTCCCTCTCCCGCCTTTCAATATTGGTTTTGAATTGAAAAGAGAAACGATTCCATACCTGCTTTCAGGGATCACGGCGTGGACGCTACCAAAGTTATTCCCATTACACCTGCCCAGCCTCAACAATGAAATATTTCATACAAACATCTCATCTTTGACTCTCGAGCGATAACACCATCGAACCCATACCAGAGCGATCACATAGACGAAGATGACTTCTTTAAATATGCCTCGCAAATGAAGGCATTAGGTAACGATTCTCTCCTGTCATCGAGTCCTCGAATAAGTTGTGCAGAAAACAACTGGTACTGATCAATCCTTTCGGATGAACAGAATATTCACAGCCGAGAAAATTCCGTGTTGTTCAGACGCTTGTTCGAGATGATGATGTTTTGGTCAGCAAACACATCCCACCGATATGGGAGGATGTCTTCCCAAGAGTGATGCCATAGATTAACGTGAGAGCTAGTGGCGTTTGTGCACTGATTTACACATCCACGATGAGGAATTCGGAGCACATAATTTCCAGCCGCTTTCACGGAACATTGACATGATAGATTGGACCAGAAATGTTTAAGGTGGACCAGCCAAAGCTAATCAGCTAATTTATAGTTTCCCCCTTGTGCCCGGCTATGAAACCGTTGGTGTGGTCGCAGCATTCGGTTCCAGCGTCAAAGGAGTAAAGTCGGTGATTGCGTGGTGGCAGACAACTCCGAGCTAGGTGGTAAATGGCATTACTGCCGTCGCGGCGACGAACTGTTTTGTGAGCATTTTATTGCTTATAGTGTGATGGTCGATGGCGGTTTCTATGCTGTTTACCCATCGCACCGAGTGTTTCAGTTCCATAATATTTCTGATGTCGATGCCACTTTGGTCGAACCGGCCTCTTGTGCCGCTCATGGCATGGATAGAATTGCTCCTAAACTGGGATCAAAAGTCCTTCTTTTCGGTGCCGGACCAACTGGACTCGTGTTAGCACAAATGCTTCGCCTGTATGGAGCTAGTCACTTGGTTATTGATGCGCCTGGTGAACCTAAAATGGACCTTGTGCGATCACTTGACGGTCACTCGACGGTGCAGATGAATATGTCGAACTTCCTCGTGCCAAAGAAGCAGCGAAAGCAACTCGTGAGAGCATACAAAGCAAGAACCCGTACGGTTTTCATATTGTTGTCGGGGCT
Source organism: Talaromyces verruculosus (assembly GCA_038993655.1). Lineage (NCBI taxonomy): Eukaryota > Fungi > Ascomycota > Eurotiomycetes > Eurotiales > Trichocomaceae > Talaromyces > Talaromyces verruculosus. Next base: position 99,202 of record JBBVQN010000014.1, read on the forward strand.
ACTGGAAGCGCCGAAGTCTTTGAAGATTCAATCAACTTCGTGCGGGAAGGAAAAAAGCTTGTGGCGTATGGCGTATATCCAGATGAGGCTCGTTGCCGTTTATCGCCGAAGAAAATCTTCAAGGAGGAGATTAACATCATTGGTTCTTTCAGTCAGGTCTACAAGTTCCCTGCTGCTATTGACTATCTTGTTGAGTGCCCACCCATCCCTTTGGATGGCAACGGAATGATCGTGAAAGAGAGTACGTAGTATTGACTATGGGTAGAGATACAGGAAAGGTTAAGTTGACGGGAACCGTGAACAAGACATTCGGCGTTGACGAAAGGCAGGAATGCCTCGACGCAATGAAGAACAAGTCTGTGATCAAGGCAGCCCTTGTTTTCGATTACCATAGATACTCAAAATCGCATATTTCATCATTCACTGCAGATGATGATTTGCGGACTTCCCATCGACGCGACGACGACGCGTCAACGCGCTAAGTTCATATTACATAAGCATTGTGACCAAGCATGGAATCATTCTCCACAGAATTTCGAATCAAGTCTTCAAATTCATACTCAGAGAAGAATAAGTGTATCAAAACAGCACATTTCAGCTTTTCAATCCTTCGCCGATAGTGGCTGCTTCTGTGGAACCGGACAAAATGGACGTCGACATGTCATGGAGTAGGTACCAGAAGGGGGACACGATTGAACTCCACGGGCTGTTTTATGCTCCAGGCTGAGATGCCATCAGTATTTAGTTAGTGATCTTGAGCTTCTTATTACTTCTTTGAGTAGTAAGGATGTCTGTGTACCTAGGCAGTTGATTTACACGTAGGTAACCCAGGTTCCTGAGCTCGCAGAATGCAGTTGGACCTGCATGTACCTAGGTACGTATCACAAGGTGAATTGGAGGCAACGTGTAAAGAAATTAGCAATCTATATGTACCTACGTATGTTCGTATGAATGCACTTAGATATATACAGTATATTGAATTTGTGTATTTTGATGTTTTGACTTATCATTTCCAACATTAATGTGTCTGGTGAGGTCAGATGTTCACATGCAGAGTCTTGCCGTGAGATATACATCTTTGAAGTGGGCTATGTATCTAAAGTTGAGACCGCCAGTTCAATGTTGCGAGCGCCGACTTGCCAATTTGAATCAATGGGACTTAACTGAAGCATCACTAACACCGTATGGACCTTTCTTTATAAAGGTTCTGGGAAGCCCTTCCAAGGGAAGCTATGGACATCGATGTTGATGAATGGCTGTGGTTCTGAATAAATGTTACATTGTGTAATGGCATGACGGGAGCTAGCTGGATATGGCTAGTGCAGGGATCCATCTCTGCATAAACAACGTATTTTCGTGTAATAAGACGGTCACGATTCTGTTTGTCCTATCATGTTCTCGAATTGCCGAGGCCAATAAGGATTTTTAGGATGACTCATTTCTTTCCATGGCGACTGTACTGAAATCTATATTAAGTGACCCGAAAATGAAGAGATGGCGATTGAATGAGAGGATTCATCATTTTCGACAAGATCCAAGCGACAATATTAGCTCAATTTTGACTTGTACCTAGGTACAACCGTTCGCGATGCAGGTTACAACGGGTGATCTCTCCAACCCCAAGCTCCAATCACTACTCTCCTACCACTTCCAAGATCTTCAAACCAAATCAAACCCCGAGACAAGTTTTGTGCTAGATCTAAGCGCACTTCGAAAACCAAACATCACCATCTATACCGTCTGGGAGGGCGATGAATTACTCGGTTGCGGTGCCATGAAGGAACTAGACTCGACGCATGGAGAAATCAAGTCCATGAGGACTGCACCTGAGCATCTACGAAAGGGAGTCGCCAGGGTTCTCGTGCAGCACATGATCACGCAAGCCAAGCGGAGGAAATATAATCGACTCAGTCTGGAAACTGGCACGGTGGCTGCGTTTGCGAACGCTAAACGATTGTATGATTGGTGTGGCTTTGAGCGATGCGAACCGTTTGCCGACTATGTCGCCCACGAAGATAATATGTTTATGACGATAAAACTATAGAGGGGGTTGGATGTTTTTGTGATTTAGAGTTATAGACAAGCTTAGAAGTGCATGTATTTTGGATCTTGGAGTGCTTACAACCCTAACCCTTGGACTCGGTGATGTCATATAAACAGTGCGACGTGTGGTGGACGCGTTCTGCCAAGTCGCCGTCTCGGATTAATTATTCGCCAGACTATTTTTGTTGCTATACGCACATTATGTCTCCGAAGAGAATTGTCATTGATCAACTTCCAAACCCAGATAGCCACAGAAGATGCCCTTGGGATCCCATTTCTCCCTAATATCCTTCAACTTTTGCGCTTGCTCATCTCCCCAGAATCGTGAATGTCGCGTCTGAAAGTCGAATTCACCCGTATAGGCACCAACCGAGTGTTGTCCGACGTTTTTCATGATATCCGATACCCATGCTTGATTGCGTGCATCATCGTCCTCGTCTTCCCAGATACCATATAGCGCAAAATAATGGTCCGACTGCACACTCAGCGCGATAGGCGGCAAGTCACGACGGCTGGTTGGAACCATGGAGGTGTAGAGGGCCAATGACTTTCTTGTGGGTAACGTTGAGAACGCAGACTTGAGAACGGACGCGACATCCGCATTGTTATCCAGGAATGAATTATCGGCACAATACCTGTGCCCTTCCGGATACGCCTCCCTTTTGTACCGGAATTGCTCATCGAAGCTCGTGTCATCGCAAAATGAACGAACGGCTGCCCCGCCAGGGTGAGACTCATCCGCACGACGCAAGACTTCTGTAACGCTTTCTTCATTACTGCCGACGGCCAAGAGGGCAACTGTTATACAGGGCTTGTCAAATCCGGAGGGATAGCCTCCAATCACGGCAATTTCGAGGCCCTCGTCGATGCCTGAAGGAATCTGTTGTCATTATTAGTGCGGGAAATAAGTGATTGGTATTAGGACACAATGATTCAGGTGAGTACCAACGTAGGAGGTAATTGTCTCTCACCTTCAATGCCCAGTCAAAAACAGCCTCATATTGATCCAGCTTATAGACATACAATGATGACTTCATGACTTTCGGTAACGGTTTGGTTTGAAGATGAAAACGTGTTACTAGCCCCGGAAATCCTGGACCGACGCCTCGAGCTGCCCAGAGCAGGTCGCTATTTTGCTCAGAATCCGCATGAACAGTTTCTCCACAACTCGTGACTACATCAATAGCGATGACGTGTTCGCATGCCCAGCCCCAATTCTGCGTCGAACCGGCTTTCCGTTAGCAGTATGCTTCAACTGGCAAGGGACAGAAAACGGTTGGGTAGAAGGAGGAAGATATGCAGAGCGGAGGGCTGAGTTAAAAGTGACCAACATTAGAATTCCATCCCATGCCACCGCAGAGCAAGTAGCCTCCAATTCCTACGTCCGGACAATGTCCCACGGGGAAGATGCGATCTCTGGGATGCAAATAATGGGATAACTCCTTGCCTGTCGTGCTTGGAGCCGCGCTGACCACGCCGGTCTTTTCGTCAAAACTGATTTGTGAAAAGTCGCCTAGATCTACTAGGATAGTGTCATCGCGGAGGCTCCATGCTGGCCAACTGTGCCCTCCGGCCCGGACAGAAATGGAGCATTTTTGATCAATTGCTAGCTTGACAGCTTTAACAACATCAGGCTCTGTCTTTGCAGAAACGATTGCACGTGGGTATCTTTTGGGCCGTTGACAATTGAATACCCTCTTAACTCGAGCTTCTTCGTAGAGTGACTCGTTTTCCTGTCCACGCCAGACAATGGACAATGACGGCTCGGATTCAGTCGGACGTTTGGAAAAGCCGAACGTCGGCAGCCACATGCTACAATGTACTGCGGCCTGTGTCTATAGTCTGAAATCAACTGTCTGACTATAACATGTGTCAATCTAGAGCTCCTGCTCACCCACTAGGTGCGATTGTTACGCACGTATAGGCTTTATCTTGGATGTCCGGGTTGGATGATGTGGGCTCTCTCTTGCCGAGAACATTGACGCTAGTGCTGTTTTGGCTTAGTTTTGGATGGAAGCTGTATTGGTATGGTAATGTTTTGTCGAAGAATTACTAGCTTGCCTAATTTCAAGCCCGGATTGGTTACCTTATCTGGACCTCAAATTACTGAAATTACTGGTACGTTCTTACCGACACCACACGATACTATGCAATACTATGCAATAACATCCTTGAAATACTAGCGCTGCTCTTTGATGCAGTGTATCGCTTCCTGACAGCGACAGACATTTACACCTGTGAAGCAACAGGGAGTTGGAGAAAATAGAATTAGGAGACTTATCGGTCAGTATTATGCTGACGATGTCAAGCAAATTTTCTATAGATCTGTGATTGTTGGCAAGGTAATACTGGAAGCAGTCCTAGAGGTGACTACTGCTGAGCTGGATGCAGTTGCCTTACCACTGCAACCCCCGGTTTTTGTAGTAGTTGTAGCAGCCACATTCGTCGCATTATACGGCGCCGCTGTGATGGTATACGTTTTATTGAGGAAAGTGACGGTCATTGTTTCACCACCTGGAGGGCTGGTGAGTGTTGATGCCCCAGGAGTGTTGCTCAGCGCTTGAGTCTGGTTTGGTGGGAGATTATTGACATCCACGTATGTGCCGTTGTCAGCTGTGGGAATACCAAATTGACCGTAGCAGACGTCATATGTGAGGGCATCGCAAGACCCATTGGCGGCAATGTTTGTCTGGCCCTCTTCAACCAAGATTGGGACACCGAGGATATCCTTTTCCATATCCGGACATATACCATATGACCTATACAGCCCCGATTGTTAGCTCCTGATACTATTATCATGTCCAGCACCTCTAAGATGGCCCACATACGCGCTCACGGCGGCACTATATACGCAACATTGACATTCATGTGACTGGGTCTGGTTGTCCATAGCCCAGCAGGTGTATAAAGTGTCATGGTTCAAGGTGGCGTTGATCAACGAGTGGCCCAAATTGCAAGAGCAGCTGTCAGGAGCATCGGCAGGTGCAGGATAGAAAGGTGCGCTTTGGATATGGTCTCGATTGATCGCAAGCAGGTACTCAGACGTGATATATTGATAGGCGCAGGTATATACCTAATCATGCCTGTTAGTCTTGCATTGAACTGTTTTTCATTTAAGTTTTGGCTAGGAGATACCTTATTCCAGCAGCTGCCATAGTAGCAGAGCATCTCATCAACGAGTGCCTGCACCTCACAAGCGGTAATACTGGCGTTGGGCTGACTGGAACATTGAATAGCAGTGGTGTTGGCATTTGTGAGGCATGATGCAAATTCTGTCGGTTCAACGCAACCCTCAGGATCAGGCGTTGTAATGTTCTGTGCTTGCACTTCGAGAGTAGACATGAGCACGGCAGCGCCGAACAGTATTTTACCACGCATCTCGAAACAAAACTCGGTCCAATTTCAGAGTCAATTTTTCCCTTTCTTTTTTTTTTTTGGAACTGTCTCACCTCGCCTCACACCACTATATACACGAAGATGCAAAGGATTCTGTTTTCTTTCGTCACGCCTATAATCTTACTTCATTTTAGAGCATGACCATGCTTTAGCCTTCAAACGATTATTGATTAACTATCTCAGATACGAACTAATATTTCCCCTTCAGCCCCAGTTAGGCCGACAAACATTCAAACTCTGCCCCCATAAATAAGAACAGACTCAAACTGAGTAGACTGTACTCCGGGCAAGAAACAGTAGATGTGGTTCGGGTCCCGTAGTGTTTCTTCATGCACTAGGGTACCTACTGAATTCTCGGAGGAATCAGTCTATATTGGAGAATTGGAAATACTGGTTATAGACCATGAGCTAGAGAAGCTTGTACTATCTACGCAATCTGAATTCTGCATATGACTCGTTAAATTCCTCTTACATACATCTCCCGTTTCATCGAGGGAATTGATTAGGGCTTGTTCTACCCGTCGGAAAATTGCAACTTAGGGCTACGGCGCCTAGCGTATGCGGGCTGATGCCCCTAACCCCTGCACTAAGAGAGCCTATTTTAGCTTGACGGGCCTGCATGCTCGGTGGACTTTCTAGTACTCCGCGTGCAAGCACAGGTGGATACGCTAAATATTGCCCTCTTCTATGCATGGAAGCCTGCAAGAGATTTATTGGGAAGATGCAAGATGGTCCAATCGATGAGTCGGTGACAGTTTTTGGAGAGTAATTCTGGCTTGAAAATTGAGTTGACTCTGATCTGGCTAATCCTTTAGGTACAATGGTTTTATACGGCTATCTGTATGCGTCTTCTCCGGTTTACTAGCTTGGTGGCAGTAATGGGGTGAGCCTGTTCTAGGCGGCTTTGACCTTACCAATGACAACATGAAGTGCATATTACAGAAAATCTAACCTCAAGAATCTTGTCTCTATCGACGATGACTGAGCTTTGTTGTCATTATTCGGTTCAAGACGTGACATCTAGTCGTAAAAAGGATTTGTAGGGAGACTATACTATTTTCTATTTTAAAATCCTAGCTTAAAATATTTCAATGTATGTGTGCTGAAAATATTCGTATAAGTTATAATGCAAGTCTAAAATACAGCACCAACTGGCTCCCCCATATTCACTACTTCCCCCAGGCCAAGACAATCATGCCAATCCATTACCAGCCACATCCATCGCTATCTCCTACAGGAACGCTCTGGGGATTATGGAAAACATCATGTTCGTCATACTCCCTCTTGATTCGTTCCAAACGCGGAAGGTTGTCGGCCCAGTACAATTCAGGTCCGTTTGAAAGTAGAGGGTCAACATATCCTGCATAGGCGTAGAAAGTCTCGCTGGGGAATGCGGAGTAAATAACATTGTTGAAGCCATCCAGGAAGCCAATGGTAGTGTTAGAAACGGTGCCATTGGTAGCTGCATAGGCGAAAATCCAGTACAAAACGTCACGGTGAGGGAAAGCAGTAGCGTTGCTAGCAGTCTCAGCCATGGCACCAGAGACCAATTGGACTTCCAGCTCATAGGTCAATGCATCATCCGGCGTTGTGGTGAGGTATTCGAACATTGAGTCGACGGTGTCGTCGGAAAGTAGGGCATCTGGCAAGACATCCAATGACTTGGCGTAGAAATAGGCTGGTCTTTCTGCAGTCGCCGACTCGGTAGCCCATATAGCCACCATATCCAGCCAGTTGGGGATGACAGTGACATTGGAAACTGGGGTAATACTGAACGCTTGCTCAAGGCCAATGGCGTTGAAATCCTCCAAGGAGCCAAAGAAGGCACCTGTCACTTCAATAACGGTGGGAAGCCCAACCATCATGATATACAGCTCCCAAGACAAGCTAGAGTTGGAGATAAAAGTCTGGAAATCCCTGAAGACTTGTGCTTGGGCCGTGGCATTGAGATCTCTAAAAGCATATGTGTACGAAACACCCCCAGCAGGAGCAGCTTCGGTGCGGAAAACAAACTCGGTCACAACAAAAAAGCTGCCACCGGCTCCCTTCAAGGCCCAGAAAAGATCAGGATTCTCGGTTTCGGAGACAGTGACAATTCTGCCGTCGGCAAGCACGACAGTGGCAGAGACAACGTGATCGATAGTTGCTCCCCACTGACGAGATGTAGGCCCAACTCCACCGATGGTGGCGTGGCCGCCGATTCCAACATCAGGGCATGATCCGTGAGCAACAGCACGCTCTCCAGAGTTGTACAAAGCGGTCGTGACGCTGCCCAATCGGGAACCGGCACCAACAGTGGCATATCCCGTTGAGTTGTCGTAAGAAAATCCATTGAGGTTGGCGAGGTTAATCACGACTTCTCCACTTTCTCCGCCCCAGCCTGCCGAATGTTTGTCAGTTCAAATGTACTCCCGAATTTTGTTTTCACTATGGGCCAGGCGTTGAAAGTTATGTCTTACCGTAGTTTCCATAGCTGTGCCCACCACTTTTTGCCTGTACCTTATAGTTCCCTTCGGCAGCGCATTTCACGATACCAGAGACCTCTTCCGTAGTGCTTGGATATGTGACAGCTGCAGGTAAGATGGGTATGTTCAAGTTGTAGATGGTGAGGCTACTGTTGTAGTTTGAGGAACTTGGGGTGACCACAGCAGATTGGTTGTAAGCGAGAGCCGCCAGGAGACAAGTTGAAAGTCTTGCGGCCATGTTGCACAAATTTATCCGTGCTTGTTCCTTAGGATGGTTAACTATAGCGAGAGATATCTAGAAGTGTGCCTGATCATATTACACCGCACCTATGGAGGACAGCTGGGTTTTGTATTTAAGGATTTCTCCAGGGCCTATAAAGAACTAATTACTAGCATCTGCATAATGTCGAATTGCCTTCTTCAGTTAGCCCTTTCAGTCATCCATACATTGGCCCGAAGCGACTAGAATTGTGTGGCAAAAACGGACGTAAACGGATCTCTTTCATTGCTCTGCGATGTTGCGGAATATCACAAAAGCTCAGGGATGAATGCACGTGTTGGCCCCTTCAAGCCCTATGAATCAAACTGGTTGGTTCTACTGCTGGTAGGGGCCAAAATGACTGCACTAAAACAAAGCCCCAATCCCCGGATATTAAAGCTTGCAGGCGCTAATGCACCCGTGGGCTGGTGTTTAATGCTAGTTATGATTTAATTGCACAACTCCGTACCTACTGCTAATTGCTATACTCGGTACAGTATCATTGCGCCACTAGAAGGATTTTCAGAGATAGCATAACTTTACCTAGGCGAAGAAAGGTTGAGCGTTAGTACTGTGACCAGCGAGTTGAACGAAGGAGCTCCGTCGAGGCCTTGCGCTACGTATAGCTTTTGATGAGGCTTGTCCAAGGGCTGCTTTATGTCGGGTCGGAGTTTATTCCGGATGCATGATTGTCTTCGCATTGCCTAAGTGATTGCTATAATTGTTGACTCCTAAACAGCTTTCGCACGCGCATCCTATAATAAGTCCCCGCTTGTTATATACGAAGTACCTCCATGTCTTTTTTACAAGATTGGAATCTCACGTTCGATATTAAATTCCACTTTTAAATAGGCCATAGTTATCGCGAAGAGTACTTAGGGTTATGTCAAATGATTAGGGCTTGCATGACGATTAGGGTTAACGTCTTCCATAGAACGTGTTCAAACTAAATCATGATACCAATAAAAGAGCAAAACGACGGAGGACTTCACTAGCTACTAGCACTTGAAGGTGATGCTTCAAGCGAAGTGCGCTCAAGAGCTGAGTCGTTGTTTGTAATCCTCCGCTGTTTGCTGCAACATCTGGTCGATGTCATAGTCCCAGATCTTATGTGATCTCCAAGAGACCTCGTCCTCACACTTTTTCTTGTCGCTACCAGTCGCCTCATACTGCCACTCATAGATTTCGCCTAGGATGCGACTGCTTTCGACGAGCCACTGAGACCGCTCCAGCCTGACCGCATTGTAGGTTGCAAGCGCCGCCTTCAAAACTTCTGATCGAGGCTTGTCTAGTGACTCGTTCAATCGAATTCGCGCAGAGTCAATGACGGTAGCCAACACAGTGGCATCTTCAATGCCAGAACCAGCCCCTGCACCATGATGAGGGGATGCTGCATGCGCAGCATCCCCGGCAATACAAATGCGGCCGTCGTAGTATGTGGATGCTGGGTGGTCGTATGTGTCGAATATAGCCCATTCATCCAAGTCTTCCGATAGTAGATCCATGATCTTCCGCACTGCACCTCCAAACTTCGAGAAACCTGCGATAGCATTTTTCTTTTCGGCGGGAGCAGATAGCTTGTCTGCATACGGCCATTCATGCGGGTCAGTTACAAAGGCCACCACATTCACTAATTTCCCTCCAGCCACCGGAAATGTCAGCGCATGCGCATCCGGACCGAGATGCATGAATCGAGTATTGACCTTGGACTCTCCAAGTGCCGGAAGAGCCTTTTCCATGGGGATTAAGCCTCGATAGGCTTTCTTATGAGTGTATGTAGGATATGAAGCAGGGTTTTGTTCGCCCAAGATCAGTTGTCGAACGCGCGATCGTATACCATCACAACCGATAACTAAAATCAAGATGCATCAGCTGTTGTACTTTCACGAATTCATTACCACTATCGTGCCCATATGCAAGGGTGTTGTTTACCTAAATCCGTCTCAGCGGTTGCACCATTATGAAATCTCAGTTGGATCTCCTCATTGTCTCCTTGATCGATTATAGTCTCAAGATGTGCGCCGTATGTCACACAATTCTCGGGAAGACGGTCAACAAGCTCTTTTAAGAAGTGTGCACGGTGGCAGCCCTCAAATCCACGTTCGCCTAGATACATGTTGAACAGGAGTTCTTCTTCGACCGTATCTTTATCGCCATTGACGCCGCTGAAGCCGTCCACCCACTGAAACCAATCTGATGCATTTGGAGAAGCGACGCTTTTAAATGCCTGATGGATGCGTGGATCTAAAGCTTGCATTGCACGTTCGGCATTTGGAGTAAAGCCAATCCCCGCTCCTATTTCGCGAAGACTTTGTGCTCGCTCGTAAATGTGGAAGTTAATGTTTCGTTTTTGTAAACCCAAGGCTAAGGTGAGCCCTGTGATCCCACCACCAATAATGGCAACTTCGATAGGCTTTACTGCCATTGGTGTTAATAATTTTGATAATTTGGCGAGGATTAAAACGATGGGCAATTTATCGAATGACTGGAGTGGACGGGTCGCTAGATTGTGAAGAGCACGCTCAGGTCTAAAATGAGTCTTTGAACTTTCTGGGGGTTAACACCCGGCTTATAAGTATTCCAGGAATTCGATACTTCTAGCTAGCTAGTCATCATGCAAGCCAAGAGGGGGCCTTCAGCTAATTGAATCGTTGGCCCTCGGCGTTGGGCGATAGTTTCGGAGAGGAATGACCCTAAAACGCAGACAAATCATGTAGGGATATCAGTTATTGCTGTCACTAACGCTGGGGCACCATCTGAGCCGGACCCTGTTATTCTGCAGCTTCGGTCTGCGAGTTAATGTCCGGTGATTAAGGACTTGCGGGTTGTTGGCCATGATTTTTTTAACTTTTGTGTTATCGGATTATTCATTTCAAGGTATTTTTGGAGGCTTTATTCGTTATGCTGGATTCTTTAATTCAATGCAATCTATAGGGCCTGAAACATGAACAATGCCATCCTCTTCCCGAACTTATCCAATATATTCTACGCATGAGGACCACTCGGGGTCATCTCTTAGTGCAGCGATATCCGCCTCTCCAAGACAGACCAGTGCATCAACATCGCCTTGGAGGGTTTGCGGCATGACATAGATAGTACTTGGGATGGGCGCGAAAGTAGGCCGGCGAGCGAGGGTTGGCTGTCCCAAAAGACCGAAATTTGCCTTGTAAAGAGGTACAGATGCCATAGATGAAGTACCCATATCGGTATCAGGGTTGAACTTACCCGCATAGGCGATGTTTCTCTTATCCATTTGTCGCGATACAAAAGTGGTAAAGCTTTGCACGAACTTGGCGTCTATCTCATTCAGAGTCTTGCGTAGCTCTGAAGCCACTGCTGCCAGTGGTAGGCTCGTCACTTGCTGGAACGAAAGCCAAGTACTGGCATTGCTTACTGAGACGCCCATATAATCGAATGGAATTCCCATGGTCTTACGGATATCAACCGCTCTGGTAAATTTTGACGTATCGTCTGGTGTTTGACGTCGACGCGACCGAACAGTCGTGATACGCTTCCAGAGAAAAGCGCAGAGTGCATCATCACGCGAAATGAAAGGCACCGTCAAATGAGCAGGGTCGCTTGCTTCTGCCTTGATGGCATTCAGCTTCTCAGCCGAGAAGCGAAAGAAGCACCAAGTCAAAGGTGAAGGCGGTGGTGGTCTCACAGCTGGAGGAGGGGGCCTGATCAAATGGCTGTGATCGAGCAATGGTTCTTCCGGACCTAAAAGTGGGATCACAGTTCTGCGGTCTAGATTGGCCGCTTCAATCGTGCTAGCAGGGATCTCCTGGCCCCGAAGAGCGGTTGCGATTACATTAAGCATTGCAAGAATACCACCGCCGTCGGACATGTTATGCTGGGCGGCCATATCCAAAATGAGACCGCCCTTCAAAAAGCTGGCCTGGATGAGCAAAGCTGGCGCGGGATCTGTTTCGGAATCCTCGTAGCTGAGCGGGAATGCATTTTTGGGTCCGATTACTGCGCCATCTAACATAGATGCTGGTCCCTTTGCATCCACAATTTCTGGATACGGGGCAAGGACGTCGGTGCAGTCTTTCACACGGAGGATCGAGTTCGGAGGCGAAAATTCTTCACAAGGAACACTTTGAAAGATACCACTGCTATCCGGTCCGCTACCCACGCTGACAACCTTGCCACCTAACCATGGAATAGCCGTCGTGAGCTTAAGAGCTGCGGATGTCAATGCTTGGACTATCTCGTCACGGTTGCTGGAATCTTCTAACGGGAATCCAACCATGATGTGGTTGTATGCTTTCAATAACGGCAATTGTCCGAGAACATCTTGAGTACGTGCTGGGTCATACATGTTTGTAGATCTCCGTGACTAGTCTGTTTTTCCGTTGATTTGATAGAAATGTAGGGTTTCTTGAGTCTCCACAACCTCGAATCTCTGATATAAATGCTGTTTGTCTTTTGTAAAAGGTAACTGTGCCAACCGAATATTTCTAACCTGGAATCTCTCTAAATTATCAAGATCTTTGGGCTCCTCTCGAATATATGTCATCTAAACTGACTACCTAAATAAGTATGATGATGGCTTCTATCTAGGTGTCGTCCTGGCTGCACGTATGCATTCAGCTACAGATCCCAATACCTAACGTCTGGCCAAGCAGTGCTCAAACACCACAACTTTTACCAACATGTCTATCTTGCTGTGGGGAAAACTCCGACACAAAACTCCGATCCGGGTTAGCGACACAGCTAAACCATCATTGCCCTAGAGGCCCTGGGCTTAGCGGCCCCGCTCCCTGTCGCGATCGCCAGTCTAGCTACAAGGTACAAGCTACGTACGCCTTAGCGGCTGCTACTAATCACTAGCCGTTGATAGTGTGGCTGTATTTTCGGACCCCGGCCAGGCCAACGGGGCTAGTTTGCTAGAACATCCATGTGTGCGGTATGTAAATTTGACTGTAGTCTCGGTGATTTACAAAATTTATCTCCGGAGTGGTTTTTGGAAATTTAGACATCACAAAGATAGCACCAAATCGAATGCCTGTTGATGTTTATCCAGAATTCCGGGGAGGGAGTCAAGTTATAAAAACAAGAGCATACGGTTGCACGCGCGCAAGGCTGTAAAATCTTCAAGCTTCCAGGATCAAGCAACCTTGGAACATTTGAAAACTTGGAAGCACATTGAGGCTTTACAATCTGCAGAATTGGAAAATCACCTTGACTGACCGTTCGAGATGCCACCACCTCGCGGAACCCAAAATATACTGCAGGGTCCTGGTTAGTATTGCTCAGGGGTGTATTGTAAATTTTGAAACTGATTCCACTTGAACCTATAGGTGACTACGTTGTGACCTCAGTTGTTCACAGTGACTCCTACCCAGCGATTGACGCTCGCCAATTCGACTTCTCCGGGAAAGCCGTTTTCATTACAGGAGGCTCGCGAGGTCTAGGCCGTGCGATGGTGCTTTCATTCGTTCGAGCGGGAGCTTCCTTTGTCGCCGCTGGCGCGCGATCAGATATGTCTCAGTTAGCTAAAGATGTAGCCTTCACTGCGGAATCCGCCAATCTAAAGCCTCCCAAATTTTTGCCAGTGAATGTAGACGTGGCTGATCCCAAAAGCGTTGAAAATGCCGCTGCGCTCATTGAAAGCGAATTTGGTCGAATTGATATTGTCATCAACAATGCCGGCCTACTGGGCTCTCATGGGGGAATTGCCGCAACTGATCCTGAAGAGTGGTGGAACATCATGAGTGTGAACCTTCGCGGACCGTATCTCGTTGCTCGGTCATTCCTACCTATGCTAGCAAAAAGCCCCAACCCATATATCATCCAGGTTACGAGCGTGGCAGCTCACCTGTTGAACCCAACATTGACCGCTTATCAAACTTCAAAAGCATCATTATTACGGTTTACCCAGCTCATTCATGCTGAGTATGGGAAGCAAGGTGTGACTGCATTTGCTATTCATCCAGGAAACTGTCCCACCGACATGATGGGTGGACCAGAGGGATTGCACGACTTTGAGAAACATAGTGAGTGATTTGATTCCATCAACCATGTGAAACTTTGTCTCTAATTATTACCATAGTCTTTGTCGACTCACCAGATCTAAGTGCCGACACCCTCGTGTTCCTCACTTCAGAAAAGCGCGAGTGGCTAGGCGGTCGCTACATCAACGTCACTTGGGACATGCCCGAACTTGTAGCGAAGAAGGACGAAATCGTGGAAGGAGACAAGCTCAAAAACAAATTCATATTTTGATTGGACGAAATGTTACATACCAAGGAAAATCTTGATTAGTCATTATTCAACCCTATATACTGATGCAAGGAGCCAAGAGATCTTTGTAGACATGGTGTAAGCGCTAAATTCATATATACGGTACTGTATATAGACACAAATCGTTCTTTCAGAGCATTGGAAATAGGTCAACTACCATGTGGTAGATATTCGGAAAGATATCAGTAATAAAAATTCCTATTTCACGGATATCCAGTTTCTTCGATTAGATTAGCAGAACATTGGGCCCGATCTCTAGACGTATTTAGTGTTTGCAAGGCTTTATACCAATTGTCTTTCCTTCACAATTCCAATGGCGAGCGCCTTATGTGCTACATGGTGAAATAACTCAATCAACCTGCTGGATAATGATTACTCCTAGTCTCTGAGACCGGAAAATAAGTACATACGTGCCATGCCAGCTCGAAAACTGCCACGCCCCTTTTACATCCGATTTTTACATAGTTACACATTCGACTAGAGGGTTAAAATGTAATGTTGTTGATACGAGGGACCGCTGATATGAAGCGTAGTACCCAATCACTATGCAAAGTACACCGAATTACCGCCCCAGCTGGAGCTGAGTCTTACATATATGGGCTGGTTGCTCACAAAGTCAATACAACCATCTCCGAGTAAAAACTCCGCCCGGCCGTTCGTAATACAAAGCTGATGTTTAAGCTTAAATCATGTCGTACTAGTGTAAAATTTGTATTCTAGAAGTTGGTTCGAAGACTTTTAGCGCCCATGTGTTTCTAGCGCAGTCGGAGGTATGTAGTACTCTTGCCGAGTGGAATGGGACAGTGCTCTCCGGGCCGGTTTAATGGGCGTGTGATTTCGGCCCCTGGTCAAGATCGGGGGCTCGTATTTTCCATGTAGATAAGTTGAAGGAGTGGACCCTAAGCTATGTGGTAGTAGCTGTCAGCTCGGTCGTATGGCTATTAAGTTGCCCTACTCCGCTCACATTCGTGGAGATAGGACCCGAAGTGGCCCGGAGTTTTTGGATATCTCTCTACTCAGTAGGCTGTCAACGTAGACTAGCTGAGAGGCGCTTGCATGGTATGCCATTCTAATAGATCGAGATACAACTATTAGGGTTATTGGTGGCCTTTGTCAATTTATGTAAATAGCACCGCAATGAACTTTATACATACCCCATAAACCAAACATCTCTCGGCGTAGGCAATCAGAGCTCAACCTCGAAGCTATTCATTGCATATCTTAGATTTCTTTACCTTTTTCCTGCCTCGTATTTCGTTCTTTGTGGTATCTTCATCATTGATATCAATTGATTTTATCCTTCATTTCCGGGTTCAGCAGATGCTAGTGGTCTCTTGCAGTGAACGGTAATACTGTCCGCAAAAATGGTCAGCCGGATAGTCAATCCCTCCGAAGGGAACACTGTCCTTCTCTTCGGTCCCCAGGCATTGTCATTCAACCAAGAAGCCTTCCTCAAATTACGAGCAACGATCCTGGGCTCACCTGCCTACCAATGGGTGCTCGACGTCGTTGATGAGTTGCCTACCATATGGATTACACTACTCAATAGCATCCCGAAACTTGAGGTGATTGATGGAGCAAAGGAATTGAAGAACCTGAGCGACTGGATCAGATCGGGAGACATACGCGGCGATTCTTTTCCTCTTCCCAATATTCTCCTCAGCCCGCTTGTTGTCATCACCCAGTTGACGCAATATGCCAATTACACCCAAGGACACCCGGAGCCACAGAAGTCGGATAACACAGAAACTCTGGGGTTTTGCACTGGTATTCTCAGTGCGCTTGCCGTATCTAGCAGCGCTGGTGAGGGTCAATTCGCAAAGTATGGCTCGGTTGCGGTGCGCCTTGCAATGGCTATCGGAGCCATTGTAGACGCACAAGACAGCGAACGTGGTCCTTCGAAATCACTGGCAACTGCCTGGAACACTGCCAATGGCGAGGATGAACTAAAGCGTATCTTGGCCGGGTTTCCTGATGTAGGCATATGCCCCTTTCATATAGCGAATCCAAATATTCTGACATGTATAGACATACATTTCGGTGAGCTATGATCAGCGTCGTGCAACTGTCACAACATCAAGCAAAACTATCGCGGCTTTACAGAAAGCGCTCCGTGCTGCTGGTATTATTGCCAATGAGGTTGGTCTCGTTGGCCGTTTCCACAGTGACTCGCACCGGAACGAAATCGATTCTGTCATCGAGTTCACCAATACACAGCCTAAATTCCAATTTCCGGAGTTGTCCGAGCTACTTCTTCCAACACGGTTTACCACCCGAGTCGAGGATCTAGCCAACAGCAAGCTTCACCATGCTGCTTTACGCCAAATTTTGGTTGATAAATCGGAATGGCATCAGTTGTTTGAGTCTGTGCAAGAGACACGCTTGAGTGACAAGACGTCGCTCCTTCTTTCATTTGGCCCGGAACGACCAGTACCCCCTTCCATCATGCGAGTTCTTAGTTCTCAAGTTATTCATATTGCCGATGTGAGCGGAAAGTCTAACCAACAGCCTGAGACTAATCCATATCTGATTGGCGATAATGATATCGCAGTCGTTGGCATGTCGCTCAAGGTCGCCGGCGCTGATGACGTTGAGGAGTTCTGGGAGCTTCTTCTTAAAGGCGAATCGCAACATCAAGAGGTACCCAAAGAGCGATTCTCGTTCGAGACTGTCTTCCGAGATATTGATCCTAAGCGGAAGTGGTTTGGAAACTTCATTCGAGACCATGATGCATTCGATCATAAATTCTTCAAGAAGAGTCCGCGTGAGATTGGATCAACAGACCCCCAACAAAGGCATATGCTACAGTGTGCATACCAGGCTGTTGAACAATCTGGTTATTTCCGATCAAAGACCTTCGATAAAAGGATCGGATGCTATGTCGGTGTTTGTGCAGCAGATTATGAGAACAACATTGCTTGTCACGCCCCCAATGCCTTCTCGGCGACCGGAAACTTGAAGAGTTTCATCGCAGGTAAGATTAGTCATTATTTTGGGTGGACCGGCCCCGGCTTGACTATTGACACGGCTTGCTCGTCGTCCGCTGTTGCCGTTCATCAGGCTTGCCGGGCAATTCTTAGCGGCGAATGCTCAGCAGCTTTGGCTGGCGGAACTAACATCATGACCAATCCACTTTGGTTTCAAAATTTAGCAGGAGCTTCCTTTCTCAGTCAAACTGGGCAGTGTAAACCATTTGACGCTAAGGCAGATGGATATTGCCGTGGTGAGGGTATCGCAGCCGTGTTCCTCAAGAAGCTATCTTCTGCTATCGAAGACGGGGACCAGATTTTGGCAACTATTGCAGGCTCTGCTGTCTACCAAAACCAGAACTGCACTCCGATCTTCGTTCCAAACGCACGTAGTCTCTCGGATCTCTTCCGTGATGTGGTTGGCCAAGCTCGCCTGGAGCCGAAGCAGATCACTGTGGTTGAGGCACATGGTACTGGTACACCGGTTGGTGATCCTGCTGAATACGAGAGCATTCACAATGTGCTTGGCGGAACAAATCGAACAACAGCTCTTCAGCTGTCGTCTGTTAAGGGCTTGATTGGCCATACTGAATGTACATCGGGTCTGATCTCTCTCGTTAAGACCATCCTCATGATTCAAGAAGCAAGAATTCCCCGACAGGCCAGCTTCTCTACTATCAACCCTCACATACACCATAGCCCAGACCACCACATGGAAATACCAACAAAGGCTTTGACTTGGAACGAAAAATTCCGTGCTGCCTTGATCAACAACTACGGTGCTTCCGGTTCAAACGCTTCCATGGTGGTTGTGCAGGCTCCATTTACGGCCAAGTCGGCAGCAGCAGTGGAAGGATCCAAGTCTCCATTCTGGTTCACCGGTCCGGATGATCGCAGCTTGCGGGCTTATGCATTGCGATTTGTTAGATTTCTTCAATCCAAATCTGTTTCGTCGAAGAATTTGACATTAGGAAATGTTTCCTTCAATGTTTCCCGCCAATCCAACAGAGTCCATGATAAGGGTTTAATATTCAATGCTACTTCTCTACAGGAATTAGAACGGAAATTGTCCTCCTTTGCTAGTGGCAAATCAGAAATTTCGTCTCACTCAAATGTTCCAACTAGGCCTGTTATTCTTTGCTTTGGAGGTCAAGTGTCTACCTTCGTGGGTCTCGATCTGCAACTTTACGAGAACGTGACCATTCTCCGCCAACACTTGAACCAGTGTGATGCAATTGTGACTAAGCTTGGACAGAGCAGTATTTTCCCCGGGGTCTTTCAAAAAGCCCCTGTTGAAAATCCGGTACACTTGCAGACAATGCTCTTTGCCGTTCAGTACTCGTCTGCTAAAGCTTGGATCGAGTCCGGTGTGGAGCCGGCAGCTGTCGTTGGTCACAGCTTCGGAGAATTGACTGCCCTTTGCATCTCAGGAGCACTTGGCCTCGAAGATACTATCAGGATGATAATCGGTCGCGCAAAGATCATCCGTGAAGATTGGGGTTCTGAGAAAGGCGCGATGATGGCAGTGGAAGGTGATCTAGAACAAGTTCAGAGCCTGCTTTCCGCGTCGGTCGTTGAAGGAGAAAAAGCAGCAACCATCGCTTGCTACAACGGACCCCGTAGCTTCACACTTGCTGGGTCTGCAAAGGCCATCGAAGAAGCGGCTAAGACTGCATCCACCGGCGCTTTCTCCTCGATGCGCACAAAGGTGTTGAACGTCACCAATGCCTTCCACTCTACTTTGGTAGAGCCATTAATGGATGAGCTGGACAAAGTAGGCAGTGAATTGACATTCTCTCAGCCCACTATTCGACTCGAGAGGGCTACTGAGACTGGGTCCAATGGATCCTTGACTTCCAAGTTCGTTGCAGAGCATATGCGTTACCCCGTCTATTTCAATCATGCCGTGCAGAGGCTTGCCCAAGAATTCCCTTCCAGTATTTGGCTCGAGGCGGGATCCAACTCAACAATTACAAACATGACCAGCCATGCTTTAGGGTCTTCTGGAGAGTACCACTTCCAGGCTATCAACATCACGAATACTTCCAGTGGTTTGACCAATCTCTCCGATGCAACGGTGAGCTTGTGGAAAAATGGTCTTGACATCTCCTTCTGGGCGCACAATTCCAAGCAAACGTACTCGTACGCGCCGTTGTTACTTCCGCCCTATCAATTTGAGAAGGCCCGCCATTGGATTGAGATGAAAAAGCCCACCAAGTTCAGTGGAGAGCCTACTGTTGTTGAAGTGGTGAAGACGACTGTAGAGGAACTCCCGAAAACTCTTTTAACTTTTGTTGGGCACCAAGATAGCCATCAGCGAGAGCCTCGTTTCCGTATCAACACCATGATACCGAAGTATGAAGAGTTAGTTACCGGTCACATCATTGCCAATACCGCAGCAATTTGTCCAGCCACCGTGGAAGTCGATCTGGCTATTGAGGGTCTTCGTACTCTTTATCCAGGTGTAACCGACACCATGCAGCCTCAAATCCATTCGGTGGATAACCAGGCTCCAATCTGTATGGACCCGTCACGGTCTGTTTGGCTGGAGTATGAGGCTCTTGATGACACTTCACACACCTGGAGCTTCAAGATTTATAGCACTGGCACCGGAAAGGCTGCAACAACCACTCACGTTACTGGAAAGATTGTTTTCCGAGGTTTGGATGACACCCAATTCCAAGCCGACTTTGCCAGATATGAACGTTTCGTGAGTCATGACCGTTGTGCAGCTTTACTCAAAGCAGATGATGCAGACGATGTTATCCAGGGTCGCAACATCTATAAGACTTTTGGTGAAATTGTTGATTACGGCGAACAATATCGCGGGCTGCAGAAACTGGTTGGTAAAGGTACTGAGTCTGCTGGTAGAGTCGTTATGACGCCATCTAGTGAAACATGGCTGGATGCCCATTTGTCCGATGCTTTCAGTCAGGTCGGTGGAATATGGGTCAACTGTATGACGGATCGTGAGCGGACCGACATGTATATTGCAAATGGCTTCGAACTATGGATTCGATCCCCCAAGGTTAAACCTAGCGCAGAGCGTCCTGCAACGTGGGATGTGTTTGCTCTTCACCAAAAGCACGATGACAAGGCCTATGTCACCGACATTTTCATCTTCAATGGCGTCAATGGTGAGCTCGTCGAGGTCATCCTTGGCATCAATTACGCAAAGGTGGCCAAACTGTCAATGAGCAAGCTGCTTAGCCGCTTGACGGCTACCGGTAGTGGCGCTGGTTCTGCTGTTCCATCAGCCGCGGCCAAGGTGCAGCCCGGGATTGCGATGACTGCATTGACTCCAGCTGCATCATCGAATGGTGTAGCCATTCCTCCTGCAACAAAGACCAGGAAGGCCCCAAAAGCACCCAAAGCTCCTAAAGCTCCCAAGAAGAAGGTATCCTCTGGTCAGCCAGACATCACCGGCAAGGTACGAGCAATGCTGGCAGAACTCTCAGGACTTGAGCCCGAGGAGATCAAAGAAGACGTTGAGCTTGCAAATATTGGCATTGATTCTTTAATGGGCATGGAGCTTGCACGAGAAATTGAGAATATATTCAAATGCTCACTGCCAGAAGAGCAGCTTGTTGAGGTGACCACGTTCCAAGGACTTTTGCAGTGTATTCGCGCCAGCCTACCAGCACCTGCAGACGAAGCTGAAGAGGTTGAAGACGACGATGAGGATGAAGAGGAAGATGACAGTGACGATGACGAGTCTCTCGATGATGCGAGGGTCTTCACGCCATCCGATGCTGCTACTAGCGTTTCATCTACGAGCAAGGCAGATGTCATCGAGTTCCTTGTCGAGTTCTTGGGAATTGAGGAAAACAGCGTCACACGAATCACACTTCTCCGCGACCTTGGTGTTGACTCCCTGCTTTCGACCGAGTTGCGGGCTGATATCTCGTTCAAGTTCGGCGTCGACGTGCCGGAAGAGGTGATGTTGGAGGATCTGTCGGTGGAAGAGTTTGACGTCCAAATCAACGGATCGTCTTCTTCGGCAGGTGCTGCCCCAGAGCCTGAGGCACCCAAGTCTGCTCCTTCCGTTCCGGGACCTGGGTCTGCGCCTTCCTCTTCCAGCGCGTCACGTGCCACAGGAGGCAACCTCAACCTTCCCGCTTCAACTCTTCTTGAAGCTTTCCACGAGACAAAGGTCCTGACTGACAAGTTTATCGAAGACTATCGCTGCGCCGGCTACATCGATGCCGTTCTCCCCAAACAAGACCAGCTCTGTATCGCTCTGGCTGTTGAGGCCTTTGAACAACTTGGGGTGTCTCTCAAAGCAGCCAAGCCAGGACAGAAGCTGGAGCCTATCAAGCATCTGCCTCAACACAACCGCCTTGCTGAATATCTCTATATGATGCTCGAGAAGGGAGCTCGCTTGATAGACATCGATGCCAATGGTACAATTACACGTACTGCGGTCGCAACCCCTACTAAGTCGAGCAACGATATCTGCCAGCAGTTGGTTAGAGATTACCCAGACCACAACTTTGCAAACAGACTCACGCAGTTCTGTGGTCTTCGCCTTGCAGATGTCTTGACCGGCAAGATGGACGGTATCAAGCTGATTTTCGGGTCACCCGAAGGACGCGAACTAGTGTCTGGCCTTTACGGGGATTCTCTTTTGAACAAGTTGGCCTACGAGCAGATGAAAGATTTCCTTCGACGCCTGATAACCAAATTGCCAAGGAATGAAGGTTCGTTGAAGATTCTGGAGATGGGAGCTGGCACTGGAGGCACCACCAAATGGATTGTGCCAATGCTAGCCGAGTTGAGCTTTCCCATCGAGTATACTTACACCGACTTGGCACCATCTTTCGTGGCTGCCGCCCGCCAAAAATTCAAAGCCTACCCCTTTATGAAGTTCCGTGTCCACGACATTGAAAAACAGCCTGCAGACGATTTACTTGGAACCCAGCACCTCATTCTCGCCAGTAATGCCGTTCATGCCACCCACAGTCTCACTGTGTCTACGCAGAATATTCGCAAGGCACTACGCCCTGACGGATTCTTAATGATGCTTGAGATGACTGAAACTGTGTATTGGATTGATGTTATCTTTGGTCTTCTGGAAGGCTGGTGGCTCTTTGAGGACGGCCGTCGTCACGCGATTGCTCACCAATCACGATGGGAGAAAGACCTGAAATCGGTAGGCTTTGGACATGTGGACTATACTGATGGACACCGTCCAGAAGTCAATATCCAGCGCATCTTTATCGCGCTGGCTTCCGGCCAGAGGTACGACCGAATCCCTATCCCTCCCAAGGCTGTCACGAATGAAGCTCCGAAAACTGACATTGTGGCACGTGAAGCGGCCGTCAGTAAATACGTCAAGAAAGCAGTCAGCGGCTTTACTGCAGTTCCTATCTCCTCTCCAGCCCATCCAGTCATGTCAAATCAAGCCGTGCTTGTCACAGGAGCAACCGGCAGCGTCGGCTCGCATTTAGTTGCCCACTTGGCCAATTTACCCTCTGTCAAGACAGTCTTCTGTGTCAATCGAGTCAGCCGCTCAGATGCGTTAAAACGCCAGCAAGAATCACTTCTGTCAAAAGGGATCTTCCTGACGCCTGAAGGACTTTCTAAATTAGTGGTAATTGAAACGGATACGCACAAGCCTTTGCTCGGTCTCCCGCGTGGTGAATATGATCGTCTTGTCCGTGATGTGTCTCACATTATCCATAACGCTTGGCCAATGAGTGGCAAACGGGCCGTGATGGGTTTTGAGCAACAGTTTGTTGTCATGAGAAACCTCATCAACCTGGCCAACGAAGCTTCAGCAAGCGGTCCACGGAAAATAACTTTCCAGCTCATCTCTTCAATTTCCACTGTGGGCTACTATCCAATATGGAGTGGAGAGCGCAACGTACCGGAAATTCGTGTTGAAATGAACTCTGTGCTTGAGAATGGATACAGCGATGCCAAACTCGTTTGTGAGCGAATGTTGGATGAGACGCTTCACAAACATCCTGATAGATTCAGACCTATGGCCGTTCGATTAGGCCAAGTTGCAGGATCTAGCACAAGTGGATACTGGAATCCAATGGAGCACTTTTCGTTCCTTATCAAATCATCACAAACGTTGAGGGCTTTCCCAGCTCTCGAAGGTGAACTCTCTTGGACGCCTGTTGATGCGGTCGCTGGCACACTGAGTGATCTGATCTCTGGAGACCACAGGCCTTATCCAATTTACCACATTGACAACCCTGTCCGTCAGCAATGGCGGGATACAATCCTAGTACTAGCAGAGGCAATGGGCATTCCTTCAAGCAACGCCATCCCCTTCAAAGACTGGGTGGCCATGGTGCGGCGATTTCCGGGGTCCGAGATAGACAATCCTGCGGTGAGACTGATTGATTTTTTGGATGATAACTTTTTGAGAATGTCCTGTGGTGGATTACTCCTTGATACTACGAAGAGTCGTGAGCATTCTCCAACATTGGCAGCTGTAGGTCCAGTGACTGGGGATGTTGCACGTCGTTATATAAAAGCATGGAGAGATATAAGATTTCTGCATTGAAGCTTCTGGCATCGAATCTTCTTTATGTTTTATCAACGAAGATTGTTCAAATACTCTTGAGATGCTGGTGTTGTGTACCTAGGTAGACCGTTTGATTTTACTTCTGTATGTTTCTTCGTGGTGATTTACATCATTTTAGCAGATAGACCATTTCCTTGTCCATTGTTTATAATTACGTTGTTAGTTCCTCTAACAATTACTTCTCTATGCCAAACTTGTACGGAGTAGATTTTGATATAGGAATATCATTTATTATTCAGCTGCCAACAGCCTGTATCTAAGCGTTCATGATTGACAGTCATAAGGGCCTTCCGAAGCTCAACCTCGATCTTAGATCCACTTTACTCTATCGATGTGACTTTAAAGATGTAAAGCTATGCTATTGCAGGATAAGCTTGAATATGAGTTATAATGAATACGGAAATCCATCCTCATATGTCTCTGGAATGCTAATAATACTACAAAAAAGCTTTCATATTGCACAAAAAGTACGTTAATTCCCCACAAGTGGTCATGCGCTTCCTTAGCCTCTGCGAGTCTCGTATAGATCCGGACAAAGCAGGACAAATGAATCTTAGTATGCAAATAGTATGCATTCTCATTGGCAACTCAAAAAGCGCTTGCGTAAGACGTGGGGGCTACCGAGTAGCTTCATCCTCGATTATGAAGACACGTAGTTTTATGTAACAAATGAAGTGAGGCTAGAATATTTCATTGGTATGTATTGTAGGACTCTTCATGCGGCGATGCAACTATCGCGTATGGTCGTTCGGAGAATTAAAATCTACAGAATCTAGGTGCCGGAGTACGTTAGTTCCACACGATGTACCTACAGTACCCGTGCCAACCCGCACCTCGCCCATCCTGGTCTTGGTGCTCACGGGCCATAACGACATTTTGGCCAAAACGACACCTACAATTTACGTTTTTTCGACTCAACAACAAACCCCCTATATCTCTATAGATTCTCCCAGAAAAAGATCTTTATATCCGTTAGGCTTGATATTATAACATATTAAATTTTTAATTAGTTTCAGAGAGTCAGTCTGATGTTATTTAAGATTATAGTCGCATAAACTTTACGCCATACAAATTATTTGTATGGAAGAGTTTATAACTAGAAATTCAACATCTAAACGATATTTTTTTGATTTAAATTTCTGATACGTCATAGATTCGATCTATCTCTATATTATTCTTGTATAAATAAGAATTCACGTCATAGTGGTGGATTTAAGTAACATACATAATTTTAGGGTTGTTTGATTTTGTATGGGAAACAAGATGTCGTTTTGACCAAAATGTCGTTATGGCCCGTGAGCACCAAGACCAGGATGGGCGAGGTGCGGGTTGGCACGGGTAGTTGAAGGCTATGGAGGAGATACTCGTATTAACCTACTCTGCGTTGAGGAATGAAATATATCTAGTTATAATGTCACACGAGACAATGACAACAATGGTCAAATCTTCTAACAAATGAATTCAAACAAGAGTCTAGTATTGGTATTGAATGTTTTGTTGGTGTCAAGAAATGATAATAACTAATAGAACTGATAGAAGCCATTTGAAACTAAAAGCATATATCTAGCAGTCTCCCGAACGCCATCAATCCTTCTAGTCTTCACAATAACTTATATATAGGACGTAAAACGTAAAGAATCATAATAGGGGGTGATGTCAGCGGTCATTAATGTCTCATCTTGGACATTACTAAAGCCCGCATTTTCCATCCGCCAATGAAAATCTATCTGTCTATCATCTATCATGTTTTGAAGGTCCATAGAAACGAGTCCCGATTGGGAGGTAACTTCAAATGACGAGGGATCGAAGGATAGTTGGGTACCATCCACGGCGTCGCAACCTAACGTGATGGGGTTACTGTTGGTTGAACATGGACTGGACTCGGATTCCAGAATTAATAGAAAGTTCCGAGCTAAATTATTGACGGATTGTAGACTCCGCAGGGCCTCCATGATTTCATGTAACTGCAAATCGAGGAAAGAGTTGGTGGCATCTTCTTGGTGTAGCGTAAAAAATTCCGCACAAATATAAAGACAGATCGGAGTAAATGGGTGTATCTATGTGAGTTAGTCAATGTGCTTTCAAACCCCGACATTAATAGTAGGCATACCTTAGCTTGGGTGAAGAGAGATAGAGCTCTGGTGATACTGACAATCTCTCCAGCCGCCTTTGTAGCTCGTTGTTTATACTCAATCACATTAGCCGAGCTAGTTGGAGTCTGACAAGGCATCAATTCAATGATTTTATAAAGGAAGAGAATCGCCGTGTTGGCGACCATCTCAGTGAAAATAAGCATGGGATCAATATGCTGAGATGCCGGAGGATATTTCATGGTTAACATTGTGATCCTCTGGGTCAGAATGTTATTAATCCAATGATGTCGGTCCCAGAAATCCTGAGATGTATGGCCGTAGATACGCTCAACGGAGGCACAGTGTTTGTGTAACAAAGCTCTCCCACAAATAGTGGCAAGTATAATGCATTCAGCAAAAGGCGACATAACCGTGGGGGTTGTTGCGGTGATCTCCTCGGAGAGGAATTCCATTTGGACACGCTGCACACTTTGGAACTCGGTATCGCCAGCAGGCAGGCGAGTGAGAATCTGTAGACCCAAGAGTCAGTATAAAGACCGAGTATATGACAGAAGGTGTAAATGGAAGACATACAACTTGCTCATTCAGTGTCAGCGGCAGCCCGTTCTGCACGCTAATGAATCGATCCAGTAAATATGCCATCCAAAAGGTCCGCCTCTTTTCCTCTAGCGTGACCCAGTCCTCTGTAGTTGACGGTGACAGTATTCCGCCAGTTCCATCTATTTCAAATAGCCGCATCAGTTGAACTAATCGAAAAGCACGACCTGCGCTAATCCAACCGCGACGTGAATGACTTCTGGTAACCTCGTATAGCACAAGTAGAATCCAGGCTTGGACTTGTTCAATCTCAAGGCCGTCGATATCGCTATCCCGAGTATCAAGCACCTCCAGCATCTGTCGAGTCTCATTGTATAGCATGTCGCAAATGCTCTGGAATTGCCTGGAGCACGAAGCTGCCAAGATCCACATGGTGTATTGTAGGCATGTTCGTGATGTGGATTGTCCTGGCACCCTGGCCCAAGAGAAGTATCGTCGTTGATGAAGCATTGGGGCAATGGGGTGAATTCTGTCAAAATATGTTTGATCACTATTCTCTACATCAGTTGTGCAAATCTATTTATGATTGATGAGGAGCTGTTGCGTACAGTTCGGCTCGCATCCATTCCGGTATCCGAGATCCAGCAGTGTCAAGGTTAGGCTGCGCAGGAGGTTGTTGACTTTGTTGCTCTGTGTTGTTATCCAGTTCAAGTGACGTTCTTTCTGAATTCTCCCCTGTTCCTTTCAAAGGTTCAGATGTTATCGAGTTAATTGTCTGTTCAGTCAGTCGGCTTTCTAGAGCGGCTACGTTCACGGTGTTAGCGTGGTTATTCATTTCGGAGATACCTCATGAAAAGCGGGGATTGGGTTCATACCAACGCGATTTTGAAGTGCTTTGAACTGACCTCTCTTGGGTCCTCGAGGTGGTCGGAGAGGAGTGATATGGCATTCTACCCCGGTTTCTGCACAGACGCCGCATCGCGGTTGTTGACGATCACATCGTAGTTTTCTTCGCCGACATTCTTCACAAGCTGATCCTGGTTGTTGTCGGGGACGAGGAGCCGCCCCCTGGTCAGAGCCAGGCGAGGAAGACATTATGTAGCGGAAGCCTTGTTGAGGTACGTGATTATTTAATGTTGCAATCCAGTGGTTACCGTAAAGTTTGGTCTGCTCAGTAGGTGCTAGTAGGACTTTATAAGCTGTTATATAGAGTACTGCAGGAAGCGAAGCTGTTTGGCAGCCTGATGTACGGCTGAGCCGATCATTACCATAAACTTTTAGCCTGGAACACAGACAACATGCTCCTAACTTACTTCTTTTGGGGTCCTCGCGCATCCCACGTGGATGAGGTGAATGTTCATAGTTCTTGAGATGACCCTGGCCTATGACTAGCAGGACTTTATCCACTCATGAAGATTTGGTCCCCATATTACCTTCTGCACGCAGTACGGAAAATTACCACAGTCGAAGGATCTAGCGGTATGTTTGTATATATGGCGCTAGCAAATTACAATATATCTCTATAGAGTGTTGGCGCATAAGACTGAACCTCTCGCCACATCGGGCTAGCAGGGAATGCAAGGGTCAAGGTGAAGATAGAGATCGGTAGCGCCGAGCTTGGGATACGAGCCAGCTATTCAGAGTGATATTACCAGCTTTATTTTAATCCTGTCTAAGTGTGATTCTTCAAGCTGATCACTGACTCGGTAATCCACTAACCGTATGAGGGTGTGTTTTCGTGCTCATATCAGCACCGCTGGCCCCAGGGCTAATGTCGCATGACAGCATAACCGATGTGCAGCTTGCTTACAGAACAGCGGAGTCCTGGAGGTACGAGATACCTATATAGTTTGCTCTATAGTCAGAAGTCAGTATAGATAGAAATATTCTACGTGGGCTATTTGTATAATACATATAACTAGGGATGTATATCAAGACATAACAGCTTGACGTTTTCAAAGTTGCAATAGATACCTTAAGGTTACTCCGTAGTTTAAGCCATGTACCATGCTTCAAAGCGTCAAAATACATTCCTATACAATTCTGAGACAATATAAACCAGTGATTACATGTCTACAAAGCGACCACGCCTTACTAGGGGCTCCACCGTTGGTTTCAATGGTCCAGCTGCTGGGTCTTTGGGGCTATTGAAAATCTCTCAAAATCTCCGCGAATGCGGATTTAAAACATGTCATGATAAAAGAGATACTGGGTGGATTGAATAATTTTTGCTTTTTGAAAATAATGCTGGCTAGGGTATTGATCTGCATTCTCTTCACGAAGTTAAACTTAAATCATATTGGCTACAACTCACATCACGATCGAACATTCGGTGCATTCTGAGATAATCAAAACTTAATCAAAAACAAATACGAAATTTAAACAATCGGGTAAATTTGCTTGTTCGAAATGAAAGCGCATGCTGGACCTATACTGGATTTCATTGACGCTTTAATTTACTACGAACTAGTTCGTGTAAATCTGCGCTCCGCAAAGAACGACTACGTTCATTTGATGTACAATAAATGACTGGGCTTAAAAGAGGCTTAGGAGGTAATAGTATCATCCTATGCCGAGGGGGACCTATCATAATCGTCCTGAACTTGCATAACTTGATACGATGTACGTACAAATAGATAGATCAAGGGGCCGTGGGCCAATTGAACATACTAACAACCGAGTGTTGATACCTGTTTCTTTGCATGTACCTCGTATAATCTGCTCAATTGCTTGGCTGATGCGCTCATTCAATGACAATCAGGGTTGGATGAGATATAAGCTCTGCGGGGGGTTCCAAAGGATCCGCCGGATATCAGCTAGTTGGTTTGCTCTGCATACAGCCACGAGCAAAGGTTTCAGGCGTGTCAGGCATGCGATCGAGGCTCTTAACTTGGAATACGAAGGCATCCAATTGAACGGCGAAAGGGTCCCCAGCGCCCGATAACATATGATGAACAAGAATTCCGTGCATAATCCGCCCAAGCTGAGGTGAAGATAGACGTATCGACTAGGAATGAGCCTAACGAAACAAGGCGGTACAGAGTTCCTCCCAATACCAATGAGAATTATATATTATATAGATATATCTGTTATTGTTCGATAGATACGAGTGAAATACGCGATATACGGTAACTTAATCTAGTTCCATGGTGTGGCTCTGTATCCACTGTATGTATTAGCGTCCGCAAACTAAAATGCTTGAATCCAGGTATTCGTAACGATACGAGACCGGTATGGTAATTTCCATACGACCTTGCTCCGTGCGAGCCGCCGGGATTTACATTCAGCCGAGTCAGCCCCGCCGAGCACGGAGGAAAGGGCGGAGCATCGGATGAGACCTATGCAGTACGTACTAGGTATGTAATCGGATACATTCCATGATACGATATTCAACACGAAATACACCTCCAATGATTACAAGTTTTGGTATCTACACGCAGAATGACTTGCTTAGTGTCATTAGACCCATAATTAGACGCTGTGCTAATTGCTCCAGCTAAAGTGGAAGATGCTAGCTAGTCAGTTATCAATGGACAACCGCACGATGCAAGGCATCACTTGTCTCCGTCTGATAAAGCCGATACGGAGCTTCAGCCTGGTTCTGGCCATTAGTGGTGCGACCAGGGGCCGGAAGGTCTAGACTGGGAACACGAATCAGGCCGGAACCTTGCAAGATACGACGTTCCGCGGCTACAAAGACATGCCAATGATACGAGCCGACACTGGAGGCATTTGTTAGAGGGCCTTGTACATAACGTCTTCATTCATGCCGACTGTTTACGACCTAATTGCAAAGGGGGCCAAAGGGCCGGAGGTCCGGCTGTTTTTCAGCCCCATTAACATCAATGCATGACTACTGGCATTCCTATCTGGATAGACGGACGGATATCATGTCTACTATCGCCTGAGCTCATGCAGTGCCCAGCGGAAAGTTTAAAAGCGGCCTCTAATTATTAACCATTAAGATTGCCGGCATAGGGCTTGCAGCTAAGTTAATCATGTACAGTAATAACTCAAAACGGGAAGTCATTCAAAGATCGTGTTGGCGAGACAAAGCTTCCTTTTCCCGTGTTATCTTCGTACCTGGTAAGCCGCACTTAAATCATATATGCCATCGAGAACGAAAAATACTGGTAGACTATAGTTTGGTCTATTTCTAGGGTTGATTTGCGTTCAAGAGAACATCTAAACCAGTGCCCCCAATCTATATAGCAGATATTCAAGCTGAAAAGAAAAAGCGTTAAAGACGACAGAAATGATTTGAAAGTGAGCCAGTAGAAATAGAAACAAATACACCAATATACACATGCAAGACATTGAAAGTTTAAACGGCGATGTGTCCATTTACCAATTCGCCCAAAATAGGGCTCTGAGTCAACTCCAGCGCTTCCTGCAAGTAATCATCGTCAATGGAGAAGGGTCTTGCCATAACGTTGGGAATCCACTTCCCCACAATACGGTCCAAGTGTATGTTCTCTTCTAGGATTCGTCGCTGTAGAATCTTTCTATACGAGGCCACAGATTGACGTAGGAAAGAAGAGTGGAATGGAACATCAATCCCCGGAATGGGAATCGTGCCCTTGCCACGCTTCAGCCGAATGGGGCTGGGTAATCTGTGTGCTTCAATAAGGTTGAGAGCTAGCCTTTGACCGATCGTCGTTGCCGAAAGATCGTCCTTGGTAGTCATGATTTCGCCCACAAGTTCTGCCCCGTGGTGGGCCGTGGCCAAGTAGCTCAGGACGTTTTCAAGGACATGTAGGTTTTGTAGCTGAAAGAAAAACAAATGTTGTCAGCACCGCATTTCAAACAAGAAAATCATCTGGAGATCCGAGGCCAAACGTACTGTTCCCGCACAAACATATTGCTCATTCTCTACATTTAAGTTCACAATCTCGATCAGCTCTTCACTTTGTGTAGCGATCATGCGAACTATTTGCCGTAAGGAGCTCTCGCTGAAAACTAATGTTACAGTTAGAATTTCGCACGCCAATAAAGAGTATGGCCCTTGGATCACTTACATTTTCCTATACGCTGAGGATTGGCCGCCACCATGCCATAGTTTGTCTCTCCATTTGAGTCTCGCTCCATGGCAAATTGCAGAGATAGGCCACGATAGAATGCCAATTCCATCAATTCCTTAGTAGTCATAAAGCCAGAAAAGGCTAGCAGGGCCCCATATTCACCAAGTGAATGACCAGCAAAGAACGGATTCGAAGGCACCAGTCCTCGACTTTTCATGTCTTCAAACATGATTTTCTCAACCAAAACAATGGCTGGCTGTGCGAAACTGGAGAAAAATAGCAATCCAGATGGACACGAGAATGTGTATGACAGAGATTCGCATGTCAACCCAGGCAGCAAGGTCTTTCTAATAGTGCGACCGTCTGGTGTTGTGATTTCTGTCTCCATTGCAAGATAGTTTTTGCGCAGTTGTCGCCCACGCTTGCCGCCGAAATGAATAGTCATACTCTTCGGATTATTTGAAACGATATCAATGACCGACCATCCTGTCATTAGTTGTCAATATAAGTCAACGCTATTATATTATTGCAGTCATTATACGTACCAAATCTTTCGAATATATGAGCATCTATCTCATCCCAAATACGTCGGGCCACCTCGCTGGTCTTATACAGCTCCATACCCATACCAGGTAGTTGACTTCCCTGTCCTGTGAAGAAGAAGACAGATTGGGGCTGATCGACTTCCGCCTCTGCTTCCAGGACTATTGTTTCAGAGTCTGCCTTCACAGCTGATACCTTGAATACAAGTCGGCCATCAACAGCTCCCACATGCTTCAAGCGTACTACAAGTGGGTCGTTAGGAAGAACCATATCTGTAAAAGTAGCAGTAAACTTGCGTAGTCGGTGCCGTTCGCCATTCAAACATAGATGTTCAACAGCATTAACAGCAATGGCTGAAGTGAACATTCCTTGACTGATAGCGCCAGGAAGTTCGGCCCAGTGTGAGAATATGGATGCCATATGGATTGGATTGTAATCTCTGGAGACGCGTGTGTACATTTCGTTGCTGGTAGGCATCTGGACTTCCAGTGAAGATACACCAGTCCAGCCGGGACTTGTCAGGTCGCTCTTCGCAGCGGCTGGTGTTCCCTTCCTCTGCAAAAAATCCATCACTGGGTTGCCGACGCATTCTCCATATTCAAAGCTCACGCTCCCTATTTCCTGAATTTGTGCTAGGCTATTTCTCTGAAATACTTGCCCTGATACTTTCAGAGTATTATACGTCGTCTTGTTTTTCCAGGTGACTTCTGAACGCAAGTCAAATAGTAAAGTCTTGCCAACCAGAGACAGAAATGGATCTTGGAGATGGAACCATTCGCGATCTTTGACAACAGCTTCATCTTGCTCTGAAGTCACTTCGAAGATAATATCCGGCTCATCTGTCACCTTAAATGTAGATAGGAAGTCATCGAAATAACCCTTGAAGAGGAAAGTTGATGTGACCTTCAATACTGGTTCATTGGAGGAGAGAATGTGCCCTTCAACAGTCACATACTTGCCTGCGTCCTCATTGTAAATAGCTCTAACATGGGCCTTTGACTGAATCACGTCTCCAACGCGAAGAGCCGTATCTGTCACGTACTCAAATGAGTTCGACTGGTGAACAAGTCTCAAAAGATCTCCGGGAATAGCCTTCAGAACGATAGGTTTGGCGACAGCATCCCAGGCAGCAACTATGCCGACACTGATTGGAAAGATGTCAGACCCGCCGATAATGTTCTTTCCTTGAGCATGTGTTGTACCGACTGTATTGGACAGATCTTCGAGTATTTCCGCAGTAAGAGTCATCTCAGGGCCCCAGATCGTAGAGCGAACATCCTCTGTAGAAGCACTGACGTCTTGTCCAAACCATACCTTGCTATAAAAGATTTTGATACGATCATCACGGCTAGCTGTGACTTCGCTTATACCGTACGGTGTCATTGTTTGGTCGTACCTAAAAGAGAGTGGTAGAACGATTGCCTCCTTGCCGTGAAAGCTGGGAAAAGAAAGTTCCACAGAGATGTCTACGTCGTTTTGAGAGGAGATTTTCACGGCGGACTTGTTCTTCGAGCTCCCTTCATTTTCGATGAATATGGTAATCAATGATGTTTCAGGATCGACTTCCACAGTGCCTTTGGACGCCCGCTGGATAAGACGATGAAATGGATTGATTTTGCGTTCGCGACCGCGTAAAACGTACTCATCCGTGAATAGGGAACGAATCCAGGGGTTACCCATTTTCCCGAGGATAAGTACCGTGGATAGTAAAAGGTTTTCAACACCACCAGCAACACTGTCAACAGGGGTAAGCGACACGTCCGCGCTATCAGATTCGGGAGTCGCTACGGACCAGCTCTCGGATGAAAGGCTAGCACTTTCAGATTGTGTTATTAATCCGCCTGGATAAAAATCTTCCCCGACCTTCCTGATCAGCCCCTTATTGATATTATCAAGGATCTCTTTAACCGTCTCTTTATCAGTGTTGCAGTATTGAGCAGCTACAGGCCCATGCAGGATACAACACCGACCGGCATCCTGATCTATGACAGCATCAATGTCCTCTGATTGCCACAAAGAATCTTTCTTGAAGAATGTTTCAAAGTCCTCATCAATTGTGGGGATGAAGTTGACCGGCTTCTGGCCACGCTTCTTGCACCGAAGGATGAAGTACTTGACATCTTCTGGGTTAAGTAATTCTGTACAAGCAAGAGGGCAACAGCGAGCGAATGCTTCAAGGAAATGTTGGGGACTTTGTAAAGAAGTTGCCGTAATCTCAATATCGCCCTTTGCCGAAAGCCTTTCCAACGTACGAGCCGCAATATCCATAACAAATTCCAAGTAAGAAAGTGCAATCCAGCGGCTCTGGTGAGCAACGTACATGAGAGATACCAGCCGGCATAGGACCTCCATGTATGTCATTTCTGATATCTCTGCAGGTTCTCCTGTCGCGTTCTGTCCAAACCATGGTTTAGCAAAATCTACGTTTAGCCGTTTGATAATATACGACTTCTTTTTCAACAAAGTCTCAAGTCGATTTTTGCGTGGTAGGCTGAAGACTGTCTTGTCGAGCTCATGCCAGAAAAGGACACCTCTTGTGGCGATCTTATGAATAGGCTGGCCCATCTCCGAGATGACAGTAATGACACCTCCTGCAGAACCCTCGTAGGTCTTCTCCCATTCAGTCTCGGGAACTCCAGGAGCTTCGATAATCAACTTCTTGGCTGCAAGGGACGTATGAGCTTCGCGAGCAACCATCATGCGACTGCCGAGAAGAATGCCATCGAATGGCATTCTAGGGTATCCAAACTGAGTGGCCCAGGTTCCGGAGAGATAGGGGTAGCTGTCTTCATAGCTACCAAACCCACTCCCAGCGACTAAAATAATGTTTGAACATTTGCGAATGCTGCTGTATGTTCGGAGGATGGGTGCATGAAAGTCTTCATAAGAGTGATGTCCACCTCCTCGACCACCAGTCCACTGTAGGATAATTGGGAATTGCGGTTGTGCTTTCGCAATATCTATAACCTCGCGGATAGCCGATATAGAACCAGGTTTGAGAGAAATGTGTTTTAAGCCCAGGCTAGTAACATAATCAGTCATGATCTCTTGGGAGGGAATTCCCGCACCAATCGTCAATCCGTCGATGGCAACACCCTCTTTGGCTAGTCGACGTAGCATGGCGATCTGCCATGTCATGGCTTGTGGGCTGGAGTAAATCAGATTGCAAGTTATGCCCCTTCCAGCTGGAACACTGTTCTTCACTCTCTCGATGGCGGCAGACATCCCCTCTGCATTGTAGTAGCCACCACTCGCAAGCTCAACATGGTATCCAGCATTCATGACTGTGGATACAAAATCCCATGGTACTGTTGTCGGCGTCATTCCTGCAACAAAGACAGGCGGGACTCCCAACAATCTACTGAGTTTGGTCTCCAATCGCACACTTCCAGAGGTAGGTTGTCCGAGACGAGGCTGGAATTTCTCCCCCCAGCTTTCAACTTTGGTTGAGGTAGGAAGCAAAATTGGAGAAAATATGTCGAGCTTACTTCCAATGTCTGGGTCTCTAGTCTCGAAATCTGAACCGCTGATGACCCTTACGCCTTTGCCATCGACGAGTCTCATGGCCAAGTCTGGCACGCCACCACTGCCGAATGTCAAAATGTGAGACGCGTTTGACGACTGAAGTGCTGCTGGCCAGTCACAACGGTCAGTGCAGATTGCATCAATGAGATTATCTAGCACGTTTGTTCCATGGGGTAGTTCGCGTAAGTCGCGGCCGTTTCGGTTGTCATGGACAGGTATTTCAAGCATTTCCGGGAATATCCTTGAGGAAGACAGATGGTCCTTTACTTTCTGAGCGGGCGTTGACAAATATTCAGTGTGAAATGGTACAGTTATTGGAAGGAACTGATGCTGAATTGTAGGTTTGCGCTTGCTGTGAGGTACACGATTTTGATCGATTTCACGATCTGCCTTGATTGTGCGAAGGTATGTGTCAAGTGCTGCGAGAGATTTGGCGGGACCACCAATGACGAAATTATCCCTTGTGTTGATGAGAGCGACACCTACTTGACTCGTAGATGAGAGTGACTTATTTATTATGCGAAGGATTCGGTCGAGACGAGATCTTTCTAATCCAACGACACTCAGCATGCATGAGGGTTGACCGGAGCCGTTGCTAAGACTATCTTCAATGACTGAAGGCGACAGAGACGATCTGGGCGAACCCTGGTTGGACTCGAATCCGATCCAGAAAAGACTCTCTACTACCGTCCGTGCAGCGCCGTAGAATGAATCCCATGAGTCAGACATGGCTATAGCGACAGCTACGAGAATCCCCTGAGAATGACCTGTGGCGCCCTGGAGCAAACTTCGAAGAGCGCCCGGGGTCATGCCCAGGACCTTACATGTCACACAGTAGTGTGCAAGACTCAAGAGACCGATAATTGGGCAACTGACTGTCACTCCAGAGACAAAGTCAGATCCCGGTACTTGGTCGGGATCGCGTAGCCATGCGTGCAAGTCAAGGTATCGACCACAATAATACTCGCGTGTCTGAGGTAATCGAGAAAGACGACTTAGTAGTGCCCCAGTAACATCGATGAGGTCTTTTAAAAATGGTGTATATGTCAAGTAAAGATCAACAAGCTCTTTCACGCATGTCGCGTTCGCTGTGCCTTGTCCTCCAAACACCACATATGGATTGATATGCCCGCTTTTCGCGACACTAAATAACGCACTCGATACATTATTTGTGGGTTCAGATGTAACCAAGGACACAGCTTTGTAATAGGTATTGAGCAATTTGTTTCGTGTGGGCGGACCGATTTGTGAGGCTTGTAGAAGAGAATGTAATTCGAATTCGAAGAGGTATTTGTTCTCAAATCCCCGGAGGAATGACCGAGTG
Source organism: Talaromyces verruculosus (assembly GCA_038993655.1). Lineage (NCBI taxonomy): Eukaryota > Fungi > Ascomycota > Eurotiomycetes > Eurotiales > Trichocomaceae > Talaromyces > Talaromyces verruculosus. The sequence continues at coordinate 136,167 of JBBVQN010000014.1, forward strand.
GAGGAAGACGCGCTGCTGTTCTCTAGGAGATGCTGAAGGAAACTCAACACCAGTTCAATTTCTGAAGTAATATGTGGTCGTGAAGCAGAGGCTTCTACCAGTAAAAAAAAGTCTCTTTGATCCTTCAGTTGCTCCAAGTCTTCTCTGCTAACGAAGACTGTACTTTGGATATTTTTGAGGTGAAGAGAGAACTCTCCATCCGAATCACCTGGAAACTTCTCTGATAACGGTGTATCCATGGCTCTTTCCTAAGTGTTGAAGCGCATCAACAAGCAGTTTCAACCATGTGATTGTATGAATCAAATAATGATAACAAACGAATGTAGTTATTATAAGGAAGAGAAGCAGATCGATATTAGCCTTCAAGAAATGACAGTTATCCTAACATGCAAATTATTACCTCAAAAACGTTTCAATACTCCTATTTCCACGTGAAATTAAGTTAGGGGCTGGGACTACCACGTTTCTCCGTCAGTAATCCAAATACAGGCACCAACACATCGAGCTCACTGAGCTCTGTTTAGGACCACTCGTATACACAGCGATCCCTTCTACGCAATACTCCGTATATCGCTACTTATTTGCATCACCATTCAGCCCAGGGGGCTCAAAACACGAGCATCTACAGTCCGGCACGTGGTGGTTCGAAAGAATGTTCCATTGAGTTAGGGCTCGCGTGGCCCTGACAGCATCAGCCACTGTTCACGAATATGTCCGACGGGCCGGAGTTCTATTGCCCTGACGAACTACTAGTAAAAAATCTATGCTTTAATGAGACATGTCGCCCTTGTTCGGCTTCAGCCCAGGGGCCGGGGTCCGGAGTTTGTGTGGCCGGAGTTACTGCTGATCCGACCCCAAAGTAACCAGCAACAGCTATCACATCACCCAAAGTATTCCTAGAAGTATTCTAGAAGAAAGAGTGCATTGAATGGCTAAGTTCTTAATGGGTCAGAAATAGATGGGATCAAGCATACAGGATTAGTCTATCTAAATCTATATCAGGCTCAATGATTGGCGATTCATACTACAACTATATACCAATATGAGGGAAGACGAGATCTATCAAATGTCTCTTAATAGTACCCATATGTTTCTATCTTGCATTACAAAAAGTACCAATGCTTTTAATATTGAATTTGCCTTCATCACTCTTTTTGTATTCGCTTTTAGATTGTGTTCATTTCTTGTTAGGTTGCACGTGCATGAAATGCATTGAGCTTGACCAAAGCAAACTTCGGCTACCATCATCATGCCTGGCAGCAATCGAGATGTTCAAGTCATTAAACAAACCAGAAGCTCTGGAGATGAAAGAGCGATTGCGCATACCCTGCTCATAGAGCTCCTATCGTGAGTAGACACATTTTGACTATGTGTGATAGCTCATCACGGACACGGAACTAACAGAACATGCCATTACAGATACCAGATCTCACTCCCCGTTCGATGGTAAGAACTTCTGCAATTTCGTTTGAATCTTCTTATTAATGAGTGGCGAATGAGTTATAGGATTGAAACGCAGAAACTGTTGTTCAATGCTCCTGAATCGGTCAGAAAATATGTCGAGATTGGTGCCAAAACAACATTGGCTACTATGGTCAAACGCATGGCAGATCGACAACCGAGTACAGAGAAATCTTTCAAGTCTATGGAGTTCTATTCTTACAGTGATCAAAAGGCGGATTTATTTTACGGGTATAGCCCAGATGCAGAGATACAACCTCAGCCATCAAAACAACCAGAGCCCCAACAACTTACACTAACACCTATTGCTGCTGCCCCTAACACTAATACCGCCGTTCCTGCAGCCTCTGTTCCTGCAAAACCTTCCATCTCACAATCGAGCAGCTCGTCGACTTGCAAAAAGCCATCTGGAGCAATTCCAAACCTCTCCCCTACTCATATTGTCATAGCATTGACAGCCCAAAAGGTTAAGAAGACCTTTGATGTTTTGCCGACACAGAAATCTATACAAGAATTATCGGGAGGTATGTGGAATTATCCTGGATCAAGGTTCCACACTTAGACCCGGGTATCCCTTCTCTAATTTGCGACGGAAGAAATGCTAATTTAACTACAGGCAAATCAACCCTTCAAAATGAGTTAATGGGCGATTTGGGTGTGGAATTCAGTGCTGTCCCAAATGGAGGTGAATACATGCCGCTGGAAATCCTCGGAGAGGCCCTTCAGCAAGGCTTTAATGGAAAACCTGGAAAGCAAATGTCGACACTCATATCAAAGTTTATATCGCGAAAGATGCCAGGTGGTTTTAATCAAGCGATGATGCAGAACCATGTGGAGACTTTTTGGGGTTTCAGCAAGGAGAATTCAATTATCCCTGTCTGCTTTGCGATTACTATGGAACCTCCAAGTCGTCTTGAACATGCGGATAACGCCAAACAGTTTCTTGACGATATTGTCAGTCGATTTGCATCGTTCGTCGGAATTTCGCTCTCCCCTCAGTCATCCAGTGATGGTAGTGGATCTGGTCAATCAGCTGTCATGGTCGATTCCACTGCTTTAGACAAGCTACGGCAAGAGCAGCGAGACTATCAGATGAAAGAATATCAACTTCTTGCAAAGCACCTGCGGACGGATGGCAAAGGTAGCAAGGAACTAGAGACCTTGATATCTTCAACAAAAGCCATGGAGGACAAACTTAGCCGGTGGACTACCGAGTTTGATGATGATTTCTTTGACGGCATTGGTGCCCTTTTCGACCCCAAGAAAGCCAGACAATACGACTCCTCATGGAACTGGATCCGGGAAGAGACTTTTCGGTTACTTAATCAGCTTGCGCTTGGCCAAATAGATTATAATGACCAGGCCCTTCAGCGGATCTCCCGGAAATGGGACCTCGGCTGTGTGGAAATTGCAAAGGACTTCCTCCAAAGTATGGAGAAGGTGAAGCCGGAACTCCCACTAAAATTCAAAGGATATATTCGACTTGAATCACTCATCTTGGGCGTACAACCGGTTTACCAATATTCCGGAAGAACCATGATGCCTCTAACGTATGTTTCTTCAACCACTGGTAATATCGAATATAAAGAGCTACCACGAGAAATAACCGAATACGTCCCTTTCTTGAAGCGTGGCCGAACCAATGTATATGGAGAGGCTGTTCCCTATGTTCATCTCAGAAGACGACAAACAGCGAATGGAGAATTCAGGTTCGATGCAGCGTTAACCAAGACGTTCATTGAAATGTTTGAGTTGGGAGCCAGCTCCGGGCTCACATATGCCACCAAAACGTTCCTAGTGACAGGCGCAGGACCAAAGTCTATCGGAGCCGGTGTGGTGGAAGGGCTGCTCAACGGCGGTGCCAAAGTTATCGTTACAACGAGCCGCGATATTTCTAAATCGGCAGACTTTTTCGCCAATATGTACCGAACGCATGGAGCTCAAGGTTCTTCTCTCACTGTGGTACCCTTCAACCAAGGTAGCAGGAAGGACTGTGAAGACTTGGTCGAGTATATCTACGGAGCTGATTCACCTGTCGGAGGCGATGTTGACTACATTGTGCCCTTTGGCGCCATTCCGGAGAAAGATGATATTAGCAACCTGGAAAGCATGACAGAGCTTGCACATCGTGCGATGCTTACCAATATCATGCGAATCATTGGCTTGGTCTATAAGAATAAGAGGGACCGGCGCATTGTTTCTAGACCGACAAACGTCGTTATACCCTTGTCTTTCAATCAGGGTGGTTTTGGGGGCGATGGACTTTATCCGGAATCTAAACTCGGTCTGGAGACTCTATTCAATCGCTTCTACTCTGGGAACTGGAAGCAATACCTCACAATTACAGGTGCAGTAATTGGTTGGGTACGGGAAACTAGTCTATCCCAGGCTCTTAGCCTAGTCGGCTATGCAATTGAGCAGATACCGGATCTCAATGTCTGTACCTTTTCCAGGGCGGAGATGGCTTTCAATATCTTAACTTTGATGACAACCGCGGTCACGGAACTGGCAGAAGATCATCCAGTGTACGCTGATTTAACTGGTGGTGCCAAGGAGATAACAAATATCAAGGACATTATGTCGGAGTCAAGGGCTAAGTTTACAAGCCAGAGCAACATTCGACGAGCACTTTTGGCGGAAAAGTCCAGAGAGCTGGGCGTCCTGGCTGGTGGTGCATCATCTGTCAAATCAACCCCCACCTTCGTGCCCAAGACTCGACGTGCAAATTTAAACCTTCAATTCCCTCACTTGTCTAGTCATGCAGACTTGACAGCAGATATTTCCAGGCTAGAAGGGATGATTGATCTGTCACGCACGGCCGTTGTGGTCGGATATTCCGAACTCGGTCCATGGGGTAACGCTCGCACACGATGGGACGTTGAACATCTAGGTGACTTTACTCTGGAGACTTACGTGGAAATGGCATGGATATTCGGCTTAGTAAAATATCATGAAGGCGAGATCAACGGGCAGGTGTATGTAGGCTGGGTTGATGCGAAGAACAACGAGCCTGTTCGTGAAGACAGCTTCAAACAGTTATACGGGGAACATATCAAGAAGCACTCTGGTATCCGATTCATCGAGCCGGAACTGCTAGGTGGATATGACCCGGCTAAGAAAGAGTTCTTGCAAGAAATAGTGGTTGAGGAAGATCTTCCGTCCTTTGCAACATCCAAAGCGAGTGCAGATGCGTTCAAGCTTCGCTTAGGAAACAAGGTCTCAATTGAGCCTGTATCTGAGTCGGAGGAGTGGCGAGTAACGGTACGACAAGGAGCTCATTTCATGTTGCCAAAGTCAGTGCCATTCGATAGAGCAGTTGCGGGCCTTCTGCCAAGTGGATGGGATCCTATCCGATATGGTATTCCAGAGGACATTGTAAAACAGGTCGATCCAGTCACATTGTATACACTTTGCTGCGTTTCCGAGGCTCTCCTGTCTGCCGGAATCAAAGACCCTTACGAGTTCTACAACCACATTCATGTATCCGAGTTGGCCAACTGTATCGGTACCGGAGCCGGTGCCATGTTGGCTGGTCGTGGGCTCTATAGAGATCGATTCCTTGATCGACAAGTTCAAAGTGACATCTTGTCAGAATCTTTCTTGAACACCACAGCTGCTTGGGTCAACATGTTGCTCTTTTCTGCGTCCGGGCCCATCAAGACACCCGTAGGTGCCTGCGCCACCGCTATTGAATCATTGGAAATGGGCTGCGAGGCTATCAAGACCGGCAAGTCGAAAGTTGCAATTGTAGGTGGATATGATGACTTTCAAGAAGAAGCATCCTATGAGTTTGCCATGATGAAAGCAACAGTTAGCAGTGAAGAAGAGCTGGCGAAGGGTCGACGACCAGAAGAGATGTCCCGACCTAGTACAACCACCCGTAGCGGCTTTGTTGAGTCCGCGGGCTGTGGTGTTCAAATCGTCATGAATGCAGAGCTTGCAATTAAGATGGGACTTCCTATTTATGCTGTCGTTGCTTATTCACAAATCGCGGCGGACCAGAACGGACGTTCCATTCCCGCTCCTGGTCAAGGGATTCTCACGGCCGCCCGCGAAAGGTCTGATCGCCATGATTCGAAGTTACTTGATTTGGCCTACCGGCGAAAGCTCTTTGATGAAGATATTGCTGCAATTGACAAGTGGTGGCAAGACAAGAGTCAGTCTCCGGGAATTTCTGAGTCGGACTTGAATGAAATCCAGGCTGCAGCACGCAGTAAGATCAAGCAAGCGCAGTACATGTGGGGAAATGAAATCAGATCGCAAGATCCTCTCATCTCACCCATGCGAGCAGCCCTGGCAACATGGGGATTGACAGTTGACGATATCCAGGCAGCATCCATGCACGGAACATCAACCAAGGCTAACGACACCAACGAAGCGCAAGTCATCAATGAGCAAATGAAACACTTGGGTCGTCGTCAGGGAAATCCTTTGCTTGCAGTATGCCAGAAATCGCTCACAGGACATCCAAAGGGTGCAGCAGGCGCATGGCAAATGAACGGTTGTATACAAATGCTACAAAACGGCATTGTACCCGGCAACCGGAACGCCGACAATATTGAGATCAAGCTCAAACAGAACAAATACATTGTGTACCCCAAGGAGGCTATTCGGGTTCGAGAGGTAAAAGCCGTGATGCTAACTTCGTTCGGATTTGGACAAAAAGGAGGCCTTGTTGTCGCTGTTGCTCCCAAGTTTCTCTATTCTGCTGTCGCAGCCGATATTTACGAAGAGTATCGTCTCAAAGTCAAGGAGAGACAGCGTGCGGCTAACATTGCTTTCATATCTGGTGTTATTGGAAGCTCTTTGGTAAAGCTAAAGGATCATGCACCGTGGGGGAAATCAGATGAGACGATGCGTAAAGTGTTCCTTGATCCGGCCTCCACCCAATTCCAGACTTTTTCTATTATAAATTACTGTTGACTATTCTTGTTTTCCTGGTACTCAACTTCAGATCGTGTTTCTATTGTGATCATCAGAGACGTTAGGAGTCGTTCGGATAGATTTCTTCTCGTTTGTTGTTATTTTAGATTCGTTCCAATCCTTAGTTGTCAGATTAGTGTTTTCAGTCTTACGTATCTAGTTCACCAATATGACCAATACGAATGTATAATCAGTCCTCGATCTAAATCAGAAAGTTATTGAGTTGAATGATGCCTTAGACCTCGGAAACCATATCTGAAATTACTATATCTGTCTGTAGATCCCTATTGCCTAGCAATCCTTAATATGATAGCTGCGATGAATAGATATTAAACAATTTTTGGTCACTGCTATCTAGGTAATTTTCCATCGTTGATTGACTCAGCATTTGAACTTTTGTGACTTTCTAAAAATTATCAATACTACGAAGATATATATTTCTCGAGCACAACTACGACGGCAATATAAGGCACTGTGACCTACCTAGGTAGGTAGCATTGAACTGGTGCTAGCAACTTATTGGCTCTTTGACAACTGACCGGACGTACTTGCGGCTAATAGATCTCAAGCCTCAATCTGCTACAATCACCACCTATGCTTTCAAAACTTGAACTTCATATGTTTCTATTTCGCAGACGCTTTCCGCCCCGTTATAGTTCAGTCAATCGAGGGACTTACTATCGGAGTTGATACGTTGTTCCGATTGGCCAATCTATATGATTCACGGAGTAATCGGATTTAATTCCGAGCAGAAGAGAACGAAGATAAATATCGGGCTGGAAGAGATATGAGAAGACGATAATATCAAGCGGTGGTAGCCAAAAAATTGAGATTTATACCGCAGCTACGTGGAGAGCCAATGGAAATAGGCTTTTAGCTCTGAGTAATTATTCTTGGTAGTTGAGACTCTAAATAACATCAAGCGTAACGTATGGAACGAACGATCAAAGCTCAGTGGATATCGATAATAAAGCTTAACAATCCTTGGGAATATCTAGTTTCACAACAGCTGATTCAAACGACGGATTAAAAACAAATGCAAAAAGGAAAATAGAGAGGAAGAGGTATGGAAGAGAAGTCAACAACTCATGTGACTGCTTTTAAAGCTTGACAACAATTTTACTGGCAGAAACACCCTTCTTTTGGACGTTGAAAGCCTCCTGGACATATTCGAGGCCGGTAGCGACAACCTCAGGCTTAGGAGCAGGAGTGAAAGTACCCGCGGCAAGGGCCTTGGGGAGGTAGTCAACGAAAATACCTCGGCCAACTTCACTGTTGGTAATCATACCGGCGTTGAGCATGTTGGACTTGATACCCTTGATCATACCCTTGACCTTGTATGAGATGATCCAGGAAACAAAAAATACAACGGTGCGGAGGAAGATCAAATTCGTGGGTTCCTTCTGGGGAACAGGGAAAGTGGCCAAGGCGACAAATTTGTTGCCCTGGCAGTGATCGAGGATCTCCATGAGCTTCTCAGCTGCACCTTGACCAATGGACAAAGCACCGGCGGCAGTCTTGCCCTTCATAGCTTTGATCATTTCCTGCGCGACTGAAGGACTCTTATAGTCAAAGACCTGGCTAGCACCAAGGCGCTTGAGGTATTCATGGTTCTTGGGGGACGCAGTGGTAAAGACTTCGTAGCCGGCAGCAGCGGCGAGTTGGATAGCATTGACACCAACACTGGTGGAACCACCCCAAATCAAAACGGTCTTACCGTTGAACGGCTTGGCGGGTTCCGAGGGCAAATCGAGGCCCAGTTCTGTCTTCTCAAAGAGACCAGCCGCGGCAGTAGCAATACCAAGGGGAATGACAGAGGCCTCTTCGTAGGAAACCTTATCGGGGATGTGAGAGACCATGTTGGGGCGAAGAACGGTGTAGAGCTGGAAACCACCCTCGGCAGGGTCATTGATTTTGGGATCAGTTCCACGGGTGAAACCAACGACGCGATCTCCGACCTTGAAGCGCTTGACGTCCTTGCCAACCTCAACCACCTCACCAGCAACGTCGGAACCAAGCACGAAAGGATAAGCAAGGTGAGTGAACATGATATCGCCTCGTGCTTGGATCAACCAGTCAATGGGGTTGATGGCGGCGGCGTTGGTCCGGATGACGATCTTGTCGGCATCGGCGGGCTTGAAGGGAGCATCGCGAACCTCAAGAGAAGGCGCCTTTTGGGCTGGTTGGTAGGCAGCGCGATTGGAAGGCATTTTGGCGATATTGATGGATGGAGATGTTAAGGACGTGTAAGATGCGCGAGACGACAATTGAATCGAGTGTAGTGGTAGTGAGCACAAGCGAGGAATTCTTCGCCCAAGGATGAAAGCCAGTTTATAACTGGATATCGCACTGGATGGATCAACGTAAACTGAAGTGTCAAGTGAGATATTAAGCGCATAAGTAGAGCATAACAATAAGATACTACGGAACAAGCTGGAAAAAATACTTCAAGTTTATAGTAGCTGGCCTGATCAGCGGCCCCAGCATGACACGCATGTCAAGCATCGGTGACATAATCGATCGGGCGAATCAATTTCCAGCTGTAGGTCTTCTGGAAGGCAGTGATTGGCAGACGGACATGAATCGCCCCTTGAGCTCTCCAACTTAAGCAGTTCAGATAGAAGTTTGGCAGTGGAAGTGTCTGTTGTAGGGCCAATGAATGTCCCGACGCTGTCCAAAGAGCCCAACCAGCGTGCGGAGCATCGGAGCGGAGATTCTGGCATGTCCGCCTAGCCAGCAGGCGGAGTCGAGCGCAACAGATACTCCGTGGTCTTTGTTGCTTTGTATACTATAGTAGTTATTGGTGTCATCTTTATAGTACTATGGACAAGCAGGTTGCGGATAGCTGCCTTTCAAGGGACAATAATCATGCTTAGTTGATTATGATTTTTGTGCATTGAAGCAGCTCGAAGATCAACCCAGGAACATAGTTGATCCGATAGTAAGAGTCGGCGTTCGGAACAACATAATTGCGCGTCACGGAGTTCAGCTTTAGTAATCGTGTTTTGTGACAGTATTGTACTGCAGACTGTACGGAGGAACTGATACAGCAATACGTGTTATTTACAGCCCGTAACAAAGCATCAACCGCAAGGGAAGGGAAGCCACGACCGACCATCAACCATCGTCAACCATCCTCAGACATCTCTGATCGAGTTGTGCGAGGGAAGGTCTCTTCTCCTGAGTTATTTCAGACTTACTGAACACCGAACGGCACTTCCCCTTATCAGCCCCATGACGCTTATTCAACCATCTTTCCCTTGCCCGCTCCCGATTTAATCTCATGCACCGCCATTCGCGCTTACTGCTATTGTAATGGCTGACGGGCGGCCACCCCCCCAACCACAGCCCGTTGAGCAGCACCAGCCACGTCCAAGTCGACGCCGTGAGAAACCACAGTTATCATGCACGTTATGCAGACGAAGAAAGTATGTAGAGACGGCTTCTTCCCCATGCCTTGAATACCGCAACTGATTTAGATATTTATACTATACATAAGCAAGACTGACATGAGATAGATTGCGATGTGATAGAGGTGAACCGTGTGGGACATGTGTCCGCCGCGGCCTGGCGTCGTCCTGCGCCTATGTCAGGTCCAATGGACAGGGCTCGGTTCCCACGACCACCCAACCAGTAGTCAGCAGTATGACGGACCGTATCGCTCAATTGGAGAGACTGGTGACCTCCCTTGTTGATAACAACAAGGCCACCAGTGCTTCAGAGTTTGATAGAATGTCACCGCCAGGCAGGTCGATGCTTCCACAATCCCCTGACAGAGCAGCGCCCGAAGATGCAGTGAACTTCCAAACTCCCCGCCATTGGGGACAAATACAAACCACCAATCGCGAAACAACCTACGTACCAGGCACTCACTGGAGTGTCATTCTCGAGGAGGTAATGCTGAAACTGGAAAGGAAGATCGGTAGAAGCATTGCATGACTGACTGCCAGGCTACAGATTTCAGAGCTGAAGGACATGTTGTCTCCAGGAAATCGCAACGCCTCCATTTCCTCTGCGTCGCCATCGGACAACGATGAGTCCGGTATTCTCTTCGGAGCTTATAGGCATTCGAATAGGCAGGAGATTCTGGCCGCCATTCCATCAAAGTCTGTTGTGGATAAAATGGTTGCGGGTTATTTCCTTGACCGGCCCATCGTTCCCAGTATGTGCACCCGTGTATAGTTTGAGCGCAAACGCTAAATCGAGTAGTTGTCTTGCATGGTCCGACGTTCCTAGTTGAGGTTGGTGTGTGACTTTTCATTTATTTGTCTGGTCTTAGTACGCTGACGATAACAGTATGAACGCTTCTGGCAAGATCCATTAGAAACGCCAATGACATGGGTTGGACTCCTGTTTGCAGTCATGTGCCTCGTCTTGTCCTATAGACCTGAAATGGTTCCAATGGTTCCGGATTATGGGGACCTTACGCGAGTATACAGGGAAAAGGTTGTACAATGCCTTCATGTTGGAAAGTATACCAAAGGCACCCCATACAGTATTGAAGCATCGTTGCTATACTTGCACATCGAACTACTGAGAGGAAAAGACACACAAATTGAGCCTTGGATGATGCTGGGTGTCATTGTGCGACTCGCATATCGTATGGGTTATCATCGTGATCCTTCGCACTTCCCAAATATATCTCCATTTGGTGGGGAGATGCGCCGCAGATTATGGTCTATAGTTGTTCGACTTGATATACAAATATCTGGGCAGGTGGGCCTACCTCGTATGACCCGAGAAGACCAAGGGGACACCGAGGAACCGCGAAATCTACTTGATGAGGATTTGCACCACAATATGCAGGAACTACCTCCTCCTCGACCTGAAGCCGTTCAGACAGGTATTCAATACAGTCTGTCAGAGAGCAAGCTGCTTTCAGTCCGCGGCAGAATTAATGATTGGACGGAGACTTTAACGAACCGGAAAATAAATCTGGCCATCGCCGGGGACGACGTTTCTCGGCTGGATAAGCAACTAGATGATACGTACGCAATGCTGCCAGAACCCCTTCGTATGCGACCAATGGCAAGGTCTCTGGTTGACAATGCTGAAACGATCTTAAGACGTCTCCTCCTCTTCTTGCATATACAGGAGGCTAAATGTCTATTGCATTTTCGACATGCAACCCTGCTTTCATCCCATTCCGATGATGGAGAAAGTCACGATCAACACGTGGCAGCACATTTGAAATATGTTGAGGCTGCGCTGCAAATACTTCAATGTCAACGAACATTGTACGATGAAACACAGCTTTCTGGGCGTCTCTACAAGGATAGATGGAAGCTTACGCCATTGCTCAGGGCACCTTGCTTGTTGGCCACTGCCGTTCTGTGTTCTGAGATTGACTCTGGCAATAATAATCAATCTCATGATGCTTCTGTACAACAGCCATCCCAAGAGAATGGGGGAAACATGAACAGTCAAAATATCGAATTGAATGATATTTCTCCTGAAAGGAGAGACGAGATCGTCCAGGCTTTGCATGAATCTTGCCTCGTCTGGACTCACCTGAGCGAAAAGTCACAAGAGGCTCAAAAGGCTGCCGAAGCCGTCCGCTCAGTTCTGAACAAACTGCATAATACGGACATGAATCTGTCACCGGCTGTCGATACTGGATCAATGCTGGATATGACCATGACCAATTCCATGATGATTCCTAGCAATACTGTTGCAGGAAGGTCTACAGGAAGTATGCAGACTTGTTATCTTTTCTCTATTATCAAGCTGTCGATGACTGAGCTAATTTCTTTCCGTTCAAGTGCTTCATCTTGTAGACCAGCATACTAACGGTCATGGGCCGAACTTACCGCACATGACTATTCGTCATCACCCTTCAAATCACTTGGCACAACATTCAGGGCTAGACGAAGAATCTCAGATGCATTATGACCCGCTATCATCGAGTCAAATGAACATGGTAAGCATTCGCTCTTTTCGAGACATTACTTGTCACTGACAGCTCGTATCAGCATCCTCAGAGACGGGACCAGATGGAAAGAATGGCCAAGTACTTTCCCAAAAGGTTTGCCTTCCCATTATAAGTACTGGAAGATGTTTTAGCTCCTACAGGGCCTATGGCCCTATATACAACAAAGAACCTTGTCATACAATACGAGAATCAAGGGGTTTCAGATCGTCGAGTAAAATGGTGTCAATGCCACACATGTCAACCCTAGTCAACTAGCGCCACTGTCAACTCTATCCGCGCAACTTTCCAGAACCAGAATATATGGAAACACATGTCCGTGCGAGGATGACGACACTATCGTCAGCCTAAATTTGGGCGTTACAATAAGCTCATTCTTACTCTGTGACTCTCTCGGGTAAAGGGCCTAAGGGCTAAATGATGACCGCGCTCGGACTTTCCACAGTACGGCGTACGGTAATCTTCAAGTTAAGAGCGTACGGATTAATTACGTACATATTATACGAAACGCACTAAGTGGAGCAAGCCACTATGGAGATCTCGGGCAGTAGGTCGGAAAAGGAGCGGAGACGATCACAGGTAACGTATTGTATGTATTGTAAATATGGGTGTCATTACAGTACGCTGTTCCTCCGTCCTATTTCCCCGATGCTCCGCGTGTTGTCTCCGTGAAGTACGTGCACCATGGAGGAGATCAAGATGCGCCGATCGTTTTGACTAGTCGCGCCACTAAGCCAAGGCTGACCGCAGTCATAGTTTATTATTCATAGTGGGAGACTCGGACTGATTCCTGATCATTGACTCGTGAGACTGACACGAAAATAAGTAAGTAGTTACGTAGTCTACTGGCTGGAGTCAAGACCGCAGAACGATATGAGGATGGCGATAGTGTCACCAATCACAGGCGGCCGCAATTTGCATATAGAGAATCTGGATAATCAGAGTTTTGCGTGCGTTACACACGATCTTTAGCTAGGTAGCTATGTTTTGGATGCTGGTTGTTGGTTATGTGACCTCAGTCTGCCTTGCGTGCTGCATCGCCCTTCAGCTTGTACGGAGTGCATAACTACATGAATCCCGTATCATCCAGCCTGGGGCTGTGTTTTGGCACTCCAATTAAACTCTTTCGTATTATATGCATTTTATGCATTTGAGTGTTGCGCAGTTTGTCCAATAACAGTCAAATGCAAGCCTGGACTAAAACGTTGTCAAGAACTGCATACATCTTCTCGGTAATGAATCTCCTGTTTCGGTTATTCCCGCACACCGACCGAACGGCGAGCTTGGTTAGGGCTAGAGATAGAGATAACGCTAAAAAGCTTGTATATTTGCCCGCTGTTACTCTGTATTTTGTGAAGAATTCGACAGCCCCGTTAACTTTCGTGAATTTTGACACGTTTTATTCCGTAGCAGTTCACCAAAGTGGATTATTCGCCGGCGAATGTTGAAAGGTCAAGGGTATCAGCGGCTCCGCCTGCCTCCGGACAGGGCTAGTTGTCGAAATAGCCCCGAAAGACTACGCGTCCAAATATATGCAACCGCCAATCATCATGAAAAATTAGACGTTAGCGTGTTAGTCTAATCGTATTCTCGACGGATTTGTCTTACCTATAAGCACTTCTGATAGACGACGTTGAGAATTTACTCGCTTATGTTTCCCTTGAACAAATCTGCTTACAAACATGCATCTGCGAAATAAAGTAGCACTTGACTAATATGAACCTGCCTCTAGCAATTGGAGTAATAACACCAATTTCTTAAATCATCAACTTACAATAGCGTACTGCAAACATAAAATTTCCAGCAAGCGGAAATGCCGGCTTCTCACATTCTACCTCTTTTACCATAGACCAAAACATGATGGCGTAAAAAAGTTCTTAGGAAGAAATGGCCTAGGAATATGAAACGTGATATTTGTCTTCTTTTCACTAAAATGTTACAAGAGTCGAGTATATGTTGCTCCTCTCTCCACCATTCTCTAATAAAACCAGACTCACACTCCACTCTAATAACAAGCCGAAGGATACCTAGGTATATAACAAATGCGAATGCCAAGCCTAATAATCTATAAAACGGACGTAAAGACGACCCTCAACAGCTGCCCTGGAACTATGCTATGACAGTCCGCGGTCTGAAAACGGGTATAGGCTCAAGCGCTTGAGCTTGTATGATGGTTTTCACGTCAAACTGCTTTGTCAATACACCTGTCTCATAGGCGACATCCCAAATGTTCCGTACTAATGCGAGGACATCCTTCGTTTTAATAGGGACTCTATGATTACCCTCCCATTCCAGGAGTTTGGCGGTACCTTCTTCACAGTATTGTGTCAGAAGTTTGCGGTGCTCATTTAATCCAACGTCATGTGATCCATGAACGTGAATGGTGGGAAGATACAAAATATGCTCTGTGCTACCTCGAAGGAATTCGTCCGGTAACGCAGTCATCGAAGCTTGAGATGCATCGACAAGGGCAGGAGTCATCAAAAGACGATGATCGAGAGAAACTAAGGGTCCTCGACCAGCGAGTATAACCGCAAAACGCCAGTTTGAGCCAGCGCAATGTAAACCGAGACTTTCTGCTCGAACTTGCTGACGGAACAACAGACTGGCACAAATCTTTGCTCCCTGGCTGAAGCCAAGGAGACCAACCCATTCGCCGCGTCCTCCGAGACGACCATCTTCGTCCATCGCTGCCCGTAGACTACTGTCGATAGCCTTGACAGCATCATCAGGATGGATTCTGGGATGTGACTCTTTTGATCTTAGCCATCGTTTAAAAGGACCGAACTCTTTATAGACTGAAGTCACGTCTGGGCCGGCGTCGGAAGAGAACGGTGCCTCAGCAAAGACGAGTCGAAATGTGGTTGAAAGATATCGTTTAACAATGCGGCATTGTGCGCGGAATATCCTCGCATTTGTTCCACCACCGTGAAGGCAGAGGATCCGCGGTAGATGAAGGGTTTGGTCTACCACACGACTGTCCTGCTTGATAATCATGATGTCGGTATGAATGTCGGTCAAGGAAAAACGGGGAAAAGAAGCTCAGAAGTGAGAGGTTTCGCTTCTATTACTTTCAATATCAAGATGCAGATTTCTAAAAAATGATTGCTCAACAGCATCAGACGAAGGATTGTATCCACTATTGTCGTTGAGCTTGAATAACAACAACCACCGTGGCATCACCCTGACTTGATGTGAAGGCAATATAAGAGAAAGTCCGGAAAAGTTACTATGTCTTCCTCAGCTAGTCACTCGTTGCACTTTGTTGTGTCAGAATGATATGGGCCATGTTGCTCTGGCCCGGCCCCTCTCAGAGGAATCCGAGAGAAAGGCATCGGACGGGGGACTTTTTCCCTAGAACAGCCACAGCAAGGCATCTAGGCCTTAGAAAGAGACGCTCGTTTGATGATGGCTTCGATTGATCTTTTAGCCTCCATTCATCCGTTTGCGAGGATACAAGGTTTATCGAATGCTGGACGCCCTTATGGCCTCCACGGGTTGATGAGCCAGTCATGTTTTCCTCCGATATACGGATTACCATAATGACTCACTGTGATATCCTATCGTGATGACATGGAGTTTGTCAATAGCGGGTATTGCTTGCCTCGGAGATTTACCTAGGTACACTTTTCCATGGCTTCTGGAAGGTTAGGGATAGTCTTCAGGACTGCCGTTGAACTTAGTGTTCCAGCCCTGCAGCCCCTAGTAGAAGGCTTCTAGAAGCTAAACACCCTGTCGATCCTTCAAGCTGACCGGGCTGGTCAGTCTATCGGGTTTTCGGACTTTCTATTCCGGCCTGACTACTAGTTAAGTTATTTATCTACAGCATGCACAAGCTGTGGCTGCCTGAGGCACACAGGTGACAAGACATCAAGCCCTAATTCTTGCATTCGGCTCGAGTAGACAATAATTTAATTGGAGAATTTAATTTAATGAATTATCGTAAAGTGGTTGATTCTAAATTGTTATGTCACATGTTCCTAGTCAATCTTGTTACCTCCATTGCTTGTTACTTTTTCCTACATGTCAACAGAGGCGTTATAGAAGGGCGAGAAGTCCGAGCAAAACTCCGATTGGCACAGCTGGAGAAACTTGAACCACATTTTCATATCATAGGCAGCTTAGACGACAGACGATCGGCGTTGTCTGTAATTCTGACTTATTACCCAATTTTAATGCTCTGAAACCTGCCCCAGTGAATGACTGTAGGCGCAACCTATCATATTCATTGCCGGTCAGAAACGGGCATTTTCGAGATACGTGAAAGGTCATTTCATACAGATATTTGGCCCTTTCATTCCATTCTGTGAGAAAAGAATCCTTACTGTACATATACAGCCGTACGATTGTTCTATAAAACAGATCAATAGACCTATTAGATACACATCGCTAATTCACTAGAACCTTGGAGGCGTTTCCCCCCTTTCCAAGTTGTTCTTGCAGATTATTCCTCATCGTTATCCTACCTTAAAACAATTTATCCCCGATCCAATAATCAAAATCAAAATCCCAAAGAAACCAAATAGTACAATCATGAGTAACGGAGTTGCACCAAAGACCAAATTCCCCATTGTCCTCGGCGCCGGACTGTACGGAAGCTATGATCGATTTGAAGGAGCTCGGGTGAAGACAGTCCAAGACGCAAAAGTTCTCTTCGATATTTTCCAGGCGCACGGCCATACCGACGTTGATACTTCACGAATCTATTCTGCTGGGTCATCCGAAGAGTATCTGGCAGAAGCCGACTGGAAAGGACGAGGACTCAATGTTCGCGACAAACTGTATCCGACCAAAGGAAAGCCATTGGGTCATCTCGGACCGGCATACAGTCTTGAACCAGCAGATGTGCGTAAAGGATTGATGGACTGCCTTGAAACTTTGGAAACAGACAAACTCGATCTTTTCATCCTTTACGCACCTGATCGCCAGACACCCTTGGAAGACACGCTGGGCGAGGTGAACAAACTGCATCAGGAAGGACATTTTAGCCGGCTGGGAATTGCCAACTACATGTCCTGGGAAGTTGCAAAGATCTGCGAGCTTTGTGATCGAAACGGATGGATCAAGCCCGTCATCTATCAGGGTCTCTACAATGTCCTCTCCCGTGCAATTGAGCCAGAATTGATTCCATGTCTGCGGGCGTATGGAATGGCCTTGCACACTGGTCAACCCCTCGCTGGTGGTTTCCTGACTTCCAGATACACACGCGACTTCCCCCTCACCGAGCACGAGGCTGGTTCTCGGTTTGACCCGAATTGCTTCCATGGCAAGCATCACAGATTCCGTTACTGGAATGACACCAACTTCGATGCTCTTGACATGATTCGTGAGATGGCCAAGAAACACAATCTCACTGAAGTTCAGTGTGCGATGCGCTGGTTGAGCCATCACAGTATGTTGAATAAAGATTGTGGCGATGCTATCATTATCTGTGGTGTAACACCAGAACAGTTGAAGCAGGATTTGGCGGCTTTGGAAGAAGGGCCTTTGCCGGAAGAGGTCGTTCAGGTTTTGAATGCGGCGTATCTCAAGGTCCGCGGTCTTGTTGGACCTTATAACCATTAATCAACAATTGATATGGAGTCTTCATGCGTTCATCAAAGTTTGGATTGCTGGATATCTGGACGACGCCTTTGTCATAAACAACCTTGGAACCAATGATATGATACATAATTTTGCTCTTACAAATAATCAGTATGTTTTCTATTTTTTGTTTTTCCCCCCTCTTTTCAAAGCTAGGTATGTAGCATAACCAGCGGTATTGAAAAAGACGACCAAGAGGGGGGAATATGAGAGGAGGGCGAGAAATTGAAATAAAGTATTTCCGTAAATGCTTGAAAATACACGAATTATATATGTGTGACTATTCTCAAAATAGTCTATCCTGTAGCCGACACAAAAGATCAATCCTAAAGATGTACGTGCTAAGGTCCATCTGCGAAGCTTGATTTGTACTCGTAAACTGAAAGATAGGTATACCCCAATACACGCCTGTGATGCTTGCTACATGCATTATTCTCTAAATTGATTCAGCATGAGCGAAATACAAAACCAATGTTGCCTGCCTGAAAAGTGCAAATTTGTGCGACATAGAAAGGTCTAGTACAAGTGATATAAACAGCAAATGAACGAGAAAAGTAAATGCAGGCCTAAACATCAGTCTTGGGTCTATCCGAGATACCGGGTGCAGGTGGCTTTGCGCCTCCAGGAGCACCTGTAGGGCCTTGTTTCTTCCGAATATCTTTCCAACCCATGCCGAAACAAGTCAGGAAAGCAGCGCACGAAGCTCCTATTGCGAGATAGAAGACATGGCCGATACTTGTAGCGTAAGCCCTCAAAACAGCTTGCAAGTCCGACGCTGGGACGACAGATCGAAATGCAGTTGCACCCGCTTGAATTACTGCTTTGACGTTGATATCTGGAGCTTGTTGCGGGATGATGGTTCTGAGGCTATTGTTGAAGATGACATCTGCAAAACTGAGGAATGTTGCAGAGAAAAAGGACTGGCAGAACATGATCATTGCCATCGCAGTTGGTACTTGTTGCAACTTTAAGGTGTTTTGTACAGCAATAATGGGCTGCACCAGTTGTGTTAGTCTATGCACAAAATCAATGAGTTTGAAATTATGAAATTACCATTTGTAAAGCAATACCACGACCCACACCCAAGATAATCTGATATCCAATCCATCTTCCAGTGCTAGTAGTTGTTGAGAATGTGGAAATAAGTCCATTACCTATAGCGGCGAGAGAAGCACCGAGGACGCTCAGTGGTAGGTAATAACCAATCCTTCCCACTACAACAAGCTTGTTAGCAATGGCACAGTTTGTCGAGAGTAGAAATATACATACAAAACTGTCCAGACAAAATAGCAGAGATCATTTGACTGATGATACTCGGCAGAATGTCGACACCACTAATCATCGGACTAGCATTATTGATGGCCTGGAAATAGATCGGTAGGTAGTAAGAACCGCAAATCAACAGAGATGCAAGAAATCCGTAAGTGACACAGCTAGCCCATACTGTGCGAATTGTAAGGATAGAGTATGGGATCATAGCTTTGTCGCCGACGCGGTATTCCCAGAGCATAAAGATAATGAAAGTTACTCCCGCACCAACGAAAAGACCGATGATGGTAGCCGAGTTCCAAGGGTAGGTGCTACCACCGTATTGTAAAGCCAACAGGAACATGATAGCGGCCGGAGCAAAGAGCGCGAAACCGATCAAGTCGAGATTCTCTAGAACGGTAGCGACACTCTTCAAACCTTTAGGCTTGGGAATCTGTTCGGGAATACTGAGGAAGACTAGGAGGACCGCGACCAACCCCCCAACTGGAAGATTGATATAGAAGCCTGAGAAGGACGTCAAAATATGTTCTCCATTATGTGAATAGAGTACGGGGATTATAGTTTGTACTTACACCATCGCCATGAGACATACGATGTCAATGCTCCTCCCACCAGCGGGCCTGCAACCATACCTAATTGCGAAACTATCGAGTATCAATCCAGGCCTCCTTATACCATAGGACGCGCAATACTTACTCCCCATAAGAAACCCCATAAGAGCTAAAGATTTGTCAGAAGCCATGATGTTGAATAATTGGGGTCTTTACATACCTGGTCTCCTAGGCATTGGTACCGATCCCGCAACAATCGTAAAAGCTCCATTTTGTATACCTGATCCTCCCATACCCGCAACTGCACGGCCGACAATCAGCATATTAGACGAGGTTGCAACGGCACAAATGAGCGATCCGACTTCGAAAATGAAGAAAAATGATAGGAAAATCCACTATGACTCATCAATGCTCAGGTCTTTTTGTATAAGATTGGAAGGACTGGATTCATTATACTTTTGTGTTGAATGTTGAGTAGAATCGGCCTGTTAGTGGCTGTAGTGATGCGCTGTCAAGATACAGATCTCATTAGCAATGTTGATAAAAGGGGAGTATCGAAATAGTTCACCTTGCCAATTGATATGCGCTACCATACCAACCCACGTCGTTCAACGAGTGGAACTATATAAACGTGTTATCAGAAAAGATTCCACATTTCAAAACTCGAAACACATGCCTCGCTGGTAATTCGGGGCGTGGCCTGCAAGCAAAGTTAGCTCTGAAAACAAGACTGTCGACACCCAATTCATCCTACCGTCGAAATGATCGATGTGTCGAGTAACATCAAAAATGCAACCAACGTAATACCAGTCATCATAAATATCAATTTCGGTCCTTCAACCCACTCATGGTTTTGCGGCGGTCCTCCCGGTGGTCCTGCTGGTGGCTTTGGTTGTTGCCCTTGTGTCGAAGGGAGAGACGCCGACTGTGCGGAATTCGAGCCATCTTCGAGCTCAATGTCGTCAAAAAGTGAGGGATCTAATTTCAAATTACTTGGTTCGTCGCCAAAGTCTATCACCACTGTGGTTGAGGAGGGTCTCTGACTTGTTGGACGAGATGACATTTTGTTCAATGTTGTCTTCTCTTTTTACCCCAGAATATGTAGTCCGAACTGAGGGATCGCAACGAGGTCGCAACGAGATAGTTGGGATGCTAATGTATATATCAACCGAGGGTTGTTTTAAAATGATGACGAATACGCATCTGTGAAACGAATAGAAACGAGGTTTTTGTGAAGATCTTGAAGGGGAAAAAGTAAAGCATCAGATTCGCAGATCGGTAGAGTGCATATCAAGTCACCGTGAATAGCAAGCATACCGCTGAGTAAGGCCAATTGTGCAAGTTTTGGCTTTCGGAACTGCAGTTTTAGACCTATAGACTGCCAAGCTGCATTATGATACATGCGAATAGTCCGAGGTAAAAAAGACACATTTTGAAAAGCCGCTCAGTCAAGGCTAGGGCTAATTCTTTGCCTGAGATCGGGAGGCAACGGGCCAGAGCTTATTACCCTACGAACTCGTGGTCAGTAGACCCTGCCAGAAATTGATACGACTAGGATCAAATCAGTACTAGATTGATGTATAATTCTAGAATAATTCTCTTGCATGCAGTAATAATATTCACTAAGTACAGGCTAGGAAGATAGGGTATTGTCGAGAGACTTGACTTATTCCGTACTCCGTATTGAGCGGAGATACTCTGCCATGTCCGAGGTTCCGCCCCCTAGTCAAAGTTTCTAGTAGGGGGCAGCAGCTTGGCTATGATGTTTATGTCTGACTGTTTTTCGCATGACTACCGGTGGAGGGGTCTTGGGGCCTTTTAACACACACTCTTCAGACTTATCAACCTTCGACACTGAAACGAGGATGCCGAACTAGTCAGCAGCCAGCAGGGCAAAGCGATTCAAATTGTGTGTTAAGAGTATCTACTCTTATTGGCCAAGCAGACCTAGCACAGTCAGAGCTAATGTTCAAAATGAGAGTCATTCGACTTGCTTACTCTCATTCACAAGTTTATGCCTGCATATAGTCAGATGGTACTCGGCTAGTCAAAAACGATTCAAATTGGGACCTTGTACCGTATACACATGACCATACCGAGTGAACATTTACATATCATTATCTTAGAAACTCATATTCCGTATGCAACAGAAGGCATTTGACCGGCGAGTCGGCAGTCATTTTCGCCGTTGTGGTAGATCATAGGGCGATTGGACAATCTATAGTTAATGATTTTATCTTCCGTATCAAAGAAAAGTCCATTTGACGATCGTTTCTAAAAATCTTGATACACGTGGAATTGCCACATGGAAGTATTCTGGGCGATCAATTACACGCTACAGATGAACGATAATGAATTTCTCTTCCTTTCCATGAGATGCCCAGCGATAATATACTGATTCGCCTATATTGAATATGAGAGGAAGTCTGGCATGTATCTTTGTACTTAGAATTGGGTTGCTATTTTTACAGTCGACTTGTAATACTTCTAGATATCCTTTTTTTTGTGGCTAATTATTGGGCAAATATGCGAATGCATATGTGCGGATTTCTATTCAAAACCTAGTTTGGTATATTTTTGTAGAGCAAAATGAAATGCATTTTAGTATTTAACAAGCAGTATGCCATTCTGCGTACAGAAATCACTATATAGTTCATGGCCGCATCAAACCCACGTCATTAAACCCAACGCTCTAAAGCAGGAAGTCACTTCAGACATCTGACGAGATCAATGACCCTCGACCAAACATCTCATTCCCCTCGGAGTAGCCATAAAGTACATCAATGGATTCATTTCCTCCAACGTCATGCCGTCGCGAGTCGACATGTGAGCGTTCGGGAACTTCTTGAAGAACAGAGCAGCACCCATGCGGATTTCGATTTTGGCGAGATGCATACCAATGCAGACTGCATCATATTTATTAGCTGGTTATTCTCAAATTTGTCATTCATTCCTGAAAATGTCTCCAGGGCGAAATCGTAGAAATTACTAAAATGGGAAATATCAGAACTTACCACGAGATCCACCGCCGAATGGCAGGAAGGCATCTTTCATTTCACGGTTAGGTTTGAACCAGCGCTCAGGCTGGAATCTATTTTCGACAAATCAGTAATTATCTCTGGCGACATTCAGAAAGGTGGCATACTTCTCCGGGTTCGGGAACGCATATTCATTTCTGTGCAAGCTGTAAGCCTGGCTCGAAACAATAGTACCTCCCGGAATGCTATGACCAGACAATTCAGCACCCTGTGCAGGAACCACACGAGGTAACGGAGAAGGCGTGGCAGGATACAAGCGCAGGGTTTCGTTCAGAACAGTATTCAAATATGGCAAGTCCTGCACATCCTTGTGCTGTAAGTTATCCGGTAAGCTGACAACTTCAGCCACCAGTTTCTTTTGAACCTCGGGGTTGATGCAGACGCTGAAAATGAGGTATGTGAGTGTGACAGCAGTTGTATCACTACCGGCTGCAATGTAACCAACGGCTTCACGTACGATTTCTTGATCGGTCAGGCCTTCCTTGCCGTCTCGTCCTGGATTGTAGAGTTTGGTGAAGAGAGTGGGTTTGGGGTCAATGGGGTTCTGGTCAATGATGCCTTTGTAGCGTTTGATGGATTGGTCGGCGTAGTTGCGGATACGAGCGCCGGCTTCTGTAGCCTTTTGAAAGACTGGTAATGGGAGGAATTTGGACATGACTTCGATGAAGGGGAAGATTGAGCGGAGAGCCATTAAACGGGAGACATTTTGAAGATCGGTAATGTATTGTGTTTTCTGTCTTCATTAGCATGGGTCTTTCTCCCATATTCGCGATAGAATATACCTTTCCAAGCTCCAACATACGGAACGATTCACCAAACGACAGCTCCCCAATAACATCAGTTGCCATAAAAGTCCACCACTTGAAAATGTCCGCCGCACCAGTCTTTTCAATCTCCTCCTCAATCCGCGCAATAGTCATATAGATCCTTTGGTTAATGATAGGCTCCATCTTGAGCAAGTTCTGCTCGGAGATTGGTCCAGACAATAATCTACGACGTTCAGCGTGGAATTTCGGGTTTGTGGTGCTGAACAGCGTCTCGGAACCCTGGTATCCAAGTTTTCGATACCAGTTGGACTTGAGATAGCCGGCGCCGACTTTGTGGATTTCTCGTGCAGCGCTGACGTCGGAGAAGTCGAGTTCATTTGGGCCAATGCGGACAACAGGGCCTACATTCAATCAGCTCTATATATTCAAAATTTTAGTGGACATTTGATTGTACCATAGATTTGATGCAAGTTCTGAATCCACCGTGGCCGGGTTCCCTTGATGAGTTGATATTGCGCATACCAGCTGGTCCATTTAGTAATCTCGGGGCCAGGAACCTGAGCAATGGGGTTTGTGTATGTCAAATAAATTGTACGCTATTTGATAAGAAGAAGTGTAAGTTTTTGGCTTCAATAAAAACCCTCTTTGCAGGCTTCTTATGTATGCAGGGTTAGGGTTAATGAGCAGACTTACCAGAATAGAGAGGCTGATTAGACCACCCAACACAGCCAGCATGGGTGCCACACCCAACGATAGAAGCGCCATGCCTAGATAATGATGATGGCTTTTCTCTATGTCTATCTTGAAAAGAAGAGACAGGCGATAGAGCAGGATCTCTCGTGAAGACTTACTGCATGAAATTTGCGACAGCTATGACCTTTTTAAACAAAGTGTGATATCCATTGAAGGGTCGAATCGGCAACTTGACTACTTGTAAACAAAAATCTGTTATGTAACATGCCTATGCAATTTAATGGACCATTACTCGCTTAGAGTGACTCCAAGGTCTAGTCACTGCATTTTGTATGGTGTATGCAAATTACTCCGAACCGAACGGACCATCCGCTTGTATATCCTTGGGCGGCTGATTGGATGGAGGGCGGTAGTCGGGCATAACGGCATTTTTGACTGCGATTGATTTTCATACGGTAGATGATATGACTTTGATGTGGACGGGGCCGTACCAAAGAGAAAGCTAAGGGTAGAGTTGTCCTATGACTGTTGCACAAGGTATATAGAGGGGCCGGGACTGACTCCGGAAAAAGAGCTTGTGTATGGAGATCCAATCAGATGCAATATCATGCGATCAGTACAAATACACACAGTTTTCTATTGATAACCTATTGTCGGTCGGAGTTTCTCGGCCTCGTTTGGTCCTTGCTATCGAATGACTCTACATATTCCAATACCCACGACCATTGCTCTTGGACGTCGGGGCTGCAAATGTATAAACGATTCGCAGTAATTACAGAACCCAAGCTCAGCGCGGATGTGAGTGATGAAAGGTATATAGCGTATGTCTGTTGTCGTAGGTCAACTTTTCATATCTAACTTTGCATGATCGAAAACGTAGTATCGACTCAGGAGACCTAAACAGTTAGAAGTACCAACACAAAGAGACTAAAATCGACAACAAGAAGATACTACAGAAAAACAGATATGGCTGCCACCTGGACCGAGACAGCACCGGGAGTGTATGAAGCCAACTTGGATGGTGCAGAAACAGTGTACCGGAAAACCGCGACGGTATTTGCTCCGCTCAAACGCGAGCACTGGAGATTGCACACAATCTGCCGCTTCAACTTTGGTCCTGGCTACAATGGACCAGCCGACAAACAGGCTGCTCTGCGTCAGGCATGGAAAGCGCTTCGATATGAATTTCCCGGCATGATAGTGGCACCGCAAGACGGATTCAAGAAGATATATAAGACTCCCACCGCTGAGTCCACACAGAAATGGCTAGACGAGACATTCTTTCTAGAAACGAAGAGAACAGCAGACGAACTCATCTCTGAAGCCGTGCCCCTCCAGGAAGTGCCAAGTCTGTACTATCTCCCGGCCACATCGGAGATTCTGTTCTTCATCTCCCACTGGCGCATTGATGCAATGGGATCATGGATGGTCACCGACCGGTTGTTCCACCATCTGGCCAATCCATCCAAAGAGAAGCTACCAGATGTACCACCTGCCAATGAGATTGAGAGAATTTCCCCAAGCTTGGAGGATGCAGCAGGATCACCCAAGGTGTCAACACCGGAGATGGACAAGGTGGCTGCCGACCACATTGCTGCACACCATCGAAACGCCATTCAGATGGGTGGTATGCCCTACAAGGGCGATGCAACAACACTTCCTGCAAGTCCGAAGCGAGAGGCTCTAATCTTCACGACAGAAAGCACTCAAAAGGCAGTTGCTGCATGCAAAGCCCGTGGCATTACTGTGACTGCTGCTATTCACGCTGCCCTAGCGGAGACCGTCTTTGCCATGGGCTTGCCCGAGTCGCGAGAAAACGATTATGTCACTGTCATGCCAGTCAACTTGCGTAACTATCTCAACGCGCATTACAATGGGGATGGACATGCGCTGCAGACCTATGCCGGCAGTATCACGCCCCGAGTCCCTCGACACGCTACCTTTGCCGGGCGAACATCGTACTTGGTCGAGTATTATAAGACGCGATATGACCCAAAGCTCATTGAGTGTCTGCGGCCCATCTACAAGTACCATGCCGAAGCCCTCTTCAAGCCACGGCCGCCACCGGCAGCAGCATCGGATAAGGCACCGGCAACGGCGCCTGCAACCAATGGGAATACATGTCCTCCTCCCGGCCCTCCGAGTGGGATTTCCATCAACAGTCTCGGCGTGGTAGAAAAGTATTTCGCCGGCAAGTACGGCGATTCGGTCGATGTCGAGACATTTACGTTTGGAGTCAGTATGATTACGCGTCAGACCATGTTGTATGTGTGGACGTGGAAGGGCGAATTGACTTTGTCGAGCGAATACAATGCGGCGTTCCACGATCCGGAGGAGGTGCGAGAGGTGATGCTGTCGATCAAAAACGTGCTAGAGAAAGAGTTGGACATCAGCCTGGATGAGGAAACAGATTGAACGGATAAGAAATAACGGTAGATTACATTGCTGTACGTAGTTAGGGAATCGAAACAGCGTTGCCAAGCTCCATATTGATTTGTTGTGGGTGAGTTCAAACAGTTGGTATTATTGCCTAGCGAGGTTAGAATGCGTAGACTCGTAGAGGGCCTCAGGCAATATTGCCGATGTCGATGTCGATGACGCCACGATCCAATGAAAGAGAGCAATTGCTCGAAAAGAGACTAGCGCGAATAGGATGCGGCGGATTAGTACACCTCACAAATCTAGGCCTGGCCAATGAGCTCGTCCGTGATAAGCATTAGTCATTGTCGACGCCTCAGGCTCCCGTGCATTAGTAAGTTGGCTGGGACCAGACCGGCCGAATCCAATTTTCCCCGCACGCCGACGGAGTGAGTCTTTGCGGGGTGAGTCCGTCCCACCAGAATGAGATACTGCGTACTACGGCGGAAAACATGAAGAACATCAGGACAGAGTATGCTATGAGTGTTTCAGAGCAGCTTCATGTTGTACGTCTTTGCGATACATGTAGGACATATACTAGCAAGTATACCAGGTAGACTGTTGCTACATTTGTGTGAGATAACAGATATATAGCCCGCCGTTGTCTGTCTTATCATGGAGATCCCCCTGCGCATCCGTCGAAGGATTCCAAATGGAGCGAAATCATGCAATACGTGGTGCCAATCACCCAACCCGATTGGCCCGATTGACGTGCCGAGTCGCCAATGGATCAGGTGATTCCGCGCGTTGAATGAAGCAAGAGCGGGCTCTGGCTACTACTCGCTGCTCCCACCTTCCTTCCTTGCATCCTTCCCTTTCCCCCCCTCTCCCCCACCTGCCGAATTGCCAGCTACCTATTTAACTCCCAATTCCTCGCCAATTCGTCCTCTTTCGCTTGTTTCCATCCACGCCTTGTGCATATCCATACTCCTATCCTCACTTCGAGTGAAGTATCCTCTATTCAAGAAACAGAAGATGGCTGAGAGCAAGTGTCCCGCTCACCAGCGTGTCTTGGGGTCCAATGCCGCGGGTGCTGGTACCAGCAACCGCGACTGGTGGCCAGACCGCTTGAAGCTCAACATCCTCCGTCAACACAACCCCGTCTCCAACCCTCTCGGCGAGGAATTCGACTATGCCGCCGCATTCAACAGTCTTGACTACTATGCCCTCAAGAAAGACATCCAAGATTTGATGACTGACTCCCAAGACTGGTGGCCTGCTGACTTTGGCCATTATGGTGGTCTCTTCATTCGTATGGCCTGGCACAGTGCAGGTACCTACCGAGTCTTCGACGGTCGAGGTGGTGGTGGTCAGGGCCAACAACGGTTCGCTCCCCTCAACAGCTGGCCAGACAATGTCAGTCTCGACAAGGCCCGTCGTTTGTTGTGGCCTATCAAGCAGAAATACGGAAACAAGATTTCCTGGGCTGATCTTCTATTACTCACTGGTAACGTCGCCCTCGAGTCCATGGGTTTTAAGACCTTCGGTTTCGCTGGTGGCCGTGCCGATACATGGGAAGTGGACGAGGCAGCCAACTGGGGAGGCGAGACAACTTGGTTGGGCAACGATGTTCGGTATTCCGCTGGCAATAAAGGTCTTGACGCTAAAGGCGTCGTCTCTGGCGACGAACATGGTTCCAAGGACATCCACAACCGTGACTTGGCCAAGCCACTTGCTGCTGCCCACATGGGTTTGATCTACGTCAACCCTGAAGGTCCTGATGGAAACCCCGACCCTATCGCCGCTGCGAGAGATATCCGTACCACCTTCGGTCGTATGGCCATGAACGATGAAGAGACCGTTGCCCTCATTGCTGGCGGTCACACCTTCGGTAAGACACACGGTGCTGGTCCATCCGACAAGGTTGGTCCCGAACCCGAGGCTGCAGATATTAGCCAACAGGGTTTTGGTTGGAGCAACGGTCACGGATCCGGCAAGGGTCCTGATACCACAACCAGCGGCATCGAAGTCATCTGGACCAAGACTCCCACCAAATGGAGCAACCAATTTTTCGAGTACCTGTTCCGCTATGACTGGGAGCTCACCAAGAGTCCTGCCGGTGCCAACCAGTGGGTTGCGAAAGATGCTGAAGCTATTATCCCTGATGCATATGATCCATCCAAGAAGCACAAGCCACGGATGCTCACGACCGATCTTTCCCTTCGCTTTGACCCAACCTACGAGAAGATCTCTCGTCGCTTCTTGGAGCACCCTGACCAGTTCGCTGATGCCTTTGCTCGTGCCTGGTTCAAATTGCTTCACCGTGACCTTGGCCCACGAGCCCTCTACCTCGGTCCCGAAGTGCCTGCAGAGGTTCTTGCCTGGCAAGATCCTGTTCCTGCCGTCGACCATCCACTCATTAACAATGAAGACGTTTCGGCGTTGAAGCAACACATCATCGCCACAGGTGTCAAACCATCTAGCTTGATCTCCACGGCCTGGGCTTCGGCTTCTACCTTCAGAGGAAGCGACAAGCGTGGTGGTGCCAACGGTGCTCGCATCCGTCTTTCTCCTCAACGCCAATGGGCCGTCAACAACCAGCCCTGGTTGTCAGAGACTCTTTCTGTGCTCGAAACTGTGCAGAAACAGTTCAACGACTCCCAGTCTGGAGGCAAGAAGGTCTCTATTGCAGACTTGATTGTTCTCGCTGGTGGCGCAGCTGTCGAGAAGGCTGCTCACGACGCTGGATTCGCCGTCACAGTGCCCTTCACACCCGGTCGCACAGATGCTTCTCAGGAACAGACTGACGTCCAATCCTTCAGCGACATGGAGCCTATTGCCGATGGTTTCCGCAACTACGGCTCATCCACCTCTCGTGTCCGCGCCGAGGAGTGGCTAGTTGACAAGGCACAGCTCTTGACTCTCAGTGCACCTGAACTGACTGTTCTCGTCGGTGGTCTCCGTGTTCTCAACACCAACTACGACGGATCCGCTCATGGTGTCTTCACTCAGCGACCTGGCCAGTTGACCAACGACTTCTTCGTCAACCTCTTGGACATGAATACCGCATGGAAATCCGCTGGTACCGTCGACCTCTACGAGGGCACAGACCGCAAGACTGGCGCCAAGAAGTGGACTGCCACTCGCAACGATCTCGTCTTTGGCTCAAATGCCGAGTTGCGTGCTGTGGCTGAGGTGTACGGTAGCTCGGACAGCCAGGAGAAGTTCGTCAAGGACTTTGTCGCTGCTTGGGACAAGGTGATGAACTTGGACCGATTTGACTTGAAGCAGAAGCAGTTCGCTCCTGGTCACCGTCTTTAGATGACTGGTTCATAGTAAATTGAGTCTCCAATTTGTTTGCTTGGAGTTGCAGTGAAAACTATACAAAGAATTTGATGAAATTATGCCAGTCACGAAGAATTTGTTGTGTTGATGGTCCGCACTAGTTGAATGTACCTAAGCAGAATGTCAAACAATATGAAAACATATTCAACTGAAGTTTTAATCAATCATTGTTGTGTAGTACGTGTTTTTAAGTGTGTTATGTGAAATTAATTCTTGAGGATATGTTATTCCCCCGCTCGGACTTTGATAATGATTACGTCGTTATGAAAATTAACGATTAGGGCTTAGGGTTAGGGCATCATACGACACCATGAGGATAGGATATGCAAAACTACTGGCAGTCTGGGTTAGTATTGGTCGGTTATCGACTGAAGTAGATATGGGGATTGCATGGCGGTATTGGAGTAAGATCTTAAGCAGGAATAGCTAGATAATATTGTCAG
The DNA here is from genome assembly GCA_038993655.1 of Talaromyces verruculosus. Lineage (NCBI taxonomy): Eukaryota > Fungi > Ascomycota > Eurotiomycetes > Eurotiales > Trichocomaceae > Talaromyces > Talaromyces verruculosus. The sequence goes on from JBBVQN010000014.1 coordinate 166,527, forward strand.
TGTTACCTTATGGTCATTCGTTTCTTGAAAGAAAGATTCGTGTATTCTACAATCCGGGAGAGCTTATAACGATTCAAAACCTAGAGAGAATAAAAGATCATTTACATCTACTTCATAGGAAAAATAAAAATCCTAAATCTGAGGTGGGCCCCCATCGAAGATACCAAACAATGGGCCATCAATCATGCCCCCTCAGGCTTTGACGTTAGTTAGAAGCCGGAGAGTAGTATCAAAAATTTCCTTCCATCCCAAGGGTTCTGTCCAATCCGTGGCTTTTTTTTGCAGGGGCCAACGTTGCAGATGGGGATTCTACTTCCTGATGGGACAGATCGTTGGGGTCCTTCTGAGAAATCCTGTCCCGCCAAACAACGTCGGGTGTTTGGAGACTGGTTCTTCGCCTTCAAACACGCTGATGTATTCTTTTTGCTCCATTGCTTGAACGAGAGGGATAATTTTGGTCTTTCCCGCCTCGTTGATGGTTGCATCGACATGCGGCACATTCGAGACTGGTTCGCCATGCTTGTTGATAATCCCAAGTGAAAACCTTTTTCCGTGATATGAGGTACCATCTTCGACAAGCCGGCCCTTTAACTCACGCCAGCTGCACCTTTCCTTCATAGTTTTAAGCGTATTATCCGCATCCACCGTACGCTGACGACTACCTGCTGGTACTGATATCTGATGATAGTATCCACGGTAGCCTCGCATTGCCGCAAGCAACATGACACGCTTGATCACGGTGTTGTTGCCACTCACAACGAGGTTGCCCACATGATTTCCGCCACTATCTCGATGAACGAGTCTGTCAATCTCTTTCACCAACAATTTATCATCTTCAAGATTCACTGTCCAATCATTTTCGATTCGTAATGCCAGACCCGAGTACTCATGCTCAGGATAGATTGCCAGATCTCTCACCAATCCATTACCAGGGGACTTCTCGTCCAGTATCCTTGTAATATGATCCCGACAACTGTTAATGCGCGTTGTCTGTGTTTCACTGCCGAAATAGTTATACTGGTTATGAGTATGGACAAGAAGATCGCACTCAATCTCTCGGCCTTGGCGTCCGACCAAGTCGAAGACCTTGATCTTCTGGATACTCTTATCGTCTTCGAAGATCAAATCTGATATGTAGCCTGGGATTCCTTGTCATCGTCAGTATAGAGCTGCGCTATTTTGCGAGGTATACTAGGCGCTTTCTCCTCTAGGCTGATCCACACAACCTGAAGATCTTTAGGCTCCACCTTCTTCAGAAAGTCGACCGCAGAGCTCTTGGCACCTGGGCCGCCACCGGTGAAGGCAACGCTGGGGGTCTCGAGTTCTGCCTTCCTCTCGTGAATTATGTTGATGGCTTCTTTTTACTTCATCACTGTCCGGCAGGTACTCCCGAACAAACCCATCAATGCCGACGAGGCCATCCAATCCCATACGCTGCAGATTGACTTGGGAACCACTGATCATGTAGACTAGCTTGTTAGCCTCGAGCCATGCCTGCATCATCTCGATAGTCACTTCTTTATGCATAATTTGCAACACACCAGCCTCTTTCAGGAGATCAATTATCGTCTGTTTGACCGCAATGACTTCCAGTTTTGATATTTTCTTCGAACTAGCGAGCGAGTCATACTTGATTACTTTCTTGCCCCAAAGTGCAATGCCTGCGCCATTCTTAATATCCTCGATAGGGCCACCTTTTTGCATCAACCGTTGATAACCAGCGTCCTCTTGAATCTTTTTGAGGACGTAAGGCAGTCTTGCAAGCTGCGCTTCTGTGAATTTTGGCATCAAAGCGGACTCCCTGTGCGCATCGGCAAATTTGAAAATTTCATCGGTGACGGTATTTCCTATTTGACGCCGTCCAACATTGTTCTCATCCGTTTCATATGCGACCACTTTTGCTCCAGCCACTACCAGAGCTGTGACAGGCCGGGGAAAGTACCATCCGGCCCCGACAACGAAAACTGTTGACGCATCGCTTTGTGATGCTTTGATATTGCATCCGGGAAAGTTGCTGGGAAATTCGTAGGTAGGTTGCAGGATTTGCTCGGGCATTTTCTTGATGTCCTCCACCTCAGCATCCAGCGAAGGCATTCCAGTTGATCTTCGTGTTTGTTTCTGCTTATTGCGACTTTTGAGACAATCAAAAGAGCGGCGTTGAAGCCGTGCAATGTCGAGTGGGATTTTTATATAAACGGGAAAAATGATTTGAAGAACTGAAGATCTCCAGGGGTTACGATAGTTTGGACTCTCATTTATAGGAGCTCCATCGTCAGTGGTGGGCGTCACAGTTATCTGACTCAACATCAAAATCTCTGAGTCAACACTGACTACAAATATTCGTCTGGAGTTCTCGACATGTGCAAAAAAATGTGTGTTCGTAGTCGATTTAATACTTACCCAATCCATGTCCGCCTCTTGTACCCTCGTCAGAAAAGCTTCGGTCTCACTTATCTGCTTGTTACTTATGTGTTGATAGAAGATACTGCCTGTGAATCTGTAAAAAGTCTTGTTATTAGTCTCATGTTCTGGAAGAATCCTATCCACCGTCTTCTCACCTGATGTAGGGAAAAATAACAACCTCGGACGAAGCTTAGTGCAGGATTTCTCATGGTCTCTTACACAATGTGTATAGATGTCTTGTAGCCGTCAGATTTAGTATCATGGGATTATTATTGTGTGAAATTTGAGTTACTTGGGATAAAGAGTAACATTGATATATTCCTGGGGACTTCAATATACCAAACAATGCATTGCCATAGACTACCCCATCAAACCATACCAACGTCTCTATACTCAGCCTTGCCTCGTTTCTGAGTATAAAAAGAGGTTTGAGAAGGCTGCAACTCCATTTCCTGAAAACATTTCGTCAGCACCATCATCTTCCCTGCTTGTTTCTCAAGATCGACTTCTCCAAGAGTCTATTGAAAAGCATCTTTTCCAACCATCCCAAAACCCCTTGATTACCAGAGAGCACGATGGCCCAAGCAGACGAGATTATTTTTCTTCTCTCGCTGTTTGCGTTTGCTGGAACTGCTCTTCTGGCACTCAACCGTATCGAAGTCCTTATTTCCAAACGACGACCTCAAACCAAGCGCTACGACAATCCTATCAATATCCGAGCCCTTATTGGAGCAAAAGAGCCTCTTGAGTGAGACCAAATAAGCTCGAAGGGCTCGAGGCTAGAAGTTTACCAAATGAACACGTGCGACGTGTTTTCGGAATCGAGAATGCTTTTACAACTGTGGACAAGGAATACGCGAACGAGTTTGTCAGAAGATCCAAGGATATGATCAACATTTCGGCCCATGATTGGCATACTATTGGTCATGTCTCGGAAAATCTTATCCAGCGTTGGGAAAAGGAAGCTCAGGAAGGGTGCAGAAATGATAATGTTGAAATCAAACCCCAACCTCTGATCCAAGCTGTGACCCTATGCGCCGTGTTAAAGACATTCTTTTTCATGGATAACGAGGACTGGTTGCACACTGTTCCGTTAGGGATATCTACCAAATTGGCACAGTCTATTAACGAGACATGGACGATGTCAAAATCCTGGAATCCTATTGTTGACTTCAAGTATAATGAAGCCTTACGAAATGCACTCAGAGATATCTTCCCACTATCAAAAGTATTGGATCCACGCGATTTATTCTGCCCGGCCTTGAGACAATGTGGCGAGTCGTTCTGCGAGGTTTTGTTGAGCTTGCATACGAGACAGGCAAAGAGCACAGAACCTGGAGGACAGCATTCGTAGTATATTCTCAAGATCCGAAAACGGAGAACTTCCATAAAACATATACGCCAGACGGTGTGTCTGCAAGTCAACTGGTCAAAGAAACACCCCGACTATATCCACCCACAAAGCATGCCTATCGCGAACGGCAGAGTGGAAATTACGGACCACCGACGACACTTGCTGCAGACGTATAAGCATGTCATCACTCGACAAAGGTCTGGGGAGCCACCGCTAAGGAATTCGATCCTTTACGTTGGAAAGAGGCGACGAAAGAGCAAGAAGCAGCTTTCCTGGCCTTTGGCTCGAAGCCTTTTGAATGCCCTGCAAAGCCGACGTTCGGGCCGCGGCTTGTAGGTCTTCTGATTGGAATTCTGCTAGAACAATTTCCCGATGGTTGCAAACTGGTTTCACAACCGGGGAAGTGGAATTTGGACCGGAGCTTCTCAGCAACGACAGGTGGGGCTGGGAACATGTTTCTTTACTTGTTCCCCTTACTAATATGGGTTGTGATTCTCGCTCTTTCGTTGATGGTCTAATGCCAAGTGGCTGAGAGCCTCTTTGCCTTATGGCGTTCTATGACCGAAATTCATGACCGAATTCATGTATATTTTTATTGATAATCCGAATGCACAACTTCTCTTTTGAACAGATTGTCAGAGTCATAGCCTTCAAATAAAAGTCATTGCTTGTTGCATGTGGAATATGTAACGCGTCAATTTACCGTCTTGCAAAGTAAGCGCATCGTTTTAGTACAGTTGTTGGAACAGTAACGTGTACGACTTGAACACGACAGGAAAGTTGGTGAAGACTTAGTACATTACAACATTGAAAAGTATTTATGTGGTTGATTTGGATAGCTACTATCCAGAATTATGTCATGGCAGCAAAGAGAAGCTTAAGATTAAGCTCATATCAAAAGCTTATTTGAAACACAGTGAAGCTTAAACCAACAACAAAAACTATCATAGAGAAGTATGTAGATGCTGCAACAATAGATAATAAATTGTAATCAAACATCAATGCAAAGACTGTTTGTCCTAATATTAAGTATAGATCTTCCAGTGATGTATAGTATATGATTCAAGAAACAGATTGATATCGCCCGGAAACTATGGTTGTAATTGGTACTACTATGTCGCTCGTGAAGAAGCCTTATATAAGTGAAATTGCATGGTCACAGCCATGTGTAACATATGTCTCACAACTAGATATCTCACAGAATTTACGTACATGGATCCCGGTAACTTACTGCTTCTCTTAAGCATTGAACCCCTCCATGAAGTTATCAGAAGATTGTGCCGTGGATATGGTAGGTAGTACTTGGCGAGACCGGGGCACACCGTTGGGGAACATCTTAAACTCCTGTTTCAGGATTATTGGCCGACTGGGGAGCAATTATGTATTGACTAGCTGGGATCAAGCCACTTTCGACGAGGGGAAACGAGCGCTGCCGAGCATGGGATGGCAGGACAAATCGCGCTGAGTGTCGACCTAGGTGCCAATGCTCACCATGCAGGTAGCAAAGGGCCTAGGCGTTGTGTTAGCGGTGTTCATGTGGTGTACACTAAATAAATTTCAAGAAGATACGGATCCGATCTGATCAATCTATTGCGTGTTCGATCGATCAGATATTGCTATTGAGCTCTAAAAGTAACAATAGAGAAGGGAAGGAGAAAGCCAATCGGTGGAAAGACATGGATCTCCTGTTTTTATTGAATTACTGCAGAATATTTCGCGGCTCAGGGGCATTGTTTGGAAGTTTTCAGGCCCAGAAGATGTACCCCCCTTGACAGTCTCCATTGAGCTATTATGCTCGCATGACTTTCTGGAAGATAGGCACCCTACTTGTCCAACTTCTGCATCGCTTACCAAAGATGTACATGGGTATTGCCATGAGACAAATGAAAACATGAATGCCACCAATGATGGAAAATACTTCTCGGGGACCCTGGGAGGAAATCCACGATGCCACGAAATAATTCATGCCGAAGGAATAGATGTTCCTCAAGTTGATTGATGCAAAGGCTTCTGGGGCCTTGTCTCGATGGCAATCGGTGAGATATCCGTACACGGCAATGGTCATGAATCCGACGCTGAAATATTGCAGACCGTAAAAGAAGACCGGACCGATCCATGGATCCTCGTTTTGCAAGGAGATACCGAAGCCGAAAAATGACATGCCACCAAGGATAAGTGGAACAATAATGATAACAAGGCGGAACTCTGGTTCGTACACACCACCATTCTTTCGGCTCATATAGGTGATGATCTTGTCAGCTGCAGGGCCAGAAATGAATGCACCAACAATTGCTCCGATCAGAGGCGAGATTGAAACCAAACCAACTCCCGAGACCGAAAAGTTGTATGGGGGAGCCATGAATAACTCTGCGAGCATACTTCCAACAACAATAAGCCAAGAAGAAGTCAATCCGTATGCGACGAATGAGAAGATGACTTGTGGAAAGATCAGCATCATAAGAGGCCTGGCAAGAACTTTGAAAAACGAATCGTCACAAACGCGCCCGTGAAAGATCTTCAAGTCGTGCCAATAGCTGTGTTTGTATTCGATAATGTCAGTCGAGGACGCGCTTGTCTCGATATCTTCAACATTGGTTGCCTCCGCTTTGCTGTCATCGATAGCTTGGGTTATCTTATTTTCTGTTCCCAAGTTAACATCGAAACTTGAAGGTCGGCGGTAAGCAGTCTCAGGGCAGGAGAAGAATAGCACTAAGATCCATACACCGTACATGATGGCGCAGATTCCATAAGTCCAGTTCCAACCGAGGTCTTGAATAATGTATCCTGAGATAATCGTTCCACCGCCGACACCAACTGAGAGGCATAGGCCCCATGCCGCTAGACGGACACCGCGCTGGTGCACAAAATACATATCAGCGATGGTTGACGTTACTAGCCTGCATTACGCCATGAATGTCAGCTATCTTTGATGAATTACCACGAGGAAGGGAGTAGTACACTTCAAAAGGCGACATTCCAATGCATCCGACTAGACGGGCTGCCAGGAGAGACTTATACGAGTTCGCGAAATATCCCCAGGTGCTGCTAATGAACAACAACAAATTGCCTAGGAGGAAAATAGGTCTTCGGCCCCAAACAACAGCCATTGACTGTGTGATGAAGCACGAGAATGCAATAACGAACAATCCCCATCCCAGTCCGCCATTGAGGGCATTGTAGGACATGTTGAACTGTTCAGCCATCAAGGTATAACCAGGTGCAATCATAGGGCCCTAAATAACATACAGGGTCAGACCATGTCTCATAGATGCAAATTAACTAAGCGAGATACGATAGGAAACCCTTACCCATGCACCGACTACTGCTGTATCTATGCAAATCAAGAAAAGCATCAAGTCCTTCTTCCATAATGGCCAATTTAGGGGGTCATTGGGACTGTTTGATGGTTGCGGAACAAGCAAGATATCCGAGCTGCCCTTTGCGTGTCGTAGCGGCGATGTAATGATACCCTGAACATCGGTCAATAATGCTGTGCCAGGAACATATTCCAGGTGGCTGTCGTCGAGCACACCAAGACCCATTATGAAGTTTTTTCTGATTATTCAGACTCTAACAGGGGTGCGAAGAAGATATTAGGTGAGCCTACGAAATGTAGTCAAGATCTTGAGTAGGGGTATAATAATATACTGACATCCCATTGCTCCACGTTGGATCTCCAGATCACCCTTTGCTGAAACACAGAATAATATCGGAGATACCGGGGTAATCTGGGGTGAAAGTCCCATTGTGGGGCATCACATATGGCAGACTGCAGACTCCAGAAAATGTCCCATCATGAATGGAATCCTTGATAGAGGGAGTCCCATGGCAGAGCTGAAGTCAATAGGAATCAGAGTTTCAAGAGTACCCCACATGACCTATACCAAGTGCTTTTTGGGGAAAGTAAAGAGTATGGGGAGCTGGGGCTTGTAGGTATTCCAGCTCGGGAAAACAGGTTTTACCGGTGTTGCCAATGGTTATCTGATACAGGTATCAGTGGCACTAGCTCTATCTGTAGAGATTCATTATAGCTAGGAGGGAGTTAAGAGCTCACACGGCAGTTCCACAGCAGTTGATCTAGCCTTCAATACTTATATCTGGGGCTGGATCGGAATAGATATCCTCCTCCAACGCCGCCTTGATTATCTTGGATGTCATCCACGTGCATCAAAGAAACATCAAATTATTCTGGTCTAAAGACGTTTTCCCGAGAATTAAATTAATCGGCTCTCGGATGAAACAATGCCATCTCTCTTCTAGGACACTCAGAATCGAGAGCATTAACTTTACCGCCCCTCCTTCGAAATACCAGTAACGCTCCATTTTCTTGAGAATTATGCAGTAATATGCAAGAAGTATTAGAGCTCCCGGATGACGGTCGTAAAGAAGTGTCATAAATTCGGACTCTACCCGCATAGGCCATAATCCCAGAATTTTCCAGGTGGTAACCCAGGAGTCGTTTTTCTGCTGTTCCATTGTGGCAAAGCACCGTGCGAGCAGAAGAGATGCATCTCCATATATTCGTACTTCGTTTTTCGACCAGGAAGTGCCTCCTCGGGCGATATTCAAAATTGCGTCCAGTATGGGATATCATTGCCATCGTAGATGTTTGACTCCCAGGCAGCGGTCAAAGCGGCAAGAGGTCCATTCTCAAGCATATGCCACACATCGCAAAGCATCACACAACCGTCACGAAGGAAAACGAGCCACAGTGGCACTATCGAGTTCTCGTTGGGGCAATTGGCACTGCTTGCGACAAACAAAAGAGAGTCAGATGAAGTGGCGGAAGAGGTGGCGAATGTGTAGACGACTAATAGATAGGAATATGTCATAATCGCGTCGCAGTTATCGCTGGTCGGGTTATCAATCGCTTCTCGGAAGGCTGGGAGAGCATGGTCCTGGTGTGAACAAGCTTTCAGGATGAGTTCTTGTCGTTGCGGAAAATTCATATGGATCATGTATTGAGCCGTGCAAGCCAGGAGCCCATGTAGGAGGAATTTATTACTATATGCGAGGACTGGAACAAGATTTTTCCAAATATGTTCGGTTTCATCGTCGTTTGCAAAGCTCTTGTAAGTGGAAGCCAAATATTGGATTAATATCCAACAGTCCACCGAATCAAGACTGTATTTGTGCTGAATTTTTCGGACGTACTGCAACTTCGATTGGGTTATCCTCTCGTCTAGAGTGTTTGAGACTATGGGCCCTGAAACCTTTGCGGGAGTGATTTGGAACGTGGCAGACCGAGATCTGGAATATTTACTGAAGTACTTGAGCATATTACCTCGAAAGAACGTCTGTACTAATGTAGAACTCCAATCAAGACTTGGTTTGCCCTTGCGACCATGCTCTGCAGGCCAATGAGTCTCCATGCGCTTTGTTGAGACGCATAGATAATCGCAGCCAGTTGATTGGCATTGCCATCCTTTCTCAACTGGCAGGTAAGGGACTGGGAAGTCTTGCGGGAAAGGAGGATGCACCTCTTCTGGATCCTTTAGGCGTAAAGTATCCTTATCCCTAACGAGTGACCGGCGTTTGTCACTAGATAGATGATGAATATCCTTGAGATGACGGATTATGGCTGTTGGCTGCACGGCATAACGGCAGGAGGTACAGATTAGCACCTGGTGAGCCTCTAAATAATGGAACAGCTCGGCTGAGGACATATTGTGTCATTCTCATATCAGAAGCCGGATTCAAAGCAGTTACCGGTAGCTAATAGAAGGTTGAAGTTTCCTTTTGAGATAGAAAAGGTCGGAGAGGACGGAGTTTGTAGTGATGCTGGAATGCCTGAATGGGTGATTTTACGGACGGAGAAAATATAGCCCGTGTGCGAGCTGTACCTGTCACGTGCCCTTTTGGGATAGATCACGTGGCGGGGCATAATCATGTGCTTAGTCTAGCCCTAATCAGCCTAGTAAGCTTTTCATGGAGCAGTAGCCCTAACCCCAGCGCATCTAACCTAGCCCTAATGAATATTCGTGCTAACCGGAACGGGACCGTCGCCTCTCCGAGGCCAATCAGGTTGATGCCTCCGGAATTGGGTACCCACAAGGCATCCACGCAGGATCCACAGCGGACTGCGCTAACCGGAACGGCACCGACTGCTTTTACCTTTCGATTTTAACATCAACATCCATGAATTATTCTTCCAACTGCACCTGTTTTTGCACGATCAGGCAACCAGGATTGTGAAGATGCCTCTGATTGGTGTAGGTCTATTACTCGGGCGAATTAATTGTCCCGTTGAAATGAAATCGAGAGAACCGGCTAGAAACATGTTGCAACATAGATATCCGGCCAGCCCTCGCTGTGACAATGAAGCAGATATCTTTTCTCATCACATTGCTCACGCTTGGAGCAAAAGCGCCTTCCCCCCATTTGAGCCTTGATACTTGCAGATTCAGTCAGGTCTCCAACTGTGTATCAGAAATATGGCCAACAAATTCCATCGAAGCATTCTTGTCACAGGCGGAACCGCCAATCTCGGATATCAATGCACAATTAACCTTGCTCGAAGGTACCCTGACTATCAAATCATCATTGCATCGCGATCCGATCCTGACTCTTCTGCTGAGAGCATCAATCGTTTACTCGGCCAGAAGAACGTCAAGTTCCTACAGCTAGATCTGTCTAGTCTTGCTCAAGTACGGTCCTTTGCCGCTGAGTGGGAAACAAATCAGTTCCCTCCGATCTACTCTCTTGTCTTCAATGCGGCACTACAATTCCCCGGAGATGTGCAGTATACTGATGATGGATTCGAAAAGACCTTTGCTATCAGTCATATCGGCCACGCTCTTCTTTTCTCCCTTCTGCGACCTCACTTAGCGGACACAGCCAGAGTGGTCATTGTCAGCAGTGGAACTCATGATCCAGCCCAGAAATCCGGTCTACCAGATGCCTATTACTCTTCCGCTGAAGAGATAGCTCATCCCAAGGGAGACGCCCTAAAGAACAATGGTCGTCAGCGATACGCTACAACCAAATTGACCAACGTACTGTACAGCTATGCTCTCCACCGACGCTTCGAAGCCATCAACAAGAAGACTGGAAAGCATTGGACGGTTTCTGCGTTTGACCCAGGTCTTATGCCCGGTACAGGGCTTGCACGAGATGCCACTGGATTCGAAAAGTTCCTATGGCTGAAAGTACTGCCCAAGATCATGCCGCTCTTGCGCCTCCTGTTCTCGCCAAACGTTCATACCGCGGAATACTCTGGGCAAATGCTAGCCCGATTAGTGACTGGCTCGGACGAGGAGATTGGTAGTGGCAAGTACTATGAAGAAAACAGGCAGATCAAGTCTAGTGACGCGAGTTACCACAAAGAAAAACAGGAGGATTTGTGGAAGTGGACCGTCAAGACGTTGGCAAAGAATGACTCGGAGATATCTCTGTTTGATTTGAAGGACTTGTTCTGATTTTGATTTTTGAACTTGTTTTTTTCTTTTTTGGTCTTTTGTATCAATAGCTAGTTAGTTCAATAAATGCCGACTTAGTCGCGGCAATTACTTCGCCGTCTTACAATATCCAGTAATCACGGAATTAACAAGCTACACCCGAGTAATCAAAAACACGCAACGATTACTGGTATGACTTTCGACCCATTCTCCATTGCTAATTATCATAAAGTAGCAATTTTCTATCTGATATGCCTTCACACTGGCAACGCAAAGGCCAACCTCGTAAGGGAGCGCTCAACACTAGCCTGATTGGGAAGGGAAATCCGAAACACTCTTATCAGATTAAGATTAGCGTTGCGCGATTCATATAACTTCAAAACCTTCAGCACGGAATATTTCCACAAATTTGGATTCACATATCACGCCCGGGCGGTTTTATGCCAATGTCGACCGAAGTTTTCGTCCGACAAGATGCATCTCAAGGTTATAAATACGGCCTTCAGCCCCCCCGAGTCATCTCTGATTTCTATTCTATCCATCAATCGCATCTATCTCTGATTTTGAATGTTGTCTTGTCTAAGACGATCAGCTATTTCACGTATCCCAAGACTTGAAAATACATATCTTCCCAGATACAGTCACACTCAACCATTCAAAATGCCTTCCAACCACGCCGCCTGGATCACCGAAGCCAAAAAGGTCCCCCTCGAGGTCAAAGAAGCTCCTCTCTGGACCCCCAAAGAGAACGAAGTTCTCATCAAGAACCACGCCATTGCCATCAACCCCGTTGACGGCAGTGTCCAGCAATTCGCTTACCTCCCACTCGAATACCCATCCATTCTTGGGAGTGATGTTGCGGGAGAAGTCGTTGCTGTTGGACCAAATGTCACTCGCTGGAAGGAAGGTGACCGCATCATCGGCCACGGGTTGGTTCTCTGGGATCTGAAGCCCGAGGGCGCAGCGTTCCAAAATTATACCATTGTGACTACCAACATGGCATCTGAGATTCCGGCGAATGTTGCGTTTGAGGATGCCGTGGTGCTTCCTCTGTGTCTCTCGACTGCTTCAACGGGTCTGTTCCATGAGAATTATCTCGGTTTGCAGCTGCCTACATTCCCCGCGCAGAAGGCCATTGGCAAGACTCTGGTGATTTGGGGTGGCGCTTCCTGCGTCGGAAGTAATGGTATCCAGCTCGCCAAAGCAGCGGGCTACGAGGTGATTACCACTGCATCACCCAAGAATTTCGACTACGTCAAGAGCCTGGGTGCGGATGTAGCGATTGACTACAACTCCGCAACTATCGCCGAGGACATCCTCGGCGCACTAAAGGGTAAAACTCTGGCAGGTATCCTCGACTGCATCGGCTTTTCTGCAACCCCACACTGTCTCGGAATCGCCCAGAAATCCGAAGGCAACAAATTTGTGGCTACCACAAAGCCCCGTTTTCCTACTCCGCCCGAAGGTGTTGGGATTAAGCACATCCGTGGTGATCTTCTTGTTACGAACTCATTGGGCAAGTCAATCTACGAGGATTTTCTGCCCAACGCGTTGGAGGCAGGATCGTATGTGGTGGCGCCAAAGCCCACTGTTATTGGAAAGGGGTTGGAGCATGTTCAGGCTGGTATCGATGCGCTTATGAAGGGGGTTTCTGCGACTAAGATTGTTGTTACTTTGTAATTGTGTGTTCGTTCCGATATACATTGATCAATGGCTGTGTTGTAAATCTTGAATTGCACATTTTTTTACTTGTTGATTCGTGTGCTAAAGTAGCTTTAAATTAGTAGACCAACTAGCAAGATCATACAACTACCAGAAAGATACTCAAAATCTATGTTCGGAGCCTGTAAAGTAGCTTAGCAGATGGGGCAATCTGTACGGACCCATACGATAAGATTGAACTTACCTGAGCCAAAATCGCAGCCTGTCCGATTCCCATATTCTCCGTTATCCACTGCAAGCATCTCTTCAAATACTCCCGTGTAGTATAGTTGACGTTTTCGAGATGCGAGGTTATAAATATCGAATGCATAAGTAGTAATCCACCAACTGCTCTTCCAGGATTCTGTATCAAAGTGGATGTATGCATCTCACGTGAGAAACTATGCAAATCCTCCGCTAGATGAAAAGGAATCGAGGCAAGCATGCCATCAATCAAAGAAGCCGCAACTTCGTTTTCAGCGTCCGGACTCCTGCCATCGTTGAGCGCGTTAGATAATCTGAGAATCAAATCTACTAGGAACAAGCGACTAGCTCGGTAGATGTTCCAAACAGCGGATGTGTAGAGGTCAAAGTAAGCGTCCACTTTTCCGGGCCAAAGACCTACGTGACACCGAGATAGATCGTGATTGTCCTCGATATGGAAAACTGTGCTTGGGTGAAATGATTTTTCTCTGGTCTGCTCCCAAGTGGAGAAAGCACGATCCAGTTCTAGTGCTTCATTTTGTAGTTGATATAGTGTGTCGCCGAAGAAAGTAGGAGATCCTTCAAGGCCTGTATTTGCACGTTTCAAGAGCGAGGCGAGCGAAAGGAGAAGGTCATCCAATCTCCTAGCATATCTTGATGAACCAGGTGCCGTAAAAATAGCGTCACTATGTTTCTATGAAATATTTAGCTTGGTATTGAGATTAGGTAAAAATATGAAATACCTTAGTTCCTTTGTGTAATAGTGTAGGATGACCACGATGCACTGCTTCGATGAGGTGAAATGGGGAATTTTGTATTCCAAGCAGAGCAGCAACACCTCTAGCGTGTGCATTGTGATAACCTGAGTGCATTTCATTTCCAGCTATAATCTAGTTTCAAGATTAGTTGCAAGCATGGTGAGAAATAAATGAGAGAATTACCTCGTAAAGACCTAAAAGCATAGCTACACATAAAGAGTTTTCACGTTCAATCGACCCAGGATCGTGCATTGCAACGGCGAATCGCGATAAGACATCTTGATATAGCACCGCTGACCGATGAGACAAGACGGGACGATTGAGGCTGACTCCGCAACTCGCATATGCCACAGCTTGGCATGCTATCTTCAGCATAGAGTCCGGTACAACATCGTAAAATTTCTGTTCAAGACCCCTAAGAAAACCAGGTGATATCCCGGTATTCGACGAGGGAATGCAGTATTCGTGAAAGAATGCTTGTAGCGCAAATTGATCGGCCTTTTCAACCTTGACTTCCTTTGGACAGACATCGGGCGGAAGAGTCGACATGCCGGGAAGAAGTTCTCTCTTCGGTAAAGTGCATTTCCTTGCTATCGGTTTCCCAAGCACTAAGCCGTGAACTCGTTGCTGTTTAGCCCCATATTGCCGTATCTGATAGTCATGGGCGGTTTGTTCATAGCCGCCACATGTTCGTTTTGAATTACGACATCGCAGGCAGGACTACGTTCATAAGTCAGTTGAGTCATGCGTAATATTACATATGACAGGCTATAGATAGCAGCTTGATGTCTGGTATGTGTATGCATTGGATAGCTGGGGTACATACCGGACGAGTCTCATCGCACTACAGGGAGGAATGAGTGGATCAGTTAGCTGCTGGAATTAAATTGCCAATACGGAGAATCGGAGCGTGCACGGCCAAACAAACCTTCTTTCGACGTCTCTTGCATGTCAGACAGGCCTTGGACGGCCCGAGGTTGACCATTTTTGTCTAACTGAGTCACCGGAGTTTAAAGAGCGATGATATAGTTATCGGGCCGGACTAGGCGAGAATCAGTCACTACGAGCAACGAGGAGGACAGTTCAGAGAAGGGCGGACAGTATGCGGAGAAAATGGGCGTAACTCCACGAGGCCGCTGCAGGATTTGTTGACGATTGTGAAATGATCGATCTTGTCGTCGATGGTGTGGTTGGCGAAACTTGAAATTCGGGGTAGGAAAGATGAACTCATCCGCGACCTTGCCTGAATCAGTTAGGGCTGATGGGTTGGGGCGCGGACAAAGATGCCAAAGGGGGCTAGCATTGCGCGTATTCTATTTTCTATTTCTAGTAATTTTAGCCGCATTCTCAGATATCCCCGAACACGATCAACTACATCAACTTTGGCCTTCCATTTTCGAGAGGCCATATCCGATTGTTCCCATTAATGGTATTGTCTTGCAAAGATAAGATATATCTAAATCAAGCTGTTATCCTGAGTGTTTGGCTCTTAAGATTGCCTCCGAAAATGTATAATTAGCTTCACAATTTGGCTTTTGGTCTCTCAGTTCTAAACTTCAATTGCGAGACCTTGTGAGCCTCTTCCGAAAGCCGCAACATCTCTGCGTCTGACCGTTTGCTGCGATAGTTTTTCAAAAATTTCTCTTCCTCCATCCACTTCGAAAACCATTTCTGAATCCAGTCAGAGGCAACAGTCGCACTCCAATCAACGTCCTCCAGGACAAGTGTATGGGATCCCTTTTCCAAGACAACTTTGGCAACCATTCCTTCTTTGACACCTCCACTGCCACCGACTCCGGTTCCAGTAGCATTAAGTTTTGAGTCCTGTGCCTCGGGTGGTGAAAGGTAGCTTTTCCCACTGTATACCCACAACACACCTGGGCGGACGCGAGGCAGATTTTGTGAGGCGATGTAGCACTCCGGCCGAGAGAATATGGCATTCCGCTCCCAATCAGAATCCCAGTCAGGCAGCAGAAGCCTATCCAGCCCAGCGGACTCGGGCTCGAGGTTTGGTATAGTATAGCTCCAAGCCTCTTGATGCTTGGATGTTGTTAGAGTGACAGCAGTTTTGGGAACGCTCCGATCAGTGTTGGGATTGTACAACCGCGTGGGTACTGATCGAAGTCCAAAGCGAAGGTATCGGTCAATTACACGAGGGTCCCATTTACGGAGCGCTTTGCGCAGAGCTTCCTCGGCTTCCTGTCTTGACGCCCATACATCTCTTTTGACGGCAGCGAATGTTGCGGGGTTGGGTCCTGGAGGCGCTCTGTCGAGAATCACCGGTTCATATAGAACCAGTGTGGATAGCAGTCGTGGATGAAGAAGGGATAGATGTATGCTGGATTTCCACGTTAGCTTAAATTCTTGATCCTAACGCGGTACCGTAGCCACAACACGACAGGACCACTAACAGTTGAGCACATCCCATGCTATGACCAACACCAATAATTGGTCGAGGCATTTCTTTCCGAAAGTGGTTGATCATGTGCAGCAGATCCCGAGAATGGTCAAACCAGTTTGCTAGGTACTCCATCAGCCTAGGCTTCGGTTTACAGATGGTTAAAGAGCATACTGGTATCGCCTTGAATATACTCATTCAAGATGCCGCTCGCACCTTGATTCGAAACGTCGGCCACCCATATTCCACGCAGAGGGATCGAATTTTTTTTCAGCTTTGTATATAAATCCTCCCATAAGGGTTCGTATAGTTCCTTCTTGTAGTTAGTGCTTTATGCTGAACATATTTCTTTTCTCAGGTACAAAGAGCAAGGAAGATACAAACCTTCGGGAACCCGGTCCCGTGAGTCCCAATGATCGTGATTGCATTTTCCGGCACGGGGTCAAGCCGATCCTTGGGAACATATTGCTTAACAGCTAGCTGTATCACAGTCTCTTGGGGGCCGTTGATGCTATGAACATACTCTCGAATGTGCTGAGCTGGAAGGACGTGCTCCACAATATTGAATACTGACCCCATTTTATATGCTGGCTGCCGATTGGTAATGTTGATCGTATCAAACTAGACTATGGTGCTGGCTTGATAAAAGCTGTAATAGATGTTCACACTATCTGCTTCTAGGACAACTTTTGTCTTGGAGGGAAAGACCAACAAGGCGGAGTGAAAAGAGAACTTGAGGCTGAAGGTGGCTCTCTAATTAGACTGTCACTAACTCGCTGCATCAAGTTTCGATCGTACTACGTACACAGGTAGGACTTCGTAAGTGCAAACTTGCAATCGTGCACTTTGTTTGGAATCTTTAGTCCCTCTTTAGTTCCTCAACAAGGAGTGCAATTTGTGATCAATGATCCTCTTTCCTGGATTGTTGGGCTCCACAGTGCTATGCTATTGAGGACTAGCCACCTCCACTTCGGGCCATTGTGGCACATCTAAAGTGGGTCCTAATTTATTTTCTCGTGCCATGATTGGTTCGGCATGCTACGGCTGAGACTGGCCCACTTCTTCAATTAATTAGCGTGTGCTCTGATGCCCCGCCTGAATCGCCAGGGTTTAGAGAGCTGAAATCGAAGGACGGAGAGGGTACGGATGTCTCATTTAGACAAAATATTTTATTTAAACTCGTTATCACTACCCTATATTATAATAACCATACTCAGGCAATAACGCCAGTGAAAGAAATGAACAACAGTTGTCCCGGTCTCATTAATGTCGGTGATCTCGGGAGCGCCGGGTATCAATTAATGCTATCGGAACCTTGGAATATATGTTGTGGCCAACAACGCCTGAACGATATAAAAATCACCATAGCACTGGCCGAACAAATTTCATCTCAACTTCCCTAGGTCTCAACCTTGGACTGGAAATAGAAAGAGAATCATGACTTCCCAATCATGGCATCAACCGCATCCTTTACGCAAGTCCGCAAGTCCTTGTATTCCATACCCAGCATGCGCTTCGACTTGCTCACATCGTAGCTGTAGTAGTTCTCCGGAAAATCGTCCGGAAGCTCTGGAAGCGGAAGTTTGTCGTGTAATTCTGGATATAGTTCGCGAATAATATCTGCAATCCGTTTGTTACTGAAAAAACCTCCTACAAGCATGAAGCGCTGACCACTCGCTTCCGGGAGCTCCATGGCACGGATATGAGCCTCTGCGACATCGCGTACGTCAACAAAGAGAAACATCCGTCCCGTGGGTGTGATTTCTTCGCGATTGTTGCCAAGTACAATGTCACGGATACGATGGTTGCTGGTGTTGAGGGCATCGAGACCGGGGAGGTGTCTAGGAGGGGGCCCAAAGACGAGACATGGATTAATGCTGACTAGGTCAAACGAGGGCTTTGCTTTCTCAATAAAGTCAAAGGCGGCTCGCTCAGCATATATCTGTTACAATGTTTGTCAGAATTATCTTCATTTCCATTTTAATTTTAGTGAAGAAACATACCTTGCTAGCACGATAGGTACCCGTACCGGAAAGAGCTTGCTCCCAAGTCGTCTCACCATATATCTCCTCACTATACACTTCTGGATGATTAGGCGGATTCATAATTGTCGCAGTGCTAGACAACAGTACGACTCGCTTTACGCTAGTCGGCGCATATTTCTTGACCGAGCGCAGAATGCCCGTTGTTCCTTTGACGGCCGGATCGATGAAGTCTCTGACGGGGTTTTCGAAGTTGAAATGATATGGAGACGCCGTGTGAATAACGTAGTCAATCAAAGAGTTTCTTTTTATTGCCTGTCTTTATTAGCTTTTTCCTTTACATTTTCCCAACCGAGGACTGTCAAACCTCATCGAATGCATTCTCTTGAGCGATATCTTCTACGACCTCGTATGAAACATTTCCATTCAGTTCCTTGGGCAACGCGGAGATGATCCCGTCTCCTTTTGCGGCAGATCGGACGGACACAATTACTTGGTACCTAATCAGCCATGATTTTATTAGCGAAATTTGCGATACCCTATCTTAAATAGGTTGTGATCTAGGTACCCGCTAGAAAGAAGTTGGTCGAGAATATGAGATGCGATGAAGCCACTTCCGCCTGTTCATTGTTAGCTCAGTTGACTAATAATTAGAGCCTTGTCAGGCATCTCTTGAAAACTCAACTTACCAGTTAGGAATACCTTCCCTTTGGGAGCAGTAGAACCCATTGTGAATGCTGATGTATTTGGGCTGATCTCAAGAGTGAAGCAAATAATGTAATTTCTTTCTTTTGAAAGAGTCGTAAATTGAGCGACTGGAAAAAGATAAGTTTCCTATTGCAAGTAAACGATATTGATGTACAGAAACCCCACTGTCATCGGGAATGTCGCAGCAGTCGGGGTTACACAAACTAGACTGACAGACTGAATGGTTCCCGAATGCAGCTTAAAGATAGCGTATGCTGATAGTTTTGGAGGCAAGGACTTGTTTTATTGGTTCAGGGTTAAGAGTATACGCCATTAATGCCCATTTCCCTTTATTAAATACTTGACCTGGCTGGAATCTTGACTGGATTAGGGCATGGATGGGTTTTCGGATATCGGACATGGCAAACTCCGATGACAAATTCCGCTATCGTAGAGCGAACAGATCAGTCTATTGGCCATTTACAGTGGGAAATATTTACCACTAATCTGAAAACAGGCCGGCTGAAAAGGAGAGTTAAACAAGCAATTCAAAGTCACTTGTCGTATTCGTTTCGCATATTATTCGATTCCATGATTATAGAGAATTGCATCGGCTTTGACTCAATCATTATGTATGGAATATTAATAATCAATCCGTGAATGGGAAATTATCAAAAGCTCAATCATTAAAGTATTTGTTCAATCTGATGATGATATACGGTAGAGAGAAATCATCAAACTAGCAGACATATATGTTTAAAAGCCACAATGCTATACATTACTGGACACAACCACATAGTCCACAAGCTCTCTAACAGTAAGGTGTAGACCAAAGTCCCAGTCACCAAACTGGAGGCTGAAAGCATCTTCAAAAGACTCCTTTAGCTCAATGACCGAGAGCGAGTCAATTCCAATGTCTTGTAAGCTCACTTCATCTTTGAGATTGCTCACAGAATCTCCTGAGTTCTCTGTAATGAGCTCGAGGATTCGTTGCCTGATTCTCAGCTTGGACTGGGAGTCTCCTGCCGTGACTGGAGAGTTCGCTGCTCTGGGAGAGGGGGGACTGTCGAGTTCGATTTCGTGGACATGATCAATGTGCACAGACTTATGAGTTGCCATTGAATCATGTGAAAACATTTTGTTGTAGAGATCTGCAATCTGAGAAAGGTCTTGTGTTGGTGAAATCTCGTTACCGAGCTGAGCACGTAGCTGGTTCACAAACTCGAGTTTCGACAGTGAATCCAGGCCCAAAGTACCTAGGTTCCCGTCATTCTTGGTCATGGCCGACTTCCAAGTAGAGGGCCGTCTTGAAACACTATCTTGTGCTACAAGAGTCTGCTCATCGAACTCAACGGCCGTGCTGACCCTTAGACCATGTCTGTTGGCGGAGGATTTTGTATGACCATTCATATGAAATTGAGCCGTAGGGGATGGCGGGGCAGAAATTCCTCTCCTAGTACTATTATTACCGACCGGCGACTTGGGGGGACTGGTCATTCCAATTCCTTCCAACACTTTCTCAAGCTTGGAGATAGGGAAACGACTGAACTGGACGCCCGAACCCGTAAAGATCAATTTGCCGTCCTTGGTGAAGACGAACATATCGCCAGCAACATGTCCTTCACTACGTGTAGTAGCCATAGCGTAGACCTTCCATGTGTCGTATTGAGGGTCAGAAAAGTCACAATCTTGCATGATGATGCTGTCAATGCCGGTTGCAATAAAAACTTCATCGACGGGACAAGTTTCACTACTGTTGATCAAAAGACCAACGACTTGGATGAAAGTATCCAAGGTCACGGTGTCGCAAACACCAACCGCTGTACTTTCGCTTGAGCTTACCGACACCTTAGGGCGACATACTTCAGCGACTGCATGGCGGTTGTTTAGAATAGTAATTTCTGAGATACCACGCAAGGATTCGGCGTAGTTAACAACCCGTGAGAAGAGTGTGTATGCTCGACCCGCCATAAGTCTCTCAGACTGAGGGTGAACGAGAATTTCATTCATTCGGTCTGCAAGCATTCGCTCGTAAAGCTGGAAGTCGATGTGAGAGGTAACACTAAATCTTCCCTTGGCGTGGGTAGTCGGTCTACCCCTGGAGTCTTTGACTGTGCTGCTAACTGTAAAATTCCAGGCTAGGTATTCCCCATCACCTTCCATAAGTAGGGATACATCACGGTTGTAGTTGATACCTAGCGCTCCCTGGAAAGACAGATTCTGGAAGGACAGAGACTTGACAGAGACACTGGGCTCAACCATCTGTGCCGCCATGACAACACATTCCATGTACATTGATGCTGGGCATAACGGCTGGTCACGAACGGCGTGAGCAGATACAATATCTGTAAAACGACTGGTCTCACTATGAATGGCAAACTCAAGCGATGACCAGGATTCCGAGTCTCGGCTACGAGCGGTGACCAGTTTGAAGGCAGGAGTCTGAGGCTGGCTGGCAACAGTGCCGACTGCACTAGCTGAGCGCAGCTTCTCCTCGAATGTTTTGCGCTCTTCAGTTACTGGATCCATGTATTGCAACCAGTGTCGAGTACGCTGGAATTGGTACGGAGGAAGCCAAATGTGTCTGAAAGCATTGGACCTGATTCCATCCGGCGAATGAGAGTAGAACCCATCGAAACAGGACACGGAGATTCCTTCTTGCCACAGTGTCAGGGTAGCTTGCGATATAACATCAATTGGAAGAGCAATGTCCTTTGCCTTGAGCCCAAGGAAGGTATGCTGAGCTGGATTCTGAGTCGCTCTCTTTACCATAGGAACAATCGGCGAGTCGCTACCAGCTTCAAGCCATATACAAGGACCTAGACGTTCCTCTAGCCTTGACACTGCATTTCCAAAGTATACAGGGGTTCGAGTATGCTGTACGATTCGGCGGGGTTTGACCACCTGTTCGCCCTCATTGATAGGCTTCTCGGTGCATGTCTCGAGTGGGATTGAAGGTGTGTTGAATTGAAGCTTTCGCGCTACTTCATCGAGGTCTTGAAGAATCGGTTCGGTAAATACAGAATGGAAGCCATGACTCGTCTTGACTCGGGTAGAACGAGTTCCCTTGAACCGATTGTCGGTCGTAATGAATCGTTCAACTTGGCCAATGTTCTGCTCATTTCCGACCAGTACATGACTCTTTGGACCATTGTAGCAAGCAATCTCAATGCTTTCGTTGACAGCAGCAATAATCTGTTGTGTCGTCTCGAGACCTGCCTCGATGGCGAGCATGGTTCCTCGTTCCGGACCCCATTTTGTCTGCATTAAAGAAGCTCGTGCAGCGACCAAGTTAAGAGCGTCCTCGAGAGACAGAATTTCAGTGACGGCCATTGCCGTCAGTTCGCCGAAGCTATGACCGACCGCAGCCTTGACTTCCAGACCAGCATCGAGCCAGCATTTGGCACAAGCATACTGTACTGCGAAAGTTCCACATTGAAGAGCAACTACATCCTCCACCGGGTCGGTAGCAAATACTGCGGGCAAAATTGCAGAATAGCCCAGTCTCATGACGGTGTTGTTGCACAAATCAATGTAGTGTCGGAGTCGTGGGAAGTAGACGTACCACAACGGATCGAGTCCAATCGTTTGCTTACTTTGGCCCGAGAAAGCCAGCACCACGGATTTGGTTGAGGTCGGTACTTCAAACCCTTCCTCAACTTTTTCCAACGATTTAGCGAGCGATTCGAGATCATTTGCCAAACCAGTCCACTGCACCTTGTGATGTTTGCGGCGGTGATATAGAGTATAAGCAATATCGGTAACGCGTAGCTGATGATTCCGGACGTATGAAGCAAGCTTGGCGGCGTTGGCTTTTAGGCTAACATTGTTGATCGCACTCAGCAGGATTGGGTACTGCAGATGGCTAGGTTGGTTGATCTTTGTATCCGTGGGTGATGCACTAGGCATGTCTTCAATTGCTGGTGCCTCACCACAAATCAAAGCGGAGTTACTACCGGCAGCCCCGTAACTGTTCACACACGCTGCCCTGAATGATACATTCCAGTCTTGAAGTTCAGTCGGGATGCGTAGGTAGTCTGGTTCTAGAGCAGGAATCTTCGGATTCAGAGACTTGAACCCGGCCAGAGGAGGAATCTTCCCATGCTTGAGCATTGCAAGAACTTTCATTAAACTACCGATTCCAGCGGCAGTTTCACCGTGTCCAACATTGGCTTTCAAGGACCCCATATTCACAAACTCACTTCTGTCGGGACCACCGAAAACTTCACGGACACTAGATATTTCTATTGGGTCACCAACTTGGGTCCCGGTACCATGTGCCTCAACATAGGAAACCTGTCCAGACTTGAGTCCAGACTGGTTGAGAACATTCTTGAATAGACTAATTTGAGCGCGATAGTAGGGGACGGTAATTGCTGGAGAGAGGCCACCCTGGTTGGTACCAACTCCCATAATAACACCAAGAACATTGTTCCCATCAGCAACTGCTTGACGCAAAGATTTCAAAGCCACTAGACCAACTCCGTCTGCGCGGCAATAACCATCTGCAGTCTCGTCAAATGGCTTGCATTGGCCTGTGGGGCTCAAAAACCCTGCCTTGCCAAGATCAAGGTAGTTGTTAACACCCGTTATAATATTCACGCCGCCAGCGAGGGCCATTGGGCATTCACCAGACTGAATGGCCTTACAGGCGCGGTTGACGGCGACAAGTGATGCGGAGCACGCTGTATCGATCACTTCAGATGGACCACTCCAACCAAAGTGGTAGCTAATCCGCCCACTTTGAAAGGCTCGAATGGTTCCAGTAGCAGTATATGCGGTGGGGTTATAAGAACTGGTATTTTCCATGTACTCGGTATAACTTGCACCGATGAAACAACCGACATTGTCAAAATCATCTCGTCGATGAGTCCGCAAATATCCACTAGCATCCAGAGCTTCGTAGGCAGTCTCAAGCAGTAAACGCTGTTGCGGGTCCATGTACATGGCTTCACGAGGGCTGACGCCAAAGAAGTTGCTATCAAATGATTCAACATCATCGAGGAAGTTGCCGTAAAGCTCACGCTTAGCTGCTTGTTTGGCGTCTGGTCCGACCGAACCGCGAGATATTGTCGATAAGTCGAATCTTGATGGTCGTAACTTTTCCACTCTTGACGCTCCGGCACTGATAATATCCCAGAGCTCATCTATGGAATTGGCGCCAGGCAGTCGGCAACCAGCACCAACGATCGCGATAGCGTTTTCAGGATACTGATTCAATGTCCGTCCATCTCTTGGAATATCAAGTTTCCCAACAACGGTTACAACATCCAGCTTCGAAATACGGAGTTGTTTCTCCTCGAATGGCATCGTGGGAACACAATTTTTTCTTCCGGTACCAAAAAGAGCGAATGTATATTCCTTGTCTGTTTTGCTGATCTTGTCGAGATCTTCGGCCATTCCATTAAGGAGATTATACCACTCACATCTGTTTGCTAGGGTATTTTCCAGGACCTCGATAGATAGTGAAATAGTAATATCTACATTCCTCAACTCCTTCCCGCTTTTGTTTGACCGTAACGAGGTCTGCAAAGAAGCTGTAGTAGGAAGCATAAACAAATCTGGGTGCTGTTGGCAAAGGTTGCTGAATTCTTTACACAATTGCTCGTTTTCGGGATTGTGGACTTTTCCTCGAAGATGTAACTTTGTGGCTTTGATGCCTTGGCTCTCGGCGTAGGATCGAAGTTCTTCCACAACAGTTACAGGTCCAACGATACTTATCGTCTCTGGGTCTGTTATAGCTGATACATAAGTCTGTTTTTATGCAAGAAATTGTTAGTATGTCACAGTAAGGCGCATAGCGAATGAGTAACTTACTCCTGGAAATTTGGATACTATCTCCTCCGCCTGCCCCGAGTATTTTGTTCGTAGCACAACCGTTGTCGGACCAGGAATATTCTCATCATCCCCCAACTCAGCATAAGCACCAATGGCGAGAGCCAGTCTCAATGCAATACCCGCATTCTTGATAACCTCCTCTTCATTGCAGGACGCCGCTATTGCTGCTGCAGGCAACAACCCGCCACAATAGCCTTGAGCGCCACCTGTTCTGATTTCCTCGACGAATTGCGTGTGACTAATTTGTCGAGTTTCGAGGTATTGGAAGTATTGAACGATTTGCATAATTGTCAACAAGGGCAGAGAGATCATCCCAGACATCGTTTCCGTCCATTGCATCTCGGTTGATGTTGATGGTGATTCTGTTGCAGCGATCCAGTCATGAAAATGTTGTATATATTGAGGGCCTTGTCCCATTGCTGCGATACCGGGGTTTGTTTTGGCGAGAACGTCCCATGTTATGGAGAGTGAGTCAAGTATGGCAGTTCGAAATGGTTGAAGAGTAGCATTGCTACGTAGATAACGACGAATAAGGTCTAGATAGCTCGGTTTTGGTGGTTTATTTTGTGGGCAGAAGAATGCTGCCGAGGGCCTCGTGTCTGAGGACTTGGTATCCATAATGCCGGCTGATGACAATCTCTCGCAGAACAACAATTGCAGGGTATTAGTCAATCTGCTTTTGATGTGTAGAAAGAAATAAGGAATGAAAAAGATATGAGAAAGCGCTTAAAACCCTACGGAAGTAGGTACTGAATTGAAAAGAAAGGAATGATTGTCCTGGCCACTTTGTAAGATGGTGGAAGCGACAGTGCCTGCTATATTCGTGTAAATTTCTACATGTATATCGAGTCAAGATCTGGTATATAAGCGATTACTCTTTGTCTCTCAGTTAAGCCCTAAAAATGATATCGCATCATCTGAAACCCTAACCGCTATCAACAAAACACTAAGTCTGAAAACAAACAACCCTGCACCAGTGGAACATAGGAACTACAATGTGGAAACTCCGATAGTCATAGAGTATCTATTGAAAGACCTGATATCTTACCCCTTTCCTAATTCAATGGCAAGTACAGTGCAAAGAAGGTTCGTGCTTTGTCTTGATAAGTCCGAGATCATCGGTCGTAATGAGCCCAATATTAACTCCGCAAGCATAATTGAGATTTTTCAGCTCGTGATAGACTGTGAGTTCAGTCCATTTTTAGACAGTTTAAAAGAACGATAGGCCTCCGTGAATCCTCCTCGAAAAATAAAAACTATCACCGAAATATTATTTGTGGGTATGGGTTCATTCTAAACATGATGTCTTTTGGCGGTGGCCTCCGAGAATCGGATTCACGGTTCATCTGGCAAGGTAGAGAGCCCTACGGAGTTACTTTGAGTAAAAGCTTGTTTGATGAGAAGTAGCAACTGTACCTGCAGCCTGCATGACTGAAGAACTGGTCGAGTTTGTACCTGAGTGCCCGACCACATATCCAAAACGTTGTGTCTCGATTCAAGCGTGTGCATTTCGTATACGTCATGTTTCCGACAGCCAGCGCATTAAAAAGATATTTCTAAAATTGCAGCGGAGGAATTTCCAGTTTGCCCCCCGGCATCCATGAAAGTCAACCTTTGTCTCCGTATATTCGAGCTCAGCAAGAAAGTACAATCAAAACTCGGACCGATAGTGAGTATATTCCAAACACTAGTTATATGTTACGTTATCGATAAAATTATGTTCACATGCCAGCTTGGTGCAGTTCACTCTGAACTCAGTAATTCTTGTTCCAATACCTCCACTACGCTGTTGAGCATCTTTTGCACCTCCTCCACATCCTGATACGTTTCGTTGTAGACAAAGCTTAGATCCAGTTGTCCTCTAAATTCCCAGAAGAAGAGATACGGCTGAGGTGTCAATGTCTCGACTCCAAGTCCCACCCTCAGAACCTCAAGCGGACCATGTTTGGTATCGAAGACAGACTTCACCATATCATCTACTCCGGTCACAAAGGACATGTCAATGTAGCTAGGCGGTGGATTTGGTGGCGGTAGGCCCTTTTGAAGGCCCCCAAGGGCCATAATGGCAAACTGGCGGCGCGATTCAATAAACTCAGGCGTCACTCCACTATCGTACTCACGTTGGTATTTCTCGGCAATTGTGAGGAAATCATCGCTAGCCGTAACCTTGAAAACATAGCCGCCAGTGTAGAGGCCGGCGGCAACTGACGGATTGTCGGTAAACGGACTGATCAAATGTGGTCGCAGGCTTAAACGTATTGCGCTGGCATATTCCTGCTCATTTCCTGTACTGGAGCTTGAAGATTTAGCGTACTGGAAATTGACTTTTGCTAGAGCAGCATGTACAGCTGAGTACATATCGAATGGGCGTTCGATCGTGGCCTGCTTGATTGCCTGGGTTGTTTCTGTACTGAGCTGCATTCGCACAGATCTTGTTCCACCAGGTCTTGTTGTAGGTTCGCCTTTGTATGGTACTCCAACACTGTCTTTGATGTATGTGTGGGTACTGGCATACTTGATAGCGCTGGCTGTTATTTCTGGTGTTGCAGTATCAGGCAAGCCAAGAGCGCTTTCCACACCGGGTACGAGACGCGCGACCTCTTCACCCCAGGGAATTTTCGGTAGGCCGTCGTTGTCAGTCACCGCTTTTACCGCGTCAAAAAATGCATTTAGTAGGTGAAAGGCTCCGTAGCCATCCGTGCGCCAGTGAGAAGTATGTAGTACGATTTCCCAAGTATCAGGCAGGAAATGCAAAGTCATGAATTGACTTGGTTTTATTTCGGCAATCACATCTTCTAAACCTTTTTCATCGACCACAAGATAAGACTTTTGTACCCAGCTTTCCAAATCCTCCTCACTTGGTATCATATACTCCAAGCTATTGCTTTCTGCGGCAGGAGTTGATGCTATGCTAGGATGGCGGAAACGCAAAAGCTTCCACGCATCAAGAAGGGTTGTCGCAGCCCATTCTGTTGCTGGTCGATTGTCGCATGGCTTGAAAGTTGCGGTTGATGTCACTGACCATTGTTCACGGCCGGCGAGATGAGCACGGTCACCGATGAATTTGATGAGACGCTCGTTTTCACCCAGAGGACGCTGGTAGCGATTGCTCTCGATCTCGACCCAGGACATTTTGATCAATGAAATTGTGCCGTATGTAGATTAACAGGTTTTTGTTTAACTGTGGAGTCTAGGCGTACTAGTAAGCTCTAATACTGCAGATTATGGAGGCTGAATGGATTTGTCTTTATTGCTTTCGACACTATTACATGCGCAGCCAGCTCTAATCCCGACGCGATACTCGCTCTCCGAATGGTCGTTCAGCTTTTGAAAACTGTTATTTCTACTTTGCCTACCTAGATACAATCTCTCGTTATTCAGTTCACAATTTTATTGAGAGCCGTGTTGGGGACACATCACTATTCCGGATACATGTTTTTGGCTAGCGGACTTTTGTTTACTCCATCACCCATGGTCAACGACGGGAAGTCACGAAATATCGGCCAGCTGGCAGCAGAATCTTCCTCATATCTTGCCCTCTCTGTAAGATCTTGGAAAACTTAGCAAATATAATCATATCTAAATCTACAATCCAGAAACAAACTTCTCTTCACGTACCCTTGGCTGTAGTGTTCTGTCAACCAGTCTTGCATTAGGGCTACAGCCGTCACGTGTCTTCCCGGGAAAAGAAGCATATTTCCCCGTTGCCGATGCACCTTCGTACCAAGTAAATCTTCAATTTTGCCTATGATGTAACTACGTAATTTTAAACATTGAAGAGTCCAGTAGAATATTTGAGGCTTATGTCCGAGACTTTCTACGGCGCCACAATTCCTCAAATTTTAGTCAGATTGCCGTCGCTGCTTCACTTCACCGTGGTTCGCATGATCGACAGAGGTTCATCATCGTTGACGCTATGGTAAGATCTTCAGGGCCGACTCCCATATTAGCCTGTATATGTCGTAGCTTCAATTGAGACCAATAGTTTCGTCGATCGTTTTCGATTTGACTTTCGTTGCTGTGGACCCCAGACTCTAGTCATGCTTTGTTGCACGGGATGTTCTCGATACTACTTAGCCTAGAGAATGTGTAGGGCAGATCACGATGATTTGCCCGGTAGGGAGTAGAGTAAGAATAACAAGCCCTAGCTGGCTCGTGCCCCCCCAGTTTGATGTAATTACATCGTAGGGTTCCGATGGCTATTGACACATCACCTAAGTTGGATCTCCCTTGTGATGCGGTAATTTGTAAATGAGCTTCTCGCGGCTTACATAAGCCATTTCTGAGGTGCTTGAGCTACCGGTGCTCTAATTACAGTGCAGTAACTAGCTGATATCGCAAAAGTAAGAGGCCAAAAAAGGAAAAGTGGTTGGTGTAATCGCACAATGTGCGATGGTTATTTGACTGAAATTCCTCAACTTATGGGGCTAACTTTTTGCACGACGAAAATAACACAATGTAATTGGCTTTCTCCTCTATTTTTGCGTGCAAATTGCGTCAGTGGAGCCGGAGTTTAGAGGGCTCGGGAATTCCCAAATCCGGGAACATATTTTCCCGTTCGGGCGCGAAATAATTGGTGGCTGTTGAATCGATTGATCCATCAGTAGTGGAGGAGATACAGGGACTGTCAGTGGCTGCTACCTGGATGGCGTCTTTTCTATATTCTTCCTTCTCTTTGGCTATTGTGCCAGCCTTTTCCCGAGTCCGATTTGAAACATACATTGTCCTGCCTATTCGGGAAAATATGACACTGTTTGCCATTCACCCAGCTCCAATTCCTTTGTTATCTGCAGTCATTGTCGTTTGCAGCCTGATACTTATTTATTACCCGTCATTCACCTCGGTCGCTCGTGAACATATCTTCCCACAAGCCACTTCAACCAAAATCTATTGCTCAAGCATTATCACCAATTCTACGACACCTTTTGCCCAACTAGATATTCACAATTCCCAATCCACAACAACATGGCTCCTACCAACAAAGCCGCATGGACGACCGCCGAGAAGGCCTACCCCCTTGAGGTCAAAGAAGCCGAGTACACTCAGCCTGCTGGCAACGAGATTGTCGTCAAGGTGCACGCCATCGCATTGAACCCAGTTGATTTTGCTCGCCAAGCCATGGGCTCCAAGCTCTTCCCCTGGACCAAATACCCCACCGTCTTTGGCACCGACGTTGCTGGGGAAGTCGTTGAAGTTGGCTCACAAGCTGCTGGCAGCTACAAAGTTGGTGACCGAGTTGTTGGGCTCGGTAACGGTTTGGAGAGCAACCGTCCTTCTGATGGCGCTTTTCAAGAATATGTTGTTCTCCGTGGAGATTTGACTGCACACATTCCCGACAACGTGCCATACGAGAAAGCGGCTGTTATCCCTCTCGGTGTTGCAACTGCGGCCAGCGGTCTTTTCATCGATGGCCAACTCAAGCTGGACGTTCCCACCTCACCCGCCAAGCCAACCAAGGACGAATGGGTCTTGCTTTGGAGTGGTGCATCTAGCGTTGGCAGTAACGCTATTCAATTGGCAGTCGCAGCCGGATATCACGTCATCACGACTTGCTCACCGAAGAACTTCGATTTCGTCAAGAGCCTGGGAGCCGATTACGCCTTTGACTACAACAGTCCCACTGTCGTGTCTGATATCGTCGAGGCCTTCAAGGGAAAGAAGAGCGCTGGCGCTTATGCAATTGGTTTCGTTGCTGCTAAGCCCGTTATTGAAATCATGGGCCAGATCACTGACGGCAGCAAGCATGTTGCTGCATCCAACATGCCACCATCAGATCTACCAGAAGGTGTTACCTCCAAGATGGTTTTCGGCAGTGATTTGAAGAAATCTCCTCTCGGCGCTTACATATTTAATGAGTTCGTGACCAAGGGTCTGGTGAATGGAAACTACAAGACTGCCCCTGAACCCAAGATTGTTGGCCAAGGTTTGGAGAGCATTCAACAAGGACTTGATACCCTCAAGGCTGGTGGCTTGTCGGCTACCAAGCTTGTCGTTACTTTGTAATTTTGTTTCCTATTAGCGAGTGTTTATATTTGCGAAAAACTGGCGGAAGAACAACCTGTTGCTGATTCCACGTTAGAGTAGAACGTCGAAACGGCCTGTTCGGGATACTTTTCTAACGACGAAGTCACAATGCTCTCTTGAGTGCCTCAATGTATTCAAAAAGCTCACCTTGAATGACAAATAGACGATCATCTTCATGTAATTTCAATTATACTATGGACTTGTAGCTACGATAATCCCAGACGATATACTCATGCCCAGCATACTCCACCGGCATCCTTCTGTAATAGATCTCACTAGTATGTAGCAGAAAGGGAAGTGGGTAACCACCAGAAAACCTCCTGTGATACGGATACCTCTAAAGTATAATACTTCTAAGTGGAAATTAGCAGATAGTAGACTACGAGACTAAATATTATCATACCATAAGCAACACACTTTCAGTATCACAAAAATCATGATGTTCTCGAGAACTTGATTGAAATACATCCCCATGTCAATCATGGAGCTAATTACATGCTTCTAACACCAAGTTAAGCTCTTCCTCCAACTTCTGCTGAATCCGAAGAAGTACCTTGTCAACGGCGTCAGAATCATAGTATGCTTCGTTGTAATTGATAGAAAAGTTGATCTGCCCACGGAATGTCCACGGGTAGAACATCATCTGCCGAGTCAGGACACTGACGCCGAATCGAAAGTCGGTAACCTCAATAAAGGGAGGAGCATCAGACGTACCGTCCTGATCACCGCCATAGTACTTCCCTTTGATGAACTGATCGACGACGCCGAGATTACTGTGCGTTATGCCACTGGGAGGATTGGGCGGAGGTCCAGTAGGTCGCGGTGGCGGTGAAAGGAGGGCTTGTGAAGCGCCACGATACAGTTCCCGTAAAGCGCGAGACATCTTATCAGTATACCAATTTTTGAATAGGTTTGTAAGTGCAGTAGTTTGTTCTTCGAAGCTGGCGTTCTTTGAGACCTCGGGCGCTATACCAGTGACATAGGTACGACATGCATGCGATTCCGTGTTGTAAGGCTTTTGGAGATATGGTCTGAAGCTCACTGCCATGACTGTAACGTACTCGTCAATGTCTTTCGCAGAGGTCAACTCAAAGGCAGCTGTTGCCAGAGCTGCATGGATCGCTGCTGCCACAGTAATTTTGCGTGCTCGGCATGCCTCAACAAGAGCCTTTGTGCTTTCTGCCGTGAATGTGGTTACTTGCACAGCGGTTTGGCTTGGGAGTGTCGTCCGGTCTCCATTATAAGGCACTCCAATGGTTTTCAGAGTCTTCTCGCGGAATTTACTCATTTCTCTTGCGGTCTCCTCAATCTCCGGGTTGCTGATCATCGGCGCGCCAGCTGCATCCTCAATGCTGGGCGAGATTTTGGTCAGATCCTTTTCGACAGTCCATTCTTCCGGCACGATACCCGAAGCCTTCGCTGAAACCAACTGGAAAAGTCGATTGAGTAACATACAGGTACCAAGACCGTCACAACGCCAATGTGAAATCAGTAAAACGACCTGGGATGTTGCGGGGAGCCAAATCAATTCTGGCAAGGCGTGCAGCTTGTAATTGGCAAGTATCTCCTCCACAGTCAAAAGAGGATCAACTCGGAACGTTTTCTGAGCCCAGTCATCAACGGCATCTTGGACACTAGATATCCCTCCTTCACTAACACCAGGATAAACAGCTTCATACCCGTCAGGGATGAGAGTCAAAGCGGGGAACTCAAACCGCAGTGCTTTCCACCCATTACGAAGTGCAACGATCACCTCCTCTGAAGTAAGATCCGCACCGAATTTGATTTGACACAATGTGTACAGACCCCAGTGCTCATGTCCTGTCGCGCGAAAGATAGTGGATGTAAATCGGTAAATTTTCTCCGCTCCACCTAACTCTTTACGCCATGTGCTGTCTGGGCTTTCTTTCCACTCCATGATGACTTTTAAGCTAGCAAAAAACTACGATACTGAGTATCTGGCAGGTGTAGGTGTTACCCCAAGTGAGGTATGAATTGCACATATATCAGAATACCACCAAACCCGGGCCGAAATCGGGGAATTCCCAGCCCGTCGATACCCGACTGGGAATATCATATGGAACTCAGCTAACCCCGTAGGGAGGAGATAGTACTATAGGAGAATAAATATACTCTCAGGTAAAAGCAAATTACGCTCTGATCGCCATAATAGAAAGTCCGGCAATCGTCTTACACTCGGTCTCCGCAGTGATAGATTTTGTACCGAATACGCAGCTGGCAAGAAATATGCAAGCGATACAGCTTAACATGGCGACGATTCATACTTAGAATTGATTATGATAATATACCTGACTGCACTACGTCCGAACTTGCAATGAATAGTCTTAACGTTACGTAGGTGGGAATTGTTGGCTGGTGATGCGTACCACAAAGAGTTATTCTCCGACAATATTGTTCTCGGATAGTCAGATTTCCCAGTTCGCAGGAAAACAGTACCTTAATTAGATATGTCTCAATAAGCAATGCATAAATCACATCAAACAGGAAAGGTATACTGAGATCAACCAATATACTCGGCCCACTTCCTCCATTCCTTATCCTTCTCCGTTAGCGTAGTAATTTCATCTTCAGGCAGACACACCCACACATCACAATCACCTCTGGGATTACCGGGGAAGAATACTAGAAGCCCTGGAAATGCAACGCCAGGCTTTGGTCTTCTGACAAATTCTGGCTCACCTAAGATGCCGAAATTAGGAAACATTACCTTCCCGAGCCCGCGTACACTAGAGCAGCCAACGTCAGTCTCTGGATTGAACTGCCCGCCGTATGTGATTGTCGATTTATCAGGTGTGTTTGAGATAAAAGTAGCAAAGCTTCGAATGTGATAGGCTGTATTCTTGGCGTTGAGATGTTTCCGTAGATGCGATGCGATACGTGAAAGAGACCAGGTAGTGAGCTGCTCGAAAGTAAGGAAGGTCGAAACATTATGAATCACATCGCCCATGTAATCCTTTGAGATTTTCAAAGCCGCGCGACCATCTACAGCCCGAGCAAAGCGCGATTTAGCCTGAGGACTGAATTTATGGGCTCGTGCGAGGGTAAAATGCTTCCAGCATAGCGCGCTTAATGCATCGTCGGTGGAAATGAAAGGGACATCTGGATCTAGATCTTTGCTCGCTATGTCCTTGAGTATATCGAGTTTCTCTGCACTGAACCGTAAGACATGATATTTTGCGCCATTTAGATTCGACGCAACTAGAGGAGCAGCAGAGGTAATTGGCGGTCGAATGTGACTGCTATGGTCCAGCATTGGCTCGTTAGGTCCCAGCAATGGAAAGAGATTCCTTCGATCTCGGTTTGCTTGCTCCAACAATTCAGTAGGAATTTTCTCTCCACGCATAGCCGTTGCAATCATCTTAATCGAGCCGAAATGTCCGCCTGCGTCAGCGGTGTTGTGGTGGATCAAGAAGTCGATGACCAACCCGCCTTTAATGAAGGTGGCATTAAGACGTAGCACTCGCGAGGGGTCCTTTTCAGAGTCTTCAAAGCGTACAGGAAATCCAGGTACTGACGTGAATTTGTCGGAATCCAACATTGAAATAGGCGCTTTACGCATCTTCAGATCTTTGTATGACGGGCAAGTCTCATCATTAGTCAAATCCCTGACGTCTATTCCATATAGCGGTAAATCACAGCTGGCCAGTTTGTAAAGCCCGGAGCTGGTTTCTGACCTGCCCTCATTAATCACTTTGGCACCCATCCAGGGTACCGCTTTTCGAACACTGGCAATGGCCTTCGAGAGATCGTTTAGCACTGCTTCATGCGGTACGTTCTCAGACAGTGGAAAGAGGTAAAGAATGTGTGCATAAACTTGAAGCATTGGGAGCTGGCCGAGAACATCTTGATAACGGTCTAGGTCTTGCCAATCTGGGTATTTCTCGTTGGTCGCCGGAGGTGTGGAACGGCCACTTTCAAGGGAAGCTTCCTTCTGCGATGGAGATTCTTGACGTCGCCACGAAAAACTGAATTTATTTAAAGGGAAGTAAAGTTTTGCAGATACTAGTATCTTTGAAATCGCAGAGACCAACAAACCGGGTAGCCAAGACAGGAAGGACGCCATGGTAAGGAACGACGATTGATGATGTGATCACGGATGGAATCTCAGCGTCAGGTTTTGACTTGCATCAATTATGTCAAACCATCGGATAAAGCTAGGAATATAGAACGTATTCGACTATTAAGCCAGGTTCGAATTGGCTTCTTGCCTATCTCCGAAGCACTAAGAAACCCCTCTACAGCTTCATCGATTCTAGATCTATGCTAAGGTGGAAATTGCCGATGGATGCAATCTTTTCAGCGTTCAGATAAGCCGCGTCCGAATAAATAAATATTGACTTTATCTTTACGATCCTAGTATCTGTGTGGCTAGTGGATGTATTCATCACGCGGAGTTTTACTTGTTCGGCGGAGCGGCCATTTGTTTAGGGCTTTTGATCGGAGTTTCCTCGCAGCGATTCCCACACAATTTACGAAAGAGTAAATACCATTGGACATAATTGGAACAAGATTTGGGAATATCGTTGGCGTACCTTACATCTGAAACTGATGCAGGCGTCCTACTGACTATCAATCATAGATTCGGTGTCGCACGACAATTGTTCCGATATACATCAGTTCCATTTCTACCCAAGGTTGATCTGATAGTAGATAGAAGGCAATAAAAGCACAAACCCCCGTCAAGTCAAAGTATCAACTTCATCTCTACACATTCTCAATAGTGCGGTGCGTTCGTCTCGTCAGTTTGCATTTGTTCCTACATGACACTGTTTCGTATCTAAACACCTGCCAAGTTAGGCCGATCGAGGAAAATACGTTAATACTGTCCAACATGCGGTCCTTAGCACAAGAAGGCAACAGATTACTTGTCTTTGGACCACAGGCTCTTTCTGCCAATGCCAACGATTTTCGCGCATTGCAGTCTACGGTAAAGCAGCAGACATGGATTGCGACTACGATCAAGGATCTCCCTAATATTTGGGACGACTTTGTGAAAGCGTTTCCCAAATACAACGTGGTTCCGGGCGAAGGCCTACTACAAAATCTAATCAAATGGGCTGAGACAGGAGATATTGATTTTGGCGCCATGAACCGCCTTACGAACATCATTCTCAGTCCTCTTGTCATCATCACACACATCACCGAATACCTCAAGTATCTCGACACCGGCGCGCAAAATCCCAATGAGGCATCATCAACCGAAACTTTGGGGTTCTGCATGGGATTCTTGAGCGCATTGGCAGTCTCAGTCAGCAAACAAAGTGAAGATATTGAGAGATATGGAGCGACCGCGATCCGCTTAGCAATGCTCATTGGTGGGATTGTGGATGCCCAAGATGCTCTAGATATTCAGGGGCCATCCAAGTCTTTGGCAACTGCCTGGAACTCCCCACAAGCAGCCGAAGAGCTCAAGCAAATACTTGGCTGTTCCCCGGAGGTGAGCATTCCGCCTCTTAAGCATAAAGAATAAGTGTTAACATTTCGAAGGCATATGTCTCGGTGTCATATGACGACCAGCGTGCGACAGTCACCACAGCCTCCAAAACGGTGGCTACCCTACAAGCGAGACTCCGAAGTGCTGGAATTGTGGCAAATGAGATCGGTTTATTCGGGCGTTTCCATAACGACTGGTACGCAAAGGAAGCTGATAAGATCATTGATTTTGTATCGTCGCAGCCAGGACTTGTACTCCCAGATGCCACTGAGCTTATTTACCGAACTCGATCCAACTCAGGTACTGGCCTAATAACAAGCGGAAAGCTTCATGCCCATGCCGTGAAGACCATTCTTGTGCAGCACTCGAATTGGTATCAAACATTCAAGTCCATTCACGATTCCCAGATCAAAGATCTTAAAACAGCCGTGGTTGCCTTCGGTCCTGAGCCCTGTGTTCCGCCATCGATTCTCCGCGACATCAAACAAAATGTCATTCATGCATCGGAACTTCAAACAACGCCACCTTCTACGTCGCTACCTCGGCAAGTCAAGGATGACGATATTGCTGTTGTCGGCATGTCGCTCAAAACTGCAGGAGCCGACGATACCGATGAGTTCTGGAACTTATTATGTGCGGGAGAGTCACAGCACAAAGAGGTGCCACGCAATCGGATCAAATTTGACTACGAATGGCGTGAAGTCGATCCTAAAAGGAAATATTACGCCAACTTCCTCAATGATCATGATGTTTTCGACCAGAAATTTTTCAAAAAGAGTGCCAGAGAAGCTGCCTCGACTGATCCCCAGCAAAGAGTACTACTTCACGTAGCCTACCAGGCTTTGGAACAGGCTGGGTATTTCAACTCGCCAGACCAGGATAAGAATATTGGCTGCTTCATCGGAGAATGTGCCAACGACTACGCTGACAACGTAGCATGCCATCAGCCCAATGCCTTTTCTGCCACCGGTAACCTGAAAAGCTTCATTGCCGGAAAAGTGAGCCACTACTTTGGTTGGACAGGTACCGGTTTAACACTCGATACTGCTTGCTCCTCATCTTTAGTGGCGGTCCATCTCGCGTGTAAGGCAATCCTTAGTGGCGAGTGCAATGCTGCACTAGCGGGTGGTGTCAACATGATGAACAGTGCTCTATGGTTCCAAAACCTTGCTGCGGCATCGTTCCTCAGCCCTACTGGACAATGTAAGCCCTTTGATGCCAAAGCGGACGGTTATTGTCGAGGAGAAGCCGTGGGTGTGGTCTTCTTGAAAAGAATGTCTGCAGCCATTGCCAATGGTGACCAGATCATTGGTACTATATCCAGCACAGGAGTGTCCCAAAATCAGAATTGTACTCCTATCTTTGTACCAAATGCTCCTTCGCTTTCCTCGTTGTTCCAGAATGTCATCGAAGACGCGCGGGTAGATCCCAAGAAAATCTCTGTTGTGGAGGCTCATGGCACTGGAACTCAGGTGGGCGACCCAGCAGAGTACGACAGTATCCGGAAGGTTCTCGGTGGTGCTCACTTGCGCTCCAAACCACTCGCATTTGGATCTGTTAAGGGTCTTGTGGGTCATACGGAGGCGACATCTGGTCTCGTTTCATTGATCAAGATTCTACTCATGATCCAGAATAAGACTATTCCGCCACAAGCAAGTTACGAGTCACTAAACCCGCATCTGAACGCCACGGCTGATGATAAGATGGAGATAATCACCAAAAAGACCCCTTGGGAAGAGGATTACAAAGCGGCACTCATCAACAATTACGGAGCATCCGGGTCCAACGCATCTGCTGTCGTCACTGAGGCACCTCGCCCTCACACGTCAACTACTGTTGCGAAGTCATTCCCTGTCGTCGATTATCCATTCCATATCTTTGGAAAGGACGATCGAGCAATTCGTGACTACTGTGCGAAGCTTGCAAAATCTTTGCAAGCCAAGGGTGTGGAGAACGTGTCTATTGCAAATTTGTCATTCAATATCTGCCGACAGTCCAACCCAACTTTGGATCGTGCATTGGTGTTTACTAGTCGGTCAGTAAAACAGCTGGTTGAGAAGCTGAATGCGTTCCAGACGGGCGACACCAATGTCGCTGCCACTGTGGTGCAACCAAAAGCTCGACCAGTCGTTCTTTGTTTTGGGGGCCAGATTTCCACTTATGTCGGCCTTAGTAAAGAGGTATATGAGAATGTGAGAGTCCTCGCCACTTATCTCGACCAGTGCGACCATGTCTGTCGGTCATTGGGATGCGATAGCATTTTCCCGGGTATTTTTCAACGAAGCCCCATTGAAGACACCGTCAAGCTTCAAACAATGCTCTTTTCGATTCAATATGCTTGCGGCAAGAGTTGGATCGATGCCGGAATTCAGCCTGTTGCTGTGGTGGGACACAGTTTTGGCGAATTAACCTCCCTCTGTATCTCTGGTGTTGTCTCTCTAGAAGACGCCTTGAAAATGATCGTCGGTCGTGCAACTATCATTAGAGAGAGCTGGGGCAGTGAGAACGGAGCCATGATGGCAATTGAAGCAGACCAAAGTGACGTTGAAAAACTTCTCGCTGAAACAGTTGCACCATGTGAAGAAGCAGGTCAGCGAGCACCGACAATTGCATGTCTCAATGGACCTCGCAGTTTTACTATTGCTGGGTCATCTCGGGCTATCGACATTGCTAGTGAGACTATATCTAAGAATCCAGCCTATTCAAGGTTCAGGTTCAAGAAGCTCAATGTCACAAATGCGTTCCA
Organism: Talaromyces verruculosus; assembly: GCA_038993655.1. NCBI lineage: Eukaryota > Fungi > Ascomycota > Eurotiomycetes > Eurotiales > Trichocomaceae > Talaromyces > Talaromyces verruculosus. The sequence continues at coordinate 205,474 of JBBVQN010000014.1, forward strand.
TTCCACCTTGGTCGAACCTTTGATGCCTGACTTGGAAAAGGTTGGACAAAGTTTGCAATTCAATGAACCTTCAATCCACATCGAAAGGGCAACTGAATTTTACTCGTCGGAACGATTAGCTCCTAAATACGTCGCTGACCACATGCGCAACCCGGTGTTCTTCAACCATGCCATCCAAAGGCTTTCCAAGAAGTATCCCGATGCAATCTTCGTGGAAGCCGGGTCCAACTCAACAATCACCAACATGGCAAGTCGCGCCCTCGGATCGCCAGCTACATCTCACTTCCAACCAATCAATATTACCACGGAGAATGGATTCCAACTGTTGGTTGATTCTACGGCGTCGCTATGGAAAGAAGGCCTCATGGTGCGATTTTGGGCCCATAGCAGGTTACAGACTTATGAGTATAGCCCAATATTTCTCCCTGCATATCAATTTGAGAAGTCCCGTCACTGGATGGAACCAGTTCCTCCACCAACATCTTCAAAGCAGGCTGTAGGTGGACAGTCGGATGAACCAGAAGGATTATGGAGTTTTGTGGACTACAAGGATGAGAAAAAGCGCGCTGCAAGATTCCGCATCAACACGGAAACTGACAAGTACAAAGAGTTTGTGTCTGGTCACATTATCGCACGCACCGCTCCCATTTGCCCTGCCACTGTTGAGGTCGACATTGCAGTTGAAGCACTCATCAGCCTGTATTCTGATTATATGACCTCGGGCTTGCAGCCTAGAATTTGCAATGTTGACAACCAGTCGCCTATCTGCATTGACTCTTCGCGCTCAGTTTGGTTGGATGTTGAGTCACAAGAGTCGACCCCTAACAATTGGTCATGGCAAATTGTTAGTACCAGTGAATCATCCAAGGCCAGCACAGTTCACGTTACCGGTCAGATAATATTCGTTTCTACCGATAACGCTGAATGGCACTTGGAGTTCTCTAGATACGAGCGACTAATTGGCCACCAACGCTGCGTCAGTCTCTTGAATAGCGATGATGCGGATGATATCATCCAAGGCCGCAACATATACCGCTCATTCGGCGAGGTTGTTGATTATTCTGCTCCTTACCGTGGCTTACAAAAGCTAGTTGGAAAAGGAACTGAATCCGCCGGTCGCGTTGTGAAGAAATACACCGGAGAGTCCTGGCTTGATGCATTGCTTTCAGATGCTTTCAGCCAAGTCGGCGGAATCTGGGTTAATTGCATGACAGACAAAGACCCCGGCGACATGTATATTGCAACCGGTTTCGAGAAGTGGATGCGCAGTCCAGAGGTGACTGCAGATTATAAGCGACCGGAGACTTGGGACGTCTTTGCCTATCATCAAGAACTCCCTTCTGAGCATTCGTATCTTACCGACATTTTCATCTTCGACGCAACGAATGGCAAGCTCACAGAAGTCATCCTTGGTGTCAATTACCACAAGGTCGCCAAAGCAACTATGAGCAAGATTCTTGCACGGCTTTCTGGATTACCAACAACTTCATCTTCGCCAAGTGCGAAGTCCAGTCCTGCTGCTACTGAGGAACCTGCAGCAACTGACAACGGCGCCTCAGGAGGTGGAAGTAAGCCAAAGAAGGCCAAATCGGGTGCAGGTCCAGACGTTGTTGGTAAAACCAAGGCTCTTCTTGCGGAGATCTCTGGTATGGGAGTTGAAGAGATCTCTAATGACGCACAACTTGCTGATATTGGTATCGATTCTCTTATGGGTATGGAGCTAGCGCGTGAACTCGAGGGAATGTTCAAGTGTACACTACCAAGCGACGAATTGATGAACGTGACCGATTTTGCCGGACTGGTGCAAATCATTAAAAGCACTTTAGGGGTTAGTGATGACGAGGACGGCTCCGATCAAGAAGGATCCGAAACCAGTTCAAGCGAGTCTTCTACGACATTTACTCCGACAACCACTGCCACTACTTCTGTGTCCGATGCTGAAGACAGTGGAAATGAGAAACCTGTTGGCAAGGAACATTCAAGTTCCTACAGTGGAGACCTTCAGCTGCCATCGAGCACAATCATTGAGGCATTCGAAGAGTCGAGGAAGCTCACTGATGACTTTATTGTCAACTACAGATGTGCCGGATACATGGAAACTGTCCTTCCCCGACAAACACAACTCTGCGTCGCACTTACTGTTGAAGCCTTTGAGCAGCTTGGTTGCCCGATTCGTTCAGCAAAAGCGGGCAACACATTGACACGCATTCCACATGACCCCCAACATCAACGTCTCACCAATTATTTGTACAAGATGCTGGAAGAAGAAGCTCGACTCATTGATATTAACGGCTCAAGGATCACTCGCACAGCAATTGCACCTCCATCCAAGTCCAGCGATGCCATTCTTGAACAACTCCTGCGGGACTTCCCAGACCATGAGTGGGCCAACAAACTGACACACTTTGCCGGCAGCAGACTAGCAGATGTGCTGAAGGGAGAATGTGACGGTATCAAGCTCATCTTTGGAAGCGATGAGGGAAGACGACTTGTTACCGGGCTGTATGGTGACTCTCTGTTGAATAAGCTAGCAAACGTACAGATGCAGGACATTGTTGCCAGAGTCGCTTCCAAGATGCCCAAGGACCAAGGCCCCCTGAAAATTCTTGAACTTGGCGCTGGTACTGGTGGTACAACAAAGGGAATGGTTGCGCTGCTCGCAAAACTCGGTATACCTGTTGAATACACATTCACTGATCTTTCTGGCTCGTTTGTTGCTGCTGCTCGCAAGACCTTCAAGGAGTACCCATTCATGAAATACAAAGTTCACGATATCGAGAAGCCTCCAGCATCGGATCTCGTTGGGACCCAACACATAATTATCGCCAGCAATGCAATGCACGCAACCCACAATCTCGAAATATCCACAGCCAACGTAAGAAAAGCTCTTCGCCCGGATGGCTTCCTGATGATGCTTGAAATGACATCGCCAGTCTTTTGGGTCGATCTGATTTTCGGACTGTTTGAAGGTTGGTGGCTCTTTGATGATGGTCGTGAACATGCAATTGCACATCAGACAGTTTGGGAACGTATCATGCGCGCTGCAGGATATGGCCACATTGACTGGACCGACGGCAATAGTCCGGAACTTGAAATTCAGCGTGTCATCATCGCTCTCTCATCTGGTCCTCAATATGACAGGCAAGCAGTCGCTCCCCCGCCACAACCAGAGATTCAACTTCAGCCTGCTGCCGGTCGCAAGGCTGCGGTTGATGAATACGTCCGCAAGTATACGGAAGGTTTCAGCCTTGGTGAACCCGTCAAGGGAGCAGCTTCTCCTAGCCCTTATGAGCAATGCGTTTTGATTACCGGCGCCACCGGAAGTTTAGGCTCTCATCTACTGGCACATGTCGCAGCTCTACCCAACGTCAAAACAGTTGTTTGTCTAAACAGACGTAGTGGTAGTGACGCAAACGCTCGTCAACAGAAGGCGCTGGAAGACAGGGGAATTTTGATTGATGCCGCGTCTCAGTCCAAGCTTCAAGTATTCCAGGCAACCACATCGAAACCACTGCTTGGATTGGAAAAGAGTGACTATGAGGAGCTTCTTGGAAAGGTTACTCATATTGTCCACAACGCGTGGCCAATGACTGGCAAGCGCCCATTGTCTGGATTGGAATCTCAATTCCAAGTAATGCGCAATCTGATTGATTTTGCGCGTGACATCTCAGCACGACGACCAGAGGGCTCAAAGGTTACCTTGCAACTCATTTCCTCCATTGCAGTCGTTGGACATTACCCTCTTTGGAGTGGTAATGTGGAGGTACCGGAGGAGAGAATGACCCTCGAATCAGTGCTTCCAAACGGTTACGGTGACGCCAAATTCGTTTGTGAACGAATGCTCGATGAAACTTTACACAAATATCCTGATCAATTCCGTGTCATGTCGGTGCGTCCTGGACAAATTGCTGGCTCGAAAGTGACAGGCTATTGGAACGCTATGGAACATCTATCATTCTTATTCAAGTCGTCGCAGACCCTCAAAGTCCTTCCAGACTTTGAAGGTGACTTGTGCTGGACACCAGTCGACGATGTTGCTGGCACATGCAGCGAATTGCTCATTTCCGATCGTCAACCGTACCCTGTCTACCATATTGACAATCCTGTGCGCCAGCCATGGAAGGAGATGATTCCTCTTCTGGCGGAATTACTGGATATTCCTCGCAATAATATTGTTCCTTTCAAGGAATGGGTCCGTCGAGTACGCGCATTCCCGGGATCCGTCGAGTGGGACAATCCAGCTGCTTTGCTTATTGACTTCCTGGATGATAACTTCCTTCGTATGTCATGCGGCGGACTGCTCTTGGGCACTGCGAAGAGTTGCGAGCATTCGCCAACTCTTGCTGCTGTTGGGCCGGTGAGCGTCGACGTTACCAAGAAGTATATTCAGTCTTGGAAGAATTCTGGTTTCTTGCACAAATAGAGGAACCTTTGACCTCGACGGCTGCGACGGAGGTATCTAGTGTACCCATGGATAGGGGTTTGGCTCACGCGCTATCAATCACGATTTCTAGTTCCTATCTTGAATTTCATTGGTTTTTTGGCTTTTGTTTACTCGATCTACTTGTTGTCATTGTTATTGCCTATACTATATGTATGTAGTCAAGGTTGCTATGAGGGAGTACATGTCATCAATTCATCTAGCTGTCTTGCGATCAATGCAACCATGTTTTAGAGAGCTACCGATGATAGAATAATGCTAATATCAATCAATCTTCTTTTTACGATGAATACGAAATTCTTTAGGCAATTTAATAAAATTACCACACTTCCGGCGGTAAGGTAGACTAACATCTCGAATACACTGAGTTGTTGCATTTTAACCAATTTAGGAGGGTAGTACCAAATTTGGTAGGTGATGGAGTGCGTAGGGAAACCCTCAAGACAATATCCTGCACAATGCTAGAAAGCCCCGGCAGTAGTGCTTTTAGCTATTAACTACTTTCTGACACCAATCATAATTTTCTCCGTGTACTTCAATGTGAGACGAGACCGCAATCGAAACGTTAGCCTGCATTCGTCGTGGTGTGCCTCGTTTTGCTGTTTTCACTACTGAACCATCTACCTTACTGGGTTCTTTCATACAAAGATACCGGCTATCTGGGCTTTAATCATCAACATGTCCACTATTGTCTAGACCTGTGTATCTTCACGCTGATTAGAAACACGGGAATGCTACAAGCAAGATAACAAACCACGCCTCGTATCCACATTTATTCAGGCATGATCCTGTTCACAATGGCAAAATTCTCCTTTATCTACTGGATTTTGAATAAGAAAAGAGCAGCAGGCAGGAAATGCGACAGTCCTTGGGTTCCACGCAGCACAAACGTCGGTTTGGATTATTCCAGCCAATGTCGGAGTTTTGACAACGGAGTTTCTGGCCATAAACACCAAAGATTGGAGCCAGGTATTGTGATAATCTTATTCGAACGCCTGATTGTCAGACGGAGCTATAGTATTAGTTAATGAAAACATAGTGTTCTACAATCGGAGATGAGAAAAGAACATGTAGCGACATCGGACTGTGGAAGTATTTTTGTAGTAGATTACTACGGCTTGCTGGTGATATCGGAAGCTATAGCTCACATTGAGGGCCACATATCAAGAGAAGCTCTGTGTAGGACTTCGTAAAATCTTGAACCTTTTACCCTATCACCAGTATCAGTTAAAGCCAATGTTGCCAGTAGCGGACTCAGGATCATAAATTCAAGGAACCAAGAAGCTCGGCGCATCTTCATACCCTCCTAAAGAATCACGTTCTTTCATCGACACTCCTTACAACCTTCATGCACAATGTCGAGCTGTGACCTTGACCTCGATCTTCCCCGCATTCTTTGCCTTCACGGCGGCGGTACCAACGCCCGAATATTTCGATCGCAATGTCGCGTTTTCGTCACACATCTCAAAGGAAAATTCAGATTAGTGTTTGCCGAAGCACCTTTGCAATGCCATGCTGGTCCTGATGTTCTGTCGGTGTACAAAGAATGGGGCCCTTTCAAATCATGGATTCCGTCGGCACTTGGTTGTCCCGAAGTCGATAATCATACTGCCACTGAGCTTTTCCAAGATTCGTTGGACAGAGCCATGGATGAAGATGATGATCTTGGAGCGACTGGTCCATGGGTTGGGTTGTTGGGGTTTAGTCAGGGGGCCAAGATGTGTGCGAGTCTACTGTATCTTCAGCAGTTGCGACAGATGCATAAATTGAATTTGAACAGAAGGCTTGATTTTCGTTTCGGCATTCTTCTAGCGGGTCGCGCACCGCTAGTCGCACTCGATATGAATCTTGCCTCCATATATGCCCCGGATGATATTGAAAGCCAGGAGAAAGGCTTTCCAGCAATGCTTGTTGATCCCAACGGACAGCCAGTGGTTGGAACCAAATCCTGGCTCAGGCGCAGCAGCTATATCAACCAATCTGATATTCGCCTGCGGTTTCCAACAATCCATGTACATGGAATGCGAGACCCAGGCCTTCCGTTGCATCGAATACTATTCGACGAATGTTGTCAAAAAGAAAGCACGCGGCTGATGGAGTGGGATGGAGACCATCGTGTCCCTATCAAGACAAAAGACGTTACAGAGCTGGTACAGCATATAATAGCCATGGCTGTAGAGGCCGGCCTTGACTTTTGATAGAGTAAAGACACATTCTATATGAATTGCATTGCTTAATGGTTGCTATTAGATGATTACATGGTTTTTATGATGACGATGAATCCTCGACCAGAGGCAGTTTCTCTTTGAGAACGTACTTGCAATATTTAGTGCTACATAGTTCATCCTTTACGTAGGTATGAAAACAGATTTGTTGGCTTTTTCTGGTGTCGTCATGCTTTAGCGGATATGTCTATCATGCAATATCTGCATAATCAGTCGTACCGTCCATATCATGGGTAACACAGCGTTTGAAGTTGTTAGCCACTCACCATCGCGCCTCAACAACTTTATTCACTAGTTATGTCTTTGCAATCACTCAGAACTACGACTTTCTGCAACTTGCGATTTCAGACTAGACCGGGTTACCATCAGATCGGATCAAAAGATTCTCAGATCGATCGCAACAATATTTGTGCGAATGCATCTACACAGTCAGTGACAAAGAGTCCCAATAAGGGAAAGACGATCATTTTACCGTTTTTCTCGTCGCAGCAAGTCTTCCACAAGAATTATTGAATTTGCCCAGCCAACTATTGCATCGCGTTACGTGGAGGTATTCTCAAACCAGCACAAATCGGATAAGCACATACAATGCATATATGTCGATCCAACTCTTTTTTGATTCTTCTCAGCATGAAATGATTTATAAGATATTGGAGTAAAAGCGGCCTGGATGTTAACAGAACGTTTTCAGGCCCTGCGGCAAATTGTTAAAATTTTAAGTCCGAATCCCGGACAATGTTTTACTTTCTTTTTCTTTGAGTCTGAAGAACCTTCCTCATTTGGCGTGTGTATATTGGTTACTATGCCTATTTATTCCGAGTCTTTGTACGTTATTTGATGTCATGATCTTCCGATGGAGTATTTGCTTTTTTGCTCCCCTATTCTAGCCTAAGATTTTCTGAAATACTAGATCTGCGGTACTTCTTCAAAAGTTTGATCAGTTTTGTATATTTTCGAAGATACGAGTGAACGTCCAGGTCCACCTCTGAATTAGTCAATCAAATACAAAAGTGATTGAAACAAAGAATTAACGACCTTTCCTCGTGGACGAGAGACCAATCCTGCATTATGGCTTCTCCTGAGAAGCTACCAGACATCGAGCCAATCCACACCAGCATCCGAACGAACAACTCAGATGATATTCCTACTGTCGCAGAAACACATTCAGAATCGAACCTAAAATCTGGCCCAGAAAAAGCACCATCGACACCAGAGCGAGATGCAGAGGCAGGAAACAAATCAGATGAGCCACGCCCAATACCCGTTCCACGATTGAAACGACGCGGTCTCTTTGGTCAGCTTACATTGGTTCCTGAGGTTGAGAATCCGAGGGCATATTCACGCTTGACGAAATGGGTTTTGACGTGTACCGTTTCATTGGCGACGCTTATTGCGCCTATGGGGACGTCGATTTTCTACCGTACGTGAGCACTTAGAAAGTAAGGACGATATTGACTAATATCGATAATAGCTGCCCTCCGTGAGGTCGAAAGCGATTTACACACCAATGCAACCGTCACCAATCTATCTCTAGCATTCTACTTGTTAGCAATGGCCATCTTCCCATTGTGGTGGTCAAACTGGGCAGAAGCATTCGGGCGACGCACAATCTATCTCATATCTTTCGCACTCGGAGTAGTCTTCGCCGTATTAGCCGCGATCTCAAATTCCATTGGCATGCTCATTGCTGTACGACTGCTAAGCGGTGGCTCATCAGCTTCTGTCCAGGCTGTCGGCGTCGCTTCGATATCTGATCTATGGGAACCGCGAGAGCGAGGACGCGCAATGGGTATTTTCTTTCTTGGTCCGCAGTTGGGTCCGTTTCTGGCACCTATTATCGGTGGTGCTTTGGCGGATAGATGGGGATGGAGGAGCACAATGTGGTTTGTCGTGATATTGGCGGCGGCTATGCTATTCATGCTATTCATTATCCTTCCGGAGACATCTTTGAGAAGGGAGACGACATGGCGTGCTCGCGTCAACGAGAAGATTGGTCATCGGAATGTATTCATGAGAACGATTCTACTACTGAGAATCCTGCTGATAGACCCATTTTCCGCGCTTCTCGTACTACGATACCCAGCAATGTTCCTACCCATGTTCTACATCGGAGTCGTGACTATCTATTTCTACATCCTCAACATCAGCATTCAAAACACATTCGCCAGCCCGCCTTACAACTTCAGTACCTTGATTGTGGGATTGTTGTACATTCCATCTTCGCTAGGGTATATTGGCGGTAGTGTCATTGGCGGTCGATGGATGGATTATGTGATGCAGCGTGAAGCCAGAAAGGCGAATCGATTCGATGAAAATGGGAAACCTAGGGTGTATCCGGAAGAGCGGATGAAGGAGAATACTTGGGTTGGGGCTTTGCTTCCTGTGGCTGCGTTGCTGTGGTATGGGTGGACGGCGGAGCATGGCGTATATTGGCTCTGCCCGGTAAGCCATCTCAGTCTTAGAAAGTTGACACCCTGCTAAACTGACAACAGATGATTGCAAACTTCTTTACCGGTTTTGGAATGATCGTCATTATCAGTGTCAGTATCACCATGATCAGTGAGTTCATGCCCGGCGATCCTCGGGGTCTGGCTGCATCCGTCTTTATACGTAATGTTCTTGGGTGCGTTGGTACCGTCGTGGCAGCACCGATGCTTAGTTCACTGGGGAATGGGTGGACCTTTACACTTTGGGCACTGGTGGCACTGGTAAGCGCATCAGTGATTGTTGCGATTACAAGATATGGTCCGCGATGGAGGGAATCTATGGCTGCTTCCGGTGCAGTGGCAGCTTTCTAAACAGGATTTGATGTCTTATCCGGGTTATGACATGTTTTGATTAATTCACAAACGCATCTCTCTATTAATAATAATGAGGCATGATGAATTGCCCTTTGATATTTGTATGGGCGGCTTACTCTCCATAGGACTTGAGGTCCAGATGTGTACTTAGTAAACGAAATACTCTTTTTTCACCGCTCTCCAGGTACGATTCGCAAGACAAGTAGATAACTGACAATGGGGAAAAAAAAGATCTTTTTCGAGATGCTAATCTCTTTATCCTGCATCCGTAGGTACATGATTGAATCCTGCTCACGATCATGGCTTAGTAGTTTTTGCATATCAACTTGACCATTCTCACAATACCATAATAAGAAGACCCAAACAACTTTCAATCTCCAGTAGATCTAAAACAAATCAAAATCACCTAGTCATCTCAATCCCATCCCAACATATCAAATACTCAACCCTCCTGCCTTCAAAGGTAAATTACAAATCCAGACCAAGTGCATCAGCAAGCGCAGACACCAAATCCGTCAACGTTGTAACAAGATCATCCTGTCTCACAACTAGGCCGTCTGTGCCTCTCTTCTCAATACCATAAGTCGCCTTGATCTCGTCAATGGTATTCCCGATATCAGCCAGCAAGGCGGAGACGTCGACATTATCGTCGTCGTCATCGCGTTTCGCTACCGAATTGGGAACGTAGTTGTTGATCTGGAGGCCCAATGTTAGCTTGATACTTGCCTTTTGTTTCGTGTGTAATTATCTTTGGCATAAGGCTTACCGGCTCAGCGTTGCGCTGTTGGAGCTTATTATCGTTGGATGAAGTTGCCACGACGTTACAAGCCAGAGCGCTGCCGATGAGGCACAGCAGGGGGAGGTTGTAGAATTTCATTTTCGAATGAGGCTTTTAGGACTCTCTTGAGCTTCTTGGTATGTTTGAGAGAAAAAACAATTTTGTTTTGAAGCCGGTTTGCAATTTCTTAAGGATTCCAAGTATTCATGGTGACCGGTTTCTCGGTATATATATTCATTCCAAGGTTCGCATCCATAGGTACTGGTATCCGAGCTTGAGGTCTATGATCAATTGATCGAACCACATTTCAGGAATCACTTCAATTACTCAATGACACAATTCTTTTCCTAGACATCAGGATCCAATGAAATATCTACATTCAAACTTATCGAGGCCCATGGCCGTGGATCCTTGATCGTAGAGACCTGACGGAACTGCCTATTCCGGCGACCTTCACCTACGAACTTGGACAAATACAACGTTGAAAAAAGCTTCCATCGCGATATCTATTTGTCTGAGATTTATTCATGAAATCAGTGACTTCTTCATCTTTTTGTAGTCGCCGTTTATGGTATTGTTGTGTACTTGCGAGTCGGGTTTAGGGTAGGAATGGGGTCTTCTTGAAGTGTTCTTTGTACTGTGTTGAGATCTATGAATTGTCACGAACTAGAAATTGATTGTACTGCACGGGTTTGAAACCATGGGTACGTGGTAAAATCTCGATTCAATTTGAGTAAAATAGTATTGATGCAAGTAAATGCCTATGGTTACATACTAATAGACAAAATCCCGAAATGAGAAACCAACGCTCTGGAAACAATCGTAAACAATGCCCAAACGTCAGGGAAAAAAAATTGTACACAATTTGAGAGTTGAGGTCAAATTCTAATGCTAATGCTGAGAGTTAAGAGCAAGCTCGATCGAATCAATCCCAAAATTCTGATGCCAATGTGCAATCAACCTGTGTAGTAATCAATCTGACACCGAGTCGCCCGCAGAATAAGGCGTGAAAAGGCCTGGAAACAAATGCAAATTATGTGGTCGTGGTTGGGAATATGTAATAGCATCATTCAAAAGTCGAGTTTCGGTCGTCGAGAGAGAGAGGATCATGAATAATGCGCCTATGTATGTAGAAGGTTTATGCATACAGCTTTTCGCTGTCGGGTTTATTTGTTTGACGATTCTGATCCGAATTGCTCCTTGGAACGACCGCCTTGCGCACAATGAATCCCTTCTCAGATTCAGGACGAGGACGCGCACTATCGCCATGGTATATTTCACATTCGAAACGGAGGAATTTGTCACCGTTTTGCCAGATCGTGATGATATCGCCAGTGTAGATTTTGCCATAAATCCAGGTCTCGTTATCGTCGTCCACTATCTTACCGCGACGAAGTTCAACGCCGTTTACCCAGATGCGGTTGCTTGTCTTTGTTGACAAGATTGTCATGACATCTGGGACTTCTCGCCAGTCGACTCCTTCGGCAATCAATAATTCGAGACCTGGGCTCCAAAACGTCACTTCGAGAGCGTATGCTGGAATGCGGGTATCCATGGGATCAGGATAAACGTAAGTTGCCAAAGGACCACGACCCCAGCTGGTCAAGCGACCTTCCAATCGTAAAGCGATTTCACAAATGGACCCAGGAACAGTCACCAATTTACCGAGTAATGGTCGAGGTTTTAGAAAATTGGATAGTGTTAGACTCGACGGAATATCGCTAGGGGTCATTCTAGTCTCCATTTGCGGACGGTCGGAATAGTCACCATCCGTCGTTGGGGGTAGTTCATCGACTATTTCTCGCCTAGTGCGAGCATCAATCGTAACGGCAAGCTCGTCTTGCTTGTTATCGTCGCCGTCGCTTGACGAGCCTTGGAAAGAGTCACTTCGCGGCATCGAGCTTTCGCTGGCGGTATCAGGAAGTGGGAGTTCGATACGACGATGAAAAGGTAAAGCTTTGGGTGTGACTTCGGTTGCGGAGCGTTTGTCCTGTGCTGGGCCTGCACCTTCCTGATTAGCGGGCGTCACCTCTCGTACAGAACGGCTCTGGGGAGTGCCAGGCTTGTCATCTGCAACTTGAGGATCTTTTGAGGAATTATCGATAGGTGACATATTGAGATGTCCCACAAGGCTATCAACTTCTAGGAGACTGGGTGCAGAGCCAGTGAAATCGGGTACGGGAAATGAGTACACTCCAGCAGAGAGAATGTCAGAATCCACCTCCATCGACTCACCGGGAGATTGATCGCTTTTAACATCAAAGTTGCGAGGACTTAGGCCGCCAAAAATGCCGGAGCTGCGCAGAGCAGATGACGTGACTTCACCGAAAAGTCGATTCGCCGTTGCAGCTTGTAGATTTGTCGGGACTTCTAAGCTGTCTATGGGTGGAAGTGAGGGATAATGAATGGAAGTTTCCCCATGGAGACGCGGGCGTTTCAATATTGTCTCTTCCGAATCACCACCAATCACAATTTCATCGTAATCGCCGCGGTCAATGATGGACAACCGCGACGCATCTAGTTCTTCTTCCACGTCTTCGGTAATTATGCCGAGCTGCTCATCCTCCAATGGTAAATCTTCCGAGTCGGAGTACTCATCAAGATCAGGCACATTTGCGATCCAGGAATGTTTGAACAGTTCCCTTTCGGTGGGACGCTCCTGTGGGTCTGTACGCAAAAGTCGTGAAACAAAGTCTATCGCGTCCTCGGAAACTCCCTCTCCACGCAGGAGGTCGTATTCCACGTCTGTTGTCATGATAGTACGAAGCATGTGAGCTCCCCTGTCGTCTCCACGACCGGTGTAGGGCGGTGAGCCGCAGAGTAGATGGAAAAGCACCGCCCCAAGTGACCACATATCAACAGATTGATCGTAGGGTGAAGTTCGTGGAGGTCTAAATGAAATATTAGTTGAGCGGTCAGACTAACAATAAAGAAGCGAACATACGGATCACCAAGTCGACGACGCTTTCTAGCCACGCCCTGCCTATAGTTGTCATACTCGGGGTAGACTTCCGGCGCACAATAAAGTAAAGTACCACAGAAGGTTTTCAAGAATGTCTCTTCTTGAACAACCTTTGAAAGGCCAAAGTCAGACAATTTCACTCTGAGAGGGTCGACGGAAGAAATGAGGATATTATCCGGCTTGATATCTCGATGTGTGATTTTGCGCTTGTGCAAATATCGTAAAGCGTGTAAAAGCTGTCGAGCGATGCTTTTCACCATGTCTTCGGCAATCTTCCCGTTGCTTGCTAGGTATGCAGACAACTCGCCTCCCGCAATGTACTCCATGATAATGTAAATCCAGCGTTCGTGTTCATGGTGATCAACATATTGGACAATATTGGGCTGGCAAGAATTAGTATATAACGCGCCTCCAAGGTAGCATTACTTACGTGACGAAGGTCTTTCATAATCTTCATTTCATTGTCCACCTTCTGGTCAAGGATTCCGTTCTTCATGAAACGGCGTTTGTCGAGTTCCTTGGCCGCATAAACAATACCATCCTGCTTTGTTGCTAACTTGTAGACAGTAGCAAAAGCACCCTTTCCAATCTGCCCCGTGACATTGTAGATCGAACCGCCTGTCCAATGCATGCCGTAAGGATTTCCCAACGTCCACTGAAGAGCTGTCTGTGGTGGTGGAGCACGAGCCTGCAAATTCTTGACTTTTGCATTATGTCGTGCAACTCGATCCAGATAGGCCATCAGGTTTTGGGTGTACTGTACATTAAAGCCATCTCGAGAGGGAATGCGTACGACAAAACGCACTTCTTTGTTATGCTTGTTGTCGGATGCCACAATAATGACAGATCCGTTGACGAGCATACGGGTGGTTTGGGTGTTACGCTTCCACAACCGGGTGTCATCGACAACGGTACCATTTGTTGACAGGTCTTGTAGCATCAGAATTCCATCCTCGTTCACGAATATGCGAAAATGGACATTGGAAATGTGTTTTGATGCCACCTCCGGGCTCAGAAGCACGTCACATTTCGCTGGGTTGCGTCCAAAAACGAAACCCATAGACAAGTCATGGACCGAGGATGACATACGGATAGCTATGTCACGAGAAGATGAGTCTATCGAGTCGAACTGGAAGTCATCGCGTTGAAGGATGTGCTGATATCCCTTTGGCTGGCGCGATGTAGCATCAACAGCTTCATGAGCTGGGTGTGAGCCGGGGTGCAGAATACAAATAATATCTGACACATCCTGGTCTTGTAACCCAGAGTTATGCGAGCCGATACGACGAGGGTCGGAATACGGCTGAGTCGACTCTTGAGTCGGGTTCGCGTCCATGGTGCCAGATGATGGACCAATTTATTGAGGAGGAGAACTGAGAAAGAGAAGTCCAAAGTAGCGTAGCATAGACTTTAAATACTCGTAGGTGACCGCGGTGGAGAGTCAGGTGAGTCGGAGCGAGTCCTGATTTGTATTCGTGGTGGCCTGGCCAGCAGAACCATTGACACGCTACCCCTCGTTGTGTAATTTTATAACTGTCCAAAAAGAGTCTCCGATGACCTAAACCTCGTTCTCCCTGGTGGGTTGTCCGAAGCGCACCTGCGGTATCATCGATTGCTTCCCACCTTGCTATCTAGAAAATGAAGCCTTTCCCAGCGTTTGTGTTGAACAATTATTCTGCTCTTGTTTGTGTCTGATGCTTCTCAACTAATCATTTGTAGCATGATAGTTAGGATGGTTCTGTCAAAAGATGTGACGGATTGTAGTTTAGGGCATGGGCTTTGTAATCTGGTATGGAGTAGTCACATTAGAACCTGGTCAAAGAAAATTCTTGCAAACAAAGCATTGTCACACAAACATGGACGAAAAAGACCGATATCCTCTTGTCTCGCCCAACTTCCCTGCCAGGCGTCCACGAAAGTAAGCGTCCCGACCCGGAGACTGTTTCTCTGGAGATGACCGACGGCGGGGAGGGATGTGGGTGTCTGGCAGGGTCGCTGTTGTCAGCGTCGTCGTGGTTGTCCAAGGAACGCGCGGAGACAAAGAGGGAAAGGCGGTAATTGTCGTGGATGTGAAGAAGAGACGAAGCTCAGCCTCTTGACTGGCTAGCTTTGGTCAATTTGGAGTTTGGATTGGCTGGCACCAAGATAAATATTGGCGCTGTGATCGTTTATCCGTTCCGAGCGGTCCAGGCATCAATCCTCGGAGCCTCAGGCTTGCACTAAGGCTGCGGAGGATTAGTGGGGCCTTTCGCAACGCCATTGAAGCGCTATGATTGGCCGCCCCCGTCGTTAATCCTGCCAACCGGCGGCTCTGGTCCGCTGGGTCGGGTGGGCCTGGATTCCCGGAAAGTGACTCTTACCTCTTTTGTCTTAGTCCGTTATTGGTGCTACATGACTCGACTAAGTCTTACAGACTCGCTGGACGTCGACTTTTATCCTCCGTAGACAATTCTCTTCTTGCGTGATGAAAATCCCATACGAATGATCTATATGTTCTTTCCGACTATATGCATGTATGTTCATGACACCTACCGCGTGCCGTATGGCTTGCTGGTGTCGGCGCTATGTTCAAATTTACCACTCAGAGCTACCTGAAAGGCCTCATCTAGACGTCGGAGAGCTTCCTCCGAGATCTCTGCGACTAATCAGCATATCGCGTTCTTTGCTTTCTTGGTACCGGGCGAGGGTACTTACGGTAATGGACGATCAATCTGTTTCCAAGAAGCTGCAAGCCCTTCTCCTTCCCTATTTCCGCCAGGTCGTTCATACCTATCCCAGACGCAGCAAGGTCCAGCCATACCATGTTCGTCTCCACGGGATTCTCTAGTTCTCCTCCCTTTGAAGTCCACATTTCCGCCACGCGTTTAGCATTGACGTGTGTATTCTTTAGCTTACCACCTTCACCATTGGGATCGGGTCCGAATGTTTCTTCCACGGCAACTCTGGCCGCAGCTGAAATGACACCAGCCTGGCGAGTGCCGCCACCAATTGACTTACGGAACCATCTGGCTCGTTCAATGAACTCTTTCGAGCCGACTATGATACTACCGATGGGTGCTCCAAGACCTTTGGAGAAGCAGAGACTAACACTGTCAAACAGGCTGGTATACGCGTTCAAGCTACCTGCACCGGATACAACTGCTTCCCACAACCTAGCTCCGTCAAGATGCACTTTGACATTGTTGTCGTGCGCCCATTCGACGATCCTCTTCACTTCGTTCAGAGGCATCACCATTCCGTCTAGCGTGTTTTCCAGACTGATCAACTTGGTAGGGCAATAGTGGATATTCGTCGGAGCAACAAATTTGGCCTGGAGATCTTCGAGTGTGAGGTACCTGCCATTGGCTGGTACAATACCTTGGACCGTGGCTCCCGTCCACATACTGACACCACCAGCCTCGTATTGAAGGATGTGGGATCGATGATCGCACAGGACGGAGTATGGAGGCTGAGATAGATGCGTTCGAATGGCCACTTGATTGCCCATAGTACCGGACATGACTAGGAGAGCTGCCTCGTGCTTTGTACGGTCCGCGATATACTGTTGCAATGAGTTCGTCGTAGGGTCTTCGTTGAAGACGTCGTCGAGAAGGGAGGCTTGTGTGATCGCTTCGAGCATGGACACGGTTGGCTTCGTCATTGTATCGCCTGATCAAAGACATTAGTTCCTATGATAGGATGATTGCGATTGTACTTACTTCTCAAATCAAACTCGGCAGCCCCCAGACCTTGCCAGGTATTCGGCTTGCCATTTCCGCCGGCAGACTGTAAATCGGTAGAACCCATTGTAAATTTGCGCAAGTGAGTTGGCTTTGCAATAACCGAGCCAAGTACAGAACGGTGGAAGCGTCGACCGAGTACCAATGCGTTCCTCATCGATACATACACTGTATACGAATACAGGGATGTCTCTGCGGGGAGGAAGAGTTAAAGCTTATCGCAAAGCCAACTGAAGAACAAGCTTATCTCTGCCGGGCTTGACAGGCGCCTGTCCTTACCGCCTTCCGACGGGCCGCGCGAGGTGTACCTAAACGGCAACCCGAACTAAAATTGACGATCTTCTGGTTTCCTTGTTTCCTTCACGCATGCTGTTTGCAACCCCTCTTTGATCGTGGACAAGGAGGACGCAATCGAAGTCTTTTTTATATTCGCCGTGCTCCCTGAATGGCGACTTTCCACAGTTGACACGCAGACCGTCCATAGCCACCATGAACCTCTCCCATCTCAGTCGCCCATCGATCCTCTGCCAGTGCTCTCGCTGCTCAAGCTCCGTGGCCGCATGCGAAAATGAGTGGGCCAGATTATCCGACACATACTCGACGGTGACGGGATGGCTGAGCATCGATATGAACCGGATCAACATCTCTTCTGAGAAGAAGCAGATTCCTCAGTCATCCGAGCTGGAGTTTGTCCGGGGTCGCGTGGTTCAGGATATTGTGTGCCGGTTATGTCACCAGAAACTTGGGGGACTTGTACATCTTGAGACGGAGTGAGTGTCAAGTGTCAATAGTAAAGGGCGAAGTTCTGGGCTAATCCGAGCAGTGCAAAAGTGTTCTGGAAACTTTCCAAAATGTCCTTTAGAGAAATCATATCGATGCGAGAGTCGAATCCCCTCTTCGTCGAGGGCTCATTGTCCTGGCTCCTAGCACCTGTGGAACAAACCATCCCCCTGAATGAGCCCACAAGCAACGCTTCCCTTCCCGTGAGTCGGTCGGAAGCAGTACTCAGCCAGACGTTGTACAACCAAGGTGCTAGTCTTAATAAGATATCGAATACCGTGGAGGAATTACATGACACCATGTCCGATCTCAAACAGTCATTCAGAGCATTACAGTTGGAATTAAACACTACACCCTCGGCGCGGAATTCGGAATATCACGGTGATGAAGCTATGGAAATGCTTAGGACAGTCTTGAAGGAACTACAACACAAGTCTGACGAGATCGAGAAACTGAAATTGGAGAACGAGTCGCTGAAGCTGAAGGCCAAGTATTGGCAGGGCCGGCCGATGGGTGGCGCTCCAACGACACCGCGTGTGCTTGAACATGCCATGCCCGAAGTGCAGAGTCCAGGCTTTTTGAATGATAGTGGGAAGAGAGGGTTGATAAGTGGGAGTACACAACTGCAGATCACACATTCGTTTGATCAAGAACATGAACATACGGAGATGGAGCACACAGCAAGCAGTGAGCGTGTTCACTATGAGACTGCGCCGGTGAAAGTACCCCTAAAACCAGCCGCCGAAATACTGCCCGAAGCACAACGACTCCTACAACGCGAAGAGGGTCTGGGGGTTACAACTGGTTCACGACGTCGAAGAGAATCTGGCGAACCAGCCATGAAGCGACCAAGGCTCGCATTGAACGAAGACCCAGAAAGTTCCGAGAGCAACGTGGAGGTTGAATCAAACCCACCACCCAAGAAAAGAGGCAGACCCAGTAGCCAAAAGTCTTTACAGGCAACCATGAGAACTCCACAAACACAATCAGTGTCAAACCCGGCAGCTAGCTCAAATGCAGACGCAGACACGGAATTACCAACAACAGAAGACAGACCAGTCGACGCGCCGGACAAAACCGATACACAACCCAGACGAAAGTCGCGAAAAGGTCGATCGAGAACCATCACATCACGCTCCACCTCACAACCAGCTTCACGACCACCCTCGCTATCCCCCCGAGTAACCCGCGGTGGCACAAAACTCAACGACGAGGATACCACCGCTGCTACAAAACCTACCGATAAACCGAGTCTAGAGAACGAATTACCCAATCGGCCAGCCGGGTTCGAGATTGCAGTGAATGTAGCAGAATTAACACCAGAAAGTATCGTTAACGAAGATTACCTCTTCGCGCGTATACAGCAGAAAGAGGACCAGTTGAGGAAGAAGAACAGTGAGTCGAACGAGCAACGACAAGCGAAAGTCGCTACAAGGGAGATGATTGTCAAAGCTGCCATGGAACGGGAGGAGGCTATGGCTGACGGTTAGATACTACAATCAATGCAAATGTAACGGTATGAAATCATCCAAATTCGGAGCGAGTCGCTCCTTGTATATTCCTAAATTACATCTCTCTTATGAGGACGTAGATGAAGAGGACTATTTAACACACATAAATCCACACCCCTCCCTCGCTCTCTCACAGGCCCTTTTGAGCATCTGCTCCTCTCTATCGGTCCATTGAACACTCAATTCATCCCATTTCTTTTTGGCGTTGTTGTATTCGTCGCGATATGTTTTGTGCATCGCATGGAGACGGGTTACTTCACGTGGGTCCCCGGTTCCTGAGTAGACGATGAAGAGGGTGCATGCTGGCAAGGAGTCGTAGATGCGTTTTATGTTGTGGACTGTTGCGGCGACTGTTGGTGCTAGTGATTCTGTAGTCGTTGATGGTGTGGTTGTGGAGGGGATAGGGACAATGTCTTCCCCGGGAGGAAGAATCGCAGTCGAGAGATTCGCATTATTCGGATCAGGTCGTCGATTACACCACCCCCTGGCAACTTCAAGTTCTCGCAGACGCGCCCATGCAAAATCAACTCCGTCAGCGGGGATAGTCATGTTCGCCTCCTCACCGCCGCGCACGGCAAGCTTGACACCCTCAACGACTTGATCATCATTATCACAGCCAATGGCAACAGTAGCCTGGGCACCAAATCCTCTCTCCGGACTGCCCCAATCAATAATAGCACCCGTCCTTCCCTGGGGTTTACCGGTTTTGACGGCTCGCCCCAAACGACGGAATATGCTTTCTGTGTTGGCGTCGGATGTGCCCCATCGTTCACCCTTTTCGCATTTTAGTTTTACCAATTCCAAAACGGCGCGGGCGTCTTCGATCGAGTCGTGGCCTGTTTGGCCCTTTTGGATTTCTTTGCCAAGGTATTTCTGGCATAGCCATTTTAGGGCACTCTTTAGTGGGGGCCCGCGGGGGTGAGGATATATGATGGCCGTGTCGATGATGAAGGGGTGTGTGAGCTTAAGGGCTGTGAGGTCGGAGTTTAGGGAGTGTCCAACTAGGACAGTGCGTGGTGTGAGTAATTCCAAAAGTTCTTTTTGAATATCTGCCAATGTAGTCGTGATAGGGTCCAGCATTTCCTTCGTAATTCCAGAAAATTGTGTCAAGTAGTTAATAACCGGTAGGTCCGGTTTGACGAGTTTATCCAAGACGACCTCACCATCCCAATTCACCAAACTGATTCGTGTAAGCTCCGATTTTCCGCCTTCTGTGAGACACATCTCACAGTCTAGAGCAAGGACTTCGCGGCCAGCTGTTATGCTTCCTTCTTGTACTTCGGATTCGGGGGGTTCGCCATCGGCCAGTGACTCGACCTGTGTATCTACCCAACCATGTTCAGCTGTTGTGCCTGCGCGTTCTCGTATCCTCTGTTCTGCCGCTTTCTCAGGGTCCGTCTTGAAGTACACTGGGTGCAAAACATAGTCGTTCTCACGTAGTTCTGTTTTAGGCGTGATAAACGCAGTAATCGGTGTGCGTTTCGATACGAAATGCTTCTCGTTCCTCGGAGGTCGAGGGCCTTTCATCTTGGCCTCTTCTTGTGTCTTTGGTAATTGTGATAGCAGTATAGCTTGTAGCGGAGAATGGACTTTGTTGTATTTTGTGTCGCCGGGTGCTTTGACGGGCCAGATGTGAGGGAACATGTCGGCTAACTCTTGAAGAGGTTCGGGCAAGTATTCCCGGCTGAGACTCTGGGGATTGAATCGATGAGATCTGTCTGGGAGGGGCAGGCCCTTTTTCCATCGTTCGAATTCTTCATCATGAGAATCTTTCTCGTTTTCCTTTTTCTCTGCAGTTTCCGCTGGAACTTCCGTCTTGTCATCCAGAGGTACCGAGCCGTTGAACATTCCAATTTCTAGTCCAGGGACCATAAGCACGACCACTTTTCTGACATGTCCAGAATGTTTCATCGAGATCCATTGCGGCGCAATTCCATCCGCAAAGCAGTACAGCAACAGACTCTGCAAATCTGCAATGCGAATCGAGGACTGCAGCCTGCCCTCGACATATGTCAAGGTGGGATATTTCGTCTTTTCTCCATTCTCGCCCCTCCGTCTTTTTTTATGAGATGCACCGGTCGATACGGTTCCCTTTTTTGTGGTCGATTCTTCGTCTTCGACTGTAGATGCAGGCGAGGCCGAGTCTCGTAATCGCGACAATGTCTGACCAATTCCGAGGCCGCTGGAGGGGGCCATTACAGGGTCGGCGTAGTCATCGGGATCGCGTTTTCGCTTTGCGCCATGAGGCATGGTCGCGATTGGCGTGTGAGTGGTTTTGAATTGCGAGAGCCCAAGTAAACGCTCTATCTGTCTGGAGAGGACGTGCGGAGTTGGAGTTGGAGCTGAAGCAATAATTTCAAAATTTAGGCAGGCCGCTGAGAACATCTACGACATGTGATTGGTCCATTCTCGCAAGAGTGGGACGCTCCGAGATAGGGGGATTAACATTATTCCGGTACTATCAACTCACTGTAATTTGACTGAAATATTACAATACACGCCGCTTTAAAGACGTCCAGTCATACACAGCCAATCCATCTTATAAGATTGATAAGCCACTCCTTTTCTCTCCACCTCAACACGCGAGCTATTACATTCACTTTTGAGTAATGCATAAATATCATGATATAGAAATGAGTAATCATAAATGCAGTAGTAACATTGCCTCGTCTTAGTTGTCACCACTGTTCGCTACCCTAAGCAAATTACTTGTAGATGATGGCGTCAACGCCGTAATAAATCTTTTCCGGCGCCGAGCGCTTTTTCTGTCACTCCGCGGGGGTCCTTGATCTTCCTTAATTGCTTCTTCTACAGACTTCTATATCTCCATTCTTCCTCCTCTCATTGCTTTCTGTAGTAGCCTGCAAACGACAATCCCCTCAAGGAGTTCTTTATCGGCAGTTTCGCCTCACAGATCGGTATCGCCTTTGGTGACCCCGCCATCCATCGCTTTTATATCGAGCAGCCAGAATACCACGGCAAAATGTCGACCCTTCAGGAAATCACCTCGGAATCTGAGTTCGCTCAACACCTCACCTCCCTCCCCCATTCAGCCCTTCTAGTCCTCTCGTTCCACACACCCTGGGCTGCACCATGCACTCAAATGCGCACAATCCTCAACACCCTCGCCGGAGGATACCCAGTCACATCGCCACCCACAATCTCCTTCGTTAGCGTAAACGCTGAAGAACTTCCCGATATCTCAGAAGAATACGACGTCACTGCAGTCCCATTCCTGGTGCTCATTCGCGACAAGAAGGTCCTTGAATCGATAAGCGGAAGCGACGCAGTCAAGGTTCGCAACGCCATTGAGCGTCATGCCGGTCAAGCCGCTTCATCTGTTCCAGGATCAAAGTCAACCATTCCTCCCGTTCTCAATGCGACTCCTCGCGAGCCAGCTGTCTCAGGCGCAGCTACAGATATCCCCGCCGCATCTGGCGCTGCACCAGCTGCCGCCGCACCCTCCGTTGCCGCCGCAGCAGTTGCCCCAGCCGCCTCCGCTGAAGAAACCAAAGAAGCCCTCTTTGCGCGTCTCGCCGAACTCGTTAAAGCCGCTCCAGTCATGCTCTTCATGAAGGGTACGCCTAGCGCGCCTGAATGCGGATTCAGTCGTCAGCTTGTCGGAATACTGCGCGAGAATGGAGTCAAATATGGATTTTTCAACATTTTGGCAGATGAGGATGTGCGTCAGGGTTTGAAGGAGTTTGCGGATTGGCCTACGTTTCCTCAGTTGTGGGTTCAGGGTGAGCTTGTTGGGGGTTTGGATATTGTAAGTCTTGCTCTTCTCTTCTTTTTGCTTGTCGGCCGGCTGGCTAATAAGATATCTTACCATACAGGTCAAAGAGGAACTCAGCTCAGACCCCGATTTCTTGAAAGCTTATGCCGTTCAACGGCCTACCGCTACGGCTTAGATAGATATTGCTTGAAAGATATAAAAGACAGTATACCCCGACGATCCGTTTTTAGTTGTACAATGAGATGAATGAATAAAATACTTCAAGTTTCACATTGCAAAGTTGTTATGCACTATGTACAATGATCCCCTCGTTCTCTCTACAACGTATTGTCAAACTCCCCAGCATTCCTCCTCAAAGTAAACATCTTACTATGCACAGCGTCCTCATCCACATACGCCCCTGCGAGCCACCTCTCTCCGCTCGTGGTATCAAACGCGCGCCGCGCATGCAGCACCCTTCTATTCTCAAAAATCACACACTGACCAGGCTCTAACTTGAGCTCAAAAATGCGTTCAGTGTCCTCGATTCTCTGCTCAAACTCGCGGATGGCGGCGAGATATTCTTTCATCTTTTTGGACCATGCGGGAGATTCGGATGCAGTGATGTGGTATGGCCCCTGGAAGGGAGGGGAGTAGTTGACATGAGTTAGTGTTCTATCGTCGGGGGAGATGGTGGTGTCTGGTACTTCGAGAACAGGTCTTGTAGTCCGATAGTAATTCTCCTTGTGGTCGTAATGATACGGGACTTTGTGAGACGACAATGTCTCCCACGATTTGCGATCCAGATCCCTCGCAGCGCCAAAGGCGTCTACAAACAGCGACTCTCCGCCTTTGCATGAGTTTTTGAGACAGTGCAGCAACTGGAATCCCGGCGGGTTGTGTACATATAGTAGATCCATGTGGAACCCCAGGTTGAGGTTCGTATATGCCACGTTCTTTGCTTTGGGATCATTGCGCACATCCCATGTTGAGCCGTAGAAGGTGTTACGCAGGGGACCCATTCGTGTCGCTATATTCGCCACCATTTCGCGTGAGTTCGGGATATTGTTTACAAACAACAGACCATAGAGGGATAATTTGTTGAGTGCTACTCGGAATAAGTCGTCATTGGACATCCAATCATTGTAATTAATCCAAGGCTGATCCCGTTCCATTTCTTTTCTGTCCCAGAATATTTGACGTTTGCCGGTTCCAACAGCATTATGGTGGAAATACGCCGCTGGATGTGTGATCTCGTCTGCCGTTAGTCGAGTCACATGTGTTTTGGCGTCGTAGCCTGGGATGTCCTTGTTCCAGGATATTTCCAGAAGCTCTTCTCCATTTGATGTAGAATCTTGAACCCATTGGATGTTGCGGGGAGCTATATCCTTGGGGATATCGCCCGTCCTGAAAGAGCGTTGTTTGGTCTGCGGATCAACGCAGCGGGGACATTGACATGCATCGCGCAGTTGGATGTAGTGAACGTCGAGATTCCGGTCAAGCGATTGATTCAAAGTAGTCACTGGAAGTTTTATCGCAGCCTTGTGTTGACCGATATGCTTCACGAGCCCTTTGTGGTCGTCGTTTGTGGGCGAGGCTTCATATCTAAATTGCCGAGGTTGTGAATAACATCTGATTCCCGTCGTCCAGGCTGGAATTGATCTTTTTGCTGAAGGGAGGACGGGCCTGGTTATTGTGGTAGAGGCCGATGATCGACCGATGGATACTCGAGGACGAAACATGATGCGATCAGTCAGTCACTCCGGGTTGTAGCAACAGCTGTTTGTGAGTGTTGACCCCTCCGCCATGGAGAGATGCAGAGATGGAGAAATGCGGAGAAAGAAGCGGCATCGATAAGGGTTAGGGTCCACAATTGCAACCCTAATCAAGGATACTGAGATTCACTCGGCGAATTAATCCCCTCGCTTGCACAACCCCCCGGCTTGAATTGTGCTGTTGGATAAAGTCGATTTGACCAACATGTTGCATCATCGGAACGGTATAAGCAGGAGCCATATCTGGATATGCCCAATTTCCTATTCAGGCCACAACTTAGGGAAAGGGCTTAGGGCAAGCTTCTCAACCCGGTAACGTGACGCCACCAATTTGATCAAAGAGCATTTTCATGGAGTACGATCACTCTTTTCTAATGTAAATTAAATTTTCTTCGACAAATCATGTCTATTACTCTTATCTTCCTATTGTGCAACTCTTGTATGGACGATGGATGGGCGGGAATTCGTAAATCCGAGCCGACCGGAAAGTCAGGCTGAAATGACTTTCTTCTCTTGAGTTTCATCTGAACTACATACATCAATCAACCTCGGTATATCATCTCCGGAGCACTTATACATATCAATATCAATATCAACTCTGTGGCTGTGGAATCATCGCGGCTCGATTACTCAAGATTCCACAAGTTGAAACCATCTGACCTAGCGTTGTTGTATAGATATATCGCTCTTCGATCAAACACGACATAAAAATGGGCGAAATCGGGGAGCATTACAGAGATCTAAGACAGTACCGCAAGAGAAAACGCGACGCTCAAATTGCGAAAGCCAATAAGAAAACAAAACGAAGTGACGAACCACCTCGTCGTCGCTGCTGGGACTGGATGGTCACAACTGGCAACTGCCACTATGCCAAGAACAGATCATCCTTCAAAGAGTACCGACGAGTCAGGAAATCAATTCCGAATGGTATTATAGAAGGAATCACAACATTCATCGCTGGTGTTGGAACGGTGGAGTTGAAAGTGCAGGCTTCTCGTGAAGAGGGGTCGCATGTACGAACTTTGGTGTTGGAGGATGTGCTTCATATCCCGGACGCTAAGTGTAATGGATTCTCTGCCGCAGTGTATCATACTATCCATGGCGGATCGACAAGGCTTGGTCGCGAACCCTCGGGTAGTGATGAAGAGTATCAGCCTCTTTGGTGCAGTGAAGAGTTCAAGGGGTTGAACAAGCTCGTATTGGCAGGTAATCCGCAGGGAGAGTCATATTTGGGAGATGGTGTCAAGATGCTCAGTATGTATATCGGAGATGAGGATCTTGAGGGGATTGTAGGTCCAAGAGGGGAACGTGAGGTCAGTCACGAAGACGGCGGAGACTGAGAAAAGACAACCGAAGAAAGGGATGGCGGCAAGGCGATGGGGAAAAGAGTAAGGAATGAAGATAAAACCCCCTCTCATCAACGTTGCTATGACTGGATGATTGTGAGTGGCAGCTGTCACTATGCTAAAGACAGGGAATCTTTCAGTACATATAGCCCTGTCAACGATGGGAACACTTTTGTCGCCGGAGTAGGCGACGTGGAATTTCAAGTCAAGAGCAGCCCCAAGAGAGGCTCTCTAAATAAGACTCTAAAGCTGGAAAATGTGCTCCATATCCCGGATGCTTGCTGCAATGGGTTCAACATCAACGCGTGGCTCATGGAAGGCGGGTCGGGTCAAATGCACCCGGACGGAACGAGAGGTTTCGATGAACAGGGTAATCCTTTATGGTACGCGGAGGACTATAAGGGTTTAGAAAGGGTGGTTTTGGCTGGGAATCCGCAGGGAAGATCGTATATTCCAGATGGGCCCAACCTTGGGGCTCTGAGCATGTATATCAACCCGGAAGACCTTCTGGGAGTCATTTCTAAAAGACCGCAACATTCCGACGAAGTCGTTATATCTCTTCCTACTGTCTTCCTCTCCGCTTAATTGGCGTTTGTTATAAACCTTGGGATATGAAGTCCCTACTTATTTTACAGTTATATTCAATTAAAGAACCCCGTTGACCGGTCTTTGCATCACTGTTTCCATTCCTCATCCCATGCATGGCATCCGTCATTTCAGGCTCAGGGCTCATAGTAGAGCCAGCCAAAGTGGCCAATGACGATGGCGCGGTAGCGGTCAAAGCGATTGCTGTTTTGGGAGGAACCGCCGCAAAAGATAGAGTGGTTGAAGAAGGGGGAGACAAGCCGAGGGAGATGGCGCAACCCGCCGCAGAAGACGAACTGATTGCAGATGTTTGAATGGGTGGAGTAAGATGCCCGGGGAAAGATCAATCATACCTAGGCGCGTATATGGGGAGCAGTGTCTTCGCTCCTCCGCCTGTGTACACCACTCTTCATAGGTGCGCCCGCCCGCTGTGAAGACACTGGGAGTACATGCAGGGTGCGGGGACAGCTGCGAGGTTTGTGCAGAGTGTCGTTGTGGCGAGAATCAGGGTGGTTTCGGTGATGGTATCAGTGACGGTGCTGGCGTATGTTGACGTGATAGTCACCACCGATGAGCTGGATGCAGAGGATGCTGGAATTGCAAGGATTGATGGGATTAAGGTAGTAAGCGGAGCCTCTCGGATTAATGAGCGTTTCGAGGTGTAGTCTAATAACGAAGGTGTAAATAGAATGTATAGATAAGTATTGAACAAGGGGAGAACAAAATTGAGCACAAAGTGTTTTTGTATATAAGAGATAGAAGAGGCAAACTCTATATTGAAGATGGAATTTAGGTAGCCCTAAGCTGAACAAAATTAGGGACAAAACGGGCCTGTTGGCTTTCGTGTTTTCTCGTAGTTTGCCATCGTCATAGTCCACACGATATTCTTGTTCCATTTTCACATGTGATGCAACAAGGGTAGATTGATGGTGGCACTACGGACTGAAATTATTGCTTCTTAGGTAGTTCTATAATTGCTGACTTGCTAACTCAGGTTCTGTACGGATCACGGAGTACTACCTATCATAGTGAATTCAGCTAAGTGGAAATCTGAAGTTGGAGCTACATTCAAGGTTCATTTGGTGATATTGTCGATACAGATCATTTGAGACCTCTGTGAGCCTGACTGCGAGAGACCTAAAATACCAGCAGGCAAACCGCCCAGCTATACCTACCCAAGTTACGGAGCGCCCAAAGTACACTTGACTGATCGAAGCCAATGCAATTCTTCCGATTCGAAAATCGTCCCCGTAGCATATTTCCAAAATCATTCTGTTCTCTGACGCTTAATTGCCCGTGGACTGATCAAGACAACATCCATAGATGAGGTGTCGCCCAATTCCCTGCCCTGAAATTGCTCAGTAATGCCACGGACGCCTCTGGCAACTATTTTCGCTACCATGGGAGGAACAGCATGTGAGAAATATTGATATGATCCCCTAGGTCCGTCATAAAAAACAAAATCGTCTGGAAATCCAAAAATGCGAGCCATTTCCCTGACTGTGAGTAAATCATTACGGACTGGTTGGTAGTAATGATCAGATATAGTGTTCATGAAAATACAATTGAGTTGTTCGAAACTTACTTGGATGGAGATAAGATGGATTGCGAAACAATGGGATCTTGAGCGCCATTGTCGAGCTCATTTCAATGGGCTGGGTGACGCCAGGTATTGCTGGATTGTTAGTGTCGTGATTGTAGATCGTTTCATTTTCAGTGAAGGGCATTTTGCATTTGAAGCTGCATTGACCCTCACGGTTTGGAAGATTTGCCCGTGGATTTTGAAATGCAAGGCCTCTGATGATATCCCCAATGGTTGTTTGCATCGTTTCCGACTGGTCCCAAACCCATTGAGGGGCTACACAAACAGGTGAGGCCAAAATGACGATGAAGATCTTATCAACTAAGATCCCATAAGTCGGTAACTGCACCTTCTGAATGTGGACGGAGTATCGGTTTCCAAGAAGTGAGTAAACGGTCTGCATGAAGATTGGGAGGACATCAGGATTAAGGGCTGCTTCCGGCAATACGCAAACCAAAAAGTCAAAGGGGTTATGAACTGGTTCAAAATTGCTCAGGATGTGCTGCACTGTCTGTAATGCTTGCAGAATATGATTGAACACGGGCTTGGTGTCTTCGCCCTTCCTGATGTTGTCGGATCCACACTGCGAATGAGATGATCCGATAATAGCCACCTTCGCCGTTCCAGGTTTCAGCCAGCTGGGTTGTGCTAGTTGCCCGTTGGTGATTTGCGCAAGCACATCATTTTGCGTCCCGTCGTACACCTCTGCCGATGAGTATCTTGTCTAAGACCCATAAGACACATATTAGCTCGAGCAATGAAGAAGAAATGCGCTTTGAGTAACTCACCTTCCAAGTCATATCATGCACGGTACTAAATCCAACGCCAGCAGCAACTTCAAAACCCTCCTGTGAGAATCCTTCCGCAAGCCCAACAACCGACGGCGAAAAGTCAATGATCACAGGCTTGGCTAGTGGATAATAACGAGGAACCTTCCAGCGTTCGTGGTATCTGAGGAGATTTGACCCTAGAGGTGTGATACAGGCAGGTTGGTTACCGACTTTGCTACGAATAGCGAATCGGCAATAAAATCCACTGGCATCAAGATCTGTAAAAAAAAAAAAGGTTATTTCAGCAACTCCATTCGTTGGGGAAGACGCGGACAGAGCCATAATCATACCTGCAGGAGCGTGAGCTACGGACTGCACTGGCTCTGCATAAGGTGCCGGCTCGAACTCAAGGTTTCTAGCTTCGATTATTTGACTCGTAGGAATCAACTCAGCATCCTGACGTTTTCCCATAGTGTCGAAGTCGGTAAATTGAAGAAGCAGCTCTTTCCTGTTGACAGGACCAAATAGTTGTACTGCCGAGGAGTGCAGATGAAACGACTCTAGAAACGAGTAGCGAGAGGCCAATAAGTAGACCTGAGGTTTTTCGTCTTCGTGTTGTTTGTAAAGAATGCGATGTATGAATGCAACGGATTCGGTTGTCTCTCCTGTTGCCATTTCTGGGCGCCATTTGATCTGTACATACTCATTGATCGTGAAAACATAGCCATTCAAATCTGGGGATGCAAAATATGCAATGTGGGGTAGATCGAGTACCTAAAAAAAATTCAAAATTAGTATAGGCAAATAGGTGAAATTAGGAGATGTTGAAAAGAACTTGCTCGTATATCGCGTGAGGAGAAGAGCCTATCATAGGTAGATTGTGTATCTTCCTTTTCCCAATTTAACCATCTCGTTTCTTGTTCCTGTTCCCATTGAGCATGGGGGTTTTGGATCGTAGTTTGACTGTGTTGATGTCGTTCTCCCTGTTCCTCGCTCTCATTGTTATGTTGTACTATATCATGGCGTAGGTCTTCCTGCAAAATGACTTGACGCTCTCCGTGATTCTGTGTGGGTTGTGTAGATATGGTAGGTTTCTCAGCAAGAGGCTGATCTGCTTCCGGCGGTATTCCATAGAATGAAAGTTCTTTCTCTTCGGCTACCATAGGAAAATACCGTTCATGTGGATCTAACTCAGAGAAGACAGCTCGTCGAACTAGATGAGAAACCATTGCACGGCGACATCCACACCTCTCATCAATTTCGTTCAAGATCAATCCGGTCCCATTTGTCATAGCTATATCATTATCCCCGACCTCGTATTAGGCATTAGGAAATCCTACCGAGGAATAAATGACTAGGAAGGGAATGTACTCACCCCGTTGGAGAGGTGTATGCAAAAGTTCTGATCTCATTTGGGAGCATGTTCGTTCTCGATGAAGCGTCACAGAATAGATACCGTTGTTTAGGACCTGTCGAACTCGTTCACTTTCATTATCTGCCCACGAAACAACCAACCCCCGTGGCTCATCTGAGTGTTGAACTGAAATATCGCGAGGCATCTGTTGGAGATTCTCTCGCACTTGGATCCGCATAGACTTGATGAACCTCGAAGCAGCATCCGGGTTGCAATCAAATGTTTCAACGATTTCGATGACTGCCAAATCGCATAGTTCCTCAATAACATGGTCACACAAGAAGATGGAATCGTGTAGCTGTATGTCATGCAACATGAATGCTCGACAAGGTGTTGTTTCGTGTACTTTGCTGAAGTAGAGCCATTTCTCATGAACCTTCAGGAGCTGCTTTTGCTTGTCAAATAACATCTCAACCTCTGTTTCTGCACCGGTAACATATTCCACTTGAACTCGTTGGGTTCTAGCATGGAGTGCCAAGCAAGCACTTAAGCCACGCTGGATGTTGATAGAGAATAGCGTTGATGGTTCATCAGATGCAGACGAGTTCCTGAATAAGTGGTTTTGCTCTTCGCGCGGTTTCCGAATAAATCCATATTTGGAAAGAATTCTCCATAGCTTGTTTGATAATGGAGCTGGCTGTCGCTTGAGACTTTTCTTGATAATATCAATGTCGGGGTTGCTTTCTTCTCTATCGTAATAGAACTTGCCGACTCCCTGACTCTTCAGTCGTTCCCAGATCGCTAGTGCGGTTCTTCGCGATATGAGACGCTCTGCATGGTTAACATCAACGCAATCATGATGTTCTTGGAGGAGGCTGATATATCGCTGTAAGACCTTGTCACCACAAGTCTCTATCGCATGTTCCCAAATATGCATCAACGTTTGCGATTCCTCGTCTTCGTCTTTCAATCGCTCTCGGTCACGGTTGATTTGGCCACGAAGCAGGTTATAGCCAGCGTGCTGTGTCTTGATAGTAGATCCACCACTTGGTAGCAAAAGGCCCTTGAGATACATCTGGCCTGCGTATTTTTCATCCAAGATAAGATCCCCCTGTGGTGTTTCAATAATATCGGTAGGGTCTTTTGGACGTTGGACATCCAAGGAGACCTTAAGCCAAGTCCTGAATTCCTCTTCGGAAATTGCTTTCCCATCTCTCCCTTTATCAATGACGATGGAGACATCAGTTGCTGGATCAGCATTCAGGTCCCCAGGAATTTTATTCACAGCGTCTAGCTGAGTGGGCGGGACTGGGGTCAGTTTGCAGAAAAAGATTGACTTTGTTGGTCCTCGAAAACCGAAAGTCCAGTTGTACTTTGATGATGTAATTCGTACTCGACGTTGCTCTCGACGTAGCACCAAAGCAGCAAGCTTGAGGCCTTCGCCATGCGTTCCTGCCATGGTATTATTACCACGCTTTGTGCTGCTACCCAGTTCGAGATTACGACGCTCCAACTTTGTCTGGAAATTCGTAATTTTCACACTGCCTTCTTTTCGCTTGAACCAAATATACCCGAGTAACTCCCTGTTCAAACCAATTGGATGATAGACGAGGATTTGGATTCCAGCTGTCAATTCTACCACCTCAGTCTTGAATGAGCGTTGGTTGAGCTTGAATGTGGAAATTATTGCATCCTTCCTGTATATTAATTGTCGTCAGCAATTTCCAAGCTGAATCCAAAAACAGTAGAAATCCGCACCAGTTCTGATACAGTTCCCTAAAAGCATCCTGCTGCGACCAGCTGGGAACATAGTTCCTGGTAAGCCCCAACGTGTGAGTCGTTGGTTTGAGTTCATCACGATCACTACCATCCTCTTGTCGCAAAAAAATCTCCGATCCTGGATTGTGAATAAATCCTGGAGCCATATTGCTTGTATGAACAACAGATCCAGGTGTTGACGGAGATGCTGGGAGCGTGGGCCTTCTGAATGTGGTTCGGTCTTCGTTCTAGGTGTACGAAGATACAATTGAAGAGTAGGACTTCTCACCCCAAGATCGACGGCATCCGAAATTTGTGGTGAGTTTTCAGTTTGCAAATAGAGTCGGCCCAGCTTTGTTTGACAGAGTAGTCAAGGGTAGAAACGATCGTGGGATGAAGTGAGGAGTTGTTAGGGATCAAACGAGTGGTTTCCCAAAAAGGTCTTCGAGTCGTCGTCTCTGGCAAGGTCAAGAGATGATTCGAGGGGGCCTTCCAAAAGAAATGAAGATATGTCAAAGGTGAGAAGAGGTCAGAGAGGTGAAGAAGGTAAAAAGAGAGAATGAGATGAATATGAAAAAGAGAGAAGTGATTGAAGAAGAGATAAAACGTGAAGAAGGAGGGGCAGGCAGAGACAAGGGGCTCTCATCAGTCAGAAGTTGTTCACTTTGTTTGTCGAAGAAGCCAAACATCCCAATCGGGAAGGAGGCTACCTGATCGGGAAGCCGACACGTGATTGGTCGGCAGCTACGTAATCTCCGATGCAGCTAAGCACGATAAGCAAGAAAATAATCTCATCCAGGATTACTTTCTCGTCGATTTGCCATCCTTCAACATTCTCCTGTTTTTCGTTGTTGTTTCTCTCGCTTAGTATAGTCTGATAATCTGAAATAATCATCTGCGCTCTGTCAATTGCCATTGGATGTATGTCTTCCGGCGGCGAACGGCTCAAAGATGAAGGCACGCGGACGCAGGTCGTCATCGCCGGAGGCATAGCCGGACTTGTCTCGAGGTACTTCTCTCTCTCCTATTGACTTATTATGATTGCTAAACAGTATCAATTTGCAGGTTCTGCGTCGCCCCCCTCGACGTCGTCAAAATCCGTCTCCAGCTACAAATCCACTCCCTATCCGATCCAACCTCACACTATGGCATCAAGGGCCCAGTCTACAAAGGCACGTTGCGGACGATGCAGGCCATCGTCAGGGAAGAGGGGATAGCCGTACACTACCCCACACCAACAACTTCATCGCCTCAACAGAAATGAAGATTAATGAATCGCAGGGCCTATGGAAAGGCAACATCTCCGCCGAACTCCTCTACGTCTGCTACGGCGGTCTCCAATTCGCAACATACCGCACAACAACCCAACTCCTCCAAGAACTACCCACCCGACTCCCGCCCACAGCCGAATCTTTTGTGTCTGGTGCTGTGGCCGGCGGTATTGCAACGGCGACTACATACCCGCTCGATTTGCTGCGTACCCGTTTCGCAGCGCAGGGAAACGAGAAGATATATGCTTCGATTATAGACTCCATTCGCGATATAAACCGTACAGAAGGGCCGAGGGGTTTCTTTCGTGGTTGTTCTGCGGCTGTGGCGCAGATAGTGCCGTATATGGGCATCTTCTTTGCGACGTATGAAACGCTTCGATTACAGCTGGGAGAAATGTCGTCTCTGTTACCATTCGGATCTAGCGATGCCGCGGCCGGCGTATTGGCAAGCGTAATCGCTAAAACAGGCGTGTTCCCACTCGATCTCGTACGCAAAAGACTACAAGTCCAAGGTCCGCATCGGGCGAGATATGTGCATACGAATATTCCAGAGTATCATGGTGTCGTGAGGACGATACTTGTCATTCTGAGCACGCAAGGGGTGAGAGGGTTGTATCGTGGGTTGACGGTTAGTTTGATCAAGGCTGCGCCTGCGAGTGCGGTTACGATGTGGACGTATGAGAGGGTTTTGAATGTTATGCGTGCGAGGGAGTAGATATTTTTACTGGGTTGATTAGATTTTTTTGGTGTTGTTATTAGATGGCGGGATAGACTTGTATTGGGTAGATGGCGCCGGCGGAGTCTGGTGTACGATATCATTCCTACTATTTTCAATCTTTACACTCATAGCACGTTTTGGAGTATAAAAGAATGGATTATTGGTTGCGAATCATATTTCCTTCTCATTGAAATCTTTCCTCCAATGATCGAAAGATATCAAGCTAATAAAGACAGGATTTGTCCCAAGAAACTAGTAAACAGGGGGATATGTGCGACACCATGTTCTGTTCAATCTAATCTAATAGACAGACAGAAGGTGCAAGGATAATTATCTGACAGAAAAGTAAAAGACGACGGGTTACCGGCTTAGTACTCGGCATCACCTTCGACGTCCTCCTCAATACCGTCGCTAGCAACCTCCTCGTAGTCCTTCTCGAGGGCAGCCAAGTCCTCACGGGCCTCGGAGAATTCACCCTCCTCCATACCTTCGCCAACGTACCAGTGGACGAAAGCACGCTTAGAGTACATGAGATCGAACTTGTGGTCGAGACGGTTCCAGGCCTCAGCAATGGCGGTGGTGTTGGACAACATGCTGACGGAGCGGTCGACGGGGGCCAACTCGCCACCAGGGACGCGCATGGGCTTCTGGTAGTTGATTCCGAGCTTGAAGCCGGTGGGGCACCATTCAACGAGGTTGAAGGAGGCCTTGGCCTTGACGGAGGCAATGGCTTGGCTGCAGTCACGGGGAACGACATCACCGCGGTAGAGAAGAGCGACAGCCATGTACTTTCCGTTGCGGGGGTCACAGACAACCATCTGGTTGTTTGGCTCGAAGCACTGGAAGGTGAGGTCGCTGACCTTGAAGCTCTCGTGAGAGCTGCGGTTGGCAGAGACCACAGGGGCGTAGGAGATAAGAGGGTAGTGGATACGAGGATAAGGCACCAAGTTGGTCTGGAACTCGTTCAAATCAACGTTAAGGGCACCGTCGAAGCGGAGAGAGGAGGTGATGGAGCTGACGACCTGGGCGATCAGGCGATTCAAGTGCTCGTAGCTGGGACGGGGGATATCCAAGTTACGACGGCAAATGTCGTAGACAGCTTCGTTGTCGACCAGGAAAGTGCAGTCGGAGTTCTCAATAGTGCTGTGGGTGGAGAGAACGGCGTTGTAGGGCTCGACGACGGCAGTCGAGACACGGGGAGATGGGTAGACGGAGAACTCGAGCTTGCACTTCTTGGCGTAGTCAGTAGCAAGGCGTTCGAGAAGAAGAGCACCGAAACCGGATCCAGTACCACCGCCGAAAGAGTGGAAGATCAAGAAACCTTGAAGGGAGGAGCAGTTGTCTATTATAAAATGAGTAACTATTCTCCAACTGCTTAGGGGGCGTACCTACCGGTAATGCGGCGAATGCGGTCAACGACATTGTCGACCAATTCCTTTCCAATGGTGTAGTGACCACGAGCGTCTATTCTCTATTAATCACAGTATCCACACGGTTGATCGATTTCGACGTACAGTTGTTGGCGGCATCCTCCTTGCCACTGATCAACATCTCAGGGTGAAAGAGAGAACGGTAGTCACCGGTGCGGATTTCGTCAATGGGCTTGAAGACAAGTTAGTTGTCAATTCTTATCGCCGATCTTAGAAAGTTTCGAATATACGTACAGAAGGGTCCAAGTCGACAAAGATGGAGCGAGGAACATATTTGCCGCCGCTGGTCTCAGTGAAGAAAGTGTCGTAGGCACCAGCATCGCCAGCATTCTCGGCAGCCTCTGCGTCGATTGTTCCATCGGGCTTGAGACCGTGCTCAAGGAGATAACTGTATGTGTGGCATTGTTGTTAGATTTTGCTCAACAGCTCGAAATTGTCAATGGCGCGACGGAGGGAGAATGGCGGTGAGGACGTACAGCTCCCAAGCACTGTTACCCAGCTGGGTACCAGCCTGGCCGATGTGAAGATGGCAAATCTAGGTAACACGAGTTAGTTATAAGCTTCGCATAGTTGTTATCGAAGAAGCAAAATATCAAATCCATAGGTGGTAGCCTCGTGTTGACTCCATCCTCAATATTTGGATGGTTCAGGGGACGGGGATAGTGGGGGAGTAAACAAAGGCTCGCAACACAACACTACACAGTAAACAACGTACCTCACCACGCATTGTGACTAATGGAAGATGGATGAAGATATAAAAGAGAAGACAAGACCCAAAGTAACCTGTACGCGAGCAGGACAAGCAACAGGAGACAAAAAAAAGAGGTTGAACTGTCGATTGAGTCGTGGAGGAGTCGCTGGAGGAAGGAGTCCGTGCTGGGTCGATCGACTAGACCGGCTGGGATGAACTCAGTGCAGCCAATCAGCGTGCCCGGTGACGGAGCTTGTTGCACTAGCTCCCTTTAGGTATAGAGCGGACATCGATTGTCCAATCAGAGCCGCGATTGCGTTTCCACTGGCCTGAGGCCCCACCAGGCAACTGTCGGCCTCAGGCTTCCGGGTTAACTACTCTACATAGTATTTTCTTATATTGATCTATTCTACATCTCAACCTCTGTTATGCGTGATTATTTGTTCTAGCTACAAGATAATCTAAGACTCAGTCTAGAGTCGAATTACCAACGTCATCCGGCTCAAGCAGCAACATCCTCCAAATGATCCGCGTTAGCCTTCGTACCCAAATGTCTGCATGACAAGTGCATTTCCACCAACCTGTCTTCTCGCCTGTCCAACAGTCATCTTATTATCTTGACCTTCTGAGTACACCTCGAAGAGGCGGCCAATATGCTCGGGAGATAAGTAGGATGGCGTTAAATTAAAGATATGTGGATTATAGAAATTGCTGAAAATATCAAACTTCCATTCTTGGTTAACTTTATAGCAATAATTCAAATCTGCTTAAAAGCCATCTACGGTCCGCCAAATCATCTGGATGTCATTATTTGCCCCATCTGCCTCTTTCACTTCACCCAATCTCCCGAAAGCCGCAATATCAATCTTGAAAATCATCTAGATAGTGTCATGTCCCTGCTGTACCAATTGAGTGCAAGCTCCGAAAACTCTCGACCTCCGAGTGCTTATTCAACTGCATACATACAGATTCTTGAGTTTATTAATTCTAGCTAGAAGCGCTCTGGGGTGACGAACGGGTTCAGACCTGTTTCCCAGGTTGCCTGTGAGATTCCATCAAATGTAACCACTTTTGCCCAGTGTACTTGGCCTGCAAAGTCTCGGGCCTTGCAGAACACAGTCCATTCCCATTCGGCCAACTCCTGGACGAAATCCACAATATCTGCCTCAAAATCTGCGATCGCATCCTGGTATGCTCTTGAGTAATTCTCCCATTTTGCCTTGGCCATGAGGCGAATGTCGTGCTGACTATATGATAGTGTCACGCCATCACCAAATTTGACGGATAAACCAGACGAATCTCGTAGACGGATGCCATCTGCTGTTGCAATGGCATATATTTGAGTTCCTGGGACAGGATGGCGCATATTATTTTCAGAATAGTTTTGGACATCCTCCCTGACCACACCGACAGGAAACTTCTTTAGGCGGTGGTATTTGCTGCCGTTAAACACTGGCTCAGTTGGCGGTAGAGGAAGAGTGAAAGGTAGATCTTTGAGAAAAAAGCGAAGATCTTCCTTCAGGAAATGGAATGTCAGGGGATCGTCGATCATGGCCCCCGAAGTAAGTTTCAATTCCAATCTTCAATGACTTCTCGGGCTCGATGCTCTCGTAGCTATCGATGGAAATTGGTAAGTGTTCATTGTCTTCCAGCATAGCCTCCGGAGCATCAATAATGGTGTCTCGGCCCTCGTCTTCGCCTTCATCATTTTCAAGTTCGCGCAGACGCCCATGGACTCGCTTGATAAATTCCTTAAGCTCTGCCCGGCCATGATTAGAACAGAGCTCCTGGTATGTAATTTTATTGTGGAAGATGTCGACCAGAAGATCATCGCTGGCATGCAATGACTGGATAATGAGATCGCGTTTTACTTCGTAGTCACTGGGACGATTGGGGAGATCTAAATGATCGACGTCCGCTCCATATTCTTCGGCCCATTGGAGAGTATTCTCGATCACTTTTTTGTAATCCTCCGGGCGCTGTTCTTTGATCTCAGCGTAACTCATATGCCACGCAATCACAACGTCGATAGCCTCGTCAATGTCTTGCGTTGTTGCAAGCGCTTCTAGGCCTTGTTGAAAGGTTTCGTACGGCACGGTTGTCGAGAATGGCCTTGGCCGTATCGAGTTACATGTTAGTAGTGCCACGAAAGGTATTATTCCTGGTATTCCATACCTTATTTTCAGTGTTGTAGAGAGTCTTTTGTAGGCAGTATATGAAGAAGGTTATTGGAAGATGAGGATAGTATTGAAGAGGTGAGAGAATTAGAAGTGAAGTGGTGTAAGAAGTGTGAGAGGGAGAATGAGCGGGAGAATTGAGAGAAGAGTAAGAGACTTTATGGGATTGAGAAGAGTGGTGAGAAAGTGAGATAATTTTGAGGACTGAGAAATTCGTAAGAGTAAGAAAAGTAGGGGAAAAGTGAGGTAAATCAAAGAATTGGGAGGATTGGAAGGAGTAAGAAGGATACCTAGGTGGTGATGAGTGAAGCAATTAAGAAGAGAGAGGATTCAGTGAACTAAGAGGATTTAGAACAGTAAGAAGAATGAGAAAGCCAAGAGACAGAATGGAATGAAGGCTATAGGGTTAAAGAATTAAGAAATGAGAGAGAGGAGATAGAAAGGAATGGTGGATATGTTAGAGATCGAGCCAGTTATCGAAGTGCTTCATTTGACACACCATTCCTGGGCACCGTCAAAAAGCTCGCCATTTACCGCACACTCTCTCTTTTGAAAACCGCCACTCGGCACTTCCGGCACGAACTGGAGTAACGATAGGTCATCCGTCAATAGAGAAGTATCAAATTCAGGCAGTAGAGATGAAAGTATTTCTGCCGGGCCTTCCTGACTAGCCTCAGAAGCACCAGAAAGTACAACAGTTCCACAGAAAAAGCAATCGAGTTTGTCGGCTACCGCTTTGGTAATTGCTACTATAGCACCCCGAGTCGGCCAATAGCTTCTGAATCCTTTCGGTCCCTCTTGGTATTCCAGCGGCCATTTCTCGATGATGATTCCGATCTTAGTAGCATCAAATTCAGATAGGATGTCAGTCCAATACTTCGGCGGTCTCTCATCACGGAGCCAGATACAGCTGGACGCTTTGAGGGTAATAGCTTTATCTTCGTCTCTGAATGTGAATTCGGGCAGCTGATAACCGTCGACGGGTTTGATAGGGAGATTAGTAGCAGAGAAAGTTACGCCTGCGAGACGAATGTGCCATCCTGCGCTATCGACGGGCGCAAGAGGATTGTCGGCTGGAATTGCTTCGGGTTCTCCTCTGTAGAAATACTTGCGTAACGCCCAGCCAATTGGGGGTTCTCGCTTGCCGATTCGAGGTTCCAAGAAAAAAAGCGCCTTCTCGGGGAATAGCCCTTGGCCTATTATAAACTCCTCTCTTCTCTTTTGTAAGTCCTTGGTGGCGGTTATTCTGTGTAATGCTGTCTGGTCTGTTAGAAGGAGAGTGGCTAGGCAGTATGGCTCATCTGCATCCCTGCTAGTTGTTCTCCACTGGGCTAGAGCATATATTTCGCGAATTCGTTGCTCCTTCGACATCTCGCGGAAAGCACGAATCCGAGCGTATGGCTTGATAGCCTGCGCTCGGAGCCTTCGGTGAACTGAAAATCGGTCTCCATGGCCTTTATATGGCGGTACTTGAGATTCAATATTGATAGCCCCATCTTGGAACTGAAAATAGACCTTGTTGGCAAGTACCCCTTCCTGGAGGGTCCACAATCTTCTGAACCAGCCAGTAGTGCTGGCCCTCATGAGGACTTCCTCGGAAGAAGCGTGGCAAGAGTGATATTCAAGCTCTGCGTTGAGCACCAGAATTACCTGTGCTCGCATGTAGATCTCAGCCATACTTCTAATAGCTGTCTTTCTGACATGGTACAGATCATCCCTCACGGGAATACAGAGAGTATCCATCCAGAAGTGGAGATTAGCAGATTCCAAGCCCGCCATTCTCCTTCCTAGATTGAGATTGTTCACTCTACTTTGTAGCCGTGTAAGTTGACAAGTTGGTAATGCGCATTTACGTGGATTACCAAGGCCGTCAGCGTAGACATGCGATATTGCCACGTAGCTGGCTTCATAGTCACTGCTTCGTGTCTCCAAGTATGCTGCACCTGAATCGTCTATAGATATGGAAATCAGAGGCAGTCGATCCCCTTGGATCACTTCTTCGAGCCAATTCTGATCCATTTCGATAGCAACACAATCTCTTTGGCAGCCTGGCACATGTGCTGGCTCGTAGTCACTTTCGCTAACGTTAAGCGCCATACAGGTGAACCGTCCCATGAAAGAAGACTTGCATTGGGAATGGTCTCTGATGATATCTCTTTTTCCGAGAAGATATGCATAGTAGAGCTCTAAACTGGATGTTGAACCAAGTCCCCCCATTTTGAAAAGTTCAATATCGCTTGAGCACCAACCTTGATCTTGCAGCTGAGTCTCAATAAAGTCAACTGGAAATCCGGTGACGAACTCGCTATTATTCAATGGCGAGGGATCATCATCTTTTCGAAAAATATGCATTGTAGCATGAAAAAGAGTGGCATGGAGGATTGAAAGCGACAATTGGACCTCTGGTGGCAGAGGTGAGGGTGCTTCACCTGGTGGGCTTTCTGTGGCTACTTTGAAGTAGATGTCGACTTCTCTAAAAAGCTGTGTAATGCAGCGGAATCTCTCTTCTTTCGCAGTGTCAGAGAGACTATTAATCTCATCTTGCCAATTGTCAATATACTTGCAGAGACTTTGTCGTGATAAACTTTTGACCGTCAATTTCTCGAATGAAATCACCCGTCAACACGGTCGTCTTCAGGACTTCCGACATAAACCCGAAGAAGAGCCATGCCTGCAAGAAAGAGGCTGCTCTCAAAGGATCTTCAACCCCATTCTGTCTGAAATTTCGTTGGATTATGTCGGAAGGATCCCAACCCTGTCTCTCAGGAAAGGAATAAAAAGCTTTACCGTCATACTCATACACATATCCCTCGTCAAGTAGGTAGGGGACGCGTATATGCTCGCGCACTGGACGCTGAAGGTTTGGGATGTGGTCCATGAGCGTGTGGGGTTTACCAATATACTTAGGGATGACGCCAGATTAGGCATCAACGAGGACTCCAACCCTCGGTTTTTGTATAACGTGTATAGTGATATGAATTAGGAAATAACTAGGTAGGTAGTATGGAAGATTGTCAGCATAAAGTGATTAAGGCAAGGAGCGCTCGTTGGGAACAGCCGACCAGGTAATCTAACGTGGTGGGTAGCGAGTGCCAACTGACGAGGGACTCGGATTAAATGTGATGAAGTCAGTTGTTCGAGATGAACTCTGACTATGTCAGTAAATCAGTCGTTGACTACGCAATAGGCTATTCCATATAGAGAAAGGAAGATTGAATAGGCGAAATGTGATTTGGGAGTCCAAGTATGATATCTCCTGGAAATTTTTGTAGACCATTGTAGACAATGTCAGC
The DNA here is from genome assembly GCA_038993655.1 of Talaromyces verruculosus. Taxonomy (NCBI): domain Eukaryota; kingdom Fungi; phylum Ascomycota; class Eurotiomycetes; order Eurotiales; family Trichocomaceae; genus Talaromyces; species Talaromyces verruculosus. Next base: position 247,156 of record JBBVQN010000014.1, read on the forward strand.
TATATTTGTGTTGGTTATTCTGTTGATGCATTCATGTACCGTTAGATTGACTGGATCATCGCTACAACTACTACCGGTATTGGTAGGACTTCTTTCGTAGTTTCGTGAATTCCAGCTTTGCCCTAAACTTTAACTAGAACTCGATGAACAGATAAATACGCTCAAGTAAAGTCAATATCGCAAAGCCAAAATACAGAAATAAAAGTACATAGAGTATTACCAAAGGGGAGACATAATGTAAAGACATGCAATAAGCACAATCAAAATGGGAAGGCACCAGAGAAGCTTCCATATGAACGAAGCCAACCACAGGAGTTCAACTAACTCGGGAACCTCACCTAGTCTACTGGGATGTATGAGCCCAAACCTGCACGAGCATAGAGCGCTTGGATAAGGCCCCCAGGTTGCGGGACAAACGAATGTAAACAACACGGACATTTTGCTTCACGTGCATTACCAGAAAAACCCAGACTAACGAGATGTTTTGGCAGAGCGGGCACGTTGCCTCAAGTTCAAGTAGACTTGGAAACTGAGCTGTATAAGTGCGGAGTTTCTCGTCCGCTCTTTTGTCGTATGCCGCTCTCTCGCTTGGAGTTAGGTCGCTCTCATACCAGAAAACATCATAGAAGCACACTGGAGCTAACCTATCCCGCTTGTTCATCTCGAGTACTGCAGGACTTTACACACGAAAGCTCCCATTGGTGCCCCAGTCACTGCCCCAAGAGTTGAGAAATGATAAAGAATGAGGGTCACAGGCGTATAAGACAACGGCGTGTCCGCCACCATCAGAGCCCTGGAGGTACTGTCGCATGTCTGCCTCGGTGAGCGTTGGCCGGCGTGAGTTTGGTTGCTCGAAATGTCGGCAGAACTTCGTCCAGCCCCCCTCTGAGAGGCGAAATGTGGTGAGTACGGGACGACGGTGCAATACTGCCTGTCGAGCCCCTATTTCGTCCACAGCTCGATAGCGTAGGCGATACCATTGCACTGCTGTTTCTAGTACTTCTTCACTGGCACGTCCGTGCTCACCAGGGGGGAATTGGAGCATAATTCTATTTCGTATTTCTGTTATAGTCGGGCAGGGTTTTTTGCGCTCTATGCGTAACAGAGCCATGTGAATAACGGCGGCGATGTCGTGCGCATAGCAAGTTTCAGAGTCACCCTGGTTTGATGGGTTATTGCAAGTAACAATATGACTATCATTGATGTACTCATCAAGACTTAGACAGCCTATAATGTCCAAAAGAGCGTCCGATGACCCACGATGCGCCGAGACGAGCAACGAGCAGAATTCATCAACAGCGGACCTGGTACAAACGGAGACATATAAGGCAACCTTCCCAGAGGGCGGAAATTGCCAACCGACCGACATTAAAACCGGGATAGGGTGGTTGTTAGTAGATACTTTGGACGCTATGTTGAAAAGTGTATCTTGACCCCTACTCCAAGACTTGTCCCGTTGATCGTATAGACGTCGTTGAGCAATCTCTTGATTGCTTGTTAGGTACACACCTGCCACGACGACATCTTCTGAATCTAGATCAGAAGCAATTTGGCTCGGATCACCATCAGTTTCCTGGCCATCTGACATCAGAACGAGGACTCTGTGGTCAGAGTCGGGGCGTGCGCGAAACGCAGACAAGGATCGGTACAAAGCATCGCACATTGGAGATGGACCCGGATAAGCGTCCACGAGCTCCCATGTAATGGCATTAAAGTTCTTGCAGCAATCGTACCACATCACCCACTGGTCGAGGTACAAGATCCACGAAGTCTTCAAACCACTCCCTGCAAATTTGGCGCGCGAGTTGGAGGCCCTGCGAAGAGTCTACTCCATGGTCCTCGTATATGTCGCCACCAATCTTTGTGCCGACTCCCAGAACAACAGCAGCTAGGAGACCTAATACACCACCCGTCGCCAAACCACCCACGATCATGCCTGAGCCAAGTCCAAACGTTGCCCGATTCTTCGTCTCATGCAAGTTCCGAGTCTCATCTGCACTTGGTATTGCATCAATGAACTCAGATATCCGCTCCGGGTGTCGACGAAGGCACCCGTACACAATACGTGCCACGTTATCCGTAAGTTTTGTTCAGATGTACTCCGTTATGTGCCCCAGATTGTTCTCATTCGCGATTCCGATGAGTAGATCATGACCACTGCGACCGTCGCTGTCGATGTCTCCGATGAGGGTTTCGGCAATGCCGCAGAGGTCCACCGTTGGAGAATAACCGGCCTTGCGATCAAGACCAAACGCGCCCACAAACATTTTGGCGTTGGAGCCACCTTGTTGCTCCTTGCGGGCAATATTGAGAGCTGCATCGAGCACAACATTGAAGCGATCGAGTGCACGCCCATCGGATTGATTCGTCTCGTCGGAAACCTTTCGCATGGAACCTGATACATCAAGCAGACAGCCGACTAGCTTAGATGGTTCCTGGTTGGCCATTAGGACACTGCTAGTTCCAACTAATTCGATTGAGTTTCTTATGGTTGTATTGACTTGAAAATAGTTAAGAAGGTGAGAATCTGACATGCCCCGCATTAAGAACTGGTCCTGGTCGCAAGGCTGGCGCCTTTGCGCACGATAGATTGAAGGTCGCCATCCTAGCCGTTCATATAATGACTATTGGTCAACCGGCTAAGGAAATGCAGTATGTGAATCAACTCTGAACGTGAGTTGGACAGCTAAAGTCAGACTAATTTTGTGGTGTAGCCCATGGTGTGATTTTCTCGTCCACGATACGGTTGTACCCTGAATTGGGCTCGGTGAAATACCTAGGTCCTGGTTCCAGACTCAGGATTCCAACACGGAATATTTCTTGGGAATTCAACGGGCACATCAAAACGGTTTTTCATCAGAACATTAAAATTAAATTGTTCAGGGGCAGAGGCTTTGGACTTTTCAATTGAATTTAGGAAAGTTTTAAGGTCTCGATATTTGGCAATTTTTTGACATCTAGTAGCTACAGTACAGAACGAGAGGCAGATTTCATGTGCACCATCTTTTGGTGCTGTCATGTTTTCCAAACAAGGAAATTCAAACAATGTGAAATTTATCCTACGACCTGACAACGCCATACCAGCAAAGACCTAAAACGGCCCCAATGACAATCGCTGCAGCAGGTGGCACACCAAACCACGCACTCTCAGTATACGTTACAGTTGCAACCACCACCCACCAAGGATCTAGAGCAAGAGACTGGCCACTTGTGCTCTCTGGGGTGAGATATCCAATATTCCACAAACGGTAAACAGCCGTAAACACTAGTCCAACAGCGGTGGCGTTGAGGCCATGCAAGAGATCAATAACCCATTTGTTCTTGCGCAAGACGCGCCAGAAGCTCTGCACGGCAACCGCCAACGTAATTCCGGGAATGAAAATCCCCAAAAATCCCAGAATAGCACCTAGAACAGTTGGATAGGGCGAAGCTCGTAGTGAAAGTGCTCCGAGATAGACGGCAAAGTTAAAGTTGGGACCTGGCCAGGCTTGAATCATGGCGAGACCAAGCAAAAAGTCTCGACCGGAGACCCAGCCGGGTCCTACGACGTAAGAGCGAAGGAGGGGGATGACGACTGGTCCTCCGCCGAAGATTATTGTACCAGCAAGATACATGTTCGCGAAGAGGTCAAGAGTGATGTCGGGTGAGGCTTTTACACCGCGGCTAACGAGGACGCCGATGAATGACGCTATATCTTTATTAATCTTCTTTTTCTCGTTGATCACTGATAGGATGATTACTTACCAAAGAACACCACTGCAATAACGATGCCCACGCGAACTTTGATAGCATGGTCCTGGTGTATGTCTGGTTGAACCTGTTGCGTTTCCTGCCCCGGCTGCGAGTTCTGTGGCGGCTTTGATCCTGGTACTGGTGTCGCTGTGGCACTCACATTCCTCCTTTGGACACTGCTGGTATCAGTCGTCTCGGCTCTTTCTTCTAGAGAAACACTGTTTTCAACCGAAGCTTCTTCAACCTGCGATTCCGTATTCGACTTTCTCCGCTTAAGCTTGGTCTTGAGTTTTCCGATACTCTGCAACATCCATCCATACCAAATAATGGATGCAATACCGCCAATCACCATGAGAACTGGGAAATACCATAGCGCATTATAGCACATGCCGGCGCAAGCACCAAAGACGACCAGAATACGAGAAAATTTGTCTTTGATGGCTTTGTCGGCTAGTTGAACTGCAGCAAGGGCGATGATGCCAACTGTGGAGGCGTTCATGCCGGAGAGCAGGCCATAGACTGGTCCAGGAAGGACTTCATTAATGTGTTGCACGCCGAGAGCAAGGGCGTACATAGTAATAGCTCCCGGAAGACTATACTTGGGATCAGCAGTATTCTTACTTTATTGCTATGATATTCTTACCTCCAAATTAAAAATGTTACTACGGCAGGAATGAAGCCTGCGTGCAGCAATGCGAGGCAAAACAGCATTTTCGTGCTCCCTGGCCCCGGAAGTGCTTGACATATCGCGAACAACTCTTGGTACTATTATCGCTCCGTTAGCAATGATAGAATTATCAAAACCGTGTAGATATTGAAGAAAGAGCTTACCGTCTGCTCGTCAACCCATTTCTCTCCTGTTTTCCCTTCAACAAATCGTTGATGGAAAATGCGAAAGTGGACTGGCGGGCCTCCGAAAGCTGTAAAGCCGAGGTCCCAGGTGCGCAGAAAGACGTCCAAAAGGCGACCGAGCAGACTATCAGTTTCAGTCCTCGCAGTCCGTCTTGATCTATGTCGACGGATCAGAGACTTCAGCCCGGACAGATTCTTCGTAATTGATGTTGAATGCATCTCGTCTCAATCCTCCAATACATACAAGAGAGGATGTAGAAAGGAGAATCTAACAAACTACAAATTTCCGATGGTTCTCTTTTCTTTCTGTCGTCAATTTAGGGTTGTCAAGCTGTAGCCAATGATTATTTGAGAATATGTCACGCCAGGCTGCTGTCTGTGCGTATCTCGGTTTTTGGTTTTCTCTTACCCTAGCTAACCCTAAATTTAAAACACTCCCGAGAACCTTTGATATGATCTAAAGCCTATATCCAGTTATGCCTTCCTGAAATTCACTTCTAGTCACCAGCGTCCGTCTCTGCATGCTATTTTCAAGACAGAGAGCGTAGGAAAGCCTCATGAATCGGGATCTATTCTGTACAGCCAAAAGCCAAGGAACTGATTACTCATAATGATTAATCGCGATGAATCTGACGCCATCGCCCTGCTCGTCGATTGGACACAAGTCATCGGGCACTTGTAATACCTATTGTTATATATTTATAAATGACTTTTGCCGCTGCTACGGAAGCTTCAAAGTTGCCATGGAGCGATATCAGATTATTAGGGTTAAGCATGAACACTACAACTACTAGATAGATCGGCGCCACTACATTTCAAAAGCATATATGTGATCTAATATGTGGAATCATGGCTACGTATAAAAGCAATAGATTCAATTCAATAGATCATCTGTATCAGAATAATGTGTAGGGAGGGAACCGGGTAGCTCCAGCATCGGATGTCTAGCATTGTAATCAGTCGGAAATTTTTACTCAGTCTAATCCTACCCTTATCGGCTCCAATGTCGCTATCACACAAGGCAAGCAATATCAAGCTGATCAAGTCAATCGAATGAGAATGACCAAGCGTAAACATGGGCCCGAATGTGTTGCTATAAATCCCGAACCCTGAAGAGTGCTGATATTAGGGCAAGCACCACCTGGGGATTATCAACCGTCGTGTGTTTGAATTTCCCTGAGTCCCTTCGAGATGTATTATCTGCTCGATTGGGACACTACTCTTATATATGATTGTGAAGAGCTTGAAGTGCTATATCAAATACCGGGCGGGGACAGCCCACCTGGGCAACTTTCGAAGTTGTCGAAAAGATCAACGCTACTAGGAAGGCGTGGGTTCTGATGTGCACAAAGGTAGTGGACTATCTAGGCTTAGGAGCTATAAGATCAATGCTTTGCTGCCATTAAACATACTGTACTAGTTAATTTCCAGAAGCTGGAAGTATTATTTTAGAATTCAAAATTGTGAATGAACGAATTTTTGATATACCGAGACAAAACCTGTGAGCGATGAAAGAGAATGGAGGCGACGTCATAGTAAAGTCTTTCTTTCTAATTCTCAGTCTGGTTACTATACTCGTAATTTGAAGCTATTCTCCTGGGCTAGATTGGCCAAAATTAGCACAGACAATTTCACACCAGTTTTCGCGGATACAAACATACCAGTAATGCCAAATGAAGTGATTATAACTCATGTGTCGACAATTTCTAGGCCAGACGCAATCGTTGCGCCAATCGGTATGTCCAAGTATTCTTTCAACTTCCACAGTTATAGGCTGCTTGCAATTGTAACCACTCTGGCTTCTGTTAAAATCGGAGTAGCACTTCCCACACTGACCCCAACTCTTGCAAGTAAACAGATCTTCGTGTGGGCATATAAATATGGGCTCTGCCTCTTTCTCAATCTGCGGTTCATCAGATACCAGGAGACATACTCAGTTTTTGCCAAAGAAAAAACCGTGCTCGCAGACGGTCAAATTCATCTTGATTGGAGTTGCCACAACCAATTTTCCATCCACGAATGTACGTATTGAACAAATATGCTGGAGTGATGCTTCTCCATGCTCATCAACAATCAGCGTTAGAGGTTTCTTCGAATTAAACCCTTCCGATGGGTATTGGAGTGCTCTGATGACTTTGTCTCGTTCGCGAAAAGTTAGGCAGAAACAGGGACATAGATCCACTATCCCAGTATTGAATCCACAGTTTCTTTTCCGCGAGGGAGTTGAGAGGTTATATTCCGGAAATTCTCGCCGCGGGTGTAGTTTCTGGCATCCATCACCGCACCATGCCCAGTGAGAATCTTCGAGTCGAATCAGAAGTTGATTGCGTGGTACTTCCAGCGGGTCCACATACCGCCGTAGTGCTTTAATAGCTTGGATCTTGCGAAAGGTTGGGAATTCAAAAACCTCTTCTTTTGTAGCTTCGACGAATAATCCAAATGATCTCTTGCAGCTAAGGGCAAAACATGCTTTGTCGACCAGGGAAAGATAGTCGTAGATCATGAAGAGACCGTCTGCGTTGAGGAGATAGATCGCAGGGTCCATTTTTGATTTAAATGGGACTTTAGACAAGAATAGGAACGAGTATATCAGCAAAGCCAGGTATCGCAATCTCTGGTATAGCGCGATGAGCCTCTGGACTTGGTGATGACCTCGGGAACATGTAATATTTGATTGTAGACAATAACAAGGCTGGGGTAATGCATTCGAGCTGGGATGAGTGTGGCAAGCTTAATATTTTCCTAGGGAGATCGTTGCTTTGTCTCAATCGGTAGCAGCGACTTCCTTTTAATCCCAATATCCCCTACGAACCTTGGAACAACCTAGGTATTCCCTATCCTGCCTAGAATCAATTCCTGGGGTTGCCTAAATCCAATGCACGAAGAGTGCATAATCTCTCATGGATACGATGGGAAGGGGTACTAGAAGATCATGTTCAGGCTTCCATTGCTGTATTCTATGTATTGCGTTCTGTGTTCTGGGAATGCTGTCAAGAAAACTCAAACATAACAAAATTTGCAAAACTCGTGACTTTCCGTCCTGAGACTTTTTCATCAAATTTGATTATCCATATAAAATATAACACCTTTCAAAATGTTGTCAGCTCCTGTAGCGGGCACACTCGACCAGAGACTTACCAGTTTATTGTCTGCCACATATGTGCTGTAAGTTCCGCCACCTTCTTAGAGTCACTAAGGAAGAATGCGAATGCCTCGCATCCAAATAGGGCCATGAATATGCAAAGCGGCACCTCGATAGCGATGGCAATCAATGCAGATAGAATGGCTGGTCGGATGGTCACTGTTAAAAATCAGCTTCCTGTATATGACAAGAACTTCGCCGGGGCTGGGAGTCATACTTATAAGCTTCTTCCAGTTCGTGACCAGGTGATGCGCACCCCGTAGCTCGGCGCAGTAATGTCCTACAAAGGCGAGCGAGGTGGCCTCCAGAGCTTGCACAGGTACCATCACAAGTCCCCATCGAATAGTGGTGAAAACACTCCATGCGGTGGCGTAATCTGCCGACATGGGGGCAATTCCGGCCACAAGCCATAGATATAGCGCATGAGGGATGGCTGATTCCATAAAGGTGATGGATCCAGGTTTCATATCGGCGATCCAGATCTTGACCAAAGTACTGTAAAGTGCAGGCAACACAAAAGCGCCGGCATTGAAAAGAAAAGCTCCTAGATAGCTTGATTTCCATTAGCTGGGAGATAAGTCTCGCAGGGGTGTGTATTGCTGTGCTACCTTGTTCTGTGCCACCATTTCTCGCCAACAGCCCATTGCAGTGTGCAAAAAGATTCTCTAGGATTATCATCGGTCGTTTCTTCAACGATATTGCTTACCATATCTGGAGCCATTTCTGATAGCAAGGTGCAATGTGCCCCGTTGAAGTGTCGAGGATGTTAAAATAGAAGCTATAATATCGACACGATTCCCCTGCTTCTTAGCCTAACATCTAGACAGAGTCAACTGCATAGCAAATAATTAGAACTCAGGTCCAAGTTCATCGTCTGACGGAATTCTCCGTACTGCCTGTAGACGGCGGTGCCATATCGGGCTATATAGCGCCACTAGACGAGGGCATACAGTATCCTTCGCCTACCTAGGTATGTGAGCTCATGCCACTGAGGAGAGTTACCTAGCTTAGACACACAAATAATACAGTCTGCTTGGGGTATATCACATTTGCAACTAGCCATCGAACATTTCCGGATTTCAATCATACGTATTTGACACTTCAGTAAGAAACGTGATAAGGTTGGCACCATAAAGTGTGAGGTATCCGAGATTTACTAGGACTTTGCTTTAAAAGGACCTAGTATTGACTGGCCATGTCACTGGGCTATAACTATCTGCTAGATATAGCTTCCTATGCTAAAGAGAATAGAACACAAGTTCTCAAATCTTGAAAAACTAAAGACAACTAATTTCTTCTCTCGTACAATTCCGTCCATGCACAAACGCTCAATTAATAGTAATCAGATGTCACCTAACGCTCGTCGATGAGGTTCTTCCCAAGTAGAACCCTAACTATGTAACAAATGGATTGTAAGTGTCCAACTAATGCATTTCCACTTCGCCGCCATTCAGATACGCCCCTAAAGCCTTAACAGCTTTGACCAGCTCGTCCCTCGTGGAACACGACGCAAATACAAAACGGTCGGGGCGAAGAATGGTGTATTTTTGTCCCTTCAACTCTTTCCTCAAACGGTAAGGATCGTAGTATTTTGGTTCTGGTCGTCCCTTGCACAGCTCGGATCTAGCAAAGTCTTCTCCAGTAGCGATGCTGTATGTTGGGTAACAGGGCTCATTTTTGACGTATGAAGATAGTGGTAGGGGGTCGGATTCGGTTATGCATGTAATGTCACTTTCATAGATATGTCCCTGAGATATTGTCTCTATATCGGAGACATCCTTGCCGACAATAACCATTTCAGTCGGAGCTTTCAGGTAGACAAGAAGCTGGAATAATCCTTTCTTTCCGCCGAAGATCACGTCGTCAGTGAAATATACCTTGCTGTCCGGAATAGGTGATTTGCAATAAACCTGAGGCACGCACAACCCTCCATTTAAGGATGGTATAAATGGCATTCCATTCGAGTACTGGTATCGAATCAGACCCTCGTGACGCTGACCCTGACGCAGCTTGTCACGCCACGAGGGAATAAATTTCATGAACCACAGTGACCAGTTTCGGATGAATATCTTGATTGGGTTACTTTCCGTCACGAATTCGCCATTTATGATTGTGACTGCCAATGATTTTTCAAGTTGCTGTTTGCGTTCAAGGTACCAGGCTTTGAAGAATTTGTCGTGAGGTAGGGATACGCCTTGTGTGGATGCTTTGCAGAGAACGGCCAAACGCCAGGCGAGGGAGGAGGCGTCGCGGAATCCAGAAGCGATTCCTTGTCCGCCAACTGGCGTCGTATGTTTTAGTAAATACATTGTTCAGAATGATTACATGTGGTTACTCACAAGGTGGAAATACATGGGCGGAGTCTCCGCATAGCACAACACGACCTTCAGACCATTTATTGCAGCTTCTAGCAGAGAACACAAACGGTCTCGATCGCAAGACGTTGATGCAGTCCTCTGGATACTGCACATCAACTGGTAGACTGTCCATTCTCTCGTAAGCAGCAAGAAAAGATAGTTTGACTCCTAGATGAGGATAGAGTATACATACCCATAACGACTACCAGGATGCGTAATATAAGGAAAGATAATCTTTTTCATCATCTCCGATTTTGCCATCTCCATTCCATCCTCATCCTTTTTAACGACAAATTCGAAGCGCCAAAGTCGATCGGCAAAAGGTCCAAATCGTCCACAGACAGCAGGTCGCTTGGGATTACACAGGAAGCGAAAATTGACCGGAAAAAAGAGATCGTATACTTGTTCAGGCGTGTATCCAAGGGACCATAAGGGGAATTCTGGATGGGTCTCTTTGTTCGGAAGTGAAATGTGCCAATTCAGAGCAACCCAGGTTTCTTCGTAGAAGGAGCTATCAAAGTTAACTAGTTAGCAAGATATGGATTTTGACAGTCCGATGGACATACTTATGCGCCCGCTCCATCTGGATGCCCTTTGGCTCAAGATATTTCTTGCGAGTATAGCCCGTTTTACCATCCGCACCAACGAAGAATTTTGACCGTATTCGGCGAGTGTTGCCGTCTGAGTCGGTATACTCGCAGTATGTCCATACTTTGTTCTCAGACAGGTGCGTCACGCTACACCCAGATCGCAGTTGACTAAGTCCATTTGCTGCCATCTTACCACGAAGATGCTTTTCTAACACCGGTTGCTTGTGACAGATGAATCCGACGTGGCCTGTGCCGCCCTCCGTCTGTTCAAATCCTGAGTTATACGCTGTTTGGGCAATTGTGGTTCAGGGAAGAAAAGTAGTCTTACGGTACTGTAGTCCATCTCCAAAAACGGCTTCCTACTTAGATCCGGCTTCGTGCCATCAACGAATTTGAAGATATTCATACCTTCCGTATTGTCTAAGCAAAACAAAACTACCCACAATGTTGAAATGATGATTCACTTACATGTTCCAATTTCTGTGTAGATGCCATCGTAAATACCCAGTCCTTGCAAAAACCGAATCCCGTCTTCATCTAGGGCAATGCCTCTCGGGTCTGTGGTGATATCGGCCTCTTTTTCTAGAACCACGTTTTTGATTGACATTTGGCCGAGATAGGCCGACAGCATGGCGCCAGTTGGTCCGCATCCGCAGATGACTACATCGGTAGTCTCGTACTCTTCCGAGTCAGCCATGATGAAAGTGCAGTGAAGCTAAACAGAGACACTGAATGAGTTAAGACGGTTGCTCTGTCATCCGTAAATATGATATTTCTTTGCAAAACAGCAATTTTTTCTAGAAGCTCACCGAGCATGTTGATTAATTTGCAAACATGAAGTGGCACTAGACAGGGGCATATATGCAATGACCAGTCAATCGCTGACGAGAATCATGTTGCCTGTAAATCCGGCGCCGAGAACCAGTAGATGTCACAACTTCGTGTTGGGCGGGCCTCGATGGGGAAACGAAACTTCGTACTATTCGTAATAAGTCATAGCTCCCTCTCTCAATTCTTAGCATTTCGTCCATGTTGTGCACCTAGTCTGCGTGGTCCAACATGATGCAGGTGCAGACGTCCCACATTCCTGCGGGACGTGTCTATCCCGTAAATCCGAAGGGGATCAATCATATCGAACCGACACATCCCACCCCGCAAAAGGTCCTGCTAGTTTAGGGAAGTCCAGTCCGAATCGGTATAATGCCTGTCATGTCCGATATATAAATCTGCAACGATGATCATGTCATCGGTCTGGTTTTAACCATGCATTCAACTTAAATCTTTCCATCAGGCAATATGGTATGAAAGTCTGGCCTTCCGAGGTTCTTTGTACGTGACCATACTAACATCTCAAGCAGGCAAAATCCAAAGTGCAACCTAATCACGGAGCATCCGTACCAGACTCCATTGCAGTTGGCGATGGAAAAGAAGTTTTAGCCGAATGGCAGAAGCGATGCGGTATCAAGAAAGAGGATCAGATCCGACTTGTCAAACTGAGCCACATGAGATACCAGCATCCAGACCTTGAGCAGATCACAACTTTTTTACTTGGTTAGTCTTATCCTAGGTTTATCAATATGTCTGGCTCGCTAAATGTGTAGATTGCAGATTTCGGCATGGAGGTAGCTCAGAGAACTAAGGATCAGATTTGGTTTCGCGGCTATGGCAGCGATCAATACGTTTACTATGCCCGCAAGGGAGCAAAACAGTTTCTTGGAGCTTCATTCCAGGTAGAAAGCTATCAAGACCTAGAGAAGTGAGTATAACCATATGCTTTGATTGAAGTACTAAGACACATTCAGAGCTGCTCAATTGCCAACCGCTGGGGAGATTCAGAAAATGACGGATGCCCCAGGTGGTGGATACATTCTCACCTTCACCGACCCCGAGAATATTCCTGTCAATCTTATATTCGACCAGTCACCCGCAGAGCCCAAAGGATATCCCGAGAAACTCATAATCAACCACGAAAATGATAAGCCACGCGCTCTCAAATTTCAGCGTTTCGACCCTGGTCCGGCCGCCGTACACAAGGTAATTATCTCAAACCCGAAGTATATCTAACTACCGAAAACTGATTATCGATATAGCTGGGTCACTTCGGTCTATGTGTCCAAAAGTTCCAAGAAATGGTCGACTTCTATACCACCAACTTCAACCTCGCGCCCACCGACTTTTTATATGTCGAAAAAGATGGTGAGAAACACAACGTCGCCATGTTCGCACACATCGACCGTGGCCAAGACCTAGTCGACCATCACACCTTCTTCCTCAGCACCAATCCTACCACGCATGTTCATCACTGTTCATTCGAAGTCCATGACTACGACACACAGCACCTGGGCCATCAGTGGCTTGCAAAGCAAGGCTATAAGTCTGTCTGGGGCGTGGGAAGACACATTCTCGGCTCACAGATCTTCGATTACTGGTGGGATACGACGGGTAATATGATTGAACATTATGCTGACGGAGATTTGGTTAATGAGAATACACCTATTGGGTATGGGCCGGCAGGGAATGAGTCGTTGGCTGTTTGGGGTCCGGAGGTTCCTCCTGCGTTTTTGAATTAGTTTGTCACATCATTACTCTATCTATCAATTTATTCATTGACGGCTTTCCCAAAGCTCCTTAATACCGTAGATATTTAGATAAACGGCCCTATCAAAATCCCTCTCCATCACAATGTTTGAAGTCATTGGTAAATCGATCTAACTTGACAATCCCAGCCACACTCACCCTTGTAGAACTATTTAAAAATCTATGATCTACCTACCATCACATTTTCGGTACTCTCCGTAGTCATATCATCGGATACATTTACTCAGTTGCTGAATCATTTCAAGTAGAATGATTTTCCCAATCCTGTTCGGGTACCGTTTTCAAATGAGCAACCTTTCCAAACCAAACACACGTAAATACGTCATTTTTTTGACATTGGTCAAACTCTCACTTAAAATGCTCTATACATGCAAGGAATTCAACTTCTACAAATTCTCATAGCAGACCTTATTCACTAACGTCCCAATCTGATCGATCTTGACGGAAATCTCGTCACCATCCCTGAGCACGACTCTAGGTTGACGGAAATACCCAATTCCTGCAGGTGTACCGGTCAGAAAAATTGTACCAGCCTCTAGAGTAGTTCCCTGTGAAAGGTAAGAAATTTGTTTCTGGATATTGAAAATCATATTGCTTGTATGGCCATCTTGAACGGTTGTGCCGTTGTGGATGGCTTTGATCCCGAGAGTCTGGGGGTCGTTGATAACCGATGGAGCCACAAGAACAGGGCCTAGAAATTCACTTGTTAGAGGTTTGATAAGGGTAAAGGGATTGTCGTAAACTAACCGATAGGGCAACTTCCATCAAGACCCTTGGAAAACGACCACTGAGCCGTAAGCATCTGCAGTGTGCGGGCTGACACATCATTCGACGCAGTGTAACCCAGTACATAGTCTAACGCATCTTCTTCACTGATATTCTTTCCTGTTCTGCCAATCACGACGCATAGCTCGGCTTCGTAATCACTTGTATCGTCCTGCGCGCATTTGGGTATGTTGATTGCGGCGGGGTAGGGTCCGGTGAGGGCTGTTCTGGGCTTTGTGAAGAGGATCGGGACTTTGGGTATTGGCATGCTTGCTTCCTATGATAGAATTGAGTATGAATTGGATCTATGCTGCAGGCGATGCGATTTACCTCCGCATGATCCGTGTAATTCAACCCTAAGCAGCGAATGTAGTTGCATTGATTCCGGGAAACCGGAGAGAGAAGCTACTTCGGAGTTAACTACGGAATATGCAAAATGAGAGATCAGATGACATACTTGCTTGACATGCAATATCTCTTTGGTCACCTTGCCGTCAAATATCGTCCCGTCAATCAAATACACAGCAATCTCCTTGCCTTCAGCGCTGTCTAGACCAACATCTCGAGTAGTGTCAACAAGCTGGCCGAGATGTTCCTGGCTATCTTCCACAGCAATGAAGCGAACTAGATGTGTCCACGAAGGCATGATAACGGTAGTCACAAAGTATTAGACAGAATCCGAGAAGCAAAAGAAAAATAGATTATTTGATGGCATGAAAATCGGCAGTGCACAATACCTACACAGGGTCTATCAACTCTTTTCTATGCTCTTCCCCTCGGATATATATGTTTCACAACGATCTATATCCGCAACCATAAGTCCGTGAGCCTAAAGCTCAAAATACAGCGGGACGGTTCAAATTAGAATTACGTCCATACTAGAAAACGGAATAGCCCTAAGGGTTAGGTTTTTTAATGGCTAGATCAGGAAGAAGTCACAAGCGTCCCGCTACAGCCGGCGGGACATGTGTAACCCTAATTCGAGAGCGCCACAATCAACCTATCCATTTACCCCGGTTGATTGAATCGTAACTTTCCTCAGTATGGTGTATAGTTGTCGATATCAGATTCGCGTATGATAAGTCACTTCAATGGACAAGATTTGAAGTTTCTCACATACTGTTCTTTTGCACTTTGCACCGATATTTATAGTATCAGAGCCGGTAGCGCAGCGAAAGCCACTTAACAGTATTCTAAGCTACATCTGAGTTGACCAAAATAGCAACTAAATTGGTTTCTCCAAATCCATGATCAAATCATCATGTTTATGATCACTATTCAAGGACGATTTGCACATGGAGTTCGGGTGATAGAGTCCGTGTCATTCCTAGTGAAACCTGGATATAAGGAACAAAATCAGTGATCAGTTTGCTTATAAACTGTACTTTGTTAAAGTGAGGTCTTACCGTTTACTCCAATTGGACGTGTGGGGCCCCGCACCTTCCTCAAAGCTCATCGCCAGCTTCAAGCTCAACTCTTCTTTCATTCGCCCAAATCAGGCAAGATGATATCGAATTCAAATAAAAATGGTCAATAGGCGAGGATCTAGAAAGGAGCGAATTTGTCCTTGGTGCTCGCAATCTTTCACCAAGGATGAGCATCTCGCGAGGCATATTCGGAGCCATACGAAGGAGAAACCCTTTTCCTGCACGACGTGTAGGAAGTCTTTTACGCGACAGTACGTTTATATTAGCTTCCAACACTTTGATGCTTACTGAGAACAAACCAGTGACTCCCTTCTGCGACATTCCAGATCGCATTTAGAAGACCAACAACGAGCGCGTCATTCACACGATCCTTCTCAGGAGGATTTATCATCTAGGACGGCAGACACACTCCCAAGTCTACTCAATCCAGCTATTGAGACAGATAATTCCAGGATTTTCCAGTCAGCTGCTGCCATAACGACACCGTCATTCACTCAATCATCACCATCAACCCAGGGACACCAGGCCAGTCATTCCCTTCCTTATGAATATGACTCAACGCTAGGCATGGGAGGGATTTCCAACTGGTCTGCGCCAAATCTGCCCCAGCCGATGGATGATAATAATCAATTCTCGCTTCTCGCCGATAATCTGAACAGACTGGAAGCGGCTAACATCAACATGACAAACAGTTGGATGTTTAGTCCCAATCGTCAATTCCCTGGGTGGCTGGTAGATGAGGAGTTTGACCTTAGTGCTCTCTGCGCGAACATACCGCCTCCTGGAACTTTTCTTTCGATGGACTGGTCCGATCAAGGGTTCTTCACCAGTGACAGACTTCAGATGAACGACAGCAGCGACGCCAACATCATTATCGAAGCACCCTCAGATATCATTGCGGAGTCAAAAGAAGAGAAGGTTAAACGGTCTTGGTTTACGTATCTAGGTCCCGAGCGGAGTGGGCAGGTTACTCCAGACGGAATTAATGAACCCACGAGTGTCGATGAGCGATACAGGGAGAATTTATCTCGCGAGCTTCAGCAGCGACGGATAACCTATGAGCCACTCCCATCTACCGATTTTCTGGTATTGACGATCCCAAGCTTATGGATACGACTGTGCAGCTGACTGTTACAGAATCTATGTATACAAATGTATTTTACGAGATTCCATCCGATATTTCCTATCGTGCATGCACCGACATTTCGGCCATCTGCAAAGCGGTCTTTGCTGTTAATATCGATATGTTCAGTGGGCAGTCTGTTTCTGGGATCTCCATATGCCGTGGCTCAGGGGAACAGATTGTTTGAAAGGTTGAATAAGGCTATTCTTGCATCGGTATGTTAATTCCATGGTTCTGTCAATCCAATCTATGCTAATAGTAAGTTTTTTGCAGTGGGAAATGTACTTTGTTCGAGGCGCACCGGAAGCGCTGGCAATGACCCAAGCTGCTTTGTTAGGGCAGACGTTTGCCATGCTTTCGGGGGTAAGAATGCACTCCTTGCAAAAGATCATACGGAGGTTGATTGATTATACGACAGAATCCAAGACACATCGCCTTGTTTCAAACATTTCATGGGACACTTATCGCAGTAAGTCTAGATCAATTATTACATTTCAACAGCAGCTACTCATGAGAGACAGTGGGCGCGACGACAGAATATGTTCAATCAAGACATGGAGGCTATATACCCTAATGGTATGCAAGCAGATAACGAAGCATCTTGGAGGCGATGGATATACGGCGAGGAGAAACGACGGTACGTTTTGTGATAAAAATATATGTTAATGAGTGTCAATTGATATCAACCAGGGTCGCTGTTGGTCTTCGGATACATGATTCCGAGTCCGCAGAATTATTCATGACAGAACCGTTTCTACCATGTTCAGCGACGGCATCGGCAATTGCATCTGATGAGCTGTGGACTGCACTGACTTCTACTGCTTGGGTACACGCTTTAGATGAGCATAGGCATCAGCAGCTGGCCAATTCAGGAGACAGCCCACCACTTTCCATTGATCAAACAGAGGGAGATGTTACCGCACCAGCTACATACCCAACATTCGCACTCTACGCTTTTCTAGAAGGGAAGACGAGCCAAGTCATGGAGCGAGTATCATTACAAGAATCCCGGAAACGAATATCGCAGGCGGCCACGCCAGCGCTGGTTACTGTTTACAACAACCGTTTTCGTCAACACTCACAGTCAGATGACTTCAGTCTAAAGGCACTCTGGCATTCAATCTTCATAATCCTGTATTGCAACATGAACCAACTTGAGTGCGCCATTGGACGGGAAGGATATGAAAAGGCGCAAGACCATTTAGAGTATGCAACTACATGGGCATCTTCTTTGGACGGACATCGATGCGCCATTCATGCAGCTTTGATTCTACGGCATCTACAACGTATCCCAATCGGACAAGAACCGGGAATACATGTGCCACGATTGATTTACCGCTCTGCTTTGGTGTGGTATGCCTACACACGATTTGGTCGAGATGACGGCTCGACGTCTTCTAATGATGGGCTCAATTTTCCCGAACTTAATGGCATTGGTATTGACGCTGCGCGAGTACTATTCGCTGCCAATGGATTCAAGAAGAGTCGACCCACGACATCGGAGTCGAGTACATTGTTCCATCTAATTGATCTGTTAGCACGGTTGGGTCATTGGGGGATTAGCCAAAAGATGGCGTCGCTGTTTTCGATTTTGGTGCATAATCACGATGTCTGAAGCTGAGCAGGATTTCGGTGTATCGTGTTTTGTGAAATCCGCGGATTATTATGTTTCCCCGCTCAAAAGATGGAGTCCCGCGGCGGGACGTGAAGGACCTGGGATGTGCCTGGTTCGCAGTTTCCCAACCTTCAATTGTTCAAGAATATCCACCATCGGGACTTTCAACAAGGCGGTTACTTCTATTTGTTCTTAACATGTCCTTCGAGGAACGTATCGACACCCATGCTCACCTCCTGCCACCGTTCTATCATCAAGCGTGCATTGATGCCGGTCATGAGAAACCAGATGGGATGCCAGAGCTGCCAGTAAGCATTCCACCTATTCAATGAAAGGAATAAATGCAGGGCTGATTTTCATAGAAATGGGACATCGAAACTCACCTCGGCCTCATGCAAAAACTAAACATCACCAAATCCATCTTATCAATTAGCTCACCCGGCACACACCTCATCCATGGTGACCACAAAGCCGCGCGTGAACTCACCCGTTCATGCAACAATTACATGTCCAACTTAATCTCTCAATACCCATCAAAACTAGGGTTCTGGGCATCCGTACCTCTTCCGGACGTTGAAGGGAGTTTGGAAGAAATCGCACACGCATTCGATAACCTCAATGCAAACGGCATTGCCCTCGAAACAAATCATCATGGCGTATATCTCGGCGACCCAAAATTTGCCTCAATATTCCAGGAATTGAATAAAAGGCACGCCAAAGTATTTATCCATCCTACCACGCCATGCGTCCTCCAAGCAAATCACGAGCACACGAAAACAGTGGCAGCGACTCCATTAACTCAATTCCCAAACCCGATGTTTGAATTCCTATTCGACACCGCGCGCGCACTCATCAATCTTTTCGTGTCGGGGACAGTAGCACGATGTGCAAATATTACATTCATAATCCCGCATGCCGGCGGCGCAGTACTCCCTTTGATCGAACGTTTTACTTCCTTCGGCCGGCTTATCGGCGCAGACCAAAGTCTCACCTCGCAGGCTATAAAAGACACTTTTGCGCGACAATTCTATTTTGATCTTGCTGGTTTCCCATTCCCGGACCAGATTAAGGAGTTGTTGTTATATGTTAAGACGGATAGGTTGTTGTATGGAAGTGACTATCCATTTACGCCTGAAATGGCTGTTGTGGGACTGGCGAATGTGATGGCGAAAGAAATGAAGGCGATATGGGGGGACGAGAAGGAAAGAGAGATGATTCCGATTCTATCAGGGAATGCGAGGAGATTGTTATCTTCTTAGTCTACATGGTTACCTTAACTGAGTCAGTTCAAGCATGTATATAACCCTAATAACCCTAATCGAGGGTCAACCTCGGGATCCGCTCGAAACAAACGGGATGCTTGACGGGGATATCCGAGCGGCCTCAGCCACTACACACGTAGCACTGTACAGCATTGACCCTTGACAAGGACAAATTGAATGTTTCACATAGAGTGGATATCAACTTAGCATTGTTAGCAAGTGTAACTCACAACGTCGATCTCGTTAGAGCAGATAAACGATTGGAAGCGTAATTTGTATACTTTCCTACATCCCATGCATACTATGTAAGTCGACGAAAGTGGTGTGTTGCGATAGGAGCTCGGACGGAGAACACCACCCTCAGTGTCTATCGTGATACGTGGATAGAAGGATGGGTTTGCATTTTGCATAGAGACAACTCAGTGCGTGCGGGGTTCTGGGGTGCTAACTACATTAAGAGCGTTGACCTGCTGCAGACAAGTCAAGATCGAACCTATCACTTACGGAGTATTAGGGCTTCAGTGGTCTGTACTCTGTAGCAGGGTAGAGGGTAGCAAGAAGTACATACAATGTACACTCCGAGCCTATGTAGATAACGACGTCATCCTCCTACGACCGCAAAGATGAAAGACTAGCAGTACGTACTAAAAATGCAAGGAAGTGGACCGGAAGTCCACGGAAGCAGATCAAGGACAAGCGAGTCATTCGATCGAAATTACGGAGCAGTCAAAAGACGCAAAAGAAAAGGGGAAGCGAAGAGCATGGATGAAATGAAAATTTTAGGTGTGGCGGCAGGACCGAGCGGTTATTGGCCGTGTACATATTCATAGCAGCAGATGCCACCAGTAATTAATAGTGGTGGCTGATATAGGTACTGTGAATCATAATACCTGGACGAAGTACGCGGCTTGAGGTGAAACGGACAGATAGAACAGCGATAACATCAAGAGTCACACGATTCGGATGAGAATATGGTAGATGTAGATGGGAGGAAGAAATCGGACGAACGAGAAAGAACAGCTCTGATTGGACGAGGGTTAACGTCGCCACGTGATTGGCCATCTGCTGCCTCAGGCACGATGACGCAGCCTCTTGCAGCAGATCGACTGCCAAGAAACGCCAAGAGGAGCCGTCGTCGGGAGTTTTTCTTTTTTCTGCTTCTCCTTCTGTCTGTCCTTCGAGATACAGATGGCGTTCAGGCAATTGACTAGAGGGCAATCAGTCATTAAGATGATTGACGCGTACCTGTGATGGCTAAAGTCAACCTTGAACGCAATAATCCGATGGTTCGCTCGGGATCTAACTGGGGCGGACGCGAAACATGGCGTCTGGCCAGGGCCTCCAGCACTTGATTAGTGGATGCGCTGTGGGCACTGGATACACCAAAATTCTGCTCAGTGGTGGCCACTACGGAGTACGTACGTACTAGGAACTAAAGTTCAAGCCTATCAGTGATTAGCACTTGCTACAGTGGGGATGTGGGTTCTCTCATCGGCTCTAGAAGATCTGGACTCCCGACTGTCGCATTGACGTTGCCTCCGCAAATTTACAGATGTGAGCTCTTTTCTTTCTCTTCTTCTACCTTTCTTGCATTCATTTTCTTCTTTTCTTTTTTTACTCCGTACATATTTCTATATTTATTTCTTTTGTTACATACATATTCAGATCATCTGGCGACCATATCGCAAGGCGGAGGCGGCTCTTCCAATTCTACTACGTAGTACGACACTCACTACATCACATTCGTTTACCTCGTCCACACACTCTTTGCTGTACATTGTACTACGCAGTACATACCACGATAGCAAGAGAATCAAAGAATCTACCTGGCCGTTGACCACCATTCGACCGCCACAATGTCCACCCCCATACACGAGACCGACGAGCCGAAATATTCGACCGCCACCACTCGTTTCCCTGATATCGACGAAGACGAGGACGAATACCGCGGTAGAGATAATCTAAGGCTGGATACGCTGAATATGACTTCATCAAATGCAAGAACCGAACCGTCGCCATCGGCTGCCCGTGAGCAGGCTCTACGACTAGACGATGACCTGGCTGTCCTGCAAGCAGAGCGAGTAGTCTCCAACTCACAGCGAAGCGAAGAACACAACAGTGAAGGAACGTCACTACGTCAACTCCGTTCGCGAACTGAACATGTGGATGAATTTGATATTGCTACGAACCCGCTGCATGAGACAGCAGCTATCTACAATGCACCGGAGGATCCTCATACCAGTATTGCGAAAATACTGAAGAGGATTCACAGCTCGAGTTTTCTCGTTCGTTATTTCTTCTACATTATGCCTTTGACGCTGATTTTGTTGATTCCGCTATTATTGGGCGCCTTGGTTTTCAAGTCGGCCAACGTTGGAGGCGTGAAATTGTTGTGGTTTTCCGTATGGTTGGAGATTTTCTGGTTGACTCTTTGGGCGGGCAGAGTATGTTGTTTCCCTTATACCTCATGGTCAGATTATCCTATCATGCTAACGATCTCAGATTACTACAAAATGCTTCCCGCCCGTTTTCGGTATCGTCTCATCCATCTTTACCAACAACCAGAAAAAATATCGTGATCTTGCCAGAGAGTTGGAACTGCCTTTGACACTCTTTTTCTGGTGGTTGGGAGTAGAAATCTCGTTCCTGCCAACCATGATTAACCATCATGTCGATGGCAACAGATCGGTCAAAGAATGGGAAAGCACGATGAACAAGGTTATCGTGTCTATATTTGTTGGCGCCATTCTCAACTTGATTGAAAAGATCATCATGCAGTTGATTGCCATCAGCTTTCACACTCGTACATACGCCGATCGAATCGAAATCAACAAGTTCCAGATCTCGAATCTCACGAAACTATACGCTTACTCCCGGGAAAAGATTTCTGAAAAGGACGAGGATTTTGAAGAACATGGCAGCGGAACACAATCCGGTACCAAGACGCCAATGAACGTTGCCGGAACGGCTCTGAAAGTTGGCAAGAAGACATTGAACAAGGTTGGGGATATGGCAGGGGTTGTTGCGGGCGACTTTACCGGCAAAAAGATCAACAAGAGCAACCACCCGCACCAAGTTGTGCTTACTTTGCTTAGTACGAACACTGGCGGTCAGGTGTTGGCACGACGATTGTATCGTACTTTTGTCCGTGATGGATTTGACACCGTCTTTTCTGGGGATTTGAAATCCGCTTTTGACAATAATGAGGAGGCGGAAGCTGCGTTTACCATGTTTGACAAGGATATGAATGGTGATATCTCTATGGAGGAGTTGGAAGCAGTCTGTGTTGAGATTGGTCGTGAGAGAAAATCTATCACTGCGTCGTTGAAGGATTTGGACTCCGTCGTGTCAAGACTCGATGCAGTGCTATTTTTTATCGTCTGTGTCGTCACGCTTTTGGTCTTTTTGTCGCTGATTTCGACCTCTGCTGCCGGTGTGCTGACATCGGCCGGTTCGACTATTCTAGCCCTGTCTTGGTTGTTCTCTGCCACAGCCCAAGAATTCTTGCAGTCCGTCATTTTCGTCTTTGTGAAGCATCCATTTGATGTTGGCGACCGAGTGACTATCTACGGTAACACAGGAGACGCCATGAAAGGAGACGACTACTTTGTCAAGGAGATTTCTCTGCTTTACACCGAGTTCAAGAAGATGCAGGGTCACGTTGTGCAAGCACCGAACAGCTACCTCAACACTTTGTTCATCCTGAACCAGCGTCGTTCCGGCGGTCTTGCCGAGGCCGTACCTGTTGTCATCAAATACGGAACTACCATCGAACAAATGGAAGCATTACGACAGCGATTGTTAGAGTTTGTACGCACAGAAAAACGCGAGTACCAGCCGAGCATCATTACAGAATTGCGAGAAGTCACTGAAGCTTTCTCACTCACTCTAAACGTCGTCTTCTTCTACAAGTCCAACTGGCAAAACGAAGGTCTCCGTCTCCAAAGACGTAACAAATTTATTTGCATGTTGATGTTATCTATGCAAGAAATCGGCATCGAAGGACCTCGTATGAACCTCCAGGGTGCTCACGTCGACTATCCCTTCCACGTCAACCACCACGGCCAACCACCCAGCTACGTTGCCTCCACCAGACCCGGTCCAAGCCAACAACAACCAAACGAGACCATCCTCGAAGAACGTGACCCCAACCTCCCCGAAAACTCGGCATACACATCCAGCAGCGCCGCCCCCATCCGTCCCCAACACTCTATCCTCCGCAAAGGCTCCATGACAGCCGCCGCCCGCGCACGCGGTGAATCTCTAAGCCGTCCCGGCCGCCACGTCGATTTCTCCCTCGGCACAACCGCGTTGTCCGCCAACGATCTCATGGGAGACGTCTTTGAAGACCGAACTCCCTCGCGGCTCGAAGAAGTCGTTCGCAACGCCAATCGTGAGGCGATGGAGCGCCGCATCCGAGACGATGCCGCGGCTTCGCGTGAGAGTCTTTCGTCTGCGTCGCGGGCTGCTGCTGCTGCGGATCGTCAGTCGAGAGCATCGATGGAGTCGAGGCGTTCGCTTGCTGCTGGACGGCCGAGCCAGTCATCGTCTATGAGTCGGGGTGGTGGTGGATTCTTAGCAAGACTTGGTTCACATCACAGTCGCGTGAGAAGTACGGATAGTGATGATTTGATGGAGCAGGGGTTGAAGAATCAATAGTCTTCTCGCTCTATTCGCTTTTTTGATTGTTGTCCGAGGCGATGTGGCTTTCCTCATGATGACGTTACTCCATATCCTCCTCATACCCTTTATTCCTTTAATTTGTGTCAAAATTAGCGCTTTTCTTTATAGATATAGATGGTTGGTTTGCCTTTCCTACAGGACATTTGTCAATATTGTCCACATCAAATGGTATTTTTTTTTTTCTATTAGAAGTCTCATCAAGTATCAGTCCTGTATTAAAAGCAATTCATGTTTCTTCTTGCTGTCAACAACAAACAACAATGGAGGGGGAATTAGGACGGAATGAATACCCCGCCAACAACATTGATCGATATGATGTTTGTGATGGGATCGTGGAGATAACTTCCGAACCATACATTTTCCTCGCATTTTTGATTAGGATTCGCAACGAATAGGATTTGCGGGGAAATAGTATCCAGAGAATTGACAACGTCTGAATATTCGTTTTTGTAATCAACGAACCACGTATTTTGTCCTCATCACAAGACCGGATGTTGTTCATCTGAGTAGGTTAGGGCTAGTGTTATTACCCTAAGGCCGTAGATATTAAACCTCCAAAGTTTCAGATTACAACCAATGATCAATTTCTTATGGTTCGTTTCTATTGGATGCGACTTGCAGCGTTCTAAAAAATTTTTCGCTACCTTGGTCAAAAGGTCCTCAGAAATCATTGCACAAACCACATTGTGTCCTCTTGCAATGTCTCGCCAGGTACCACCGGTAAATCATCTTCCAGTGCGGCGGGAATCGGTTTTATCCTGGCGCAACACTCATGTCTCAATTTCAGTACATCGTCGGGTGTTCGACTTCCTAGTATGGCTGGACCCCATACATCGGCCTCTTTAGTTGAGAATTTGGTCACAACAAGGTAATATTGAAGTCCCTCATTCCACTTGCCAAAGTCTCCGTCGCCTTCGGGAAGCAAACTCAACCTGATAGAGAGATTTTTGGCTACCTGGACTTGATGATAACACCATTCGACTCCCTTCAACCCGGGCAAAAGAAGAAGAATGAAGCTTGAAACCAGGATACTCAACAGCAAGCGCCACAGACGACCCATCAATCCTACACATCCTCCCGATCCCGTTATAATCGTGGACCACATCCATCCCCTTCATCATATCAGCTACTCGTCCAGCCATCAACGACTTGGGCGCCCATCAATATCCATCCCGCTGCAAACGCGGAAGACGGTTGAATATGATCCCTGCCGGGAATCGACCCATATATCGCAGAAATGTCTCCATCCGCAGATCCGCTAGGCTGACTTTCTGGGGCAAGCCGTCGATCGGTCGTTCTGGGTCCAGGAACGGAGTGGGATCCATGCCGAGAATCGTCGCTGCGCAGAGGACTTCATCTGATGCGCGCGTCGTTCTTCGATGCGAAAGACTACCCATCAAAGTCAGGAATGCGGCATGTGGTTGATTGAGATCTGTTTCTCCGAGTCTGATTCTTGCAACTGCGCTTTTTAGTAGTGTGTAATATGACGTGACATTGCCTCTTGCGATATCCACAAAAGGCCTGTAATGGCCATGGCGGCGAAGGTTCTTTGTGTAGTCAGATATTTGCTGTTCCATGGTCTCGGCATGTATTGATGCATCCTGGAAGCGGAAGAGGAGCCGTTGAGCTAAGAAGCCTTCTTGGAACGTCCAAAGTCTTCGGACCCAGCCAGACTCGTATAGAGCCATGCATTGATCTGCGAGCGGTGCTGAGACTGAGATTTTCTGTATCACTGCGTCGAGGACGAGTACTGCGGCGGCTTGCTGGTAGATATTCCGCATAGCGACTATGCACTTTTTGCGAAAGACTTCGTGCTCTTTGCGGACCGGGACGCAGAGTGTGTCCATCCAAAAGGGGACATGGCCGGGTTTCCCTTTCGGTCCGAAGCCATAAATTTCATCCACGAGACGCTGGATTCGTGATAGTTGACAGGCTAGAAGGGAGTTTTGGTGTTCGTTGCCGAGGCCGTCGGCCCAACTGCGATGTCGTCAATAAGTAAATAATTTGTTTAATTAGGGTATGCTGGGGCTCCTTACACATGAGAGATTGCTATATATATTGGAACCCTTTCCGGAATGACTGGCGTACCATCTGCTCCAATCTCCACAGATGGAACATGGCCTGGAGTTGATTTGTATTCCTGTAGGTGCAAAAGTTTGCCATCTGTCTCGGTCCATACAACCAGCGGAGTACCGCCATTGCTGATAATGTCAAGCATCTTATCTATTGACGGTTCATGGTGCTCACACTGACAATCATCCGTGACATGTCTAGTCCAATAAACGTCTCGATTAAGACCTTTAGACACACATCTAAGCCCCGTACATTGCGCGTGATCTTCCGTGTCTCTTTGCGGACTTGCCCCCAGGTAGTAAAGACCATCTATGCTGAAATCCGCGATGGTCGTGTCAATCAGTGAAGGGCACCAGTTCGCGCTTCGCAGACGGTCTGTTAAGAGTGTATCGACGTTCCAGCTGAGCTTTGAGCCTCCTCGCACACGGTAAATGTCTTCGATAGCCTCGCTAAATGTGAATCCGAGCGCAGCAATGGACAGCGCGATTGTGTCGTCAACCGGCCAGCTTTTGACTGCTGGTGTTATCTCGGTGTTTTCTCTTATTCCGCAGTACCACTCAATAAACCAGTGCACCTTTTTCAATACGGAAACTATCGTGTGTAGTCCTTCAATATCAGTCATTGTGACTAATTTTCGCCAGCAAGGCTTTTTCTTGCATCCTGATGATTTAAGAAATTTCTCTATGGGTTGATATTCGCCCGTAACAAAGAGCCAGCAATGGCATTCTGAGGATACCCTATATTTTTTCTGCCAACGACGAATCAGGGATGGAAGAGATTTTGTGGTGATAAAGGCTGTTCCGTGGACATCATCGCGACTGACGAAATCATCTGTGTCTGCTTCAACTCCGGCGACGTGTAGAACCTCAAGAAGCATTCCGAAATAGAGCTAGGTTTGGAAGAAGGCCTCGACTTCGGATGGCTCTCTAGGTCCGAAAGCATCGTCCCCGGGTATGTGATTGTCTTTCCATCCGTAGCGCTCTGGGAAGGTCAGAAAGTCGCCGGGGATATATTTTATGGTGCATTTGTATGGCATCTTTATGTAATGTTCGATTCCGCTGGGGACAATGAAATGATCCATTTTGGCGTGTTTTGTCGAACTAGACGTGTACGATGCAAGCATATAACACAAACCAGACATCGGAGCATAATTTACAATACATGTACTTGACTATGAGCTATAAGCTGGGCCGGTTTCTAACCCCAGACTATCGGATTTTACTTGATTCGTCGACGTGCACCAGTAGTGGGATGTGCCACGACGGCCATGGCTGAAATAATATGGGCTGCAGCTTATGAACTGCCACTCTGACCGAGCCAAAAGCGTGACTACGAATGAGAGTACGTCTTTGACAATGTGCTTAAAAACTCATTGCTTGCATGTATTCTGCTTCTACATCCATACGAGAACAATACTAGACATGGCTGAAGTAAAAGCACCAAGTGATTATGGCCCTGCAGATTATGGCCCTGCAGATTATGGCCCTGCAAATCTGACATCCACATCCCTCAAATTCTTCAGCCCAGTCTCTGCGAGTCTGTAAACGTACTCGGACAACGGTAGCCCAGTAGCATTTGACTTGTTGATGCTATTCTTATACTCCTCCATTCTTTCGCGATAGTCCCTCAACACCGGTTGACCAGGTTTTATTTTTGCTATATTACCATATTATGGTCATTCCATGGTTACCTATTCCTGTGGCTGGCTGAAAATTGCTCTAGTAGACAGACCACTATATCGTCCACAGCGCTACTTTCATACCTTGTTCTCTGGCGCAGCCGACTGAAATACCAGTTGACCGATGCATTTTAGAAGAATCTCTGAAAAGCGATGGGTGTCACCGAGTACAATCGATATTAGGGTTATGTTCTGTTCTAGGGTTAGGGCTTGTAGTTTCGTCGACAATATATCTTCACGATTGCGACTACGTACCCTATAGCAAATATTCCCGCAATGGTTTTCTTTTAGATCCCTTTTTTGCCTACCGTCGTTTCTGGAACAGTTGTCTCATGTGACTCTCTCCCAGAGAACAGAGCAACAGTTATCCAATGTTGCCCGGGTGATGCTGCATAACTAGACAAGTCACAATAAATAAGGCTGCCTTGAATGTACCCCAATATTAACAGCCTTCAACCTCCGTACTGCCTAGATAAGATATTGCTCGGAGAAAAGCAGGAACACAAGTTTAGATACTTCAGATTCTCTACAAAATGCCTCGCGATATATTCCTCATCATCTACAAATCGCCCCTCTTCCCAGCCCACTGGTCCCTCTGGATTCCCAGCGTTGCAAATCCCAACATCGGCAAACGGATCCACGTCACTGGAGACGTTAAATCCGGGTTTGAGCATGAGTTTGTGAGAAATTATGACTTGAGAAGTGAGACGAGAACGCATGTCGTTATTCCTATCGGTGAAGTTGAGGATAGATATGTCGCCGACGATGATGCGGATTTGAGGGGAGAAGAATGGGTTGAAGAGAGGGATAAATCTCCTAAAGATCAAATGGAGGAGGTCGCAATTGAGATTCTTGCGCCGGGGCCGAGTATGAATTCTGCGTCAAGGGATGCGGTATGATTTTCCATGTTTTCTGCCTGGGGATCAAGTTGTCTGATGCTAGATAGGCACCGACTAAGCGAACTCGAATGAGAAACTGTCAGCATTGGCTCGCGGACTTTGTCGCGGAACTTGTGAGGAGAAATATTCTACCTGCGAGTGCTAATTCTGTGGTGCAGGACGCACCGAAGGATTAGTCGCCAAATCTGAATGGGGCGTCAATTATTACCCTCAACGATACATGTAGACCGTTGACATTTATGTATGGTTTACATATGGGAAAAGTAAGCTACGTGGTATATTTACTTTGAAGTACATATGTTGTTTGTTCTTCTCTGAAGTATTTGAGCGTATGTATTGCCGAAAATATTCGATACAAAAGTAATTTCCTGATCGGGTATATGTTTCCTAATTGGGAAGACACAGGCTTCCTATCACAAATCTCGCGTTCCAAACCATGACCGTAGGTCTGATACATGAGCCTATCTCAATAAATCAGAGCTAGCTATCTCGAAGTCTCAATCCTGATCAGTCCTCTCCATGATCAAGACTGGTTGTCTACCCTTGACTTTGAGTGTTTCCCCGCCGACTTCGAGAGTCATTTTCCATTCCAGCTCGTATGTTCGTTTGATGTTATAAGTGATAAACGTCGGAACATCAATTTCATTCTGGCCGTATTGCATGCTCAGATCAAGTATTTCCCCTAAGTCGAGAGGGGCCGTGTCTTCGTCAATCGGAAATGTCAACGGATAGCCATCTGATGATAGACCTTTGGCCAACAAGGGGGTTCTCGACGGAATCCCTTGATTATTTATCTGATTGCTGTTCTTTGGCTTCGCATAATCCGCCAATACAACCTTCGTCGTAAAGTGATCCTCACGCACAACCGGAACTGGCCCCAAGGCGCCCGAAGCAATACCCATAATACTCGACGTCGATCGGATAGCAATAGTCAATTTTTCTATATTGATGGTATGCCGAACTTTAGCGATGCAATCGCTCGTATCCATCCACTGCGGTACTGCCCGCATCTCGAATGGAATCTGGTACGGGGTGTCCCTTTGAAGAACGGAAGGTACGCTGATTTCGAGACAGAATGTGAGACGAGGAGATTTGGATACTCGTAACACTTTGCTGACTTTATGTCCAATGGAAGGTTGTGGGTTGTACATACCACCACGCTGATTCAGAAGAGGGGATGTGATGGTATAAGACTGTCGGGAATGTAGCTTGATGTCGAAATCGGTTATCGGGAAAGGAGAGGATTCGCAATGAAGGTGAATTTGCTGTCGAGCTACAATGGGTGCTGAGGAGTTGGGAGTCGTCATGGTGGCCTCTAAATAGTATTCAACTCCGGCAGAACCACGACGTGAGGCAGCAACACCACTGCTGCCCAGATCGAAAGAAGGGGGAAGAGCATGTTGATCTGCTAATAGCAAAGACAGGTATGATGCCCTCCCCAGTGGATGCAATTTCAGAGGCGTTGCGTCAGGGTGAGTAGGGATATCAATCGCAAAGCGCCATTTGTTATCGTCCGGGCGAGACGTCGTTGGTATATGTAATGCACCATTGAAAAGCTCCTCTCGAACCCCAGCTTGTCCGAACAGCTCTACACTGCCACGGCACTGGTAAGAATCACGGCTGAAGAGCTTGGTATTGCATTTGCCGTGGAGGGTGATGCTGATGTTTGTTTCGGTACTGACCCAGCGCGAGGTGCGAGATACGTAGCCGGTGATTGTTTGGCCCGGGAGGAATGGATGGGGTGAGTCCAAGTGGATTGAGAGATCGGACGTGTTGCAGGTCTCTGCCTTCGACATTGTCTCGCTTGGTTGGTAATTACTTATGTATGTAGGGGGAAGATATTGACAGACCAGAAATTGACAAATCCTGAAGAGCAGGGGTAGATGAGCTTAAATAAACCTAGGTAGCCCGCAACAGACCATTCACATCCTCGGAGTTTGACTACAGGGAATCGGCGTATATATCTAACTAAGTACTCTATTGAAAGCCATCATCGCTCTGCTTTTCGATGTACGTAATGCAAACTCACGTTTAGGGCTAGCCTTTCGTGATATATACCTCAAACTCAAAGGATCACTTGATGCCTGGGCCTTACAGTTTAACGTGGACCTATTTTTGCTCGGCGTGAGTTCGGAGGCTCGGATATAACTAGCCAAAGCACTAATCCGAGCTCACGATGACCTTTTATAGTAATCTATAAGGTAAAGCACGGTTTCGCTATATCTAACACCTACTTATTTTTGTATACACAACATTATATTATTCTAAAATTAACTCAATATCCGTATCTATAATTATTTTCTTTATATATTTATCAAATTGGATTATATAATTATGTTGTTGAAGTGAGTAGTTAAAAGTTATATAGAGCTATTGTAATTGGAATACGGAGAGGTCAGCGTGTGGAAGGATTAAATACCTTAAGAACATACGATTATTGCCTGGTACGGTTAGAGCAATACGCTGAGCAAAAAATAGGTCCACGTTAAACTGCAACCCGTGATGCCTGCTGACCCAGCGCGTCGGTATAGGTCGATACATTACAATAAATATCTCAAGCAAGAGGTTATTGGTAGCAAATAAATATCTCGCGCCATTTTAGAGTATGGGCATTCCGGGTTAGGGCAGCATCTAGATGTAGTGAATCGGAATACGAGCCTATAGCCAATTGAAGTTGTTCATATGTCGGAATTGGTGGGTCGTTATAGAGATTAAATATGCACCATGTCGGAATAAACACAGAGCCAATCGGAAATGAGTAGGGCAATGGATTTGGGGACAATTTTGTACGTTATAGCATTCCGTTTTACCATTCATCAGGAAGTGTGTCATCCAATCCTTTTGCACGCATTGCAGAGGCTTTCGAGAGACGTCTAGCCTCAACTGTTATGAGAATCGCACAAAGCTGGTTATCTTGATGACCGGAGGAGCTTCCTCTAAATTTTCTCACCAGATCCGTTCTATTCTTCAAACCGGTGGGAGCAAAGGCCTCTAGTTTTTGACTTTGTAACCTAAACGGTCCGGTCTTGCTATCTTCAAATGGATGTGCTGCGTGGCACGAGCTCTATGCTACAAACCCCAGTCTTGATTATCCATATTCTCCAACCACTGTCTGAATTCATGATCCGGACCAGAAATCGCTGCACCTATATCATAACCAAAGTCACCCATAAGCACATAGCTCTCTGTCACTTGTGTCCTCTGTGCGCTTTGAGTGGTGTGCTGGGAAATATCAGTAGCAGTATTTGTATCTGTATCAAGCCGCCGCGTTTGCATTGGTGAAGACTGATAGTAATCTCGCTCCGAAGCCCTCGGAGGACTCAATATCTTATCAAGAATCAGAGATATCACTTTTTGACCCTTCTCGCAAATACTTTTGTCGCCAAATAATGGATCCAAGTCACTAAGCTTGTCTGCAAAGATGGATAAATCCTGAATTGTCCTGCTTCGAGGCAGAAGCGGCGCGTCTGGGTAGGCTGGAAGCTGTTCCTGTTTCAAGAGTTCTATTGCGAGTATGACTGCGCTGCGGACTCCATGTACCGCTAGGAAATAGATGAACGATATTTTTGCGGACGTTTCAAAGCGCTTGTATGCTCGCATCACGTCACTTAGAATTGCCTGCGCTGTTCGTATTAGATCTGCCGGACAGGCGCCGGCTTTGCGCACAAGTAAGCGATGCAGTAAAAGTAGATTCGACTGCGAGATTTGGCGTAAGATATTTCGGAGGTGCAAATGAAATATGTCATCGGTATCCAGTCCAAAGAGACTTTCTTTCAAGCTCGACAGGTAGTGCGGCAGAGTTGCCCAATGTTCCTCGGTTTTTCTTTGGATATCGACTGCCTTTTGCCGTACCTCTTCCGGAGTGTAATTTCCTATCGACAGCTCTAGAATCTCCTCTCTTCTTGCCACAAATCCAACGGAGGATCTCACCCAAGAGATAAGGCGGATCTCGCCATCCCGATTGTACCCCTGATCATCCAGTTGAGCGATGGCAACAGCCAACTCCTGTGGATCTTCAGAAAAGAGTTGCGAGTCCGTCAGATCTAGTGGCGGATCCAAATTCATATAGCGATGTGAGAGTCGTGGAGGACGGCCCAAAAAAGTGGCTATACTGATTTCCGTTCCGTAGATCATCGATCGAAGTCGTTTTCGCAATTCAGCAAGGAAAAAGGGAACTTTGTGGTCAGCTTTTATCTCCTGGTGAAGGCCCATTGCGACGAGGGCACTGTTCACTTCGGCGCCAATACGGTATGCTGCGTAGGATGCTTCTGCCTTGGTGAATTCGATGATGTTGTAATGCTCCAACAGGGCGCAGAGGAATGCGTCATCCAAAGCATCGCATTCTCGGCAGAAACCGATGCACACTTTTGAAAGTTCCAGCATTTGGTCCATTAATAATTTGCGATCCACTTTGTAGTCTTTGAAAAATGGATCAGACGATTTGGTTACCATTGCATATATTCCTACATAATTGGCGATCATAGCGATTGTCGCCCAGCGTATGTTTTCGCCTGTGGCTGAGAGTATCCATTGCCTTGCTGTAGTGCTGCCATCAAAGATCAACGGTTTGGCCGTGTTTCGACACAGTAACTCGCATAGCTGCCGTATCTGCTGAGGTTTCTGACTTAACAGCGCCTCGCCATGACAAGACCACAGCCCTGAGAGCCATGGTCTTATTATAAATTCGCCGCAGTGAATATGAATGCATTCGATGGACTTGAAAAACAAATCAATACCA
Organism: Talaromyces verruculosus; assembly: GCA_038993655.1. NCBI lineage: Eukaryota > Fungi > Ascomycota > Eurotiomycetes > Eurotiales > Trichocomaceae > Talaromyces > Talaromyces verruculosus. The sequence goes on from JBBVQN010000014.1 coordinate 280,690, forward strand.
CGGTCTATCATCGCCCTGTTTTGCAAAAATGACAGGGCTCGACAGCCGCTGGCGAGTCTTTCGTTCACGATGGGTTTGCTTTGGACGGCTGTAGCTTTATCCAGACCGCCAGAGCACACTCCAAGCTGTATCAAGTCTTCTGTCATGATTGAAACGTGTGAGGTGAACCCCTGGAAACCGTGCTTCTCCGTCGAGGTCTCATGATGGTTCGCAAAGGGCGGAGCTGACCCTGCACGTTGTAGTACAAAAGTACTCCTGTGGTTGTATTCCAAAGTGTTGACATCTTCGGAAGCACCGCCTATGTGAGGCTGCTCTGTTGGGCTCGGGACAGTATTGCTTAGTGCTGGAGATGGCAAGACTTTTGCTGCTGGCGTACTTATGGCTTCTGGTGGGTTCTTTTGAGCCTTTCTTGTCAGCGAGACAGCAGAGGCAAGTATAGTTTCATGCCCACGGCATAGCGAGGACTGCTTACCCGTGTAAGAGGATTTGGGTGATAGTAGCATTCATCAACACGCCGTCTTTTAATGCATCTACTACAAGGAAGGTTATGATTGCACGCGACTTTCGACTTTCGGCATGGCTCACAGGACGGCACCTTGCGATTCCGTCGGTATTTATGTATCGGGGATTTGTTTGCGTGTTCCATCTGCATTGCCTGCCTAGTATCCATCTTGACGGCATCAACGAGAGACTATGAATAACTTCGATAACACTTGACAAGTTATGCCAAAGATGGTCAGATTGAATCTCGGAATAGGATGGTCGGAGAGACAAACACGGCTAATCCCGAATAGGGAAAGTATTTATGTACTCCGATCGCCGAGCCCTTCACCACCTAATGCAACGATACTCCGTATGTTGCAGATTGTTTTGACCAGATTCTCCTCATCTTTTTAACGTGCGACAAGGCCATCGATCGATATGGCTCCAATTGACCTGGCACTTGAACATCTACAATCCTTGGACCCAGAAGAAAAGATCAACTACACCCAAATCGCCAAAAAGTTCGGCGTCGACCGCTCAACGCTCTCAAGACGACACCGCCAAGTCAACGGCTCAAAGGAAGACCAATACTACGCGCAAGCCCTGTTGAACAAACAGAAATCAGCAGTCTTAATCAACTTGGTGAATGAGCTCGCGAAAATTGGGGTTCCGGTTAAAAATGCAAGGCTGGCGGAGTTTGCGAAGGCGATGACGGGGAAGGAACCGGGAAAGAATTGGGCTTCCCGGTGGGTGAAGCAGCATTCTGATCGGCTGATTCCTGTACAGAAAAGAGAAGAAAACGAAGAGGAAGACGAGAAAAGAATTCAGGCTCTTACGGAGGAAATTGAGCAACTGAAAATAAAGTGCGACATGTTGGAAGCTGAGATTGCTCGTTTGGGAGATGAAGAATCCGAAGACGACGAAGACGAGAAATAATCACTACGCTCTCGATACCGGTATCAGCGGGCGCTTAGGCATTCGGATTATTTCTGTCGGATTCAACTCTTGGGGATGTCTGATTGTTTTCCCCCCTACGCAGATGACATTGCCAGTCTCATTCAACAAGGGTCCGAAATAATGTCACATATCGTTGATATCCACTCGGACATTTTCATCATGGATTATTGAGCGACTAAGAAGTTTTGCCAGAAATTATACTGGGAACGCAGACAGAGATGTCAATCTCTTTACCCTTTCCGGTACCTTTGAGGAATAAAAGATTTGTCGGTGATGGTATGAAACCAAGTCTTAGGATTGGCCGACACAAAGGCATTGTTGGCTCTTGCCTTGTACGCTTGAAACATTCTAAAATCGAATCGAAATAGGAAACAACTCCGCCGAGATTGGAAGGAGCTACCCCAATGTTATGTGCCGGTTCGTGCTAGTTTGCGGCTCTTTCCCTAGAAAAGCAGTCGCATACATGTCGCCCAGCTTGTATATAGAGGAGCAATCATTGAACCCATTCACTCAATCCATCTCAATCATACAAATCAACCAATCTGATATCAATCTTCCGTATATCAACTCTAAACAATTTATCTCTCATCTACAATCGGAAGAAATCCAAAATGACCCCCATCCGAGACGACATCAGCCTAGTCGAAGGCTTCATCCACACCCTCCAAAAGACAATCCGCCAACATGGCGACCCCGACGAAACCGACCACTTACGCGCCGAAGCCCACGTCGACGATTTCATCGCCGCCATGAAATGGGTAAAATACCTCCAGCGCCGCGCCGAGAATCTATCTGAGCAGGCGCGCGACGAAGGCTGGAAGCGATTCATCGCCAACATCAACGGCGTATTGCGTCACGTCGTGCGCTTGGCATACGATAAATACCCCGAGGGATTGATTCTGGCGAAGATGTATCCGCGGAAGCGGGGTGGGAGTGTCTGGGATCCATCGGGGGGTACAGATCCAGAGTTGTTTGGGCCTTTTGATGATGATACTCTAAATCAGGACTGGACGTGGGCGCTCAAGGCGACTGAGGAGTTGGAGCTGGTTACCAAGGTGCTGTTCAAGCACTGTGAGGAGGTTACGGGGATGATGCGTGCGGATTTTATGGCGACGGATATGGCGAAGGCGTTGGAGGGGATGTCGTTGTAGGCGTTGAAGCTTGCACATTCTTTCACATCGCTCGGTGCGTCTGAGTCAGCCAAGTATCGGATACATTGAATGGATAATATCTCCCACTTCAATTTTTTACAGTTCGTGATGTACAAAATGAAATGAGGCAATTGGCCACTCGGCCGGATTGGGCGGATGGCTGAGTCAGACATCAATTTTCCTTCGGCCGAGATTCAACATTTTCCATATAAAAGAACTCCATCTACATCTATCACCCCTAAAATTGTATCTAAAAGCAAATAACTATCAATCACAGCTGGAAGTCGCATAAGTGTTGCCACATGCAAAACCGATCAACCTACCATGGCCGTCTCAAAGCATGATATCGGCTGGAGGCGAGTTATTCGAAACTTCACTCCATCGTACGTTTTTTCCCCCTCTATGCATAGATTATGCTCGATACGTATGGGCTAATACAGTATAGATGGTTCTCCGTCAACATGGGCACAGGCATAGCATCCATCCTGCTCAACACCCTCCCCTACAACGGCACATGTCTCTACTACCTCTCCATCATCGTCTTCGCGCTCAACGTCTTGCTGTTTAGTCTGTTCTGCATTCTGACCGCATTACGATATTTGTTGTATCCCAAGATCTTTACGGCTATGATTCGGCATCCGGTGCAGTCGATGTTTCTGGGTACATTTCCCATGGGGTTTGCGACGATTATTAACATGTTTGTTTTGGTTTGTGTGCCTGCTTGGGGAGGAGAATGGACGAGACGGTTTGCATGGGGATTGTGGATTTTCGATGCTATTGTTTCGGTCATTGTGGCGTTGACGTTACCTGCTCTTTTGTTCGTCCCCTATAAACCAACCCCCCCTCTGTCCCCAACGAGAATATCCTAACATTGAAGACGAAAAAGAATGATGCACATGCAAAAACTGGACCTCTCCTCCATGACAGCCGTCTGGCTTTTGCCGATTGTCAGCCCCATCGTGGCCGCTGCCTCGGGCGCCGTTGTCGCCGACGTCCTGGTCGACATTGATCCGCAACATGCCCTCTGGACGGTGGTCGTGAGCTATGTGCTTTGGGGTATTGGTGTGGCCATGGCCATGATGGTGACGACCATTTATCTGCAGCGGTTGACGCTGCACAAGTTGCCGCCCAAGGCGGTTATCGTGAGTGTGTTTTTGCCCCTAGGGCCGTTGGGGCAGGGCGGTTATGCGTATGTCTCCTTTTTCCCTAATGTCTGAATTACAGTATTGGATGAAACTGACGGTGGTGCAGCATCCAAAAATTAGGCCTCCTCATGCCGACTCTCTTATCAAAAACGCACAACCATTCGCTTCCCGCCAGTGCAGGCGACATCTTCTCTGCTCTCGGATTTCTGACTGCATTGATCCTCTGGGGCTTTGGACTGAGCTGGCTCTTTTTCGCACTTACATCAATCGCGTATACACGCAAATTCCCATTTAATATTGGTTGGTGGGGGTTTACTTTTCCTCTCGGCGTGTTTGCCATGAGTACATGCCAGATTGGACGGGAGTTGGGGTCGAGGTTTTTCCTTGTTCTGGGGACTGTAAGTCTTTCTTCACTATATAATGTCTAGCATAGGGGGGATTGGAACTGATTATGGGTGTAGATATTTTCCGGCGCCGTGGTCCTACTTTGGATTCTGGTCTTGTCGCGTACAGTGATGGGTGCTGTAGAAGGCAAGGTGTTTCATGCGCCTTGTTTGGCTGATTTGGATGTTCCGAGGAGAGAGGATCATGTCGCATAGTCTTATTATCTGCTGATATAGCTATACTTAATGAATAATCATCTAGAGAAAGCAGTTATACATTGTGTGGGTAATGTAGAGGTCGCACATAACCCTAACTCCAATCAACAGACGAAATCCTACACATCGATCAATCGGATGTCACGAAACACACCCGCGAATTCCAAGGCTTTTATTTGATTGTTGCAGGCTTGCAGCAAATCACAGAAGCGCTCTACACTAAAGTGATAGGCTAATTGGTCGATGTTGGCTGATGGTTTCTACATATGGTTAACCACTAACGAGATAGGCTAGTGGGGGTACGCATTATTCGCAGCAGACGGCATTTCGTGCCGTTTATCTTTTTGTTTGCTTTTTTTCTTCTGATTTCTCCCACTTTTTAGTCTGATTAAATAGGTAGATGTTGAATTCCAACGTTCTGGCTGGCTTTCTTTTCAGACGGAAAAGGACGGTTGGCTTCGGCAGTTGTGCATCCGTCGTACTACATGCTCCGATCAATAGTCAAAGAACTTCTCTCCTCTCTGAATCTTCTAGAAACACAAATACAAAAATTAGAAAAGTCACTTACGTGGTTCACTGATATCTACTACATAGTACACTCTGGATTCTAGATTCTAGTATGCATGACCAAATTTGGGGCATACGTAGTTTGCCAGTCACTAAGTGTATCCATGGTTTGCAGCCAAGTCAACCCCGGAATCGCCAATGGATAAAAGTTCCTAGCTGGAAATCTTCCCCCTCGTTCTGCTGCAATCAGGAAACTCTAAGTAAGTACTAGCTGGTGGTACGGATATGCGGGGTTGAAGGGCTTGGAATGCTGATCCAGAGAATGGGAGATGCCTCATTCTTGTTCTGGAATCCTCTCGCTTGACTGAAGTCTGTAGTATCTTCTTCTGTTTTATCCACATCCGGGCCCCGGCACGCAGACTAGTAGACTACAACTACCTGGATGGTGGCTGCATCTCCATCGTAAAAAATAAATTAACACGGCAGACTCAGCTAGACTAGAGGGTCATGACTCCATCCCATGTACATGGGCTAGCCTATCGCTGTCTCCCAGGAGGAAGGAGGTCTGGATCGCAGTCATTGGATGGCATCGCAAATATGCTTTTGCCTATGCTTGGAAAAGGAAATATATTTTAGTCGCGTCAGTCCGGTGGTGAGTCTAAGTGGTTGGTCGCCGTTGGTGGTGCGGTCATGCTGCATTGTATCCCATGTATGACTATCTTAATTTTCTTCAATTAATGAGTCGTCAGGTTGTTCGAGTATGTATCAGGAGAGACTGGATGTATTGACAACTCACCGCTCTACAGTCAGTGGTGCTGGTAAGCTTTACGCATGACATGCAAATGCTGAGGCAGACGCTGTGCGCCGTCAAATATTGAAATGATCACATGGCTAGCTTGCCTCTGAGGCGACGTTCCAGACAAATGGTCGGGTATGAGGCAAGGGGTGGGTGTATATTGTGTTCTGGCCGAGTCATTCCATGATTCAATAGATGAAACATTGAAACGATAGAGGACACTCGATAAGAGCATACGTAGTGCCTGCCTGAGAATCCAGGCTCCAGGCCTTCCCTTCTGAGTTCCCGCCCGTCGCGACTCGGCGTGTGCCTTCCCGTAGCGTTGCTTATCCTGCGACGACCACGACTTCTTTCTTTGGCTATTTTATTTAACTGCTACACTTCCTTCGACTTTATTTCGTGGCTCATTCCTGACACAATCATCTCTCTACATCAATTCTACCCTTCCTACAACTACCGTACTCTCTCTCTATCGTCGCTCCACTATCGATCGACCCGCGACTTATCTGCGTTCCCCACCGCGCCGCGACAACCACTTTACACCAGGTGACTGCCTGCCAACTTCGTCCTCGTTCGTCCGCCAATCCGCGAGTATTTCCATTTCTACGCCCATCGAATAAGACAGTCTCATTGCTATCCCGTTCGGAGGGCGTGTTGCCCTCTACCATTACTCCGGCAGTCGGATAATTGCTCTCTCAACTGCATTGACGATTGTGTTCCCCGCCATGGATTGTTGATCTCACGGGCGAGGCCACAGCTGCTCACGGGTAGCCGATCTGCCTGGCAGTCGGTCCGGCTTTGCTTGGTACCCTGCTTCGGCTTGACAGTTTTATCAAAAGAAGAAAAAGAAGGAAAGGAAGGCTATCGCCGTGTCAACCCGTTGGTATCCCAGCGGGAAAGACGACACCATGGCAGGAAACAATACAAACGCGTCTCAATTCCTCGCTCCACCGACAGTGGCTGCGTTGAGAGAAGAGGCACGAACCCCCGGCCATCATCGGGTGGCAATGGATCGTTCCTATAGCGAAGACATGCGAGCTGAGCGCGAAACTTTACGGGAAGCTGCGGAAGAAACGTTGAATGTGATTTTGGATTTGGGGTTAGACGGTCATATCAAATGGGTCAGCCCGTCTTGGAGACAGGTGATTGGTACTGATCCCGAGTCGGTCGAGGGCAAGGTTATTTCAGAGGTGCTTTGGTCGAACAAGTCTTGTTTTCAAGATGCAATCAAGTCGATGAAAGAAGATGACTCGAGAAGTCGATTTATACGATTTTCAGTTGTTATGGGACCAGATTCAATGCTGAAATCTTCGATCAAGGAATCGTCGTCTACGATCAAAGATGACGATAACCGCGAGGTCGAGTCAAACAACCAACCCGTCGACGATGTAAAGAACGACGAATCGACCGATATTAAAGAAGAGAATGACGAAGATATACTCGATATGGAAGCACAAGGAATTATGATTTACGACCGTTCAGGCGATGGTGAAGGACACGTAAGTCATGTTTCGAACCATTTTTACATACCGATTTAAACTGACTATTGACGACAGACAATGTGGATGCTACGACCGTCGACATCACCGAAAGAAGTCACCATCGATCTACCCCCACTCCTTGTTGAATCCCTCGGCGTCGGAGCAGAAGTGCTTGCAAATCATCTCACGGTTTTGGCTGAACGAGCTGCCGACGCCAACGCCGACAAATCTGTTACACCCACTCCAGTACTGTGTCGAATCTGCGAACGCCAAATTACTCCCTGGTGGTTTGAGAAACACTCCGAGCTGTGTCTTCAGGAACATACCGCAGAGATGGAGGTCCAGCTTGCTCAGGAAAATCTCAATGAGCATCGACACGCAATCGTGAAAGTCCTCGATGCTTTGGAAGCTCGTCAAGGACGTCCTTTTTCGACTGAGGTCCAACCACCGCCCCCGCAACCAGAATATAAAGGGCTAGCTATTGGACCATCTCCATCGTCATCAGTACCGGGCTCTACTCCGGGCTCTTCACCTGCCACGCCTCCACGGTCGAGGGACCCTTCAACATCCGGTTTGGGCCATGGACGGGGTCGATCTTTTGCTGTACGGCGACCTCTCGCTCGCATTGTCGAATTGATTCTGGACCTTTGCGACACTGCATTGGAAATCAGTACACCTGCGCTGAAAGAAACACGAACAGACAGTATCGAGGACCTTCGAACTCTGTCTCCACAGTCAGAGTCTCGCATCTCGCAAGTTTTGCAATGGCAATCACCCAGCAGCAACACCCTAGAGCAAGAACAAGGCCTTGCTGCTTTGTCCGCCGATACAGAACAGGTCGCCAAAGCCAAGGTCGATGCAGTCGTTCGTCATCGTCGAATTGTTGAATATGCCGAGCGAATCCGGGTCGAATACACGGTTATGGTGGAAGAATGTATAGAAGCGGCACTTACCAAGGCAGAGCGCATCGCTGCTGGCGATCTTTCAGACTCTTCGTCGACTTCTGGCTCATTTGAATCAGAAGGTGACCAAGCGAAGAATACTGAGCAGATCAACGAAGAAGAACAACCGACCGCTCAAATCGCCGAATCAAGTGCTGCTTTGTCTCAAGATCGATCGTCTGACACCGCCATGCGTGAACATTCAGATCCATCTTCAAACTCCCAATCCCCTCGACGCGGTTCATCCGTTGCAGTTTCCACTCGTTCAGCAAGTCCGTTGGAATGCCCGACTCCTCGTTCCCACAAGAGCATCAGCGGCGTTTTAGGTACATCTCAACCTCTTAAGCGAGGATCACTTCTGGCCGAAAGTGACATGGGCGATAATAGCGATAGCAGCAGCGTACCTTCATCCTCTTTGATTGCCGCCGCCAGAGGGACTGAATCTCCTTCATCCGAGAAGAGCATTTCACACTCTCGGAGTGAAAGAAGCAGAAAGCGCAAGAGCTTGATTCTACCAAACTTGTCAAGCTCGCCTCGTCGCCAGGCATCCCCAGGTCGTGTACAAGGGCCTGGATCTCCTTTACGACTGTCGAAACCGCGTCTACCTAGTGGCGAGAGTATGCCTTCCCCTAGCATTTCTCCGTTACTGACGACGAACGAGTTGACCGCTCAAGGGCTACCGCCAAATCACCATTTGCACACTCATTATCATCATCGACGACAATCTTCCACCGCTTCTTCAGATCCTAGGGCACCAATTTCACCACATTTGAGCTCTGTGAGTCAACCGCAACCTCGTCCTTCGCCACCATCAATCAAGGATTTTGAAATCATCAAGCCCATCAGCAAAGGCGCTTTTGGAAGTGTGTATCTTTCAAAAAAGAAGGCCACTGGAGAGTATTTTGCCATAAAGGTACTGAAGAAGGCAGACATGGTTGCTAAGAATCAAGTTACCAATGTTAAAGCGGAACGAGCAATCATGATGTGGCAGGGTGAGAGCGATTTCGTTGCCAAGCTGTATTGGACCTTCTCCAGCAAGGATTACCTCTACCTCGTAATGGAGTATCTCAACGGAGGAGACTGTGCCTCGCTGGTCAAGATTCTGCAAGGTCTACCTGAAGACTGGGCTAAGAAATACATTGCGGAGGTGGTCCTAGGTGTTGAGCATCTACATAACCGAGGCATTGTACACCGAGATTTGAAACCAGACAACCTCCTCATCGACCAGCGCGGTCATCTCAAATTGACTGATTTTGGTTTATCTAGAATGGGACTGGTTGGTCGTCAGAAACGAGTACTGAAAAGCCCCAACGAATCTGCGCCAGACTTGTTGAAACAAGGACCATTTCCTCGAGCCATGTCACTGGCTTCGTCTCGCTCTGCATCTTTTGATTTTCAAGGAGGGCACTCTCCCAGTTCTACTCCGATCATGGCGCCTGATACTGCCGGAAGCTACAACCAGCCTTCGTACTTTAGCTTGAGTCAAATACCCCCGCCTCGCGAAAGCCTAGGACGCGCATCAGGTTATCGCAGTGATAGCGGTGGAAGTGATACTTTGAACGCCATGTTTCGAACATTTTCGCTTGGCGAAGGTGCAGAGACTCCCGCGCCCCTACCACCTCCATCTCAGGCTGTGACCGAAGATGAGGCAGCTAGTGAAGGAGGCGAGTCTCCACATCTACTACCGTTGAGCCAAACCGTGAGCGCGACATCCTCATTAGCAGTACACAACACACCACCTTCACAGTCTATGCTCCCACCTCCGATGGCCTTGTTCGATCCTGAAGACCATAACCGAAGGTTCGTCGGCACTCCTGATTATTTGGCACCTGAGACAATCAACGGTGTTGGTCAAGATGAAATGAGCGATTGGTGGTCACTTGGTTGTATTCTGTTCGAGTTTATTTTCGGGTATCCACCATTCAATGCCGCGACACCGGATGAGGTATTTGAGAACATTTTGCATCGGCGAATTAACTGGCCCGACGAAGCCCAGCAACTGGCGTCTCCAGAGGCCATTGATTTAATGAACAAGCTGATGACAATCAACCCGGAACGACGACTGGGCGCTAATATTGAAGAGAAGTTTCCTAATGGAGGTGCTGAAATTCGTAGTCACCCTTGGTTTGCTGACGTCAACTGGGATACATTACTCGAAGATAAGGCGGAATTTGTTCCCAACCCTGAGAATCCAGAAGACACTGAATACTTCGATTCTCGAGGCGCAACTCTCCAATCATTCGAAGAACTTGAAGATGCTCAGTCTCAGTCTCCTCAGTACCCCATGACGGCCGGAGAGTATCCCGACCGACCTCATGATGCGTTATCAAAAGTTCGCTCGCAAGTCAACTCGATGAAACGAGGACTGATGCCGCTGCATATTCCGCCACATGTCAGAGATACACGAAGCCGTCGTTTGAGTGAGCCTGTGTTGGCCGACGACTTTGGCAATTTCAATTTCAAGAACCTTCCTATGTTGGAACGAGCAAACAAAGACGTCATTCAGAGACTGCGACAGGAAGCCATGCAAGCCCAGCAGAGACAGATACCATCGACCACGGCATCCCCCAGCGTTCCCAGCTCGACGCCATCTCTAGAAGGTAGCCCACTACTTCCCATGCCGTTGCAACGCACTCTCTCACAGACCAAAGGAAACCGCCCAGCATCTCCATCTGGATTAAGTCAGACAGGATCATCACCGAATCGGCCTTCGCAACCTTCTTCTCCGTTACTTGTTCAGTTCAGCACTGGTCAGAATCACGAGCGTAGAAAGACTTCTGGTTCCTCTTCGGCGCAGTCGCAGCAATCGGTTGGTTCATTATCTGATAAGTTTGAGGTCCCACGTCTAACACCTAGTGCCAAGCTTGCGTCTTCAGCGCCGACGTCGAACAAACCCGGACGGTTGACGACTCATTCCCCAGAGAAGATTTCATCCGGACCTCCCCAGTCAGGTGTCACACGTACTAGATCTCAGACGATCGGATCACAGGACAGCGAAGGGCATTCAGTTTCGTCAAAAGAGCCATTTGTCCCAACCCATCACAAGCGCCGTAGTCAGTTGTTCGATATTTCTCCGTCTTCTTCTGATAACGAAGACCCTCGAACAAAGGCACTGTTGAAGGTACAGCGGCGGCGACAGAGCTCTCGACGACTCTCCCAGATTAATTTGCTTGACGGGCCCGTCTTCCGTCCTCTTGATGTCTTGATATGCGAAGATCATCCTGTCTCTAGGTTAGTCATGGAACGACTATTTGAAAAGTTACGCTGCCGCACGATTACAGCCGTCAATGGCTCCGAGGCGATCCGTTATGCATTGAGCGAAGTGCAATTTGATATTATCATGACCGAAGTGAAACTTGCCCAAATCAACGGAGCAGACGTAGCTCGCATGATTCGTGAGACACGAAGTGCCAACCGACATACACCTATTATAGCGGTTACCGGTTATCTAAAAGACCTCCCAGAGATTCATCATTTCAACTCTTTGATCGAAAAGCCTCCGACGTTGAACAAACTGACCGAAGCAATGTGCAAGTTCTGTCAATGGAAGCCTCCACCAAAAGACTACGTCCCGACACATTCCTTGGTGATACCTCCGCCTCTACCGCGTGCTCTCAGTCATGCGGAAGACAGTCCCAGCTCGATCTCTTCTGGCTTCCACCCAGTACCTTCGAGTTCATATAGAGGCTCCAGCCGAGCGGATTCTGTGGGCAGTAGCTATTTTGGCGACATGGAGTCAACCAAACCAGAAGAAATACCAGTCGTTATCAGCCGTCATACAGATAGCTGGGGAGATGCGTCGGAGGGACTTGGGATATCAGAAGGAGCGGCAGCAGTCGAACCTAAACTCAACACGACTGTTTCAGGCACATTGAATCTGCCTCCTTTGCAACATGCTCTTTCGGCGCCGCTTACATCCAACCCACCAAGTCTGGTTGCACCCCGCAAACAGCGATCAACTGAAGCAATTCGTGCTAAGCGGGAGTCTTTGGAGAAACGTCGTTATGAAGGTGCTGAATCTGGAGACGATGAGGATGAAGAGCTGGGAAATCTACAAGCTCGCCATCGTGCTCCACATAATTCCAAGGGACCTCGTTCTAGTTCGAAACTGGGCACAGAGATGATGCGAACTAACAGTCGCGGAAGCGTCGTCAGCGGCAGCGAGGAGATTCTAGCCAAGGAGAAAGCTGCGGAGTCTGAAGTTGGGGATGTTGATGACTTGGGAGAACAACTCGGTGCGTTTGACATGTCTCTAGATGAAGTGCCTTCTCCAGAAAGAAGGTCATCAAAGCCAGAGTCGCCGCGTTCATCTCGATCACCGGATACCATGAGACGTCCAGCGCTGGAGCCTCTTCACGAATATCCTACGGAAATTCGGTCCCCAGGTAGCTCTGAGATTCATGTGCAACCACTGACGGGAGGACTTTCAACGCCGTCCAAGGAGGGCATAACGAAGAGTGATGATATATCACCCAGTCAGACAGCAGTTACGTCGGGAGAGCCTACGGACTCTTCAGACATGGATCCTGATGCCACTCCAAGACCAGCTCCTACTCCAGCCATGTCAGAGCTTGATGACGCCACACCGCGCCCAGGCAAAGGTCGTCAGGATGAGAATCAACGCGCAGAGGGACAAACTAGTCATATCCATCTTCGAGACGTTCTTCACTGGAGAAGGCGATAGCCACCCAACCTTTTTTTAACATCACGGTCGATCCAAGTATTTTGCCTCGGCTAATCAGCGATGTTATTGTTCTTTTATGCCACGTTACGAATCTTTCATTTTCCATCTGCAACAAACTCAGCTTTCAGATTGATTTCTCGCTTGCGTCATTTACAGCCTGGAGTTATCCCTTTTTCTTTTTGTCTCAAAAATCGATCATGCCATCAAAAAGTCGATCTTGTCAACTGTACTACGTACCTCTCGTATTTTCCTAGAATTTCATCTTCCCAGGCCACATGCTGCGACTGGGCTGGGCCACTTTACTTCTTTTCTTTTCTATGTTTTCATTCGATTAACATGTGCATAGTTACTTCACCTTGAGGGGCTTGTTTCACCTCGTTTTCTTAACTTATGATTCATGAATGGTATTATTACCTGATCCTACATAATACTCTGTCTAAGTAATGAGGAAACGATACTTATCAGATACATAGGTAGTGATTTATCTGCTTCACTCTATTCTACAAGTATCTATCAAAGAAGGAAAAGAAGTTGTATACATACATACAAGAAAGACGCATTATTACATGAAAATAAGTAAGTAAAATCTAACCGATCCCCTACACCCCCCAACTTCAGGGGGGAGGGTTGATTAATTCCCCTTCTTCCCCTCCGGATAATAATTCGCAACCCAAAAACTGACCGTCCTCGCAATCGCCTCTTCCAGCCCAATGACAGGCGCATACCCCAATCTATCCTTTGCCTTACGGCATGAATAGAAGCGCGTCATGCACGAATACCGGACGATTTTGCGTGTTAGTTTTGGCTGTTTGCCCAGCAGGCCGTAGACGGTTTCCATTATACCGCCGATTACGCTCAGCGCTCCTTCGGGAAGGGCCCAGACGGTGTGAGGTTCGATGGGGCGGTCGAGCAGTCTCCACATTGCGCGGGGAAAATCCCAGAAGTACATTGGTGCGTCGTTGGTAATAATAAAAGTCTCGCCGTCGACTCTTTCATAATCGAGGGGGGCGTCAGCGCCGGCGTCGAATCTCGCTGCTGTCACGAGTAATTTGTGTGCAGCCAGTAAATGGGCGTAGGCGACGTTGCCGACATACGTAAAGTCGAAGAGGTTGTTGTTTTCGCCGAGTTGGAGTTTGAGCGCGGTGTTGGAACCCAGGTAGCCGAGTTCGAGCATTTTGAAGGAGAGTAAAGTGTCCTTTTCGCCGGTTATGCCAGCTGGTCGCAAGGCGCAGGTGAGTAGGGAGGAAGGGGTGGGGTTGTTGGCTTTTAGGACGAGTTCTTCTGCCAATCCCTATGATTGTCTATCAGTTTGAATCTTCACAGAAGAGGGTTGGGGAAAAGGTGGGGGGACCTTTGTTTCCGAATAGTATTCTAGTTGAGCCTTTCCACGGACGTAAGGCCAGTCCTCATTGACATTAATCAAATCACTCTTCGTATCGTGCACAACGGACGCAGAACTCGTATACACAAAAGCGCGACACTTTTTGCCCCAGTCTCCATGCGCACCGCTCGCGACTTCGATCAACGTTCGGGTTCCGTCGACATTGACTTTGTGCAGCATCTCATCTGTAGATCCCAGTGGTGCAGGGGCGGCGGTGTGAATTACGACATCCGGTTGCACCTTTCGGAAGACGTCGAGCATACTCGAGACAGAGGTCAAGTCTCCTTCATGGTACTCTGCACCCGGTAACCTGTTATTCGTCGTGCGCAAGTCGACGATGTGCACTTTTGTGTTTTTATAATCCGGATAGCGACCCTTGAGGCCTGGGTATTCGAAGCGAGGATCGTTCTCGATTCGGGGCAAGGCGACGCTGGGATCGGTTTCGGAGGGGAATGAGAGGAGTTGGTTGACGATGTTCCAGCCCAGGAAGCCGCAACCGCCGACGACGAGAACGGTGCCCAGTTCGAGGGTGGGCGGATTGCTCATCTTTTTTATGTGCGGAGGTGTAGTCTGAAAGAGTATAGGAATAGGGTGAATTCTCTCAGAGTGAATTGAGTGAATTGCTGGTTGTGAAGTGGAATTGAGATCTGACGTCGAGACTGAGCCGAGATCAGCTCCAAAATATTTGAGCTTAAAGGGGAAGCAGGACGTGTTCCGATTGGTGGTATTCTTGATTACGTAAGGATTCGATGTTTGAGCTCTTCATCCTGTATACAGTGTACACACTTCATCCTGTACTAGTAACTATAACTACTACTACTGATCGATATTTGCCGAATTTTGCTCTCGGTAACTCTGCTATCTTAGAGGGATGGGTTTTCCAGGAATAGCACACGTTCTTGCGAATCCAGGAGCCTGGATGATTCCAATCAAGCCCTCTTCTCGCCCGCGGTGTGTTTATTTGCTGCTGGCCTTGCATGATCATTAACTAATTAATGTAATGATCAGAAAGTCATGGATATTTCCAGCTAAGCCACGCCGCGGGGGCATTGGGCATTCGCGCATCAGCCTTTAACACTTCTCCTGTCGCATTCCCCCTCCAGGCTGTTCATATTATTCTTGTTGCTTACTCCTTGGGCAATACTCATCTTGCTGGATCAAGAAAATAATTGACCAGCTTAGAAAGTTCTCGGTACAGTAGTAGCAGCACTATGATTCGACATGACCAGGTTGTCCACCATCCGCTTGGGGGAGGGTCGTACTATTTCAAGACGAACCTTGTCGGATATCTCAGTGATCAATGCAACAAGGACAAGATCACTTTCCACATTGGAGCGCAACCAAACTGCAGCCCGCATCTTGGCAATATTTGTACCTTCACTACGGGATTTGCGCTCGCTCGTGCCTTAAACGAACAGTTCCAGCGGGACGTCAAAGTAAAGTTTGTCTACGTTGACAGTGCGCCAGCACCAAGTCATAGCGTCACTATCGACGGTGTTCAATACCAGAAGAGCCTAAAGCACGTGGGAACCGAGCAGACGCCATTTGTACATGTTCTGGATCAGTTGTCCGACCTCTCTGGAGTCCTGTATGATATTGAGACGCAGAAATACTGGCATTTAAACCCTGCGTTCCCAGGCGTGGTTCGATCTGTCGTGGCTCGACGTGAGATGCTCGGTCCACACATTTCACCAGAAACTGGAAAGCTGGGCATACGAGCATCGTGCCCACATCCTGGATGTGGCTTAACAGATAAACACGGAGCCAAGAACCAGTACCACGATGACGGTCGAGTCACATTCTTTTGCCCGCATCATGGAGAGCACCATGTCAACTTAGCATCGTCTCAGGATCTAGAGCGGCTTGAGTTCAACACGCCGCTCCGGAATCTGATCCGGGTTCTCATATGTAGTCAAGATGCGGACACGTCGTGGATAATGTGTACTGGGTCCGATTACGCCGGGTTCTACCAAGAGCAGCTGACATGGAGAATTTTGGAGCATCCCGGAAGTGCTCCCATCATTTTTTACGCGCCTCTAGTCCTTGACTGGTCTGGTGCTAAACTTTCAAAGAGCATGTACGTCAAGGAAGGAGCATACAAATATCTGCATGACGCGGGCCGCAAGTACATGATCGACGCAACGGCGTTCCTAAATGCAGAGAGAGGCATAGAAGCGCTCTATGAGGAAGTGAAGAATTGGGTGAAGAACCCGTACATGCTCTTCAGAAATTATTCCATTGAGTATCTCGACATGCGACTGATGGCACGCGGAATGCGACTCCCATAGAACTAGCATTTGTGTCGCAGAACCAGACAATCACGACCGTCGGGACGGGAAAGGCAGCCTTGATAATTGCATCATGTTATATGGAAACTTTTGGAGTGACCTAAGCCGTTGTAAAGTAATCAAAAATCTTCTTCCGTTCCGTCGACTCGAATGGCGGCTGGGGTTCATCCGCTATCTCGTCTGGGCGATTGTCTAATGTCGAGATGAGATGATCTTGTCTGTCCAGTGGACAACCCTCCAAAAGTGAACGAGGAACCCAGCAGTATTTTTGCGGGGGGCCCTTCATATAGCCTTTGCTGATGGCTTGCTTCAGCGTGATCGGCTCCTTCAGCTTCCAAAGATCTAGAATTTCGTATCCATACTTTGACAACTTCCTTCCCGCGTTGAAGTCCGCATTGCCAATGCCACCGTCTTCTGGGACCTCTCCTGGTACTTTACCGCGCGAGATTCTGGCAACGTATTCAACTCGGGAGAAAGGGGCAGTGGTGTAGAACCAGATGCGGCGGACGCTCGACGGGAGGATATAGCGACGGTATTCGTGATTCTTCGCGCAGGTAGCGATGTTGTTGATATGTTCTGGCTTGATACTCATGAATATATCTGTGCGTCCCGTCGGTGCGGCCTTTGCCCGCCGTGCTGTACTCACGGACGAGCTAGTCCTCACCATTATAGCGATAGATCACACGATGGGATGATTTGTTCGAGTCAGTTTATTGTTGAGATGTTGACTTTTAAGAATACATAGAAAACGCGAATTCGACGCTAACCCAAGAATAGCCTAGTCGTAACACGAAGTTTGCGCGTCTTGCAGGGGTACCTAGACCCACCTCACATCGCAAGGTTCGCATCTTCCACTGTAAGGATACCCTCAACCTGCACCTGGCGCTTTTTTTTTTTCGCGGATTTGCGATTGTTGAGCGTTTGGAGGTGTAAACCAAGAAGCAGCAACCCTCTATACTAAAAGGTCATATAAGTAAAATTTGAAGGTGCTCGATTTGGCTCTATTTGAGCCTGTTGCTGATCCTTGATATGGGCCTGCATAAGACTTTGTTAAACCCCCCTGGATACCAGGAATCGCATTAGATATCTCATTTAGCTGGGCGTCAACATTATTAATTATTGATCGCACCGCAGTCCTTACCTACCTAGGTAGGTACCTAGTTTCCAGTGCACGTCTAGAGATATATATATTTGACAAATCTCCACATTATTAGCACTTGAGATCCCTGTTGGCATTAGAACCAAAAAACAAAATCTAAGGAAAATTATAAAGTACTATCCTCAACAGACCGCCGCAGTGCTCGATAATACTTCTTCCTCTCATTAGGAGTCCCCCAAAACAACTTTGTGGCCTCCAAGTTCACCGTAGTCCTCGGATCAAACGGCGGAGACTCTTCCTCAATCGTCCGCACAATCGTCTGAATGTGATGTTTCATTTCGCCAGGGCGATCAGTATGATAACACAGCATCCCATCTTCGGAGACGTGATGATGAAAGATGGGCGTTTTGAAAAACACTCGGGGCTGTTCCTGTGGGAATCGTGGACTCAGATGGATCATAATATTAAACACACCGCCGTCGAGATGCGTTCCGGGACGACCAAAATAAGTTGCATCCCAGGTAAATGGGTTGCCATCAACCAGGGACAGATCCAGAGAAAAGTATTTTCGCTCGTTAAAGTCTTCCAGGATCTGCTGGTACTGAAGCGACAGATTGCTGGCAATACCCAAGTCGTCTTTCTTGGCCGTGAGCCCTTCATCAGTCCACTGCATTGTCTCCTTCATGAGTTGGTCTTTGACTGTTATTAGACGACTTTTGAGATCTGCATAGTCGAATCGCCCTGTCATTTTGTTGCCGTTCATTTCAAAAGGCATCTCCCCGAAGGGTTGGCTTGGTATGACCTTTTCAGACTCCACGTCGACCGTGTGCATGTACGATTCGTAGTACGACAAAAACCGCCGTTTGCGAAGGTCATCAAATGACTGATAGCTCTCTCGTTCTTCTTCATCGTCCTCCATTGCGACATCACCTTCTGAGGTTTTGGCGTTTTCCGAGGCTGGAATACTCTTGCTACCCGGGGCGATATTTAGGGACTCCTCCAGTGGTTGAAGCACAGCGAGGCGGAGCGTTTCATGTTTGATCTAGAAGATATAATTAGATCGAGAGATTTGATGCCGGGCTGAAGAATACCTTCGCAATATAATTGGCCATATCTCGTTGTTTTTCAGGATCATTGGTGGGTGCTTCATATCCAGGCTCGTTTTCATAAGGATTCGAAGACATCAGACTCTGAATTGAGATTAAAACAGATTCTAAACCTTGTGCCGATGACCATTCCTCGGATTCTAAACCTTGTGCCGATGACCATTCCTCTCCCTTTTCTCCTTGCCATGTTCTGTGGTTGTTAGTATGTGTGGACGTCCTGAATTGGTAATACATACCCGAGGATCGACCTGCAGGACAAGTAAGTATAATGCATGTAAAGAAGATAGGATAAACGCACAAGCAAACTTTCCCATTGGCATAGATGTTAGGAGCGAATCGACATCGGCCAGAGTTGGTCGTCAGGGCCGTTACTTTCGGAGGGTTGGCGGGATAGTCTTGGATGTCAGAGTAAGCACAATCCGAAGTAAAAATAGAACATGCTCGTACCTTCTGGGAATTTGACGGAGAACTTTCATGGCAGGACGTTATCATACATGGTACATCCACAGTTCGATATAGAGGAGGTACTGACCTCGAAGAAGCCAAACTCATATGGCGTGCCTGGAGGGCCCACAATCAACGCTTTTACATTTCGAATATCTGAATCATCATATGTAATAGCCAAGGCTATGAACACAGTTAGAAGTTTGATCGCGTGGCTGGGGATCAGGCACTTACACAAGTCTTTCCCCTTTTGAAGATCTGAAAGTTCCTATACCCCCGCAATTTGGTTCAGTAACAGTCATAAAAGTCAAGTGGTACTGGATAACATACGCGGGTAATGCGGAGAATAGACTGATGCGACATGGTCGCAGTACTCTATGTATGGACAATCCCAGGGGCAAGATCGAAGATGGAAGTTGAGGTGATATAGAAAGGGAAGCTGCCACCGACATAAAAAGGAAGGCACGACGGCTGCCCCAGGCACCACTTGCAGTCACCACTTACTTAGGTAGCCAATCTACACTTCTTTGAGACAAACTACCTTCCTAAACATGGTGATGGTAAGTGAATGTTGAATGATTCTACCTCCGGTCGTGCTTAACATGAGAATGGATGATTTTCTTTATTCGTTGTCCAAGCCCTTTGAACAGGTAGCCTAAGCATTTTGCTATCACTAGAATGAAATACATTATAGTCCAGACTGCCCATGCTCTCTTTGGGAGACCATCTGATATGTAGAGATCCTACACTTATGATTGTTATTTGAGATGGCTGTTCTCTGTGCTGCTTTGGGTATCTGAGGAGATGCCCCACCATGATTGAGAGAGTCTGGAGTGAGAAAGCAAGAGATCTGGAAGCCTAGCTTCGCATGCACTCATTAATTAGTCCATCAGAAGGTGATTCGAACCTGTCCATCCAGATAATACTAGATGGTGTTCTTAAAAAAGACCCATCCTCAACAGCACAAACAACAATAGGCGAGACACAATGGATAGAGTTTTCAGCCTCACTTTAGATTGACTGAATCTGTTGATACCAAGAATGCTAGACTCGCCAACATATCGTCCTCATCGTGGCGAAGCAATCCTTCTCTGCTTTCGAGACAATAATTGAGTTCTCGATAACGAAGATCAGTACAGCGCACTGTCGCAAAACATGATTTCTTGACCCTGCTGATGACGTGTAAAAATATCCGAGAATAGCTTCCCACTAGTGAAGCTTGGGCTTGAACGATCTCATTCTTGTTTCATCGTTCCTCGCAGCATAGCCTCAATAGTCAAGGCGTCTGAGTGATAACAATAGCATGTACGGAGTAGTCGGTAAACACAGTAGTATCCAAGTACTAGAGCAACGAATGGAAGGAGAAGAAGAAGAAGAAGAAGAAGATGGAGAATTGGCGGGGGAAGGCCAAAGCGGTGGGCACTCACGTGACCGCTCCCAGTTGGTGGCTGGTGATTTGTTGCTTTCTTAGACCGAACTTAGGGGCATCACAACAATCAATCAACACGGACTGACGGACGGACTTGCTCTGGTCATCTACGTTCCTTTACACCCACCCAATATCAGATGCATGTCCTTGATTTATTCTCTACAATTCTATACTAGACATCTCTGCTGCTGCGCACCAGAACGGCCCCTGGGGATGCCCTCAGGACGACCAGCCATTGTTTCCCAAAAGTGCTCCGCCGCTATTGTTGTGTCTCACCTCCAATTCCACTGTGCCTGAGTCTGGCCCCCTCGGCTCCCCGCATCTCTACGGAGTAAAAGTGTGAGTATTCTCAAGAGAGCTTCTGTCGTCGCTCGAATTCTTTCTACTCTCGTTCTGACAATTCGCACGTCTTATAGCGACCCTGATTCCTGTGTTGTGCCCTGCCTCCTCTTGGCGCCGATCACCCGCGGACCGTATGCTCGCTCGCTCGTGTGTACATGGCCTGACCATTGACCAATTTCAACCTTTCAAAAAAGAAGGAGCAGACAAATCAAGAGAATAAGCTTGACTTTACATCTCGCAATTGTTTATGGCTTAAAGGTCCTCGACTCGTTGCTGACTGCGGCCCTCTTTCGTGTTCGACGACCCCTTGTTCGGCGGTCAGGTTATGAAACCGGTACGGTCGACTACAGAACACAAACATAACAATTGGGATCGGTCTCTGCAACGCTGCAACTAAATCATTACAAACAGCCAGCTCACACAATCACCATGCCCGATCGAACCTTACCCGACATTCTTATGCCAGGCAATGGCGGCTCTGCAAGTCCTCGTCCTTGGGGAAATGGCGCAGGATCGAACTCACAAAACAACTCGCCCATATCTCCCATCGAAGGGCACCTCCCGTTCGAACGAGCCCCTCCAGGCGGTACTCCGTTGGCCAACGCGGCTCCAGCGCCCCCTGCACCTCCAGCACCCACATATCAACCAGACAACCGTGTCGGAAGAAATCCCGCCGAGCCCGAGGGACAGGAGTCTGATGCCCAACGCGATGTCGCAGCACCAAGGGAGCGGTCTCGGCCAAATCGACGCACGTGCAAGAAGTGTGGTGAACCTCTGACGGGACAATTCGTGCGCGCTTTAAACGGGACGTTCCATTTGGAATGCTTCAAATGTCATGTACGTCTCTATTCTGCTGATTGGTTTGCTGATCATTGCTAATGTTTGATAGGACTGCGGAAAAGTCGTTGCTTCCAAGTTCTTCCCCGTCGACGCTGAAGATGGTAGCGGACAATACCCATTGTGTGAGACTGATTATTTCAGAAGGCTCAATCTCCTCTGCCATGAGTGTGGTGGTGCTCTGAGAGGCTCCTACATCACGGCCCTCGATCGCAAATACCATATCGAACATTTCACCTGCTCCGTCTGTCCGACTGTCTTTGGTGCTCAAGACTCCTACTACGAACATGAGGGCAATGTATATTGTCACTATCACTATTCAACCCGATTCGCTCAAAAATGTAACGGATGTCATACGGCAATTCTTAAACAGTTTGTCGAAATCTTCCGCAACGGCCAGAACCAACATTGGCACCCTGAGTGCTACATGATTCACAAATTCTGGAATGTGCGACTGGCACCGGCTGGTCAACTTCTTGATAGTTCGACATTAGATAGTGAAGCCACAGAAGCTGATCGCGAAAAGATCCGCAAACGTGAAGAACAGATGGAAGAAAAGGTCTACAAAATTTGGAGCATTCTGTCGACATTTGAGGAATCTTCGGCTGCTTGCATATCAGAAATGCTTCTGCATGTCAGCAATGGGGCCTATGTTGATGGAGTTTTGGTCGCCAAAAGTTTCATTTCACATGTTGAGATTCTTTTTGCAGCTATCGATATGTTGGCTGCTTTATTGAAGGAACAGGGATTGAAAGGTATGTACTGATTATATTTCTAAGGGAAATACCTAACATCATTTAGATTTGTCATATGCGCGCGAGGCGAAGCTGCTATGCAAGAAAATCGTCGCATTCTTTTCCCTTCTATCAAAGACACAAGAGACTGGAGTGAGGAAGCTCGGCGTAACGCAAGAACTTCTCTCCTTGGTTACCGGTCTCGCCCATTATCTCAAACTTCTTATTCGCATTGGCTTGCAAGGTGCTTTGAAGCTCGAACGAGAGAAAGACACAGTTCAAGGCCTTTTTGGATTTTTGAACCATCTTGAGCGCAGCCTTCAAGGTCTCAAACTCTCCGAAGAAGGACCTACAGACCTCATGGCCGGAGTCACTGCTTTGGCAGACCAATACTCTGATTGCTGTACGGCATGTCAAGAGCCTATTGACGATGCATGCATCATACTAGATGAGAAGAGATGGCACACAAAGCCTCCTCACCTCATTTGCAACCATTGCCAGAAGGATCTTACCGTGGATCTTTCCGAGGCCGTGTGGAGTGAAAAAGACCAGCGTCCCTTCTGCAATAACTGTGCTTTTAATCTAGGACGAGCACCGGATGCTCAAGCCGGGTTCAAGAACGTTACCAAGCTTGTCCAATACGTATTCTTATTGCAAGTTGCTCTTGCCAGGCTACTCTCCGTATTACGATCTAGTGGTACCCTTCCACACAGTACAGGTAATGAATCCAACCCATCCCCATAAAGGTCAGCAGCTCATTTTCGGCAGACGATCCTAATCTCAACGACTACGATGCAAATGAAGGTCTTCGCGTGGAATCCGGCGCTGGATTGACTGCTACCAACCATAGGGCAGCGAGTACACGCTCTCGTTCTTTTACGGGTGCTACCAAGAACGAAGAATCGTCATCTCTAGAGCAGACTGTTGGTGAGATGCGTCGCCTGAGGTCTATTCGCAATGAGAGAACCTTATCCACCACTTACAAGAAAGCCCGAGCATCGAGAATCATTGACGGTCCCCAAGGAAGTAGTGTGCGCCCGGGATCCTCAGGTGGTGATGGAACCGACCCTAGAAATCCTGGTTTCCAAATAATTGAAGAGAAAGATTCAAATGGAGAACCGGTGAATGAGTTGCATTTCGGTGCTCAAGATGCCCTGACCTTGGACGATATTCCTCGCATTGTAGCAGCGGAACAAGCCAAAGAGCAACGACCCAACGCGTCGAAATATGCCGGTACTAACCTCGTCGGGGCAGACGATTATCAAGCTAGGTTTGTCCAAGGTCATCGACGAGAAGTGTCTGGCGGTCAAGACCAGCTTCCTATTGACGCTACTGGAATGAAGGCGAAGAAATATTTCTCAGAATTGTCAGCGCTTGAATACTTCATTGTCAGACACGTTGCAGTGCTTTCTATGGAACCACTTTTGGAGGGCCACTTTAATCTGGAGGAACTGCTGTCATTGATCGAGTCACGCAAACCTACCGTTTGGAACTTGTTTGGACGTGCATTCAACAAAGAAGGCAAGAAGGTCGGTAAGAAGAAGGGCATCTTCGGTGTCAGTCTGAATATCCTTGTTGAAAAAGAGGGTGCCGAATCTACACATGGCGTAGGCCCAGGTGCCTTGCGGATTCCTGTTCTCATCGATGATGCTGTGTCGGCAATGCGACAGATGGACATGTCGGTAGAGGGAGTCTTCCGAAAGAATGGCAACATTCGCCGATTGAAGGAGCTCGCAGAATTGATCGACAACAAATACGAACAAGTCGACCTTAACCGAGAGAGTCCAGTTCAGGTGGCTGCCCTGGTGAAGAAGTTCCTCCGTGAAATGCCAGATCCTCTTTTGACATTCAAACTCCATCGACTTTTTGTTATTTCACAAAGTAAGTTTCATGCCTAAGTGGCTATAATTTGATTACTGACGTTGGCAGAAATTGCGGATCCTGAAAAACGAAAGCGTATTTTACATTTGTCCTGCTGCCTACTACCCAAAGCTCATCGTGATACTATGGAGGTACTTTTTGCTTTCCTCAGCTGGGCTGCTTCGTTTTCTCATGTCGACGAAGAGTCGGGTAGTAAGATGGACATTCACAACTTGGCTACTGTCATGACACCGAATATTCTATACCCAAACACGAAGACGGCTAGCATGGACGAGAGTTTCTTGGCTATTGAGGCAGTTGCTTCACTAATTGCATACAACGATGTTATGTGCGAGGTACGTATCATGCATCGTTTTTCACTGGCCAAACTGACATCAATAGGTTCCCGAGGATCTTCAATCGATTCTCAATGACACTAGCTTCTTCAAAGACAGCGCCGACATCACTACCAAGGAGATTCTCAAACGATATGGTGACTTTGGCAAGGGTGTTGTCGCTCAACGAGTGACACCAAATATTGAGAGCAGCTCCGGATCGACCCGCGGCAACAACACACCTGTCACTGCTCGCATTGAAACTGACCCATCACAAGCAACGGCATGGCAGATGCAAAGTTCTGTACGACATGTCCAAGCCCCAGGCGGACCAGCTTATACAGCAATGCCTACCAATCATCATGAGAATGGTGCACCAGAGCAATACCGCGCTCGAAGTGCTAGTGCTGGCAGTCAGAGACAACCTATGCCGCAATCTGATGCAGAACCGCTTCCATATCGTCCTCATCCCGGTACAGGCCCAATGGGCGTGGCTGGTTAGGTCAACTGCTCCGTTTATACCACAGTTTTTGTTTCTTTCGTTTCATTTCTTTTCATTGCACGGGTGCAACATTTTACGAACAGCCAGCGATTTGCTGACAGTGGGTGCTTGCTAAGGAAGAAGGCGTTGATTCGTATTACTTCGTGACGAGGCCATTGCATTGGTGAGCCAGCATGACAGGCGTGAGATTTTTTTTACTTTCTGTGCTGTTCTTCAAAAGAAGGGTATTTTGCAAATCAACACATTTGATTTTTTTTTTCCTTCTATAATATTCTCCTTGGAACGGGTCTGGCAGAGGCATTCCTGACAAACTTTTGTTTTGTTCTCTTTGAAAGATGATTATATTCAGTTTCGACATTGCCTGCATCACTGTTTATCAGGTGCTTTATATTCCATTTTGCGTTTGTTTGCCTGTGATTCCCAATAAGAGGCTACTTTACTTTTTATAGGAATCTGAATTCTCTTCAATTCGACTACCCCTTCTTTACTAATCTAGTAATCACCGACCAAAAACATCAACAACCCCCCTCCACTCCGGCAACTTCCCAATCCCAGTCGGCTGCTTAATAAATTTAGCATTCTGCCACGACCTCATCGTCGCCAGACAATGCTCTCGCCCAAACCCGGAGTCCTTGTTCCCACCAAACGGCGTGCCCAACACGGCACGATTATAGTTGTTTACAAACACCATGCCGACATCAACTTTGCGGGAAACTCTAAAGCATCGCTCGCTGTCACGGCTGAATATGCAACAGGTCAATCCGAAACGGGACTCGTTTACGATCTCGATGGCGTCGTCTTCAGTGTCGAAGGCGGATATGGTCACGATGGGACCGAACATTTCGTCCTGGGCTATTTTCATGTCCGGCGTTACATCTGTGATCAATGTTGGGGGGACGAAGAATCCATTTTTCAGCTTGGGGTCGGTTGGGAGTTCGGCTTGAGCAGCAATCTTTGCTCCCGGTGTCTGTTTCGCGATATCGATGTATTTCATACTATTCTCCATCTGTGCCTTCGTGACTTGCGGACCAACATGCGTCGCTGGATCCATCCCGTCCCCTACTTTCAATCTCCTCACGCCCTCAGCCAACCTCTCACAAAACGCGTCATAAACACCCCTCTGCACCAACAGCCGTGAGGTAGCCGTACACGCTTCCCCCTTATTAAAAAACCCGCCATCCAGCGCGGT
This sequence comes from Talaromyces verruculosus, assembly GCA_038993655.1. Lineage (NCBI taxonomy): Eukaryota > Fungi > Ascomycota > Eurotiomycetes > Eurotiales > Trichocomaceae > Talaromyces > Talaromyces verruculosus. Next base: position 306,980 of record JBBVQN010000014.1, read on the forward strand.
GCGAATCGCGCGCTCAAAATCCGCGTCGTCGAAGACGATGAATGCGTTTTTGCCGCCTAGCTCTAGAACGACGGGGATGGGTTTGAGGGCTGCGGTCGAAGCGACTTTTGTGCCTGCTAGGGTGCTGCCGGTGAACGAGACCATTTTCACGAGTGGATGCGCGACTAGTGCCTGGGGTATGCTGGGACCCCAGGCCGGTAGGACCTGCACCACACCGTCTGGGAGGATGGTGTTGAGAATCTCAACGATTTTTATGACTGTCAGGGGTGCTTGTTCAGACGGTTTCAGGATCATGGTATTCCCCGCCGCTAAAGCAGGCGCGAGTTTACCCGCGGTATGGATGGGTGGCCAATTGAATGGAATAATTGCTGCTGTTACCCCCTTGGGCTCGTAGAATGTCGTTGTGTACGTTGATCCCTGGTCGATTGCTTCGCTGGGGAGTTTGTCGAGGATGCTGGCGAAGTAGCGGAAACAGGCTGATAGAAAGCCCACGTCGAATTTTAGGGCGTCGGGGTAGGGTTTTCCATTCTCTAGAGTTAGGATTTCGGCGATTTCGGTGGCGTGGTTGTCGAGAGCGGAGGCGCATTGAAACAACAGAATGCTGCGTTGGAGAGGGGGGAGCCAGCGCCAGGATGTTTGGAAGGCATCTTCGGCGGCGAGGACGGCGGTGTCCACGGTTGAGAGACTGCCGGGGATGAGGGTGGTGATGGTTGAGCCTGTTGCTGGGTTGTGGATTGGGAATGCAGCGCTCTCACCTAGGGAAGTGTCTGATAGAGGCAGGGTGAGGGTGGATGGGTATGAGGGTGCCATGTTTACTGATCAGTAGATCGATTAATAGATAGATAGTCAAGTCTTTGATATTTATTGAATTCTGATACCGAGGTTTTTCCCTCCTACTTATACATACGTTTCATGACATTACAACGATCTCGAAGTTTTAGTTGTATACATGAAACCAACATTCGCATTCAAAGTCAAGTCGGACATTTGCATAAACCCGCTCTTGTTGGTAGGTATCGGTTTTAGTGCACAGAACCGTAGTCAATCTCCGTCTCACTACTACATACTCGGATTATCGGTTGGTATAAGCAATGCAATGTGGTATTCCTCCGCATAGATGATCGACGCTGTCAGCTGGTTGGATTGCTGATATAGAAACGCATCCGAGTGATTGGTTGTTTGGATCAACTATGCAGCTTGAATGATTCTTTCGGATATACGGATGAATGTGATATCGCGATAGTTGCAACGAACTAGACGAGATGAAGAAAACACAATGCATTGCTAACCACAATCCCCGGATTATATAAACCTACCACACCTGGCGCCGTATAAGCAAAACCAAATAATAGCCCAAACAGACTTTACCCAATACTAAACACCGTCTCTAGAACTTATACCAAGCTCTCCTGAAAAACTGACCCCCAATTTATTATGGTATAGTGTTGTAAGTTCATACCTGTGCGCGCTTGCGGAGGACTCTGCCAGTACTGGCATCCGCACCGGCCTTCTTGGCTGCCACAACTGTTCGCTTGGCCGCAGCAGCAGCAGTAGGACCTTGACTACGATTCAACGTCGCTCGTTTTGCGGCCGCACTTGACGTCGTCGCAGTAGCTCGCTGAGTACCTCGCGTAGGTTTGACAATCGTCGTACTGGCAGACATGCTGGATGATGTAGTGCTGGTGCTAATATTCCGATTGTGTTGTCGCGATGTGTTTCCTGGTGATTTAGGGATGGCTGAGCTGGTTGGCTTCACAGCTGTTCTCTTTGTCTGGGTTGTTGTTTTGGTTCTTCGGACACTTGGCGCGGGAGACGCTGCCTTTGATTCGGGTCGTGTCGCACGCGCACGAGCATCTTCAATCATTGCCTTGAGAGGACTAGCAGGTTTCAATGGCGAAGTAGGTCGCGACATATAAGATGCCTTTGTGGGAGAGGTAATGAGCGGCGATTGCTTGTATGTGCGCGAGTTTGACGATTTCGGCGAGAGAACTTTTGTTTCTGCGTCTCGTAGTACTTGGGAGACAGATCGCGGCTGGCCAGAGGCAGCTGGATTGCCTCGCTTCTTTGGGTTATCAAGAGGAATAGGCGCATCGGGAACTGGTGCATTCTCCTTATCCGAGTAGCTACCCACGTTGCTTGTTTCTTTTGGGCGACGAGAGGGTGAGTTCGTCGCGCTGAGCGATGGATACTCGACTCCTTTTTGCTTTTTGGTCGCGATCAGACTTTTGATAGCTTTTGTCGGGACGGCCGATTTCTTGGGAGATTGTAGTTGAGGGGCAGAGCTGTATTTCTCGAGGAGCGCGCCCATGAGAGATTTTCGTAACGCAACGGGAATGCGGTTTACTCGTCGTTCAATGCGTGAGCGAAGATCTTGAGCTTGCATTGCATATTGGGCGCGTAATCGGCGGGCTCGCTCTGTGACTGTAGACGGTCAGTATACTAACGAGGGGGTGCACATAATCTGCGGGAGACAATAGAGGCGCACTTTCTAATTGTAGATTGTCGATCAATGTCTGTTTCTGGTGCTGGGTAATCTTCAACTTCTTGCGAGCCGGACTGTTGGAAGGCGTTGTGACTTCGTCTTGGTTGAACGCACCACGCTCTGGCTCGGGCGTCTTGCGCTTCCTCGACACGGAAGCAGACATTTTGTATTTTTGGAGGAAGATAAATCGGTTAGAAGCTGAAGTAGATGTTGGGGTAAATAATGGTGTGTATTTTGAGCAGAATTGAGTGTAATAACGTTGTGGTTGTGGTGAGAGTGGTGGTAAGTAGCGTGTGGGAGTACTGTGGGCGCGTCTGAGCAGAGCAAAGCGGATGATGTAGGAGAGAGACTAACTAAGAGAGAGCGTAAACAAAGGGATTGGAGAGTGGAGGGCTAGGCCGAAAGCGGACTAGCGGGCGTCGACTTGGCGGGAGCTTCATTGCTCGGCCAGCTTAACTGCCGCCTTCTCTATCTGACCAACTCCCCATTCCATCACGAGAGCTTCGCTCAACGCATTATCCACGCTACACTCTCCGTCTGCATCTCCAAATCGACTAGAAACTACCCTATTATCGTCTACATCTTTCTAGATACCGCTCTCATCTATCTCAAAGCTACAGAAGAGCTCCAAGCTCACCCGCCGTCAAGATGGTTTTGGAAGCGACCATGGTTATGTTAGTTCTTTCTATCAAGAATCTCATCTCATGCATACTGACTTCCACAGTGTCGATAATAGTGAGCCCAGCAGAAACGGCGACTACACGTAAGCCTCCGAACGTTATCTCACCGACCGCAGCTAATCTCTCCAGTGCCACACGGTGGCAAGCACAGATCGATGCCGTAGGCGTCATTGTCTCCGCAAAGATTCGAGCAAATCCACAGTCTGCGGTCGGTCTTATGAGCATGGGCGGTAATGGACCAGAGGTGCTCTCGACATTTACGGACGACTTTGGCAAGATCTTATCAGGACTGGCCCGGACCAAGATTCATGGAAAGTCCCATCTCGCATCGAGTATACAAGTTGCCGGAGTACGTTCACAATACCCACGGATTTTGATCTATACTGATGGATTATAGCTCGCTTTAAAGCATCGCTCGGAAAAAGCCCAACGGCAACGAATAATCGTCTTCTCGTGCGCCCCCGTAACTGAGGACGAGAAATCACTCATCAAACTGGCCAAGAGAATGAAGAAGAACAACGTATCCATCGATGTCGTGGCATTCGGAGACTTGGATTCAGACACTACAAAGAAACTAGAGGCATTCGTCGAAAACGTCAAAGGAGGCGACGGTTCACACTTGGCCATTATCCCTCCTGGCCCAAATTTACTCAGCGAAGAGCTACAGGTTACGCCAATCATGGGCGGCGAGCCTGGTGCAGGTGTCGGCGGTGGAGATGAAGGAGAAGGATTCGGATTCGAAGACGCCGCGGAGAACGATCCCGAGCTCGCCTTTGCTTTGCGATTGTCGCTGGAGGAGGAGAAGAACAGACAGGAGAAGGAGAGGCGAGAACGTGAAGAGCAGGAAGGGAAATCTGCGTTGGAGAATATTCCTGAAGAAACCAAGGACGGCGGCGAGTCGTCCAAGGATAATGATAAGATGGACACTGCATGATTCTGCTGCACTTAAAGATGAGTGGGCGTTTATAGTCAAGCACGCTGTAACCTTAGATAGTACAACTCCATTAAGCGACATGTCACAATTCTCTTATTCAGTCTACACCTCAGTATATATACATTACGCCCTTCCCCGTAACCACGTCCCCAAATGCCGATCAAACGCCTCACACCTCACCGGCATCTCCAACTGATAAAACGGATTCTTCATGACATAATCTGCATACAACTCATACACCTTTTTCATCACGGCGTCGATATTTGTCATCAAAGGGTCGGTAAATAGCAAGAATTTCGTGCCTGTCTGAGTCTGGAAACAGGTCAGGCGGAAGCGGTCGGTTTCGAGGACTTCGATTCCCGTCTTTGGTTGACCTGGTTCGGGGAGCGTCCAGGACGAGGATGCGGAGGGCGTGGTGGGTGTTGAGGAGGGTTGGGGGTTGGGGTTGGTGGTTGGTATTCGGGGGGTTATGGAGCGGGTGATGGCGTGGACGCTGTAGACCACGATCAATCAGTAATTAGATATCGTATGGACACTGTCTCTCTGGAAAAAGAGACGAACCCGTGAAACGTTCCTGCGAGGACTAGGTAGTCGTTTGTAGAGAGCTTTTGCAGGCCGGCCTGGAATTCGCGTTGGTATATGAGGCCGCCGGCCTTGTTTATGATGATGAGTGAGAAGACGGCCCTAGAGACGGTGAGTTAGCAATGATCAAGACGAATTGCTGTTTTCAAGAGGAGTTGAGAGACACGTACATGGCCGCAATTGACAGATCTGTCTTTCTCGAGGCGACGATGGCTGTTATTGCCAGCGCGGCATCGTCTGGTGTCCGTCGCTCTTTCCTGCCGTTGTTGTTTGGTGTTGCCTTTCTGACCAAAGAACCCCAACTTTATCTCAACCACGTTTCTATTTCTCTCTTCTATTTCTCCTCTTGGATACTTGTCGTTCTATTCCTGCGACGATTTGCACACTGCTGTTCTCTATCTCATCTCAATCTCTCTCCGCAATTGTTAGAGTGGAACTGTGATGAGCGGAACATTACTGGTACTTGGCGCCCACCGACCAATGGCCTACAACTACACTCGGACGCTCAAGACTGGCAGGAATCGACCCAAGTTTCCTCTAAATTACCTACGAGATCGTTGATATAGCCTTGAATTCACGACTATACTCACACGACCTGTAGTTTATCCGGATGTTTGGTTTGAGAAATCTTTGAAGCGGTGCGCAATATATTCACGCACATGGACTTTCTTATACTCATTGTCCTCTTGGTGACAACCGTGGAAGAAGGCAACACCTCTAGCTCTGCCTTGTCATCAAATGCATAGGATAAACGGATCGAGTACCTCTTCTCACCTGTATTACTGATAATATAATGCACCTTAGGCTGGAAATACCTATTGGTGATATGCTGCATGAAATTAGCAATGTTGACGACGAAAGTGGGAGGAATCGGAGGAGCAGCAATCCAATTCCATTGTTGTTGAGCACTTCCGAGCCTCCGACTTGACCTTGACATAGAACAGTGACGCACATAAAGTCGGTATGCGCTGCGATACCGGGTTCCTCTCCCCGCTGACTTCCTGCGGCGGATAAAGTAGGAGACGCACATAACCAGCAGGGAAGTACACATTCGATCGAAATAGTGTTCTTCCATCCCCAGAGCCAGGGCACAAGTCCGGATTACTTCCTTCGAGTGCAGGTGGTTATAATCCTTGGTCACGGCGGTACGGAAACGTTCATTGTTTGGCGGCCATTTATTCACGGACTTCCCTGTGAGCGCTGGGAATGGAAGCTCCTGTGCTGGGTCGGTCTTGTCTGGAACCATGAGAAAGGACTCCTTCATATCGCCGCGAGTTTTCGAGTCGAGTTTTGTCTCGAACAGAGGCTCAGTGACACGAAATCTGACTTTCCTATGGGTATAGGCTTTCATCTGTTGTTCATTAGGCTGGTCAAAGAATTTCTTAATCACGGCGAAGATCTTGTTAATGACATCTTGGGGTACGTCATGTTTTTGCGCATAGAAAATCCGACAACGGCGCAGGCCTTGGCCACGTTATCGGCAACTGCTTTGCGCGTTTCAAAGAATGGCGAGGTGATGTTGGTGACGCCCACCAGGGGGATTTCATTCTGGTTTCTAATCCCTTACGACCCGCGAAGGCCCGAATTCACCTTTCGCTGGGCTCGCATACTAGCATCAACGTATCATACTCTCTAGGTGAGGTTCAGAGTCTTTCCCTGGCAATCATGGCATCATCCGCTAACATCCCCTCTCAATTCGTATCCAACTGGAAACCATACAGTCGAGCTCCAAGAGAGGTGTCCACAAGCAATCAAACTTTCCCCAAGACAAGCAACACAATAAGCTTTGCTTAGCCTGTGACGAATGTCGGCAAGCAAGAGTCAAGTGTCTTGGGTAAAATCCGTGCAGATGGTGCATGAATAATGATATATACTGCCACCACAGTGTCTCGAAGAGAAGTAGGCGGATCAAGGCTATCTATAATAAGAAGTGGCTGAACAATTATAACAATAATGGCAATAGCAATGTCCTGTCTACACCTACAATGGTTGACGGTAGTCAAAAGGATTCCGCTGATTGCGAGAAGAGCATCCAAAAAGCCACATCAGACAAGAATATAACGGCACCAATGGATCAGTCTATGAACTGGAATGACTTTACGCTCGTAAATGCCGTGGATTCCTCGAGCATTAATACGGAGCTATCTGATTCCTCACTGGGTGTCTTGTTTCCTGGTGCTTTTGACAGTTTTAAGGTTCCGCAGTTTTTTCAGCAGCACAAGTCCTTCTTTACTCTATTTGTGTATCATGGCTGACATGTATTCTAGGCAAATTTGAATGGCTCTGGTATCGTTATGGATTCTCCTTTCCCTAGGCCACTGTCTGCCTCCAGGCTTCTGTTCAGTGGACAAGGTCTCGGAGAACCATCTCCTAGTTTTATATGTAAATATCTCCTTACACTTCTATCTGGTTGATATTGATGTTAACTCTCCCCAGTCGGCTCCCTCTTCTCGCTGAGAAAAATAACTCCTCTACACCCTGCTCCTGCTTCGAACCCCAACTTCTCTGCATCTCTCATCTCTGTGGCCTTATGGGCAACAAGTAGAACAGACTTGATACCATTTTAGAGATAAACCGGCACATAAGCAAACAATTGATTTAACTACTATCTTACAGCTCCTAATTTAAGGGCTTACACAGCTTTATCCTTACTATGATGCTTCTCTAGCGCCTAGTATGCCTATTCTGCTATTTAGAGAAGATTAACGTTACGCTCGTTAAAACTACAAAGATTGGCTTCAGGAATCGCTAGCTTGAGGAAGAGGAAGAACAGCAGTATAAAAGGCTTTTGATTATAAATGTGGCGGAAAAGGTGGATGTTATGGTGAATAATTTTTATAAGACTGTTTAGCAGGCTGAGATCTTGCATCAGAGACAATGGAGTGAGGAGATGACGGAGATGGGACGGTCGAATTTGAATTGGGTTATGATGCTATTCAGATTAAACGGCGTCTTAAAGGTATTATCGGTGAACCGGGGCCTGAAGGATGGTGATGGTAAGGATTGTTTGGTCCTATGTTCTATATGTTTTATACAGGGTTTTCAATGTATATATTCTTGAGACATCCCTCGCTCATATTCACTACCTAGGTACATACCATGTGAAAGTGCTTCTATACTATATCTTACCTTACTAGAGTATCTAGTATGCGCGCTGCTTTTTGTCCTAGTCGGTAAGAGTCCCAACATATATCTACATCCGGATCGGGGGCTTTATCTGAGCCCAACACATCTGGGACTACTACGTAGGTGGTTCAAGTTGGCCCGAAGTTATTCACATACGAACAATCGCCTCGACTTCAAACATCTTTGGGCCATCGGTTGAAGTTTTCACACGACTCTACAGAAAAATCACTTGCACTTGCATTACGAGGTTGCTAGACCTCGTTCGCCGTATCAGTTAGTTCGTACAAGTGCACAGATACGATACCTGTCTAGTTGGCACACTGTGCCAGCTAGACAGGGGCTTCGCCCTGCTACGAGCAAGTATGACGATTCTCGGTCAGTGTTGCTTACCACGGAAGCTACTTAAATCATATCTCACTGAACTTTGTTGCGATAGATCAGATGAAGCCGCGGGTCGTTCTGTTCGTCCGGTGGCTTCCGGTTAGATTTCATTCTATCTATCCATTCCTGGGACGGATATTGATAGAACCGCCGTAGATGAGACTCGAGTGAACGCTTTCGCCTCGAAGATTATTTGACGGGCAGTCTGACAAAGACTCTGCGCTTCAGATTACCTAGGTGGGTGCTGGATATCAGCTGAAAAGATACCTCGATCACAATGTATATTCCTCTTTGCTAAGCCCTCTTCTCTTGCAGTATGTGGCTAGATTGATATACCGGAATCGTGTCAAACAATGTATAAGGCAGACTCATTATATCCTAACCGAAAATCAATAAGGTTGTAGAGCTAAATTATATGAGAACGGGTTTGTTTCTGGGATTCCAGTAACGAAGTGACCTAGGTACAGGTTTTGCCTGACACACGAGAGACGCCGGACATATCTCAAATCAACCTTGAAACGGATCGATCTGGAATGTGATTTGTTAAAGGAGTTTACACGCCTTGATCCAGGCTTGTGCTAGGAGTTACATGCCGCATGAGATACTCTTGGAAACACCCCAGTACTCAGTAATCAAAATTCATTCAAAAGGGAAAACCCGTTCTACTGTGGATCATGATGAGTATTTGCAATATGCCTCCGGGCTCTTTATCACACTGCGACAGCATATGCATAATGCGACGAGCCGATAGAAGAATATGCATCGGCTTACGAAACAGTGGACTCTGGAGGATCTCGGTTTCTCAACAGGTGCATTGCATATTCCCACATTTGCGTCATGATTAAGTTCAAGCGTACGCAGAAAGAAAAAATAAGAAAATTAATCAAATGATCAGGATACCGAGTTAACTCCCCAGTTATCTACGGCTGGTATGATCAGCTTTTGAGGCGGATGGCTGGCATTCAACCCACCAATGCATCTCTAAGCCACTTAAAAACTCATTAAAAGCACCAACTAACTATTACGGAAAGACTACTACCAACTGTTAGCCGTCACTCCGCAACCTTGATTGCCCAGGTGAACCTTGGGCAACTCCAGGGCAAAACTGGCGTTACGCCTCGCACCACTCATACCCGGGTGAAAGATCTACATGCGTCCAATAGATGAGCCCCTGTACGGAGTACCGCCCCAAAGCTGGCCCGGCTATCGTTCTATTTGTTGCGTCAATCGACCTAGACTGTTGTTTACATAACCATTGAATAAAATGACTCAAGTGCGGATACCGATTATGGTTATATCGACCGACTGACAGTTGGACTAACGTGCTGGTCTAATATCTTAAACCTTGATTAAATCGCGCCAGCGTCGTCAGCCCCGGGATCTGTGAACCTTGATTATCGTTTCATCCAATGCACGCTGGACGAACCCCTCGGGCGACCATACGTCTTCGTGATAGCGCAACACCCCCAAACAGCCGCGCAAATCCGGATCGAGCGAAGGAGCCTCATAACTTCAAAGACCCATGTCAAAAGAACGGGAACTCTATCAGAACTCAGAAGGGTGTCCGTGATCCTCGCAGATCTGACACGACTATGTATTGGCTGCTTCATCTGCAAAGCTGATGTTGTCCCTGGCCCGATTTGACACATTGGCGTCGGCCCCTGTCAAGTTATCAAGAGCACAATTAGGGCAAACATGTAATCTAGAACGTGGGCGACAGGCAATGTCTCTCATTTTATTATCTCGATTTTCCACCACGTTCTCTAGCACAGTCATTTGGATTACGTACGGAGTAGATGACTTGGAAGAAAGGTACGTACATATGAGTCAGGAAAAGTTAGGAAACGGTTCAAAAAAAGCAAAGAGTTAGCCTTTAACAACACACTCTATGCAGGGGGTTGTGTCACTTTTCAGTGCTCGACAAGCACTGCTCGTTGATGATTGCTCAGCTCCGCAACTGTAAAAATGAACGTTATTTCCGGGAAAAGCACCCATTTCATCGCCGGATTGACAATCTAGAACCGACGTGCTCATCGACAAGATGATGAACATCGAAAATACAAAATAACAAAAGAAAGGAAGCAAAAGTAAACTTTCAATCGCTAGTTCTTGATAGTGACGCATTCAAATGTTCACTGTTCTCTGCATCTAGAGATTCGATGACCCAATTTGGAAACCCACCGCGAGGGTGATAGACTAGTGGCTGCGCCAGTCAGAACTTACAGGGGTGATCTAGACGACATTATTGGGGCCGAATGGAGAGGAGTCCCAGTCCACTCAGGTGACCGAGAGTTGACCTCCCGCTAGCAGCTCAGTGTGGCACGGCTGCAGCGATGGCGCGTCACAAGTCTTCACGGAGTACGCAGAAAGGTATGAAAATGTGTGTACTATGCTATTCGAGACGGGCTTCCTAGCGTACCTGAGCACTAAGTTAGTAACTGGCTTCTTTATCAATTGGGGTTACGTACGTCCGATGCATGGACCACAAGCTGAAAACATCCTTACATGGTTTTTGCAACTTTTTGAGAGACAGGCTCAGTTATCTCGTGGTGATCTCGATGGGGCCCCGCAATTAAGCCCGGGGAACGATTTAGGCGTGTTAGTCTGACACCCACTCGCCTAGTTTACGTCCGGCTTTAGGTAGGCTTGTCGCGCTCCACAGGAATTGGCATTTGACTTTGACATTCTGGCACATCTGGCCAATCGGCGTTCACCTGATTGAATCTTGCTAACACATGGTGGTGGCTTCTTATCTCCTTAGAGACCTATATTACATCCCACTCAAAGACCGGTACCGATATGGCCGGACTTCAACCTAGTGTCATTAGGATGTCGCAAGACAAGCCCTGATTCGGACCACCATTGGGAACACAATGTGAACCGTGAACACTGACTTTATTGGTGATAGCGTGCTGGCGACAGCATGCACCTACGTCTCAAGTTCGTCTAGACTCACAGCCACCCGAAACTGAGATTGAGATGGTGATTGTGGCACAGACCGTCCGTCCCTCTTCCACATAACTCTCCGACAGCCACGGAGTACACTCACTACTCACTAGATTGCGTCCGTAGTTAGTCTTCACACGTCAGAGCCACACACCCGGCTGCAAGCGCCGGTCAAGGCAGAGTTCCGACTTCGTAGCCAATCATCTTGTTCACTAACCTACAAGTTGGTTTAAGTTGGTCTAAATCCGCCAGTGTTATGATTGACATTGGCGCTATCATTCTAGGATGAAGGCTATATTACACACTACGTCGTAGCCAAATGATCAGATCGACTACCATTGAAGGAACCCGGGTGAAGGCCATCCCGAATCATTTGCCCTTTCCCAACAGACAGGGGTCCAAGTTAGGACCTATTTCTGCTCGTTCGACTTGGTAGCAAAAAAAGCAAAAATAAGACAAACCACGTTCTGCGTATGTTCTTAGACGTCGTCAGATTACGGAATAGGTTGATTTCCTGCTGATCATCCACGTTCACCTTCCTAAAAATGTTTCCGAGATGTATGTGACTTGAGGCCGGCTGTATGAATCAATTAGAATAATGCAGGCTCCTTCTACGGCATATGGAGGACTCTGCATTAAAGGGGGTTGATTCGTGTCTGTAGGACAATCCACCATTCGGAAACTCCCTCTGAAATAATATGCTTGTGTCACCAATTGACCAAGTTTCTCTCCACTTGACTGTTTCTCTGCCAATGATCAAGCGAAGTCATATGCAGGCACGGGCTAAGGCCAAAAGAAAATCACCAATTGAGTGACGGATGGAACCAGCGCCGCAAGTTGTAACCCATGCTAGATTAGCGTCTTGCTAGGGTCATGTCGGGCTCTACGAAAGGCCGAACTGATACCGGTAACGAGCAGTCTGAAAAAAATGCGGCTCAAATGGTTGGTTGTGGATTCGCTATCAAACATCCTGGATCATACTTCCCGTTGACAGTCTAATGGGCAATTGATAAACCAACAACTTAGGCGAAGGGGGCTAACTGAGAACAAGCTTCGACCTGATTTGTCAAGCTTGTTTTTGAGCGGTACTGATTAATTTAGTATCGAAGATTTAAGTGCATATCTTATTTTATGAAGTGCGAGCTAGATCGTGGAGGCTAAAAGTTATACGTACTATATAAGCTGAGCTGGCCACTCACACCAGCTGAGTTTGGATGACGAACAATGAATTTCGTTCTCATGTCCTCTGAAGCTGAATCCATTTGATCGATTGTCTACTTTCTTTGCACATACGAGCCCACTCTAACTGGGTAGATTCTACATACGCCGCCATGACTTGGGACTCGTCCTCTCCACTTTTTCCAGGAAATAATATCGATAGTAGAATGATGCTATCACCTTTGGATGCAATCCATCTGGGTTCCCCGCCCTTGGATCTAGAACGACAACAACACTTCTTCCATCCCCTTGGCAACTTGGATCATCGAAGACTCCGTTTGGAGCAGGAACTCGGCCCTCTTGAGAAATTTGCCAGAGGATCCTTTTCATCTTATTCATCTTCGTACCCGGGTATACAGGAAATCCATGATACGTACCATCATCCACTGTCCCGGGGCTTTGGAAAGGATGATAACTCTTCTGCCTATATTGGAAGTTACTACACTGGGGCATTTGAATATCCGTCGCCGCTGTCTCATGGAGTAGCCTCTCTGTCCGGGACTGATGACCGTTCCCCAAGTCCGGTCTATGTGCCATTTGCGTATCCAATGGATACTAGTCCGGGTTTTCCGCGATGGGGTGGTGGTGATGCCGCAGAGTATGGGTCTGTTATTCCACGAGAAGTTCTCCATAGTAAGTCTTTATGAATCAATTATGTTGTTAGAACGGAGGCACTGATGGCACTGTTGCAGATGTAGAAGCCAAGTATCCGGAGCCAGTTACCCCAGTGAAGCAGAAGGTGTCACAGATATACCCTTGTGCGAGCGTCGACCAAATACAAGACGAAACTCTCAACGATCTTGCAATAAACGACGACGTTGACGCAGACGGCGAACCTGAAGCAATGTGTATTAAACGCGAGGAATCGAAACCAGTTTTGACTAACCAGAGAGCTTCGAAAAAGATGCCACCTAAAGCGAAGAAGGGTCTCCGTGATGCTGGCAGTCGGAAATGCGCTACCGTTGCAACACCAACACCAACATCGGTCCCCAAATCGCCCATCCGCAAACGCTCTGCTGCATCACGCAAATCCAGCCAAACCTCCACCAGAAACACCAAGGCCCGCGCAGCCAAGGAGACGACTGCATCGTCCTCATCCGCCGACCGCGAACGCGAAAAGACGTACAGCTGCAGTTTCAAACAATACGGCTGCGAAAGCACGTTCAGCACCAAAAACGAATGGAAGCGCCACTTTGCCTCACAACACCTCAAACTCGAATACTACCGCTGCGATCTCAAGGGCTGCGACGCCGCCTCCAAGGGGCCCAATGATTTCAACCGCAAGGATCTGTTTACTCAACACCTTCGTCGAATGCATGCCCCCTGGACTGGGCGAAAGTCTCCTCCGACAACAGCGGAAAAGGCGGGATTTGAGGCTACGCTTGACGAACATGCGCGTCGATGCGTGAGACTGTTACGTGCCCCTCCTGCGAAAACGAGTTGTGCTGAATGCAACAATATCGTCTTCACAGACTGGTCAAAACGTATGGAGCATATGAGTCAGCATTATGAGCATGATCCACAGTTTGAGGAAGCGAGGGACCCGGAGCTAGAGCGCTGGGCTTTTGAGGAGAAAATCTTGTGTCGGAGAGACTCGTCCCCGAATGAGCTTGTATTGGCTGATTTGGTTCACAAGCGTCGCTAGACTTGCTCTCGCCAGGTAGTTGTTGTTGTTGTTGTAATGTTGTTTTGATATACCGTAGGTAGTGGTTTGCTTGGATATGGATACCCCTCTCATTCGCATGGATATGGATATGGATACACCGGTTTAATGACTTGATGAATGTGCGATGGATACAATTGTAGGAACAGGCTGGCTTTGCTTTTTATGTTATTGTCACTTGTTTATCTATTTGTGTTGCTTTTGTTATATTACTTATGTATAGATTGTTTCGGGGTTTGGGGTCTGTCTGTACAAGAATGATAATATGATCTACACAGTGTTGTCTTGGTGTCATGAGTTGCGAATACGGGTATTTGATGCACGAGATATACAACGATCATGTTAAGTATGGTCTTTTGCTGTTGGAAGTATGCATAATTGAGCTTGCGTTCATACAAGTAGTCAAGCAGTTCGAGCGGGCATTGATAATGCTAGTAACATGCAATCTTCAAAGAGCTACTCACGTAGTTCTCAAGCTCCAGTTGCCATTTTAACGCTGCTGACGAGTAATACGGTCAGTTCAAAATACCAACTAGCATGATAGGAAGATGACTTTGTGGTAACATTTCTGGATATACCTTACAATACTACCTACCCACAGAGAAGTAGAGAGTAACGATCATCGCATGAACAGAACGTTATTAGAATACTGTTGAGAAAATACTGGCCTCATGATTTCGCTTAAGCATAACTTTCCTCAACATGTCATGCCATGTAGCCCCCACGTTCGTCAGCGCTGACCTCCCACTGATCCGATGGCGTTCGAACTGTTGTCATCTGTCATGCCCCACGAACCTACACAACATACTTAACGCTTGACAAAGAAAATGTTTCAAGATCTGCTATATCGATATATGACAGATGAAACGTGAACTTCGGCCTTTATCCCTGTGTCAAGCTTCCAGATTCTGTACTTCGGCGGGGTTTGATACCTAAGTATATTTATACATCTATACGTATCCATGGATTGCTACAAGCATAACGTTTCATTTAGCCCCGCCGTTCAAGGATCACGGGTCATCATGGCTATAACGGTGTACTTTCATGCGAGAACGATGGCAATCTTTGGATCTAGGCGGTTTTATTCCGGGTTTGTGGTCAGATCTAGCATATTGACCAATTATCAAATCGGATCGGTGGCTATACCGATTTTCAACTTGATGCCAAACGTCTGGAGGATTCTTGACGTATGTCTAGACCGAGATTCGAAAACATAATAGGACTGAGTATTATCTACTCATAATAGTGCCGATTCTTATGTTTCGTTTCAACACTACTGAAAAAAAAAGCTTGCCTAAAAACGTCCCAGGAGCATCTTTTATTAGAGACTTGCCAGAAACATGAATCACGATCATAGCATACACCAAAAGACCAACCCAAAAGTGCATCTAACAGTCCCAGAACAGGCTGTATGTCTCATCGACGACGAATCCCCCATCGACCGATACGGACCTTCGTTGAGAGGTGATTCCAGCCAAGATCTCAGGTTGCTAAGACGATCGTCATGTTATTCAAGAAAAACGGATGGAGATTCCCTTCATGATTATGAAGATACAAAAGGACAGGAGCAAGGTATATATGATGATATTGAGGGTATTTCACGACCAGCGCCAGCTCATCTATCGGTTCCTAGTGGTCGGTACATGGCTCGACATGGCAATGAGAGCAGATTGATAGTTCAGGGTTTGAGTGATCCTTATAGAAGTGGAATTAGCTCAGTTTCTGGTCAATACCAACCTGAAACCGCTGGGCGAGGAAGAGGTAGTACTCCGGAGCTGACTTTACAGCCCGTATATCCACTACGAATAACAAAAACACCAAGTCCACTCTCATCTCCGCGGACACAGAACTGGCGATTCGAGCAGAGTACTACCGACTTGCCCAAACCTAATCCACGATTTGCAAGACCGTCCGTACCGCCGATCAGACCCGAACGATGGAGTGCAGTCAGTCCCTCATTCAGAACACCGACTAGTCTCGTCAGTCCCTGGAAGATACCGCCCAGTATTGTCATAAGCAGCACATCACGGTTAGGTCAATACTCGATTGATTCAAATCATCCTTATGGCAGTTCAAAGAAACAGGAATATCCGCCAAAGAAGGATATAGTCTTGATCGTACTTGCGGTTGTACTGGCGACATTCTGCACGACCCTGGTATGTATACCTACTCCCCCGAAAGCAAGACAATGGCTGACATGCAACAGGACAGAGTCATAATCTCAACTGTAATCCCCACCATAACATCAAAATTCAATACCATTGAGGACATAGGATGGTACACGACCTCCTACCTTCTAACCGCATGCTTATCATACATCCTCTATATCAAACTATACAGATTCTATACGACTAAATGGATATATATATCGGCACTACTCATCTTTGAGTTGGGATCGCTCGTTTCAGGTGTTGCAGAGGCGTCGGCGACACTCATTTTTGGTCGTGCATTAGCTGGGTTGGGTGCTTCGGGGGTTTTAGCGGGGGGTGTATTGATGATGGGGCAGTGTGTGCGGTTGCGTCGGGTGACAGGTTATTTTGTTGTGTTTTCTGGTGTTGTGTTGGTTGTAGGGCCGGCGTAAGCACTCACTTCTTCATCAACAGATGTGTACTGACTGACATGACAAGACTCGGCGGCGTCCTGACACAATATGCCTCGTGGCGGTGGTGCTTCTTTATCAATTTGCCTTTTGCACTGTCGTCATGCATCTTACTGCTTGTTTCGAGCTGGAACGCTCCCCAGACCACGACCTCCCAGACAAAGTTCAAGGAGAAACTGCCATTTTTGGACCTTGAAGGCACCTTCCTTTTCCTGCCTAGTATGCTCTGCCTGTTACTTGCCGTACAATGCGGAGGTGTCAAATACCCCTGGGGCTCAGCCAGTATCATTGTCTTGTTTGCGGTTTTCGTCGTGATAATCATAGGATTCATTCTTGTGCAGAAGTACAAGGGTGAGTCTGGGAGTCTTCCGCCACGAATATTCATGAATCGCAACGTATATGGCGGAATGATTGCTTCGTTTTGTCTAGGTGGTAGTATTGCCGTCGTGGTATATTATGTATGATCTTCATGACGTTCTTTCGGTCATTATACTAACTTATTTAGTTACCGTTATGGTTCCAAGTCACCAAGGACGCCTCGCCTTCGAAGTCAGGAGCTATGCTGCTGCCCCTTGTACTGAGTATGGCCGTTACATCGCTTGCCAGCGGTAGTCTGGTGGACATAGTCAGATACTACACCCCATTCCTCATTTTTGCATCCGTCATGATGTCCATTGGCAGCGGTCTACTGACAACTCTAAATGGCAATTCAACCACATCGGCATGGATCGGATATCAAATCATCTTCGGCATCGGTGCAGGCAGCGGTATTTATCAAACCACGAGAACAATCCAGTCCTCATTCCAGAGATCTCGAGATATCGCCGCAGGCACCGCAATGATGATATTCGCACAAATCCTCGGCGCTGCTGTTGCTGTTGGTATGGCGCAAAGCGTGTTTGCGAATAAACTAGTCAGTGGCAACCAAGTAGCGGATCTAAGAGATGTTAATGTGCAAGTTTTGCTTCATACTGGAGCTACAGATATCAGGAAGGTGTTTTCAGGAGAGAACCTTGAGTCGGTGTTGAGGTTGTATACTCATGCCATTGATCAGGCGTTTTATGTGAGTGTGGGATTGGCTGCAGTATCGGTCATAGGCGCATTAGTGATGGAATGGAATCGTGTACGGGGTAGGAGAGGTCCATTAGCTTTCTTTTAGTAGATCAATGCACCCTTCCAGCCTACTATTAGTGTTTTCTTGTAATGCTCATTTCAATTCGGATTTTGAAAAGTTGATGCCTCGCATCTCCAAAGAATATCAGGGTGTTGTGTGGCCGCGGCGGGCACAGATCTACATATCAATTACCTAGGTACCATCTGCGCTTGGTGGAATGTAGACCAGGCATGTCAGCCAATTGTTTGTTATTTGCACATTGACTCGTCAGCAGTAAGCTCGCCTGTATCATACTACGTCGTATAAAACTTCCGGTGCTTCTATACGCTGTTCGGTGTAAATAAAAATATACTCTAGCTATTTCCGTCTTCGACAATCGGCTAGAATCCATATACGCACTTAAAGCCACAGATGGTCCATCTCTCAACTGAAGCAATCATTGCTGCTGTGACATTGTGTGTCATGTGTGTTCGCGGAGTGTGTTACCTTCTCCGTCGATCTTATGCCTACTTCACCACTTACGGTATGTTGTTCTCTTGTTCTATAATTATATAGCAATTCCTAACCCTAATACGTTATATCACAGCAAATGAGGATGCCTCCGACATTGCTTTACGCCCAAGGCAGCCGAGCAACAACGATGTATTCAGTACAAGGTCTTTCCACGACAGCTTTGGTCTTCCGGTCTTTGAGTCTGTTCCGACATATATTCAGGCAAACCCTGTGATAATAAATGTATGATGCTGAATAATTATCCCTCCTTCTTATTTCTCTTCATTATCCCCCCTTGAAAGATATATGCACTCGTTCCGGACACTAGCAGCTGACTATCAACATTGGATTGTAAAGATTCATCCGATATACACCCCGGCGCAGAGACCGCGAACTCGCCAACGGTAGATTGGCCGAAATTGTGCAACAGAAATTTGTGTCAGACAAGGGGCTCTGTGAGAGCTGCTAACAATCGAAATAAACCATGAGACGTGGCGCGCTCGGTGAGAGCTAAATTCTGCGCCACTATGTACAAGTCAAGCGTATGTGCAGAGTTAGGGCCAGGCTGAGCTTGGGATCCTCCACCATAAATCACTACATAGGTATATAATTTCCGAAAATATCCTTTAATATTAAACTTTCTATTTCCACAGATTGTTTTTGCAAATTGTTTTTCTTTGTAACTTCCTGATTTCCTTTCTCGTCTTGGCCACCCATTCGTCAGCATTGTTAGAGACCGCATCCTCGGGAGGCTGAAGCCAACTGTAATACAGGCATATGAAACTTTGGGGTAACAGTAACGTTGTTCATTGTCTATTTTTAAGCGAAATGCGGGCTTCCAAAGGCCCGCCGGGATTATAGTTAATATATTTGTGCTTAATGATTTTTTTATGTATGTGGAATGCTTTCCCTCGGCGTCCTCGGAATGCGGATTTTGTCTGCGACTGCATGGTCATGAGTGAGCGCTTACATAAGCTTCTGGGCATACTGCTTGACCTCGTCCTAACAGCAGTCCATAAACCATCCTGGCGATACTTCGATAACGGGGCAGTATGAGGAGTACGAAAAGTCATGGGAGAATGACGGCTCAAAAAAAGGTCGAACCGGGGGAGATAATGTAACACCATATCTAACTCGTAAGCCGTCCTATCTACGGCATAAAAGTATACTAACTTAAACCTATCATTATTTATTAATCATATTTAAAGTCTATACCCGGCACTACAGGCTATGACATGCCCGGGTGTAGCCTTCGCTAGGCCCCAAGGCCCTTGGAGCCACATGGGGCTCATAACATAACTGTCTCGGGCGTTACACAAATCTAGGCTATCTATCTCGCCCCTATACGGCGTATGCACCAGAGGCCTTCGGGCTTGCTCATAGGCCACCGTGCCTACAAGGGACCTTCATAGTTTCAGACACAGGGCCACGCCCACTGAGCCCAAGTCATAAGCATT
Source organism: Talaromyces verruculosus (assembly GCA_038993655.1). Taxonomy (NCBI): domain Eukaryota; kingdom Fungi; phylum Ascomycota; class Eurotiomycetes; order Eurotiales; family Trichocomaceae; genus Talaromyces; species Talaromyces verruculosus. The sequence goes on from JBBVQN010000014.1 coordinate 326,654, forward strand.
GAGATATCCAACCCCCTAACTAACCCCTACATCCTCCCAATTGCGTAGTACTTCCCAGCCCCGACGGTCTCCCAATTCAGCCTCCTTATGCCGGAATAGGTTGGCAATGAATTGCATCAACGCCGCACCCACATCGTCCCCCGCACCCAAAAAGGATGTTGTGAACGATCTCCCATGGGTCTCTGCGGGCTCTCACTCTGGGAAGTCCCGAGCTTTGATCTTGCAGGTCCGGTCTTCAATTGGTAGTAGCGGCTCACCAGGCGCTTCGGCGCCCTTGCAGTTCCCAACCCTTTGGCATCCTATAGCCCCTTCCTCGCCGGCTGAATCCTTGTGCAGCCCTCTCCCGGGCCCATTCCTCCACTGTAGCCCTTCTTGCTTCGGAGCGAGTGCCCTAAGATAGGCAAAGGCAAGGCTTTCGAATCCGGCCCCAGGGGTTTGCTAGAGACACGTTTAGCGACTTGGTCCGCCTGCTCGTTCCCTTCAATTCCATGGTGCCCAGGCACCCACTGTACCGCCACGGGACGACCGCAAGAGGGGAGCTGGGAAGCGGCCCCTGTGAGCTCTAAGCGCTAGGGACCGTCCGGCGTTAGGGTTTGTCGATTGGAGGCGGTCGAGAGCATTTTTGGGCATCTAGGAGAACATAAATAGGCCCTGGGAGGTGCCTCTCCAGCGCCCATTCCAGCACCGAAGCCACACAACTCCGCATATCTGGTGCCCATTGGCACTTCTAAGCACTCCCATGGGACCTCTGGCATTACTTGCAGCGCCACTCCAGCACCAGCACGCGCATCGTTCTGCCTGAAACCATCTGACCATAATGTGGTCCCCGTGCGCTAACTCATTACCACGCACACTGACACCCCGATGGTGCCTGGGAACTCCATTGGTGCATATTGCGCCGTCCTCTCAACCCCCCTTTCAGCGGTCCTTGGTTAGCCGCTGGGCTAGACGCTTAGTGAGTCCTCTGACCTATCCCTTCCGATACTTTGTTATTGTTTTCAGCCCATTCCCGGTCATCTACGGGTTGCTCTCCAGGCTGAGCGTGGACGTTGCCATGTGTAAGTGTAACTGGGAGCAACTGCGCAGTGGGATGAGTCTCTGGCACTCCTCACAGTCTCGCCGTGTGCTTGGCCTTCCTGGTGTCTAATAATATGCTTGCTGGCTCCAGGACTGCTTTACGGATTAGGGCCCCTATTGGCGTCTTTGGTAGTATGCCTGTAATAGCCCTCGCTTGGCAGTTAATAAGGAGTTGTAGGCCTTTAGCCCATGATTCTTGACCCCTTTACCAAAGCTTTGAATCCCAAAGCACTTGGGCTTGCACGGTAGCTTTCTGAAGCCTCCAAGGCCAGCTCTGGAGTAAGGCCATTGGCTCTACAGAGGGACCGGAGCCTTAATTCAGCGTCCTGGTCATTCTGCAGACAGGTGGAGTAGTGGCTTCTTAGGGATAACTGCCTAGCCAAACCTATAGTAAAATTACTTCCCTATCATTGAATTTCGCTACACCACTGTGATATTATAAGATGCGGAGACTTTTTATACTAAACCACTGAACTATCCTGTCGACAGTCTTACACTTTCAAAATGATAAGACATCACGTGACTGCAAGTGATTCCGAAGCCAATATAGTTTACCCCTGAGCTGGATGGACTTTAGTTAACTAACAAACATCAAAGAGAGTGTTGAGAACGCTCCATAAAGAACCCACCCCCCGGGTTCCCGCAAGACACCCAGCTCTCCACTGAGAGTTCGGTGACTATGAAGTATCACGCTTATATATAGAGATATTGATTACAAATGACCAACTAAAAACATCACGAATCGTTTAGAAATTCATCCCGAAAATAAGGTATGAGGAGGGTACACGAGGATCATCGTTCAGCTGTGCGTTCGCTCTTCCCGTCGAGATATCTTTACTGTCTTCTCAGAGCTCAGAATTTCAGACGGCGCGCTAGGTCATCTCAACCACCATTAGTGGCCATGGTATTCAAGCCGTACAACAACCTGGTAGAAAACATGAAATTCTATCATAACATCTTGTTCTCAACCCGGAATAACCTATATGCCGCCACCGACCTTGCTTTACTACACCCAACGATCACCCATCTTATCAACCTTAGTCTACAATTCTGTTCCCATCTTGGAGGTCATCATTACATTAAAGGCACTCCTTTCAAGTCATACATAGTGACCTGGAAATAATGGCATATTACTTGAAGAAATGTCAGGAAGAACCCCGCGCAGACATGGCTGAGGCACGAGGATTGATGCAGTCCTTTGGTTCGGTATTTGTGGCAACAGATGAATGAAGAGTATAAGGAATTTGGCGCGGAGAATGTGACAAAGCATTGCACGTTATATGTGATGACAGACTTTTGGAACATTGGCGCAGACGAAAATAATAACAAAAATATCTGCTTAATCCCAAAAATCTTCAGGTAAGTCCCGTGCATGAGAGTTCAACGTGGGTAAGAAGCCGGGAATGGATAGCATGTCGATAAGTTACATAGGCGTGAGAAACCAGACGGCGAGATTGCCTCTCGTCGAATAATACCGCTCAAGCAATAGAGCTATTAACAGTGAAATCTTTGAAATCTTCCAAAAAATCCCCATCGACCAGCGCTCTTCCAACCCTTCTCTTTCCACTTATTAGCACTTTTGGGGAAAAAGTCGATAACACCCAAGAGGCTTTTATCGTAAGCAATAATGACAAACATGTCTTCATTGGCGTCAAATGGAATCATCTTCCCCATAGTAGCTTCCGCTTCAGGGACGTCGCGGCCCGGGGCTGGTGCCAGTTCACTGTAATAGGGTTCTGCGCGACTACGTCTTGGGTGAATCGCCTCGAGAACAGACCCAGGACAGGCGGTGCCTTGTAGATGAGGCGGGCGCGATAATGGTGAGGGCAAAATTTCACTTGGAAGAGGGAGGTACATGTTGGGCCTTATAGAGCCGCAATGGTGACATCCGTCAGCCCCCATGAAAATGAATGTCGAAGGGGTCGTACGCGCGAAGGCACACATATGTCCAATAGCGTGCTAAAAGTTGAGTGAGCTTCCTTGATCAGGTTGTACGAGAGCTGGGACAATACTCACACCGGGGGAGTCCAGCAAGTAGAAACTTCCATCCCCAAAGAAATCTATAGCGCGGAATCCGCCGATGTCCAGCCCAGATGCAAAATCGATTTCCCGCAATTCCCGTCCTCTGTACATAGCTGAATTAGTTTCGACCTGTTGGTAACAAACAGCTGCTTGAACATTGGGGTCATAAGAGAGAAACCAACACATAGTCGCTTTCGAGTATCACTCCATCAGGATCTGTGGGGTATCCTGGAAGCAAAGCATCCTTGAACCCGGGGCCGACAACGAGGTCCACATGAGATGGAAAGGTAGAGGGATCCCCAATATGGTCAACGTGCCAGTGGCTACGTATATTAGAACGCTGTTAGCAATGTCAGATGGCTTTCTGTTGTGGTCCATACCTCCAAATAATAGAGTCGATCTCATCTGGTAAAACGTGGCCAGATTCTTTGAGAATCGTAGCAATGTCTCGCTCTACTTCCATTTGTAAACCTGCCAAACCACTGCGGATAACAGGAGGGAGGGACTCTTTATCGATACGAACGCCTAGGTCAAAGAGGACCTTCTTCCCTTGAGCATTCTCAATAAGGAACACATAGACAGGGCATTCCAAAATCTCATGTCCAGGCAGGGATTTTTAACGAAAAATCCCAATGGACAGCGAATTCGTGCTGTGCTATCGATGACGCGCACTTCCACCACATTATGTGAAGCTGGGATACCAGGGTCTGGTATGGGTACAAGTTTCTGGGCCATGTCTCCTGACAGGATCGTGGACGAAAGGTGATAATTTGTGGCTCTTAGAAACCGGACTACGAGAGGCTTGGGCTATTTATACAGATCTCAGCCTTCGCAGCTTATTTCCCTTATCTCATGGCTATTTTCCGGATATCCACACTGAGAAACAGAAACGCCAAAGCTAATAACTACGTATACTAGCGTCAATGAAAGCCTGCACACTTAGGGTTACACGTTTCTGACGGCAGAATCAGTGGCGGTGTGGATATTTCGGATACGGGGGATGTTAACACATTTTTCATCCCGCCGTATATTAAGACTTCTTGGAACATTAGGCCACGCTAAGAACAAGATAAACCTACGGAGCATACGCCAATAAGAAAGAGATCTCCTAATTAGGATAAAAGCCCCACCACAGAGTTCACTTTGTGAAGAGTCCCTCACAAATTTCCCAAGCGGGCGATACTACAGAACGGCACAGCCAATACGAGGCCAATTTCCGAATCGGGTTCATTGGATTAGAGTTTAGTCGGTCTCGGTACGCACGCATCCGGCCCACTATCGACCCCCTTTCAACCCATTACCGCCCAAGGACATCAGTGTGTCTTACCGCATGTCGAGTCCATAGAATGTCGAGGATCCCTATAGACTTTTCAACCATCAAGTCGTACCATAGCAACACACAGTACCCGGACGAACTTCATGATCGAAGTCACAAGGACGGGCCAAGGGCCACCGACATTCCAGACTTGTCATCGATCAAAGTACTTAAAGGTCAAAAGGTCCCCCTTCCATGTCATGGAGCTCCTCAAAAATCAGCATCCGTCTTGAGTCCTTATTTATTCCCCCCAAACTGTTGCAACCAAGATGAATTTTCCTCAACCAAAAGTTACTTCTCTACCTCCGAACATTGACCTCCAAGGCAAAACAGCTTTGATCACGGGAGCCACTGCCGGTATTGGCTTGGAAACAGCCCGACAACTACTCGGACTCCGCGTCTCCCAGCTGGTTCTCGCCGTTAGAAATGTATCGAAAGGTGAAGAATGCAAGCGGGAGATCCAAGGATTGAATGACCAAGCAAAAATCACCGTTCTTAAACTCGACATGAACAGTTACGAAAGTGTGCAGAGTTTCGCCAGGGTGCTAAAGATGGAAGTTCCTGCAGTCGATTTCCTGTTCCTCAACGCCGGAATAGGACTTCTCAAGCTTGAACGGAGCCCCAGTGGACATGAGTGTGTTACTCAAGTGAATTATCTGTCAAATGTTCTCTTGATTGCTGAGCTATTACCATACCTCAAAGAGAGCGCAGAGAAAGCCGGCCAGCCTTCTCGCATCACATGGGTCGGTAGTCGAATGTACTTTACCACCAGCCTCGAGAAGAAAGCGCCTATCAAAGCAGATGAAGCGGTGCTTGAGCATATGGATTCGAATGAATTCTTCTTTCCAAGTGAGAGATACAACGACACTAAGCTTCTGTGTGCCACGTTCATGTACAGTCTTGCTCAGCGCCTTGACAAGAACAGGGTTATCCTAAACATGGTCTGTCCGGGTCTGATCAATACCAACATGACCGATGTTTTACCTCTCCATATGCGCATGGTCATGGGCGTCATGAAGTTCTTCCTAGCACGCCCAGTTGAGGTCGGCGGCTGGATTCTTATCAATGGGGCTGTCGTGGCAGGACCAGAATCGCATGGGAAATTCCTCGGGGATAAGCAGGTCATTGGGTACGAATCCCCCTTTCCTTTCGTTCGAAACCATCAACAATGCGATCTTCAGTGACTAATTAGCCTCCACCGAGCAGGCTGTCTCCGTATCTTCAGTCGCCTGCCGGGCAAGCCGTACAAAAGAAGTTATGGGCAGAAACTGTCCAAGAAATGGGAAAATTGACGCAGCTACCGATGGAATTCTCCCTGTAGGAGACGGGGCAGGTTTATAGTCATTTCCCGCTGTATTTGTTGCGCTTCAAATCTCGGGTTTCGCGAAAAGAGGGTAAGGGCTCGTCAATAACGGTTTCTGTCAGTAGGCACGGGTGGAAAATTTAGCAATATCAGGAGGCTTTTCATTGACATAGAATGCGATGCTATCTTCACACTATCAAACCATGTCACTTTAGGTCTATTGTAAATTTGCAACTAGAGATACAATCCAATAAAACCATAAGCCCATGCTTGCATCTTACCTATGCCTCAAATTTTGGGCTGAACATTGTTGTCCTCACTGAGAGTAATGGTTATAAGGCCCAATAAAAATCGATTGCGATAAGGGTCACTATCGAGCGGTAACGTAATTCTGACAATTACTCTTCATTGTTGGAGAATATTTATGGGAAAAGAATTTCACCAAAGATAGTGGCACACATAGAGAGATCTGTCAATTTTCAAGGCAAGGAAGCGCGATCGGCATAGAAGATTTCTGTTGCTGAGGATGATGTCGTCGGCAAATTAGTATATGGTGCTTTATTTACTGTCAGACGTAGGTTACAGAACGTAGCAAAGAAACGCTTGCCAATTCAATCAAGTAGCGTGCCGCAGGCCTTGAGTGGGCGCGGATTGATTACTCTCGACAATCAAGTGTAAGAGGCCAAGAGGATCAAACAACTCTCGATAAAGACAGGTCTAGCCAGTTTACTGTTTATAAGACGACAAATGGACCCCACAAGAATCATCCCATAGTGCCTGCCCTGCTGAATTATGGACTGCATCGACCCATGGAAATCTACCGAGAATTTTCCTGACGTCTTCCCAGTTCTCAATATTTAGAGCCCATAATGTCGTCCTTGTTGTTGATATCCATGTAGGATGCTTCCGTAGGCACGGGGAGACAGCTCCTATGAATAACAACCAAAGAAATGTCTCCTCTTCATCTTGTCCAGCATTTGATGTGGTTTGAAGCTCCGCAAGAAGTAGCTGTGCCAATAGTTCATTTTGGGCGATTTGACCGTCCCATCCCAGCAGAAAAGACATCAGAAAAGCAGTCAGTCCTAAATGTATTCTGTTCTCAAGCGCTGAGGTTTCGAGCGGCAAGCCTAGGGGTTTCAGCTTGACTAGACGATATCCAAGTAAAATAATACTCTGGTGCAGGTCGACGGCGTTTACTTTCGGCGGAATACCAGAAATCGCATTGTTGAGAAGCAAAGCAAGGGATAGCACGTCAACAAGGAGATCTCGAAAGTCGGTCGACAGTGACCTGAAAAGGTGTTTCCCGAGGACTTGAGATTGTAGGCTGTGATCTGACGGTAGACACACATTAGAGAATTGTGTAATAGCCATGCATCCTATTTCGGCCTCTTCAAGCCTGAACAAGGTTGGCGAGCCCAACTGCAACGCATACTCGAGGTCGACCCTAAACACATGAATATAAGCACGAACACTATATGTAGTGATCGATAGCACTTAGTCATACCGCAACATTTTCTGTCCCAAGCCAGAAAGGCTTCTCGGCAGGTTGGATACCCCGCCTCGCAACTGAGCTATCCGCCACAAACCTTGGATGTGGGCGGACCCTTGCAGGAAATTATGCTGTTGGTGCTCATATTGGGCCATGCTGATTACTGCCGCAATGGTCTGATCGGTAACTGCAGTCTCACCATAAAGTTTTTGTTTCAGGAGGCGGAACGTATGCAAGACATGGCGCATTGCCTGCAACTTGCCCTTCGGCTCGTTCACTACTTTGTCGAGGCAGATGAGAGCCATAGCCATTGTGCTGTGAAAACCTGCAACAAGATCAACAAATTGCCATATAGACCGGCTGGAGCAGGGGCATCCTTTACAAGCTTCATCGACAAACATGTATTGGACACATATCGGGGCACCAAGGCCTCTATAATCGAGACCGTTATCCATTTCAGGCGAGAATCGCATAGAGCTTATCAATGAGACGACTAAAAATGTTCCCTGAGCCGAGTCCAAGCCAGACCAATATCTTTGGAAAGGGTAGAGATATACCTTTCTTGACAAGGCCTTTAGATTCACCAGGCAGGAGACCAGGAAACAGCAGCCCGTCACCAACCGGCCGCTCAATATCTTGGACTTCATTTTCTGCTTCGGATGCCGCCTGTACCATCAATGGAACGCGAAATGGAGTTGGGACCGCCGTCAGCACGTCTTTCCTTGACCGGCGAAGGAGCCTTTTGCCCCTGCTTTTCCCCAGGGCGGCGTGGCTTCGTATTGTTCTTCTTGTGGCATTATTCAGACTATTATTGTTGATGAACTCAAAAGGCATATTAACAAAATGGACATTGCCAGGATGTTTGGATGTCGGTGGGCTGCCTTGACCGTGAGACGCTGTCCAACCCTTCAGGCCTTTGAGATCACGGGTCGCCACCCGCTAAATAGCTGACTAAGCGATGTCAGATTGGAAATGTCATCCGCGAAAAAGCCACACACGATGGCTCCGTGGTGCAGTTACAGTTCCAACCTCACTTCCTACGATCCTTCCTTTCCTTCAGTTGATTTTCTCATCCTCGTTTAAAGCATTTTGGCGAAAAAGTGGGAGGGCAGGGGGTTCTATTCCCTCAAATAATGTTTCGTGGCATGAGAATTTTTCGGTTCGCCTGGTGACTGTTCGAAGTAGCTTTCTTCGGGTCGCTCTTTTATACCGTTAAAATGGTGCGCCCATGGAAGTACTGTGTAACATCAGCGTCCCGGAGTGTCGTGGAAAGATGATTGCACATGCTCTTGTTTAGGTAGGGTTCCGCTTTCCATTCCGCCTCCACCCGGGCCTTTCGATGCGCTTGAATGGATGAAGCTAGGACCACTGCTTTTGTCTCTGGGAACCAGGGAGTCATGTAGATAAGGCTTCGCAGTGAGCGTACTGCATTCGTCATATAACTAACAATCAAGATCAATCGTGAGACCAGTATTACAACTAGGTGAAAGTATTGCGCTCAGAGCGTAAGCAGGGACAAGTCGCCCTGCGGGCATCCAACCAACCATAATTGAATGGCAGGGTAGGCTCCATTTATACAACAGGAGGCAGGGATGATTTAATTAGTGGGCTAGCGACCACTTTCCAGTTGTTGGCAAGTCTAGCGCAGTCACACATAAGTGTATATTTAGAGCCAACTACATCGGGTAAATGTATTCCTCCTCGTCATCTTTTTGATCGACACATCAGAAGCTTCGTAATGGAAGCGTTCGACTGCCCATTCCACATCCGTTCCCTTCTTCCGCTTAGCCTGTTCCTCTCGGGAAGCTTGACTTCGGGATGATCCTCATCGGGTACCTTGTTAGAAGAAGGTCGTTAGGTGTCGGTCAAAATTGTCACTCAGAGCCAAATAATACAAATAATACAGCTACGGTTAACTGATTTAATTGGCCTTGATGAGTAAAATTTCCTAAAGTTCTCGGAAGCTCGCTTGAGTTAAGACTAATTCAAGTTTGTTGACACTCTCATTCATCATCCTCCAGTGATCATAGCAGAGAATGAGATCGGTGATAGACCCTAATAATTGAACTCCTGGCCAACAAGCTTCTCACTAAGCGCCCACAATCTCTGCGCATCAATCTTGCTCAGGGCCCACGAATACACCTCTTCCTTCTCAGGGTCTGCGACATGACAATCACTCAAGAACGAGCCATTGTGAGCAGCCACAGCGGGATCAAATGCGGCAAAAACATGTGTAGCAGCTCCCTGGTCCAGGTCTTTAAACTGCATGTCACCCATTCCCCACATGGACTTTCCTCCATAGATATTGTCCATCTCCGTAAGGTCTACGGAAAAGGCAGCATAGTCATCTGCTCCATGGGCCGAAAGATTTGTATAACAGGTACCTGGGCAGAGTGGGAAGGCGACAAGGCCACGGGAGCCAAGTTTCTCAGCGAGTGCAAGACCCATCAGGGCATTTGCAGTCTTCGATTGACCGTATGACAACCATCTCTGGTAATTCTTGCCATCATTGAAGTTGTAGTCTGTCCAACGGATATGGCCCACGCGGTGAACATGGCTCGAAACGACAACGATCCGAGGAGTCTCGGAGGCTAGAACCTTTTCCATGATCAGATTGGTGAAAAGGAAGTGACTAAGATGATTCGTTTGGAACTGAGCCTCGAACCCGTCTTCGGTCTTCTGATATGGGACGGCCATGATACCAGCATTGTTGACTAAGACATCGATATGAGGAACGTCGGCCCATGAGTTGACAGTCGCAGCAGCCTTCCGTACATCGTTCAAGGAACAAAGATTTAGGGTCAGAAGCTTGACAGTGATCTCTGGGTGTGCGTTCGCAAGCTCATCAATGAGAGGCTGGATCTTAGGAATCGAACGGGAAGCCAGGATGAACGTGGCAGGTTTTCCTGCAGCGACTTGCTTCACAAAACTTTCACCAAGACTGGCAGGCGAGACTCCCGTGATGAGGATAACCTTTCCAGCGACTTGAGGTGCGTAATGAGCCACAAGCTCACTGGCCCTAGTCTGGCTGTTGTAGTTGGGTGTCATTATTGTGAAAGAAAGTGATTGATATTGTGGAAGAAAGTGATTGAGTTGCTCGTGAAGCTATGTTTGAGAGTTGGAAGATGACCATCAACATAGAGGTACAGCTCTCTTTAAGTATTACTCCAAGAGCCCGGAGATAGACATGGTTTCGGGAATAGTAGGATCAAACTCCGTGGGGCTGCGCGCGAGGGGACAAGACGGAGGTGGATATAGTTCAAAATACTCAATGAAATACATTGTAGGTTGAGTCTCCTCCGTGGATTCAAAAAACCTAGTTGCTGAGACACTATCCAATACGCCTGCAGTAGTAAATCCAAATGGCCCCTCACAAAAGATCAGGTTAGGTATATCACCCCACAGTTTGACTACCTGATCGTCTATTTTCTCATTCTTAGGGTTGGTATGGAAGGGTATTCCAGGTCCTTCTACCGGTGCTTTCCATTTCGGATGAGAATTTATTTTTCGAAATACCTATAGCACTTTGTATATACTTTACTTATCAGCTTAAATTATGTATGATATAATGAAATTACCCGGCCTCTTTTCTTCTCTTATCCTACCTGTTTCGTGTGCAAAGGAGTTACTATAATATCGTATTATCTTAGAGTAAACCTTGATATACTACCCCTGTTATATTTAATGATATTCCTAAAGTCTATACGGTCTGTATATATACTAAGCAGCCAATAAGAGGGCGTTTTCCTAATCTAGATAAGACTAGTCTGACAAAAAAAAAAAGTAATATCACATGATCAGTGGATCCAGAATAGGACGCTTTACAACCTCAGGCAACACTACAGTACCACGAAATAAGTGTTGACACCCTTGTGCGGGTATTACGTATACGTAGGGGTGTCAACACTTATTTCATCCCACTGTAAAACACAAGTTAAACCCATGGAGCACTCCCTAAATAGAGAAAGGCCCATCTGCCCCGCGATCATCGCAATCTATTTCTAGATTACGGACGTTGCGCAAGGTCGGGATCGTACTTCTACCCATCAGGCATATGTTGAGGTCTTCCAATGACTAGAATAAGTAAGCAGGCTAGTGAATAGAGTGGAAGCCTTGCATAGAGATATCTTGAAGATACGACAGCTCCCAAATAACCTCTTCTTAAAAATAATACTTAGAGAAGTTAGCATCTCTACTATCTAGGTAGGAATCAGTAATAGGGACCTAGGGTGTAGGGTATATATATGCTCCTCAAGTTCAGAATCCTTTCTAATAGATCAAAATATTGTGAGCTCCTAAACGTGGAATAAAGTGGAGTATGAGAATGCTTTGTATGTGGGATAGTGACTTTCTTAGTATATTAGATATCGCTTCTGTTAGCAGTCTTTGGTAGTTTAGAGTTGCTAGGAAAGATATCTCTGCATGCCGAAAATGTGGTCTTTTGACATGAGCTCGGAGCTCACTTGAAGTATTATAAAGTGCCCATAGATCCTTATAATAGAAGTGCAACTAAATTGTCAGCATTTCATGCAATTTCTTCGAGAGAGGCTTTACAAATTATCAAAAGCGATTAATCCTCCAGGAAGGTTCATCAACATCTTCACGCACAGATTGATGGAACCTTTGAAATGTCCAAGAATGAATTAGATCGAAGCCTCAGAGCACGCTGAAATACAGAGTCATAGGGAAACAAGTTTACTTAGGACGTTTGGGTTTCCTTTATATACCCCCGAAAAAGATTGTTACAGTATTCAGTTGAAACGCGTGGTGATGGTCCATCATCGCGTACGAATACGGTGAGCGAAATAATCTTCGCATCTCCACATGTCGGGAATCATTATAACATATACATATCAAATGCAACCGCCTGAGCAAGCGGGAATGTATTTGATGACAGAGTAGAAAAGAATTAGGCGCCATGTTCGTAAGAGTAGACAAAATTTATCACCTATCTAGACAGTTAAATGAAGGAGCAAAAATGAACCAAAGAGAGGCAAAAGACAAGAATAAAGGGGCAAGATACCGGGAACATAATTTGTCGACGTTATCTGCACCATCACGGTAGATTTGAACTGTGATGAGGTCTATACGTTCTGATGCTTCAGCCACAGAACATGATGTCTTGCTTGACCAACACGGCAGAGTTGATGGAATCACTACATCAATTAAGGACTTTGTGGCTTATGCGGGATGGAGCGACGTTGGAAACCCATATCATAGGAGTGATTTAGGAGAACAATGTGGGAATACTCCTATTAGAATATAGGCAGCACGATAAATCTATCACTAAATGCAATGTGAATTTGACCTCTCCGGGTGTTTACAAACATCTCTAGCGTGAAGGTGTAGTTTTAATATATTAACGCTATTCTACTGAAGTGTTGAAAATTTTGGCAATATTTAGATGTTCAATCGATATAGACCAGACTGTAAAGGAGTACATACTGGACCTTTCACCTCAGATGAAAGATCTCTTGTCTTGCTAAACAAATCACTATCTACGGGCAAGGAAAGGAGCAATAACAAGATTATTGAAGAATTAGTAAAAAGGTTGAACTGATCTAGATACTGATAAAAAACCAGCAGAAAACCCTAAAGTTATATACATCATAGACTGTAATCAAACGCACGCGATTCTAATTTGGACATTTTCGTCATCCCTAATGCTAAGTGAGGCAATATAAATTATCCTACCTCCCATTTTATCAAGCATACCCTCGCCCCAGAGTATACATATCTATCTATTTCTCTTCAGAGTAGCTTCCCTCCGCTGCGCTGATCTAGCTAAGAAATTGTGCAACTATTTATTCTTGTTATAATTATTTAACCCTGCCAGACCTTAACCATGATCATGGCTCTTATTAGGATTTCTATACACTCTTCACTAGGCAGGGTTCTCTTTTATCTTTCTTATTCATATTCAGTATGATCTCTGATTACCACGCTATATATTACAAAAACTATCCAAAATCGCAAAACTCCACAAAATGCGAGAAGTTCTAAAGTAAGAGTACCATATTCCTTAACTAAATGTAGCCACTAACAGATTGCTAGTATCCCACAGAATTTGCACTCGTTTTGAATGCGTTTTCAACCATACCACCTCAACTATTGCAGGAGAAGCTTTACAAGATTCAAAACCTCATCCCAATCAACATACGTACACATCGCGGTTCTGAACCCAACAATCAGAATATTTGGAGGGGACAATCTCAGCATACAATATGCAGTATTTTGAAAAGTACTTGTTTTAATAGGCTAATCAATTACGACAATTCTTTAATTGATGATATTTGGATAGGAATTAATCACGAGTCACTGTATCCATATGATGTCATGCCCACACAGAACGTACTTTGTGCTGATTATCATAATACTACTATCCCTAAGAAGAGCGATATTGCCCTAAGAGAAAGAGGTCTATCTACTTTCAAGAAACTACAATTACCTCCTCAGTCACCACAAACTCTAGTCTCCAGCATAGGAAGATATTATAATAATTTATATCTATTCTTACCCCTTCCAGACGGGTTCTCACTAAGGCATTTAGCTATGAAGTCGCTACAATATTCTAGAGGACTAAATAGCTGATATATTAGGTCATAATCCAGCTCAATACACTCCCTATCCTTTCCTCTAACTCCATACTATCTACAATTTGATTCCCGTCATGTAACAGTTACATAGTCTAAGACTCCTTTTTATAAGAAATTTAGTCAGCCCAGACCTGAAAACGAACTATTCGACTCTTGCCTAAAGCTAGCGCATTATTGAAGGATTACTGAATATACTATCTGGTAGTCCCAGATCTGAACCCATGTGTATAGCCTACAAAGTATCCATTAGGGCTTAAGTCCGCATAAAGGAAACTTGTCAGTACAATGATCCTCTAGTTAGATGTGCACGTATTAGTGTTCAAGGACTAAAAGCAAAAATAAGAAATCTGGATGGATTATACAGCACAGTAAACCATACCCACAACTGCTTAAAACAAGCTATAAACACGTTTCCTCTCCCATTACAAGATCTAATCATAATTGGCTATATCTCTCATACGTATCAATTGTAGATCTTGCGAAACGTGCAACTATAAATCCACTAGTTGAGTATTAGTACTAGAACCCTATATGGATTTTGCGCTGAGATCTTTTATCAGACATTGACTAAATCGGACGTATATTCGTCAATATGTTATTCGATGGCCTCTATCCTTTTCTTCCCTGTCCACCTTTTCCGACACAAGTGCATTCAAGCCCGGCACGAAAGGCAGAGCCGGTGCATGCATCATAGGAAAAATTTTTCTGCCTCCAGAACGATGAATAGGTCACTCGGCACTTGTTCAGTGTGAGCCATGATGACTCACCGTGGTTCTTTTTTTAAAACGCCTTACCCTTTCTTTCGGAGCCACTGCACGTAAACTGCCATGTAACTGCGAATTGGGAAATCTACAATGAATACAGACACTTTTGAACGGGATTTCATCCTCCGATTTGTCTTATATCCCAGTGATCGCAGGACTATTCAGCAATATGATTTCTGGCGATTTGCTCGTGAATAATTATCTACCAAGTCTCCCTTGCAAGGCCACTAGGTCCATTGCTTTTTTCTGCCATGAATGATTTATGAACACTGATAAGCCGCTAATTCTCTCCACTCTTTATGATTCCAGAGAAGTGAAAATCATGAAGCAAGGCTATTAAATCATCGGTATATGATTGAAGATGCAAATGCAACAGTACGCAATGTATACAGTATTAGGCGAGTACGCCGCAAATTGGGAGGATATGGGCAATTTTCTGAATCCATTGAATGAGATAGAGTCCTCCACCGTATACTGATTACGTGGCCATTATATCACTCTTGGTAGTCATAAATTCAACGCTGACTGACCTGGATAGACTAAAGAGCGTTGTGTCTAATAAAACAGTAAGCAAAAGGTGGAAAACTGGTGGATTCAATGCCTAAAACACAGGTGAATGGACTGATGAAAAGGATCCGATAAAAAAAAACCTGGTACTAATTGGTGAAAAGGTGGATATGCGTTGAATCACGCTGAAGACGATCTGATCACAAGTAAAGACTGCGGAAACTGATTGATCTTAGTGACAACTGTCTAAGTTACTTGAAGACTATGATGCAAGAATGAACTTTATCATGGATAGTATTTCAGACTTTTCGCGCGAAACGTCGCCGAGGCAATCGTAATGATGATGGCTCCAAGCACTGGCTGTGAAATATCACCAGGTTGTAGACATTGTGTCCGAGGTAGGCCCAAAATCACTATGAATTCCCATGAAATCCAATACAGTAGACCAAATGACAGATGAGAAATGAGTGTGATGGAAGTGCGCCTCTTCATCGATGTGCGGATGGTCCGATAATACCAACGTTTTGAGATAAGTACTGAATCACTTCTCCCTCTCAATATACTGTGCATACTTGATCAGCATGTCCCACTGCAATAGCCATCATCTTCCTCAAAACGATGCTTTACACCAGAGCCCAAATCTCAACAGATTGTCATGAACCAAACACGCCGAAGATAGCAGAGTAGCTGTGCGACCCGAGGCCGAGCCACCTGGATACTACATCTCTCTTCAACGATATGCGCGTCAAACGGCGCGAATGGACCCGAACCATCGAGAAAGTGAAAGCCGCTCACTGGAAAGAATATCTAGACAAGACCCAGGAAGGCCACCCTTAGAAAGCAGCAACATACATACATCCACGGGAATCCTAAACAAATATCCCTGCACTCATGGTAGGATCAGAGAAGGTGGCCAAAAATAAAGCAAAGGCCAAAGTGTTCTTGGAAGTGTTCTGCCCAAAGATGGCAGATCCAGAGAAAGAAGATATGGAGCCGCCCTCAGAAGAAATTCATGGGACATATTTAGTGAACTGGAGATACACTGGTCACTCAAGGCCGCTAAGGGAGCGATAGCCCCAGGAGAGGTTGGGATCATAACCCTGGTCTGGAGGCATCTATGGCCATATCTACAGAAGGCGATCACCTAAATCTTTGCAAAAATTGGTGGAATTGAGCCACTATTCGCATTGGTAGAAACGAGCGCGCACCATAGTGCTGGGGAAATCCGAGATGTAAGTACCATTTACCAGAAGTATACCGACCCATCCCTCTACTTGACCCAACCATGACTGGTGAAGTTACATATATATTCACCGTCCTTGCTGGAACCGCTAATCAAAAAGGGAAGTATATGATAGAACAAGCAACGACTCACTGGTGATAAAAGCAAAGTTAGCCGTTGAAGTAAGGACTGATGGAGTTATGGACACATGGTGAAATATTAATAGGATAATAGTGAATTATAGTAAAAGCAAATATGAATTAGATGATTGATAGGTTAACAGTGAACTGGTAAAAGAGAAATAGGGAAAGTCACTCAGGTAAGTCTAGACGAATTGAAGATAACTACTAGGGAGAGATCCGAAGTAAGAGGATATCTCCATCCAGCATGCGTGATACTGTATATATTTCTTGCAAAATCAAATGATATATCTACTTGCATGTGAGGGTAAGATACGGTATGAAACCACTTAAAGGAATTATCCCTAGACTTAGTGCTGAAAAACTCAACCTATAAGGTAGTCCTACGCAATCAAAATCCAAAGTAGAAATCTGAACTTTAGCGCGGCGAAGAAAGAATGTCGACTTTTCGTGGAACAATAAAACTGGAGCAACTCGTGTTCTGGGGCCGTCAGCTATAGATGGCCTTTACCGGCCCAATCCGTGTCCAGGGGGAAGAATCAATCCGGAAAAGAGGATTTATGATCATAAACGCGGTATAGTAATGGAAAATATTGCAATTAATTGTGCCTCGTACAATGAAGATGGATGTCGTTAGTGTCCTCGGGATGTGTTCGTATACGCTTGTCTCTGACTGGACGATCATCAAACGATGGATCAGATAAACGAGCAGGAAAGAGTGGACTGCACGTGACTCTGGGGCTCGCGGCGGCTAACTTGGTTGGGAGATTTTTACGAGAAATACGACTGAACGACGTAGAGAAAGCAATGCAATTGGTGGAGCTGTCACACTGCATTTACCGGTTCGGGCATGACGACGTGTATTTCTGATACAGCGGGATACAATTTCCATAACAGCTTTGGAGGCAGATCGACTGGAAAGTAGAATAATTACTGTACGCTAATTACACACCCATCAGACGGCGACTATTCGACTCGAGAACTAACTGTAAAACGACTAGCTTATCCAGCACGGACCTCGGGATGCCTGTACTTTAATGCGCCACTTTTCACCCTGATTGGCTCGACCAAGGTCGGCAACGTAACACTTCGTAAGGACTAGACCCAATGGAGAACGTCAGTAACGGCTATCGTACAGTAGAGCCCCTGATTGGCTAATCGTACTTGGTACGGGACATTTTCCTCTTTAGTCTTTTGTTAGGGTGCCTGCTCCTTCCCCAATCTCCAACAGAGACACCACCGTCGCCGTCGCAATGCTAGAGACATTTTACTCCATACGGCATAGCATGCCCAATATGAAATTGTTGCTACGATACATCCTACCAATCGCACCCTACGTAGTAGTAGCTGTGAAATGCGGCTAAACCTGTTCGTCATCTCCATAGCTAATTACCTCCTATGGGCTGGCACTAACTAATCCACGTCCATGGAATTATTCCCGAGCTTCCATCCACAGTTCTTCCACTTGTTGTGCATTGGCGACAGATCTGGCCCTCGGATACGCGGGTTCCGAGATGCTGATTGTGATTTGTGTCATGGGAAATTTTGTCTTGTGAGCATCGTATACTTCGTATCGATTTTTCTCATATATCACTCGTACATCTTCTCGTTGTGTTTCACTTTTGTTTTCGTGGGAAGATCTGGAGGACGATCACATGTCGGCTGAGCTGTAGGCTAGAGAAGAAAGTCGCTACGTTCGGTACAATTACCCTCCCTACACCCGCCACTTTGAGATACAGTCTATCAACACTGTTGACGGCAGTCAATGGCACAGACACCTGCCCCTGGGGGTGCGGGCGCCATTGCCGCAACTCAAGATCTGACGCGCCGTGTCGAATCCGAGGTCCACGAAAAGATTCAAAGCCATGGAGGAGAATCGAGCGAATCAACAGACCAAGGCTCCCTCGACGAAATGAAAGAACAAGAAAGAGACGAAATCACCAATCTCGCGCGTCAAATCTCGCAAATCTCGCGCCGAAGTAGTCTGCCGTCTGGAGAGCCTACGAATTCATTTCTCGATACTACGACCGATCCCGAGCTGGATCCCAATTCCGAAAGCTTTAATCAGAAGAAATGGGTCAAGAATTTATTGCATATTACCTCGCGCGATCCCGAGACGTATCCTCGTCGAACGGCTGGTGTCACGTTCCGGAATCTGAATGCATATGGGTTTGGAACAGCGGCGGATTATCAGGCTGATGTGTTCAATACCTGGTTGAAAGCGTTTGGCTATATGAGGGGATGGTTGGGGTTGCGCAAGAAGAGGCGCATTGACATCTTGCGGGATTTTGAGGGACTGGTGAAGAGTGGTGAGATGTTGGTTGTTCTGGGTCGTCCTGGAAGGTATGTCTACCTCCGTCCTTCTTTTATAATAAGCAAGCTGACGGAATGGTAGTGGTTGCTCGACTTTGCTACGTACATTGTGTGGAGACACACACGGTCTCTGGCTCGATGAAGGAACTGATATTCAATACGAAGGAGTTTCCTACAAAGAAATGCACAGTCGCTTCCGTGGAGAGGTCATTTACCAAGGCGAGCAGGAGATCCACTTTCCACAGATGACAGCTGGAGATACTTTACTCTTCGCCGCACGAGCTCGTGCCCCTGCCAATCGACTTCCGGGCGTAAGCAGAGAACAGTATGCTGTCCACATGCGCGACGTGGTCATGGCAATCTTGGGTCTGTCCCATACTAAAAACACTCGAGTCGGAAATGAATATATCCGTGGTGTTTCCGGTGGTGAGCGTAAGCGTGTTAGTATTGCCGAGACGACTCTGTGCGGTAGTCCTCTGCAGTGCTGGGATAATAGTACGCGTGGTTTGGACAGTGCGACTGCTCTCGAATTTGTTCGTACTCTGCGGACTTCAACGAAGTATTCAGGCTCTACTGCTATCGTGGCTATCTACCAGGCTGGTCAAGCTATTTATGACGTGAGTTTTATGACAGTTTGGTCGAATTGAAGGATGCTCATTGTTATAGATATTTGACAAAGCCATTGTCCTGTATGAAGGTCGCCAAATATACTTCGGTCGCGCTGACGATGCCAAACGCTTCTTTATCGATATGGGCTTCCATTGCCCCCCACGCCAGACCACCGCCGATTTCTTGACTTCCCTCACCAGTCCTGCAGAACGTGAAGTGCGTCCTGGTTTTGAAGGTCGCGTACCCAACACCCCCGACGAGTTTGCTGCTCGCTGGCGCGAAAGTCCAGAAAGACAGGCTCTCATTGCCGAAATGGAAGCCTTCCAAGCTGCTCATCCATTAGGAGGCGATAAATACAAAGAGTTCACAGAGTCTCGCAAGAAAGAAAAAGCGAAAGGAACCCGCGCCTCTTCACCGTACACCTTGACATACCCCATGCAAGTGAAGCTCTGCTTCTGGCGTGGTACGAAACGGTTACAAGGCGACATGAGCAATACCTTGGCCGCCGTGATTGGCAATATTATCATGTCATTGATTGTCTCCAGTATGTTTTATAACCTGCCGCACGATACAAACAGTTTCTATCAACGGTCTTCCTTGATGTTCTTCGCTATTCTTATGAATGCATTCGCAAGTGTTCTCGAGATTCAAACTCTGTGGGACCAGCGACCTATCGTCGAAAAACACAAGAAATACGCTCTTTATCATCCGTCTGCAGAAGGTCTCAGCTCCATGTTGGTCGATCTACCGGCCAAAATTGTTAGTGCTGTTGTCTTCAACTTGATTCTGTACTTCATGACGGGTCTTCATCGTACGGCGGGGGCATTCTTTACATTCTTTCTCTTCTCTTTCACAACAACTTTGACGATGTCGAATCTATTCCGACTGATTGGATCTCTTTCGCGAACGCAAGCACAGGCCATGGTGCCGGCAGGTATCTTCATGCTTGCCCTCATGATCTACACCGGCTTCACAATCCCCATCAGTAGCATGCATCCCTGGTTCCGCTGGATCAACTACATCAATCCAATCGCCTACGCATTCGAAAGTCTGATGGTCAACGAATTCGCTGATCGGAAATGGGACTGCTCCAGCTTCGTGCCTGCGGGACCGACGTATAACAATCTACCTGCACAATCCTTCATTTGCCAGGCAAACGGTGCGGTTACCGGACAGGATTTTGTTCAAGGGAATGATTATCTGGCGGCTACCTATCAATACTCTCGGAGCCATCTGTGGCGCAACTTTGGTATCTTGGCTGGATTCTTCCTTTTCCTTCTCGAATTGCTCGTTATCGCTAGTGAGCTTGTGACTGCCAAACCGTCCAAAGGTGAAATTTTGGTCTTTCCACGTGGTAAGATTCCTGCTTTTGCCAAGGAGAAGGGAGCAATCGAAGACGCGGAAGCACCAGCTCAGAATACCAGGACAACAGTCGAGAAGAATGGTCACGACGAGGCTGCTGCTATTGTGCGACAAACATCGGTTTTCCACTGGCAGGATGTATGTTACGATATCAAGATCAAAGGCGAACCTCGAAGAATCCTGGACCACGTCGATGGATGGGTAAAACCAGGCACGCTTACGGCGCTTATGGGAGTGACTGGTGCCGGAAAGACGAGTTTACTAGATGTGCTGGCGAATCGTGTTACTATCGGTGTCGTCACTGGTCAGATGCTTGTTGACGGTCGTCCACGCGACTCTTCGTTTCAGCGAAAGACTGGATACGTACAGCAACAGGATCTCCATCTCGAGACTTCTACTGTTAGAGAAGCGTTGCGGTTTAGTGCTCTTCTTCGTCAGCCGGCATCGGTTTCTAAGGAGGAGAAGTACGCGTACGTTGAAGAAGTTATTAAGATGCTGGGTATGGATGAATACGCAGAAGCCATCGTCGGTGTCTTAGGCGAAGGTCTCAACGTCGAGCAACGCAAGAGATTAACAATCGGTGTCGAAATTGCCGCCAAGCCTGATCTGCTACTTTTCTTTGATGAGCCGACATCTGGTTTGGACTCTCAGACTGCCTGGAGTATCTGTCAACTGATGCGCAAACTCGCGAACCACGGTCAAGCTATCTTGTGTACCATTCACCAGCCTTCCGCTATTCTAATGCAAGAGTTTGACCGTCTACTGTTCCTCGCAAAAGGAGGCCGAACAATCTACTTTGGCGACTTGGGCGATAACATGAGCGAATTGATTAACTACTTTGAGCGAAACGGTTCATCCAAGTGTCCCCCATCAGCAAATCCCGCTGAATGGATGTTGGAAGTCATCGGTGCAGCACCTGGATCAAAAGCGGATAAGGACTGGGCTGAGGTGTGGAAGGCGAGCACGGAGCGGGCTGCAGTTCGTGAAGAGCTCGCTATTATGAGGTCCGATCTATTGGCTAAAGAGCGTCCTGGCAATACTACGGGATGGGCGGAGTTTGCTATGCCTATCTGGTATCAGTTCTTCGTCATTGTGCATCGTAATTTCCAGCAATTTTGGCGTACGCCAGGTTATATTTATGCCAAAATGACTATGAGTGTCATTCCGGTCAGTACCCCCTGGTGCTATTTATTTTTATCTAACAGCGGTATTATACAGACACTATTCATCGGATTCTCCTTCTGGCGAGCCGGAACATCAATCCAAGGCCTCGAAAACCAAACGTTCGCCATCTTTATGTTCCTCACCATGTTCCCTAATCTGAGTCAACAAATGATGCCCTACTTCGCACTCCAGCGGTCGTTGTACGAGGTGCGCGAACGGCCTAGTAAAGCATACTCATGGATCGCATTCATCCTTGCCTCAATCGTCGTCGAAATCCCCTGGAATTTGTTCATGGCCGTCCCCGCGTTCTTTGTATGGTATTATCCCATCGGTCTATACCAAAATGCAGAGCCAACGGATGCCGTGGTATCGAGAGGGGGAACGATGTTCTTGATCATTCTGCTGTTTATGCTATTCACCTCCACGTTCACGATGATGGTTGTTGCGGGTATCAACGACGCAGCTACCGCCGGACAGATTTCGCAGTTGATGTTTTCGCTGTGTCTTGTGTTTTGCGGGTATGTCCCCTCCCCCCCACCTTCTCCCCTTTTTTGAAGGCGAGCAATGCTAATAGATGGAATGAAGCGTCCTCGTCACCCCCGCCGCCCTCCCCGGCTTCTGGATCTTCATGTACCGCGTCTCCCCATTCACATACATGGTCGGCGCCGTCTTATCCGTCGGCCTAGCCCAAACAGACGTAAGATGTTCCTCCATCGAACTCCTAACGCTCTCCCCACCCACCCTCGGCGAAACATGCCAATCCTTTTTATATAATTACACATCCTACGCCGGCGGACGAATCATCAACCCCGACGCCACGACAAACTGCCAATTCTGCTCCCTAGCCACAACGGATGACTTTCTAGCGGCGGAGAGTATTTATTTCAGTGACCGGTGGAGGAATATTGGGATTTTGTTTGGGTATTGTGCGTTCAATGTGGTGGCGGCGATTGGGCTGTATTGGTTGGCGAGGGTGCCGAAGGGGAATAGAGTGAAGGAAGTTCCGGGGGAGAGTGGGAATGATGTTGCCATTGTCAAGACGAGGAGTCAGAAGGAAGGGGTTGCTAAGGAAGTTAAATAAATCTTCGCATGTGTTGTGGGGGTTTGATCTATTATTTCTTCTTCTGTTTTGTGGATTTATGTATATATATATCATATATAATTTCTTATTTTCGGAGGAGGATTGTGGTGGCTCTGGTTGCTTATAATTCTCGTTCATACTTGTCTTATGTATTTATTAGAGTAGCCTTAACTTAGAAAACATATTTTATATCTAGGAAATTACAGCCTTCTCAGACCTTGCCCAAGACAAGAGATTCCACAGCTGAAGTAACCATAGCTTTCTAATGGATGACCTGTGTAGGTACCTAGCCACTGCAGACGATCTTGAGTTGCCATTCTACCTAGGCAGATATGGAAAATAGCTGACACCTTCCGGAGTTGGGGACATGACGCTGTCGGCATGTGAATCTTATAACTGTCAGTCGCTAAGTTATGGCAGTATCATTAAATAGACAAAGCCCTGACTTAGGTATCCGCTCACTGAGATCGATGGAATGATACTTCGCCATACTTCAATAGAATGGATCAGATCAATCAAGGTTCCAAATGTAGTTAACGATAGACTATGAACATGTCCTCCACAATCAACCATCCATTCTCCACGGCCATAGCCTCATGATAAACTTCCATACTATGTGAACTGCATAAACTAGAAAGACAACGTCTGTCCAGCACTCCCCACAACAGCAGCCTTAACATTCCCACTTCCCAACAACGAATAACTATACGGCACAGACGTCAACGTGCCCGCCAATGCCTCATTACTTCCACTGCCGAAATCATTATCCGTTGCAACCGCATACCCAGCATCAGTCGAATACAGCGGCTTACTACTACCCACAAACACATTCGACTGCACAAGCACCTGTGCGCCGTCGCGGGTATTGATGCCGTCGTTGACTTCGTCAAAGTAGCTGTTGTATACGTGGCCCGTACCGAAACGGATGGAAGGGGTGCGAGAGTTGATGTTATACCAGTAATTGTTGTTTTGGGTTACGTGTAAGTGGCCGGTGTCCTCTGCGCCGTTGCTGTCCGAGTGGCCGATTAGGGAGGCTTTCCAGTGGTCGTGGATGTAGCTGTTGGAGACGGTTATGAAGTCTGCGGCGTGGGTGAGCTGTTGCTGTTAGTTGGTCCTGAAGAATAAAGTGAGAAATGGTTTAGGGCTTACGTCGAGGAGGCCGTCGTAGTAGTCCTTGTCGTGGTCGCGGTCAGAGGAGACGTCGACGTGGTCAATCCAGACGTTGTTGGAGTATTCTACCTCAATCAGTTGGGCCACCAGAATGGGAGGTCTGGCGTTGACATACGGACACCAATGGCATCTCCATTTGCAGCAAGAACCTTGGAAATACCCAAGTTACGGATAACCACGTTTGAAGCTTCCTTGACCAGACTAAATGACATATCAGCCAGGCCTTTCAAATATAGCAA
Organism: Talaromyces verruculosus; assembly: GCA_038993655.1. Taxonomy (NCBI): domain Eukaryota; kingdom Fungi; phylum Ascomycota; class Eurotiomycetes; order Eurotiales; family Trichocomaceae; genus Talaromyces; species Talaromyces verruculosus. The sequence goes on from JBBVQN010000014.1 coordinate 351,027, forward strand.
GGGGAGAAGATCGCACATTCCAAAATTGACCAGTTTGGCACTCGAGTCCTTGCCAATGATGCTGGTGTTGTTACCAGGTCTGATCTGATCAGCCGTCTGGGTGATAGTGCCAGACACGAAGATGACTTTTTTGGCATTGCCGGTTACGGCGGTTGCGAGAGCTGCGTAGCTGGAGACGGTAGTTGTGGTACCGCCGGCACCACCGGTTGTGCCGCCGTTGAGGCTTGCGTAGCCTGTTGCTGCCTATCGTCCCGTTAGGTAGGGTCTCTTATTCTGAAGGGATAGGTATGAGACGTACGTCGCTGACGGATGCTCTCTTTACAAGTTGTTCAGCCGGTGCAGCCAAAGCATAGCTGCTGGCGAGGGCGAGAGCTGTGATGAAGGCCTTCATGGTGAAGATCAATTGATGTTTTCTGTTTGCTGTTTCTGTTCTTGATCTCTGCTGTGTTGCTTATGGGAAATGGACCGACTTCATGGATCATCAAGACCCCTTTATATACTTTTCGCGCTCATACATATCTTTAAGATTCTATCCATCACAATGTTTCATGTCTCAAAACAATATATGAGGATTCATGATGTTTACGTTTTCGAAACAAAGATAGATGATAATATTGGTGGACCCATTTTCTCCATCTCTTGTAATTCCACAAATAGTGGACAAACAGCGTCATTTTTGTCCGCTTGAAACATTTTCATTGTATTGCAGGACTTGCTTGGCAAATATAGGTATTGTTTCTATAGTCTTGAGTGTTTTAGGGTTGAGAAATGATGAACTCAGTGTACAATATTGTGCAAGATTGTGTCAGACTCAACACCACCCACACCTAAATATGAGGCAATATCGAATAGATCGTGGCTCAGACGAACGGAAGCTGCTATTGAGAGACGATTTGATTTGTGGAATCATTCAAAAACAGCTTATGAGAGTACATCAAGATCTTCATCAACGTCGTGTCAAACTCTGGGGTAAGCTTGGCAATTGCTTGGTCCTGTCTTGGCTCGTGTTTCAACTGGACGAGCATGATGTAAACAATGTTCGTGGTTGACAGATCGCGCCTCAAGAGTTTATATTATGTCTACGCCTCGATCTCGATATGTGGTTTAAGCCTATCCTGTAATGGGCACGAAAATGATCTAGACTGGTGGAATAACTCCTCTCCGTCTACAATATTGGGAATGAGGCTGACTGAATTATTCATACAGATGGTCACATGGGATTGCGAGCTACGAAGGTCGTTAGTATGTGGTCATGGCCCGATATTCCCCTTCTGATCTGCAAGCGCTTGGATACAGATTGCATGCGATCCTCGGCACTTTAGGGAGCAACCCAGGCATGGCTGAACATGATCCAGGATTATTCGGAATTATCTCTTCATCGTACAAAAGTATTGCCAGAATCTCAGAATCATCCCCTCACAAAGGATCATTCTTCACGCGATTGATTGATGACTTCTGATGGCAAGGACCTACGAGGTAGTTCCCCGAATGGAAGTCCTCTACCTACATTGGGAACGGGGCCACCAAGGTAGGCCCTGACCATCATGAAAATGTTGTGCAACCAACACCAAGTTCTACTTTCAATGCTTGATTTGTACCCTCGAGTCAAGCTGCGACACACCAAATCACACGGGGAAAACGATGGCTTGAGATACGTGTAGTAGAGCTATGAATCAGCTAGAACAGGGTAAACAGTCATCACAAGTTATTACGAGTTATATGGTAGATGAAAAGCTTGGACGAAGCTCAGGAATATTCATCTTTGCTTGCAAGAAGTCGATTACGAGGCTGGCAACACTGGCTGTCCTTTTTATCGGCGTGTAATTTCACTTGGGTGATCACCTGGGCAAGCCGAGAGTATTTTAAATTCTTCTTAAACAAGGATTCGAAGCTAGTAGCTATGCAAAATGTGCCGGATTATGATAGCTAGTTACGAGGAAGTCACCTTCGCATCTCTCTAGCAGTACGAGAGATGCAAGAGAAATAACACACTGCATCACCATACAAAAGTCTAGGCCGTCAAGAGGATCATCGCAGATAAAATCTGGTCAAGGATCCAGATTGTCTTTCAAAGTACGATGCCTCCAGGAAAATATTGGTAAATAACCTTGCAAGTTCTCCACCAGCACAATCAGGTCTCTACTTGCTCCTTGGTACAATCTTTGTATGTTTTTTGAAATCTAGATTTTCACATCCTAGTACTGCTGCAAGTCAATGGAGCAAGATTAGATCCAGAATTCTTTCTGTCAAAGCCAATACCTAAATTGGAATATACATCCATGGACATCTCCCACAGCATCCTCCGAGTGGCTGGAAAAGAGATAGTTGATAAGCCTGGCACCTTACAACTGACAATGTTATGATGCAATATCAGGTCAAGAGCAACCGAAGCAACACCTAAAGGAGTAATAATCACCAAACAAGAAACAGAACAATCACCGGAGATATGTATGTTATGCCGACGGTATAACTGCGATAGACAGGAGGAGGATAGGAAAGGCAACTACATGCGAGATATCAAGCACGACTGGGAACGAAATACAATGAATGGGTGTCTGTCAATGTAAGTCGGGTGCATATATGTAGTGCGCGGATATGTCCTATGCGCATCGTGATGCATAGGGAACGAACTCAAGTATGTACTATGTTACTGGCTATCTGACAGTCGACTATCATGTCAGATTAGCTTTCCTTCGTATGGACACCCTATGTAGGATAATCTTGGATGCAGGCAACCCTATGTAGTTGACATGGCGGAAATTAGGGCTATTCCCTTGAACAAGACTTTCCACTTTATCGACTTGTACCACTACACCTGCGTAATCTGATGGATGGGGTTTCCTAAACGTGCAAGTACTTCGACGATCGTGGCCCACCAGCGTGTTCTTATAAACAAGGCGAACTTCTCATCTGGTAATGTGACTTGTGTTGACGAAGTTGATACTTAATTAAATGGCTATGTGCGACACTGTTACAAGATTTCCTACAAGTATACGTACACTATGGGCCCGGATATTGACTGATCAAAGACAGTGGATAATGCTGAGTCCGAGATCTGGGTGGCATCTGACCGAACACGAATGTTCATTACTAATAGTCATGGATCGGAAATGTCCTCTACGTATATACGCGGACAAAAACTGAATGATGGGCATCGTTTACCATGGGTTTCGAGGGATATATGTATATTTTTCCCTTTATGTAGTTTCAGGGTAAATAAATATGACCTATTACCCCTGTCCCTGCAAGTTACACGCCCAAAGACAACTTTGTGGCTGCTGAGAATTGCATGAGATCCAGCACTTTGGTGCCGCCAAGTCACACGGGTGATCTACAACGGGCTGTTGGAAACTGCGGCTCTCTTTGCCATTGTTTTCATGTAGTTAGGTACTGAGCGCTTGTTAGATGTTTGCTTTGGTTACTTACCAGCTTGTTTAAGTCGATCCGTATAGCCACTACGTATTTGTACAGCATCAAAGCGGGGCCTATAAGACGAGGGATTCGATTGAGTCAATAAATTTTCGGCGTAAAGTCGAGCACAAGCCCCACACCATTCATGCGGGCAGACCAAGTCTGAACAGGGATGCGTGTTCAGTCGATTCGGCATGTTCGGGGCTCTGCCTTATCTGGACGCATATTAGGTGATCTTTGCATGAAGAGAATGTAAGCTTCGATCCAATGAAATTTCTGTACCCTACTATTTTTTGTTAGTTTCTTGCACGACGAATAGAAATCTTGTGTTCATTGTCTCCATGCCTTCTCCTCACTGGTATCAATTATTTCTCTAGCTACCTGGTCAAATATAAAATATTATGGAACTCCGCGAATATATAAGCTTAAATAGTGGTATGGCTGGCTGAAAGCCCACACCTTGACGATCTGGGTGGCTTTAAAATGTGCTCAGTGCTCACTAGGTAAATACCAGATTTAGGGCAACAGCTGATCAGCTAATGGTGGGTATTACAATGCCATTGTGTACCAAAGTATTTCACAACGAGGCAACATGACAAATGTAAATCAATTTCATCAAGTTCCCTATTATCTACAAATGTATGCAGATGACAACGGTTTTGTCTTACCAGTTCATGCCAGCAAGGTGCCTTTGTGTTGAGGTCTCGAGTACGTAAAGTATAGGTATACTAGTGCTGGATACGCATGTATTGTGGCGTAATGCATGCGAAGTAGATCACGACTAGGTGGTACTTTATCATATAGAATAGAAGACTGATTCGTTAGGTACAGCGCTTCGTCGACGGTTTCCGTGTTTGTGGTTTCTTCAGGTCAATAGACCTAGACCGCCACCAGGACAGTCACACGTGTTGATTATATTAATACCATGTGTGCCGCGATCTGTCTTATATTAGATTGCACTAATTCAATAGTATGACATAGTAAATAAACCGCCAACTTCTTCAGCACCGAGGAAGTCCCGACCAGGAGCCCTAAGCAATAGTAGATCGATCACTAAACTAGCTTCCGGCGCCAGCACGGTTGGCCCCCCTCTGGGGGTCCAGCGCCTAATCGATCTAGGCTCTATAGATGGATAGCAGCAGAGAGAGAAAGGTGGCTGGACATCACACTAGCAAGCTTTTGAGCAATAATGAGGGAATAACCTTTGCCCAATCTGGCTACTGTGAGAGCACCGGGGCTAAAATGATCGACGTAATGGTGTCTCCGAATTGACCGGATCGTCGTCCATTAGTATGCCGTAGAAGAGCAGTCCATCTGATTCGACAGCCATGGCTGCCGCTGCTGGAGCTCAGTTTCCAGATGCAGGGATGCTGTTGTCTAGTTTAAGCCCTGGTCCCAACTACATGGTCTTCGTGGCTTTTGGGCTGAGAGTTACATGAATCACTTGCACGAATAGACATGAATTTGGCTTTTCCGCTGCTGAGTTTAACAATGATCATAGAATCAAAGCTGAATCTCTGGTTTCTCATTATATTTCCCTCTGTCTAACCTGAAGAATGAATCATAAAACTTACAGAAGCGCGAATTATAGGCCCAATCCGTGCGCTTCAAAACGAACACCGGAAAAAGCAAAAGTGGACTGCGTCAACAATAACCCGCCAAAACTATGTCGATCCTATTCAGGAACGAGTTTTAGATCTCTGAGCTAAGGATCTGAAGTCGAACGTCACTTTCAGTAAATCTATATGGTTTTTCCAATCAACAAAACTTATTTAATAATCAGTCAGTACGAAAAACATGACGTAGAACTCCATATACTTGATTAGCACTCAAAGAAATCTAGAAATCGGTCTCCGGTCTTCGGATGGTTCTCTGGACTCTTTCCCCGTGTAACCACGTCATCTGCATGAAGGAGGGCCCATGCCTGTAACTATCATGGCGATCAGGACGTGCCTAAGCAGTGGCTGTCGCGTTGCAATGTGCCGCTACACGGCGCTTCACGCAGGACAGGGGTATCTGTGGTAGAACATGTAGCCATGATGCAGCCAATATGAACGCGCGACATGATACAACTGTTATCAATCAGTGTCTCTGTAAATGCATAATATGGTCGAGGACATTTTGAGTAGCAACATATATACGAAGCCATGTATCTGTCAGTGTGGATATGCTGTCAATTATTAGAGTCCGAGGACGCCAGCGGCCTTCAGCAAGCCATGTCAGGTTTTGACCAGCCTATTTTTGCTAAACGGAAAAATGGGGAAATATCGGACTGACATAGGACATCCAAAGTATATTTGTTTCTGTTCGTGATTATTTTCCCAATTTATCTCCGCTGGTTGACCGTCCCTTTGCTTTTTCTGTCTCGATTTCAAGTTCACTCCAATGAAGTCCGTTGACTGGATCGTAAATGACTTGCTCCACTATTACGATCATCCTGAGGGGATGCAGTGTCCCCATTCTCGGGAAGAGCGAGGGCCACATATTTGGTGCTCTTTTCTGATAGTTGGACAGCTAGCTGCCGGTAGGCCTATTTCCCATCATGATCTGCAGATTTGCCGTACGAGGTAATTTGACTGCATGGTGGGCTTGAAGGAAGCTTTTAAGTATACGTATATGTCGGGAAATATCTACATTCTCTTTGTAGATTTCAACTTTGTATCACAAGGTATAGAGTTATCAAAAGAAAAAGTGTTTTGGTCTTCTGTTTGCAATCTGTTTCGCAGCGTAAAGCTGTGTACTTTTCTTGCGTTTTTGGGTAAATATACCTGCTTTATAAGTACTTCAAGGTACTTTTATCTGATTGGAATGATTGAAACTCGCACCATTAGCTTGCAAATGCCAATGCCTGCCCTTATGTCTGAAGAAAAGACTGCTACCAACACTTCTACTACCTCAAGACAACGTCCTGGGTCAGCATGCGAGGAGTGTCGACGGAGAAAACTGCGATGCGATAGACAGCCACAATGTGGTAACTGTGTCGAATCCGGTGTCGTGTGCACCACTACCACTGTTCGCCCTGCTCGCGGACCAAAAAAGGGTCATCTCAAAGCCTTGAAAGGCAGAATAGGTAAACCTCCCTCTTTAAGCTGTTTTGATACAATATTAACCGGTATTTATAGCAACACTTGAGCGATGTATTATGGAACAACAAGGTGGTATATCACTACCACTCAGTGACGGGTCACTGTCACCAGAAAACACACAGCCATGCAGTCCCGACGGAGAAAATATAGAGAAATCACTTGAAAGACGAACATCGCTCGCATCTATAACATCGACAATCCAAGTTCCATATGCCATTCCAGAGCTTGTCAAAGCCGATCTGTATGTCCCAGACTCCATTTAATCTGTGCAAATCATACGAAGATCGTGGTCAGTCAATGCTAATGTCGTGTTAGGGATCAATTATATTTCGAAAGGGTCCACCCACTCATTCCTGTCCTACAACGAGCTCGGTACTTTACGTGGGCCAAGAGTCCATCAAAATCAGACTCACGGATTGCTTTGCAATATGCTATGTGGACACTGGCAGCTTCATTATCCACTCACTGCCAAAGCATCCGCGACTCGCTATATGCTCACACCAAAAGGACACTTGAGGTCATCGAGTCCAAGGATAATGAAATGGACTTCTTCGACATAGAGCAAGCCCAAGCATGGCTGCTACTTGCAATATATCAGTTTATGCGGAGTACTTATCGAAAGGGTTGGCTAAGCGCTGGACGCTTGTTCCGACTCATTCAGATGATGCGGTTATACGAGACTGATAGTCCCAATGAGTTAGCCGCCCAACTCATTGAGCCGGACTGGGTGGAGGTGGAGGAGAAACGACGAACCTTCTGGATGGCATACACACTGGACAGGTTCGCTAATATCCGCAAAGGGTGGCCCATCACACTGACAGAGCATGTCTTGACTCGCCTCCCCATGCCGGAAGCCGAGTTTCAGAGCGGACAGCCTATAAATATGGGGTTCCTCTCGGACTCGCTCGCCGGTAACGACTTTATTGCTACACCGCAATCATCGTTTTCGGAATGTATTATTCTTGCTACTATATGCGGTCGGAGCCTGTCCCACCGACACCTGTCCATGGTAGATGGGGTGTACGGAAGCAATCCACAAGAGTTCTGGAGTCGACATGAATGGATCGACTCGGCTCTTGCAACAAGAATTTCTATGCTATCCTTGACCTACCCGTTTCAGTCAGAACAGATGGACCCTATGCTTTTGTTCACCAAGATGATAGCCCAAACAACCATAATATGCCTCCACAAGATAATTGAGTCTGCAACGTGGGACTCGCCGGAATACAACAGTCTCATTCTAGAATATGAGCAGCGGTCCCGAATGGCAGCAAAAGAGACAGTTGAACTGGCCAAAGAACTGACACATTTGAGTTATTTCAAGGTTTGTTTCACAACCCATGAAGTCATCCATGGAATGGAAGTTAACATATTTACAGGTACACCCCTTCACACCAATCCCACTGTGCATCTGCGCCGAATTCTTGAACTCCAGGGATCGCGCCGTCGATCCATCCGTCAACGCACAACTACAGGAAATACTTAATGCACTGCAATACTTGAAGAATGTCAATACTCTCGCAAGCGAGAACCCCACGCTCCCTTTTTGGATTGATCTGAACATGGATAGTTTTGGTGTTGATGCTGCCGTCAAAGTTTAGAACATTTGTTATGGTTTTACGGTCTATTAATTATATAGGTCTGGTTGTCCGCGAGGGCTAGGGAAAGGCGATGAGGGATACTAATACCTATTTGTTTTTTATTTGTTGATGATATAGTGGAATGTGAGAGATTTTAAATCTATGGGCAGCCGTAAGAGTATTGATATACTGGCATACTTCAATGTTCCGAACGCCACCTCCACGATTGACTTGTCATACTAACTGACGAGGAGAGTGTTTCGATGTCGATCTCTTCAGCTTCTGTTAGAGTACATATTTTGATAGTAGCATTGTCAGTTTTTAATTTAGACAACGTACCCTTTGTTCCACCACATTTTTCTCCGCATCCAGAATGGTTGGAGGATGTCGCTTCTCTATATACTCCGCACTTCGTCCTTTCATCCTTTGATTCTCCAGACTTTGTAGGCCTTGAGACCTTGTAATATAATATTGCAGCAGAAACATTCAAGAAAATACTTTGACACGTAAAAAGCAAGTTTGTCTATCATCAATCGAGTCCGATTGATCCTTGCCCAAGTGAATTGTCCGGAGCGGATATGTTTTCTCCAAGAAGGACCTACAGATGGATCGAAAATCCATTCCTTCACATCGAAATAACATCGTGAGTTACACAATACTTGTCTCATTCATTGAACAGCTCTATGCTCAAGTTATCACAGTTGATTCAAGACGATAGAGCAAAACTAAATATATAGTGAATAATCGTCATTTTTTGCTTCCATCGTTGTATCCCGTGATAGGTAAAGCCTTAAGTTAATCCTTTCTGGGTAACTGTGAATTTTCTGCCTAGTATCGGGGCCGTTTACCTATATCTATTCGATTTGGCGTGGCGATTTTGACAACGTGCAGAAGGAGATATCAAAATTGCGGAATCATACGCAGACCAACAAGACACTGCAAGGCCTCTATGATTGACTCATTTGTGTCAACAAACCCGAAATAACCAAGCTTCCTTAATTTAGTCACGCTGCTCCGGAAATACGTTAGAAAATGAGACGTAAAATGAAATCGTCTGGTCTGGGGAGCGCGCCACTCACCTATACACAGCGGGGTAGGGAATCAAAAGAAGCACGTCAATAAATCCAAAAATTCGGTCTGGGTCTCTTAGTTCCTTGTCTCGTAGGTCATTGTCTTTGGCAATCTTCCTCCAAGCCTCTGCAACCTCGGGACGCTTCGCCCATTCTGTTAAGGTGAATTTGGCCTGAGCCTTGCTAGGCGGCCCGTATCCACGGGGCGGAGGGTCATAAAACGCGAATGGCACGTCGTGGTACTACGCATTTGCACTCTCACTCAAGTCTGGTCCAGTCCAGGGCAATCCAAACCGATCGGCAAGCTGAGGCCAGAAACTTTCCCAGGTAAACGGAGCGCCATCAATTGCGTTGAAGCTCTGATTCTCAGCCGCTCCAGTCAAAACCGCCCACTCCGCCAGGTAACAGTTTGTTGCAGCACTGGACAGGTTTTGAACATTCGTCCAGGATGTAAACCCCGCTGGATACGCCAGAGGCTGGTGTAGATACTTTTGGACAGTAGCATAGATTCCCAATGCAAAGCAGAGGTCCATGGATGCATCAGTGACTGCTCCGGGAATGAACGCGGGACGCGTTGTATTCCATCCAATATTATGTTTTTGCGCAAAATCCTTCACATAGTAGAAGTTTTGTTCCAAAAACACTCGTGGGTCTGATTCTTCCAGAGGAAGCTTTGCAGGGCCTAAATGAAGACCATAGTACTTTGCACCCAATTGTAAAAGGATGCGCTTCGGAATTGACTTGTTCAACGCCTGGGCCTCTAAGAAATTCACCAGTAACTGTTCTGTGTAACGAATGTCAGATAAAGCTGCTAGGAGACAATTATGGACTTTGCGAATAGAAACTCACTGTTGACACGAACGAGGTCCTCCACAGCGCTCCAGATACTTCCGCCCTCTTTTGGTGGTGGCTGAATGTAGGCAAAGAAGAAAATATAGTCCGCTTTCACCTCATGCAGTCTAAGCTGCTCGGCAATCTTCTCAGGAGAATCCAAGAAATCCACAGAGATATGCTTGACGTGCGCAGGCCAATCTTTATTCGGAGGTCTCCGAGAGAGTGCATAGATCTTTGTCCAGCGTTCGGATGACACGCATAGAACTTGGAGCTGCGACCATAAGAGTCTGAAGTTAACGACAGCGCAGTGGTTTGGGGGATTACTGAAACGGCTCACCATATAGTCACCAGAAATGCCATTAGCACCAGCCACGATCGCAGTGAGCCCCTTTAGCTCCGCTGGGAAAACTGGGAGGCCATGATAGATGGACCGGGATCGAATGGACATGCTTAGCACAGAGAATCCGTGATAGTCAGATATACTCAATTGAAACGGATTTGATTTTCACGATTACAGAAAAAGTATCGTCCTTGGGCGGACATGTTGCCCATAGATATATCCATGAATATAGAGGAAGAAAGACCCTTGACATCAGGTATAACATGATCTTGAACCTGTTACACTTGGGAAATTTGGGCCAACTGACCCTGCAATAAATCCGATTGGCGGCGCGCCATCCACCGGAATCGAGGAACTTTAATATGAGGGTTTAATAATATATCGTTGCCCTCGAAAAACGCGAGGGTGAGTATAGAAGAGTGTGGGGTAGTGGCTGGAAGTTTGTTCTCTCTTCCCTCTACAAAGGTTCTACAAAGTCATGCTCTGCCTCTGAGTTTCACCTTGGCCACTCGCCTGCATTCTACGGGGCGGCTAAACTCTGCGACCTCTCCGATTCACCACAGGAAGCATCCCTCGCTTTCACATCTGTCACAGTCTGAGGTCTCTGGTTGCCCATTGTCGCCCACACTCCTCGTTGGCCCTCAACTCGCCCGAGCGTCCTGGCGTCTTGTTGGCCGCGTTCCACAGGGCGGTTTCGTTCCATGCAACTATTATATGTCTCAGGAGATAGACTTCACATACACGCTCATTTGTCAGCTCTCGATCGAGCCGAGGTGTTTTTTTCCCCCCATCAGCATCCAAAGTTCAGACATGTCGACCTCTCTTTGAAAGTAATAAGGGAATTTCTTTGTATATCCATGTTACAGTCATTGCGACTCAATCTCTGGGACTACTTTCACCTTTATGATTAAGCCGGTGGCCAATTTTGATCTATATGTGTCTATATCTGTAATGTGGCGATGTCAATCCCATGTATTCGGACTAACTAGGGCGATGTACAGAAGTGCGTATCTACCAAGAATATCAGGCATGGGGAAATCAAGAAGAAGAAAAACAGATATCCGCAATCCTAGGTGCAAATATATGTGAGCCTCTAGCCGTATCAGACAACGTTGAGGTTATTCCCCGTATGGCCAGGGGCTCGTCTCCCCTGGGCCTATCCCACTGTCACATTCACAAGTCAAAGTAGCCGTGCCTTTAACCAATCTTTCAATGTCCTTACCTGATGGGTCTCATGTTTATCACCAAACATTGGCCAGATGATAGGGGCAATATGGCATTCATTCTCTCCAATTACAAAAGTGGTTTCCGTATTTGATTTCTTAGAATTAGTAAGTCCCCTTTTTTTTGTATTGGCAGTCGGGGACTTCCTCATACCTGAAAATTAGACACCCAAGCTGTAATAGGGTCCAGAAGGATTTCATCTTCTCCAGCGAGGACTAGTGTGTGTTGAACTTTTGCCCCCTTCCACCATTCTTCCGGGGCACGAACTGCTTCGATGTAATAATTTGTTGGGTCACATCGAGATAAATCCTAGACCAGAGCGCTGTAGCATCAGTTGCTTCAATGTCCTTGTGCTCATTACGCCGCACGCTTGGCCAATTATGGTCAAAGGAAACCCAAGGTGAGATAAGGGCGATTGCTTTGAGGGGTTCTCGTACTATCAGCCTAGGCGCACCTGTGGCCGGATGTGTCATGTGAGACAAGATCGCTAAGCAGAGATTTGCGCCTGCAGAGTCACCTGCAAGTATGACTTCTGATGGATGTCGCCCGAGATCATGTAGGATGTAGTTCAGGGTTTCCACGGCTTCACAAAATTGTGTTGGATAAGTGGCGTGAGGCATCAATGTGTAGGTAGAATAGAACCAAGCAAGTTCGATCCCGTTTTGATCCAGACTTCTCTGTAGTTCGAGGCAAAGATCTATATGTGATTTTGTTCCGTCCATCGCAAACCCCCCTCCTATCCAAATCAATACGTTAAAATATGATCGTCAATCACATATCAATACTACTACTTACCATGGAAAAATATCCCAACGAATTTAGCACGTGGGCTTCCGATCCAAAACCCCTTCACCCCCTGGTCGGTTGAAACGAGATTCGGCTTGACCTGGCTGCTTTGACAGTACTTCAGGTATATCTGATCGGATGACTCAAAAAGATACCTAGTAAATATCAGCCTCAATTATTTGACGACGTTATATTTTCAGGAATAATATACTGCAGCTGAAGCGGGGTATATCTGGTCATTAGCTGCTTGGATCAGTCACCCTTTCTGCATTGTGATCCAAATCACAGGTATGGTATTTCTGACCTTCTTAGCCACTCCTTGTATAATGTGGTGATGAAAGGTATCTGCGCCAGATTTACTACGAAAAGCGCCCGAAAAAATAGAATAAACGACCGCCGAAACTAAGTGTGTTCGTCAACTGAAGATACCTAGGTAGACACAGATGTCCTTCTAACGGGAATTTCATACCCATGGAGAAGATACCAAGCACCGCATCAACCTTGCCAAATAGCGTCAAGCTGTTTCTTGGTTGACGGGAGGCCATATTTGTTGATTACTGTCGGTTTTGATATCGCCGATTTGGTGGAAAAGAGCAATACTTGTGCTTTTAATCCATCGAATTATCTGCCAGTTATGAAAGTGGCGTCTTCGATTTTTGTTGAGAGCTGTATATCCGTAGCAGCTGAGGATCAGGTTGAATCATCATCCGCCGGAGCGAACCCGCCGGAATGAAAACTTAGACCATCAGGGAACGAGATTGAAATCTGCGGGTCATCGTGTCGCTCTCACTTTTGGGTGCCGTATAATGTAGCCCTGCTTTAGTAGTATGTCAACTGAGTTGCTCGTTCTTCCCATTCCTTAGTTCTCTCTATCTATTTGCCAATTCATTTGACCAGGATTAGTCTATCATCTATCATCAATTCATAAACCAGCCGCAACTTCGACGCCTCAATATCCGGTCCTGTCCTTTTTCTGGTGAGGGCATTCTTAATATAAAGATGGTTATTATTTCTTATTAATCCTAGAATAGACCTTACATGTCAAGATATCACTAGAATAAGGCGGAGCTACTGACACTGGGGGATTGATGGATAATTTGTCGCCTTTCCCGACCGCCATAACGAATGATGAGAAGATAGAGTCAGCTATAGAAAGACTGCAGACTGCCAAATATATCATCTAACTGTTCAGAAACATAAACAGAATGAGGATCCAGTGGCAACAGCGCACTCGGTAACAGGCTCTGATCTGATAGCTCATTCCTTGCTGCTCCTGTGTCAAGTGTATGGTGGTAAGATTGAAGTAGCTCAGGTATATCCATGCTAAACTCTCGGTAAAGATCCGGTTGACATAGTGTAGTAGTGTTGGCTTGCGAAACTTCTTTAGGACCTTCCAGGGGGACGTCCTTGTTCGTCGACATTTCGGATTCTAAGAGCGGTGGCTCAGCCTCATCCGCGTGATAGCCAGTCACTGAGGTATTATCCAAGGCTGCCAGTGTTTCTCGCTGGACTGCTATTTTCAATAGCTCGGTAAGTAATTTGTCAGTTTGTCTTGCAATGCGGTTATGCTGGGCCATGGCTCGACTGGCACGTATAATCCTCACAACTCCAGCTTTTGCATCCTGGGCAGTATCGGTGAATGGCTGACTGGTAGGAATGATGGACAAGATCACGCCTGCCATGAAGAGGTAGTGAAAGACTATAGAAACCACAAAATGCTTCTCGAACTTGTGAACGGGAAAGGATGATATACGAAGAGCTGCACAGATAACAGCATCCAATGATTTTTGCATCGAATTAATCACGGACCCGGAGAAACGCATTGGCTTCACTTGATATTTTAGTAATGGCCTATGGGTGAGGATGACGGCACCGTCATATAGCAATTGTAGCATGGCGGCTTGGAGAAGAATTATTTCCGCATGCTCTTGGATATCTGCGGGTCGATTCTGCAGGGAATACTCCAGTTGCCCCCATCGGTCTGCCATGCTCCAATCCTCAAAATTGTACAGAGAAGGAAGTTCTTGGCACCACTGAGCTAGCGAAGCCTCTACGTCTTTTATCGCTTGTGAAATTGCTACCAAGTCATCATTCGTGTTCGGCTGACTTGGCCGGAGAAGCCGGAAGCGATTTAAGGCTTGTCGGATAATGTAATAGAGCCTGAATTTCATCTGATGGAAGGTCACTTTCGACGTAATATCGCCGCATTCACTAAACCCCGTAAGGTCGAGTAGGACAGGAGGAATGATAAGATCATCAGTGTGCTCGACCTCATGTAGGTCTGCAAATGCTGCATCGACGGAGGCCGGCCTTCCGTAGATCATTGTAACGAAACTGTCACCAACCGTGATATGGTTCCAACACCGGTAGCGGATTTGGGCCGCAATCCGGTCTTGACTAGCTGGAGCTTTTGTATGCAATGCGAGCGCGTAGGCTGCTCTTACAGCCATTCCTGATGTGCTCCAAGCCAGACCTGGCGAACTGTGGAACATGTAAAAACAAGAGAGCAGAGTGCAGACCTGTACCGCTTCGATGCGGGGATTGGCTAGGAGGTCAATTAGATGAAAACGCACCTCACTAACCAGGTCTAGTAGTAATTGTCGATGGTTGATGTGATGAATGCGAAAAGTATTGTGTCCATTCCAAGTACTGTCCTGCAAAACTGACTGGAGGCCTAGGGCCGCAACAATTAGAACAGTGACTACATCGGATAGATCTCGCCGCCGCCAAGTCGGTTGACAGTACACCTTGTAAGTCTTGTTCCAAAACGAGGGTTCGTGGAAAAGAAGGATGTACCAGTGGAAGCGGCTGAAGTACGCCTCGATCAAGAGGGGCATAATCGGCTCAGGTGGTAATTCCAGATATTTCAAGCGCCAAGGAGTGCTACTCTCCAAAGTGACAGACTCCATATCGCCAGGGATAGAGCCACGGGTCAGAGAACGACCGATGTCTTCTTCTTCACCAAATACACTGCGGGCAAATTCCAAGCTGGACATATTGACGCCAAAGTGCTGGCTCTCTGTTGGTGCCATCCCGTTGTCCTGTACCGGGCTGAGAGTTGTCCCGACTAGGATGTGTCTTTTATGGCCATCGTACGTAGGGCGGTGTGGGATAACATCGGCGGTAGATTGCAGAAGTCGAGGAGCACGGTTGCTGAGGCCTTCATAGTTGGTACGATTTCGACGCCTTGTAGTCTTATCTTGAAGTAGGGTCCAGCTCGTCTCGCATTCGGTATTAGAGTGTACGCAAAGGGTGCATGGCCTATGTTTGTCACACTCGATGGAGTAAGTGATCGGGACATGCATATAGGACCCTTTGCAATCTCGGCATGATGCACATCTTACCTTCAATTTTTGTCGCCGGCAGCGGTCACAGGCTCGAGTCACCCGAGGTCGGGAAGCCATAGGTACGTCTGCCACCAGTGGTAAATGATAAAAAGGACCTAGTACAAGGCGACTTTCTAACTGAAGAGGAAGCAAGAGTAAGGTAGAGATAGAGTTAGCGAGACATTGACGAAAGATGAAA
This sequence comes from Talaromyces verruculosus, assembly GCA_038993655.1. NCBI lineage: Eukaryota > Fungi > Ascomycota > Eurotiomycetes > Eurotiales > Trichocomaceae > Talaromyces > Talaromyces verruculosus. The sequence goes on from JBBVQN010000014.1 coordinate 366,883, forward strand.
CCAGCAAAAGAAACGAACTATTATCAAGCAACTTCTCCGCACCCACACTAATCTATTAATCATACCGGTATTGTTTTGCGTCCGGGCAACAACAGACTTTGGATAGAACCTTACTTCCTCGTACATCCGGCACGGCGGAGGATATATCTGGCATTTACTAGGCACGGATCAAGAACAATCATTGACGTCAAGGCGCCACACCTGGGCCTTATTTTGCTTATTTTTTTAGTGTTTACGCTCTTTATTCCTTGAGAGGTTAAGTGTATTTTTGGTGTATCTATACTGTACTATTTTGACAGCACTTTGACATCACTTCAACATTACAAAGGTGGATTGCGAAACTGAGGTGAAAGGTTGAGCGTAAACAAAACCAGCTTCTAAAGATCCCTCTAGCACTCTTACTACTCGATACCGGTTGAAGAAATAGAGTAATCATGAAGTCGGTTGATACCATGGACATTATTGAGGATTTAGTGCTATGCGAATGTGCGTTATCGACGTTTGGAGGAGAAAAAAAGAACACTGCATTGGTCCAATTTTGCTGTCCAAGAATTGGCCGCACTGAGTTGGTCAGCACACTCCAGGTGCACGAGGAATGGGGGCGTCTGGTAGTGTTGTGGGCTATCCTGGTATTCGAATGGCTTATCGTCATCAACGAGGCAGGGATGAAAGAGGTCCCGCTTTTTGATAACGGTCTCGGAATATTCGTGACTGGTTGGGATAAAGCAGAGCGGAAATGCTATGATTACCCCAGGCTTGAAGTTCTTGGGTCGAGCAAAGACGCTAAACGGAATGGAAACGTTCCACACGACCACACCTCTCGGTGCTAGTGTTCGCGTCCAGATGCTGGGATTTTCGGGTTCCATGGACATTGCGACCGACAATGCTTTCTTGCTCAGAACTTGGGGCAGTACATTGTTGATGTTGGACAGCGTGGTCTCGGTGGTTTTGTAGTTGGTGTAAAATCGCTTCTCTGATTCTGGAGTAACACCAACGGCAGCAGCACTATAATGTAGTGGATCAAACGTTGATTCAACTGCTGCTAGAGCGTAGATCGGCGGGCGGAAGTCCTTGTCATAATGATCGAGGAATGGTTCATCATTCGCCCCTGGTTCTGCGAACACCAGTGGCTGTGGGACTGATACAACTCTGGGATCGATAGTCTTCAAGTCAGCTTCGGATCGGAGGCGTTGCAACAGCATGATTATAACCGGGTCCACTGAAGCGAGTGCTTGGAAAATGCCATACTGGGCGACTTTCCGGACAGCATGGTGGACAGACCATTCCGCGCGGCTCGTGTGGTGTTTTATCATATGCGCCTCTTCGACTGCCCACTGGGTAATGGTACAATCCAGGGTTGCATCTTCGTCGTTCCACCAGTTAAACAGGTTTGGAATCGCAGCCACGCCTCGACGGTAAAAGGTGGTAGGATCAATACCCGCCTGGAGTCCATATCGTTCAGCTAAATCCTCGAGAATCGCTTCGCCGCCTTCCACGGTCAGAGGAATTGTGAAGTCCTCTTCGATGAGATCAAAATCGGGCTCGGTCGGTTGAAATTTCCATGGCCGTAGCCTATTGATCTGATCGAACCTGTTGATCTGCTTCACGTCTCTGAACCAGTGGCAACGCTTTGGAAATCGGCGTGATTCCTCTTCAATGAATCTGGCTTGATAGTCAATCCAAACGGCTGCTTTTCACTTGAAAAGGCATAGAAAAAGGGTCGAGGACGTGAAGAATGACATACCAGAGGATTGGGAGCTGGATGGGTACCGGGAGGGGGGGGAGAAATGGTTTGGGACGGTAGGTGTAAACAAACTTAGGTGTTGATATTGTAGATAATCGAGCTGGGGCGCGCTAGTCCTAATACCTAAGGCTTAGCTTCAGGGGATGACCCCGCGCTATATGCAGGTATAGTGCGAGGGTCGAGATCCGGCCAAGTGTTGGATCGTACCAATGACTGATAAGAGAGTTTTGAGAATCCAATCTTAAGCAAAACGAAGCAGACTAGGAAACGTTGATTTGGAGTTCCTAAAATGTGCCACATTCACTTCAATTTTGATACTTAATTACTGTCTTTACTTAAAACAGTAGACGCTTCTGCCCCGGGGGTGCAAAAGCAGGACCTAGGTATGTATTTCATTTGAGAACTTGGGATAAATATCATCCTTCGATTTAGTATTTTGATGATACATTGATTAATTAGCGATACCTAAGTACGACACATAATGTAGTATGGATGTAGCTCTTACTTCATTGATTTCAGCAAGCGACAAAGACATTGATTTAATTCAACTTCAAGTACTGCAAAGTACAAGCAATGGAAGCGATAATAAAACTAACAACACGCGGTTCAAATTGAAAGTAGCGAGCGGAGATCACGTCCCCTATCAAACACCAGACATAGTGACATCTCCTGAAGAACCGTCGGACCCAGATTGACTTGGAACATCCTGTGAAACTGTATTCAAATGAAGGACGTTATGAAGAGGATCACATCGTCTATGGGCGAGAAATTGCTCGCGTAAATCACCACGGAAAAACCTTGATATACATGAACCGACATCCATATCATTCATGCAACCGAAGACTTTTGCGTCATGTCACTTTGAGTGAATCCCCCAAACCGTTGGCTCTGTTACGCGGCTTTGCTTCACCTCCACAGACAACGAATCGACTCCGAAGTCGAAATGGATGAATACGATTTTCATTTGAGGATTTGCTTTGAGAATCGGATCATAGTTGTTTGCTCTGGATATCGAGCGGATATTATAGCAGTGCGGTGGCTGCAAGCATTCATTGGGGATGCGGTCGATGCTGGAGGATATCTTTCTGTTCTTTACTTGGATCAAGATCACACCAACCTTCTCCGTGTCGAAAGGTTCGTTGACATTGCCGGTATAGAATGGCAGCAGCTGGTCGTACGTGCTTCGCTGAGAAGCCAGCTGCAAGGCTGTGCTTCGTCTGAGTAAAGTATAGCAAAGATTCTTAAAAGAGTCACCGGTGATGTATTCCGCTGTAGAGGAGAAAGATAAGAAGTTCATATGGGCGTCAAGAATGTCTTTCTCAATAGCATTAATTTCCTGGTGATAGTCTTTGGCGAAAAGCTTGAGCAGAAAGTCTCCGACCTTGAATATGAGATAAGCGGATTTAAATTTGTTATCCATGACATGAGGCATGATAAGCCTATCATGAGAAAGTGTAAGAAGCAGTCTTGAGAAAAATTCACCCTCTCCACCCTTCTCAATATCCCCTCTGTCCAAAAACTGTTGCGTGAATGTTTCTATGGCCAGTGGCCAGCTTGATGTGTCACTGCATAGATGTTGCATGGAAGAATAGGCAAGAATGGGCTCATTGGGCGTTCTTGTATACAGAACACCAGAAGAAGGGTCGATAGAGATGATGTCTCGCATGTAATAGTTGACGGTATTTTGCACAAGAGGGCGGGTGATCGGATTAGCCATATTAAAATCAATGGTACGGAAAAAGTGTTAAGATGAGTTGGAAGATTGATTGATTGGTGATGGCTTGATTCATCGGAGTGCTCATCACTTTACTCAGCATGATGGCTCATGTTCTTCCAACCTATGTTGCTAGATTGGCGTTGTCCTGGGTTTGGTCAATGGAGAGTGTGTGGAATTCCTGCAAGAAGTAACTCCAAGCTAGCTGATGAGGAGAATGCAAGTAAAAGTAAAGATCTTGCACATTGAAGACTTTACCATGGCAGATTCTGAGATGTACTAGTGCTGTAACTTTGTGTGAAATGTACATCTATCATTCAGATCATGCACAGATGTTGGTAATAGAATGAGAGATAGGTATTGAGGATAGCCTGGAGAGCATAAAAGGTCACTTTACATCTGCAATCCTTAAGTGATTGACCAGGTTGTAGGTAAGGAATATTCTCTACCATTTAGTCATACGGTAACTTATATTCTTCTCTCAAGCCCTCCTAAGCTACCTTGCTATGCTTGGATTAACTTTGGTTGCATTACACAGAGTAGGAGTGTTGAAAAAAATTACATACTACTTTCCTATGAATTCTTGTTATTTTGAATACTAAAGAAATCAACGGCAAATGTAATCTGAAGAACTCAGTTTTCATGCGATTATTTTGCAAGAAGATCTCCCTAAAAACACCGTGTTTGCTAATAAGGTTACTGGCTTACTAGAGAGCTTTCCAGGATAAAAAAACTGGTTGTCATTTGAGGACTATCCAATCCACAACCTGCACCATCCGAGTAACACCAGAAGATCCAGCTCCCAGCCCTAGCCCTCATCACCAAAAAACCCTTCAACTTAAGTACAAGATATCAACCTCAGTTCCCCGTAAACGTAACAGTCTGCGCTGCCTGGCCCGCCGCCTTCTTATCCAATGCAATATTGTTGTTCAGTTTAGTCGTCTCCTCATCAATCTTATCCTGATTATCCGCACCCTGCGCCTGCTGAATCTGGAGGGCCTGGACCTCAGCAAAGAGCTTCAAGACCTTGTTCTTGATCTTTCCGTTTTGGAGAGCAGTCTTGGTGTCGCTGTCAGTCGCGGCGCTGATGGCTGGGTTGAAAGCTTCTGTTTCTGCGTCTTCGGCTGTTTCGCGCTCTGCTTGGAGGGTTTTGAGGTCGGCGGACGAAACAGTGGCGAGGTCAGCGGGGACAGGGAATTTGGCGGTTGCTTCGGCTAGGGCGTTGCCTGCTGTGCCGTTGCTATTCAAGGTCAGAGAAACTGCGATATCCGTCGGTGGCTTAAGAGAGGGGTGTACCTGATGGTGAGCTCAGCAAATGTACGCGCAGTAGCTCTCTTTCCAAGAGTGGGCAGCGCCAGCGCAGAAGGCAAAGCCAAAGAGAGAAGGGCGATGGACATGAAACGCATTTTGGTTGATTGATTGTTTTGAAAATAGATAGAAGTTTGTTGAATGATTGATTTTGTAAAGAAGTTGAAAAGAGTGGATTGAATAGAAACGAGACCGGCTCGATGATGATGGATGTAGATTGTGGATTGGAAGAGTGAATGAATAATGATAGAGAAAATAGCTCGATGAATGCCAGCGACGAAGCAACTTATATACCAGGCATGCTTGGCATTTGACGCTATAGCATTTGTACGCGAAAAACTTAATGATCCCCAAATCAGAGGCATTCAGTATCAGGTACATGCCACTGCGCCCATTTCCCAGTCTACGGGCTTGTACCTCTGTCTCAAATTGGCGCCGCAGTACTATACATGATGCGAGACAGGCGATTACCAAACTGACACTTAGTAACAAAATTCATCTCCCCGTCCTATACGGAGTATACTTTAAAGCTATAAGCCTCAATTTTAATGAAGCATGTTGGAATAAACTACTTTTCCCGTTGTCGCTCATAGGCGGATAATTCGGAAGGGCAACCAACATCTGAGACGGGACATGTTAGGGCTTGGGGTTATGCGGCAACGTTGAGACAGGGGTGAGACGAACGGTTCCTGATTGTTATAGTAGGCCTTGGTAGTGAGTATAATTATTATTATGATATCACAGGAATTGATATAGCAGAGGGAGAGATTTTCCGACTGCTCAATATTGAGTATTGTGCTATAGACCAATGCCAGAATTTGATGACGGCCAAGCAGTGGGCATCTGATACGAGACGCCATACCAAGAGTTTATTCATAATTTAGCACAACACTTCATGAGGGTCTGCTCGTTTAGCATCATCCCAAATCTCCCTATACCTTCTCTCATGTATCTTCTCATCCCACAGGAACATATCAAACACATCCACCAAACGGCTCCATTCGCTAATGCGCATTTGCGAAGCTGTCTCGTCAATATAAGCCAAGTACCAATTCATCAGTGGTTCTGCAATCACGCTAATCACAGAGGCAGCGACAAATAAGGACCATAGTTTGAATTGCAGGGGTACTGAAATGCCGATGTTGCCGGCGGTAAGCCAAATATCGCGAAACCTGGCGATCAGCACGTCGCAGATGGGTAAGCGAGGCGGACTTTCATTGACCATATTTTCCGAATAGAGAATCAGGACTAATATGAACAATTCGTGGGCCGTATTTGGATATTTCGGTGTTGAGAGAAGGGTGTATTGTGTTCGCGTGACTAGAAATCGGATTCGAGCTGCGTCAGCTTGGCCGTTATTCTTGTTCGTCATGAGTGAGGATGTTAGGCGCGTCGCTTCTTCCAGTGCGGTAATGTGTTGCTTTATGCCGTCGTCGAGATTGAGCATCGCATCAAGAGCATCGAAGCCGGTGGTGGTCTGTTTGCTGTCGATGGTCGCTTGAGCAGGAGAAGGTAAGTAGTGGCGAGAAAAAAAGGGTACTCCAACGGTATCGATTGATCCACAAAGGTCAGCTCTACCATCAACATCAGCACTAAAATGCAGACAAAGTCATGGAATCCGCCTACCGAAACACCTTGGTCATAACCATCGGCTTCGTCTCCAAACTCACTAGTCCCCCTCTCATATCAACCAATCTCTTCAAACCCTTCATATGAATCCGCCAATTGTCGAACGACCCTCTCGTTTTCTACCCCATTATCAGCCTCGAATCCGAAGATCATACAGAAAGAGAGGCATACCTCTACAAAAGCCAATGTTGCAATAACCGCAATCGTCTCATCGTTCACGGCCCGCATACTCGCAATTCGAATCTTCATAATCGACAACGCTTTTTGCATATGTCGCAACGCAATAGGACGCTCTTCAAAATGCATGCATCGCGTGTTATGGGAGTCAGCGCATCCGATAAGAAGGTGCAAAAAGGCGTCGTCATAAAAGGCTAAGGGGATCCAGTAATCCGTCATAGGGTTGAGCGACGTGAGGCTTTCGATTGTGTAGAAACTTTTCCAGACTGTTGTCATGTCTATCAACTACTATCAGTATGGATGCGAATGTGGGCGATGGTGAGCGTTTACAATATTTCAATAAATCAAACATATACGGCTCAAACTTTATCGGAAATGCATCAAATGGATCCACCCGAGCAATCTCACGCACAAGCTTCAAGGAATTATGACTTGATTCAATCGCTCGCCTTCGCTTACGTTGCATATAATTCGCCATGACGCGTTTTCGTATGGTGATGCGCGTTTCGTCGCTGATGCTACTGGCATTGTCGCCAGCCATGTGAACGAAGTGAAATTCATTTTTGGTCTCGAGATGGAGGTCTTTGGACGGAGATACCTTTTTTGCTTGAGAAATTGGTCAGCCTGGGTAGAAGGTGAGGAACGTAAAGACATACACCCTACTGGACGCCCTCGCCTCCGCGGCGCTTTCACTTTTACGGGCCCATTATCGTAGCGGAAAACGCATGGCTCGTGCACCGATGACGACGCCGTAAGAGGAAAGACGATTTCGCTTGGCGCTGCAGAATAATCTGGCGGCATGATGTTTGATTTCAAAGGAATGAATTAAAAAGAAGAGCAAAAGAACAGAGAGAAGAAGAGAAATGATGCAATTCGCAAAGCTTATCGTTATCGCCGAAATGTCCGCTTCCTGCCCCACCATCTAGCCCCTGCGCTAAGCCCAATACGGAAAGAGGTTTAGAGACAATTTGGCCCAAAGAGGAAATAGTTGTTAAGATGAAGATCTTGATCACTGCGATTGATATTGCTCGATTTTGGTTTCTGATACCTGGCGAGAACTCTATAGAAAATACCTTTATGCTAACTCTTCGTGGAAAGCGGTATATGGAAAGAAATCATCCAAACAGGGAAACTGTCGACCGTTGACGGAATGTGCATCACGCCTTAGTGAGGGTGCATTAGCAACTGTACATCGAGGAATTTTAATCTCGTTCTACCTCCAATGACGAAAATATAAATAGAGCTGCGATTCTCAGGATTTGATGATGATTCAATTGTTTTCTTTACATTCAGAACCTTGAAAATATACATATCTATCCTCACACCAACAGAAATGTCTTTCTACGCCCCCTTCATAGACGGCGACAAAATCGCGTCCGACCTCTCCACCACCATCAAAGACAAAACTATTCTCATTACCGGCGCATCCCCCGGCGGCCTCGGTGCCGACTTCGCACTCACAATCTCCAAACATTCCCCCGCCCTACTCATTCTCGCGGGGCGCGACACCACCAAAGCGCAACAAACCGCCTCCCAAATCGCCCAAGTCGCGCCTTCAGTGGCAACACGTATCCTAAAACTCGATCTCGCATCACAGGTCCAAGTACGAGAAGCCGCGAAAGAAGTATTGGGGTATACCGAGTCCATCGATGTGCTGGTTAATAATGCGGGTATAATGGCCAAGTCGCCCTACAGCCAAACTCCAGAGGGTATTGAGGTGCAGTTCGGCGCGAATCATATTGGGCATTTCATTTTTACGAATTTGATTATGAGTAAATTGATTGAGCCCGAAGAAAATGAAAGTGGAAGTGGAAGGACGGCGAGGGTGATCAACGTTGCAAGTGATGGGTATCGGCTGGGGCCGGTGAGGTTCGATGACTGGAACTTCGATGTACCCTCTCCTTCTTTTTTCTCTTTTTAGTGGAAGATGCGTGCTGATGGTATGATAGAACGGCGCAACGTATAACCCCTGGCGTGCATATGGACAATCCAAGACCGCGAACATGCTATTCTCCATATCACTGGCCACAAAACTCGCAAAGAGGGGATTAATATCCGTTAGCCTGCACCCAGGCGTCATTCTTGATACAAGTCTCGGAGCTCATTTGGATGCCGATGGATTGCAGGGACTGCGTATGTTCTCACTAATTTTATGCCAATTCGGGAGCTGAAAGCTGACGAAATGTACAGTCCAGGTAGATCGCGAAATGGGAAACAGCAAATACTGGGGCCCGTTTCAGCAACGGACGCCTAATCAGGGTGTTTCGACGCATGTTTTTGCTTCGTTTCATGATTCCATTACTTTGACCAGTAAGCTCTCCTCCCAAGTACATCAATACTTCTTGTCGATCTAATGCAAGTTTAGGTAATAATGGACTCTATCTGGAAGACAACCGAGTCTTTCAGCCGGAAGAAGTGCTTAGCTGGGGACGAGACGATGTCGATGCTGAGAAGTTGTGGAAGTTGAGTGAGGAGCTTGTTGGAGAGAGGTTTTCTTACTGATCTTTTTACGCCTTTCATTTTAATCTAATTGTTATTCAGTGTATTGAAATATGCTGCGAACATACATCTATGATTTCTAAGATTTATCTACGATACCTTTTCCACATAATACTAGACAATCCGATGCCCATCGACAATACATACCCACACCACTTGCCAACATATCATTTTCCCAATCTCCGCTCCGTATTCGCCCTCCCATTTACAAAATCCGGATAATGCAACGTCAACTCCACGCCCCCATTGACAATCTCATCAACCGCTTCAACGTCCCAACATGAATGAATGATCCTGATTCCCAACCTCATATTTCCACGACCCAAACCTGCCGCGTGACAAAATCTCTTGTTTCTCGAGATGGGGGAGTAATTTCTCTAGGGTGGTATCACGCGAGAGGGTTGGTGTTGGGTCGCCGTGGTGGAAGCGGCGGTGGTAGATGCTTACTATTTCATCGTTGGGGCGGAGGCTGTAGTAGTCAAGATAAAGGGCAAGGGGACGTACAGCTCGGTATTTATCAAGCCCTGGATACTCTCCGCATAGTCCTGATAACATGTATGATCTTCGTCGCCCTCGAATTCCTCCGTGGTCGCTACCGCACGGGATGCATACATCTCCAATCCGGCATTAGACTCTTATCCGAGAACAAGCGTCGACGACATCACCAGCATGGACAACAAGTGTCATCCATTCTTCTAGGCTCAAAAGATGAGTTCGCACAGATAGCGTTGGTGGATGCGTTTACGAGGTTGAGTGTTCATTGCAGTTTCTATGATGATCAGGTACAGCAGCGAGAAGTGTTGATTAGTGTGCGTGGGGGTGGTCGGGCAGATCCTTGTGCTTTGCCGACGAGCTTCGCATCTGTTGCGGAGGCGAGACGGATTCTGGATCGGATATATGGGCGCATTCAGTTTTTGAAACAATGTTTTCATGATTTTGACTCTAGTGAAGGATCACGATTGCACAAGACGCAGAATCCAATACTCATCGATCTGAAAAAACGGGAAACCGCACAAGACGCGTTTGTCCACAATTTGACTGCAACACACGCACATATTCGGGACAGAATCTGTTTTGAGATTACGACCCTGTACCATTCCATGGCCGTAATTACGGCGTCTGTCTGCCTTGATCCCGAGAATGAAATGACCTACGACTCCGACACACATACCTGCGCCTTTGCCCGCATTCTGGCAGGTTGTAGTGAATTACCACGACTACTCCAACTCCTCACCTCCACCACTGCCAGCATGACCCCCAGCCTTGGAGCGAAAGAAGAAAACCATAAATGTGAAGGAATGGGCTTCAGCATTGAAATGGGCTTTATTCTCCCCGCATTCTTTACAGCCATAAAATGTCGGCTTCCGCGCTTGAGACGGCAGGCGTTGTACGTCTTACGCGCCAGGTTGAATAGAGAAGCGGGCTGGGCTAGGATGGTTGTTGCTGATATGGCTGCTGAAGTTATACAGATAGAGGAAGGGGATTTCTATTCTTCTCTTTCATCTTCTGCCTATCGAGGGGTGACTGACAAAATAAAGGATCTTGATCCGCCCACACAAAAGGATTTGGAAGTGCCGAGGATAGAGGCGAGGAGGAGGTTGAGGGATGTTAGGATTGTGCTTCCGGATGATGAGAGGGGGAGGAGTATGCTTACGTTTAAGCAATGGGGGGATGGGGGGAGGTGGGATGAATGTAGTAGTGAGTTTTAGTAATATTGATCACAGACACTGCTTGTCTTGGCGTTTTGCTTTTTATAATTATAGTATATGCAGAGTAGGTTGCGTATCTACAACCCGTACATGTGATATCATCAGAAAACGTCTTCGTCGTCATGATCAGAAATCCAACCTAAAAGCCGCGTTTCTCAATCTCCTTAACATCCGAAATAGGCTTGACATTAGCAGGCTCAACCGAATCACCAAACAACTCCGGAATCGACTCGAGCGATTTCTGACTCGTCTACACAAATCATCAGCGAAATCATCATCAACCCCAGAATGGAAAGGATATACCTCAGGACAATACAACCACACAAACAAAAAGCTCAATGTCGTACACGCAATAAAAACTGTGTAATACTTCCATCCAATATTCGCAAACGCCGTCGGCGCAACCTCTAGAAATATGATTGTCGCAACAAACAGACCTGAAACCGAAATCGCAAGTCCCTTTGCCCTCACAGGGGTAGGGAAGATCTCGGACGCATAAATATAAGAAGTCGCGTCGCAGGTCACCGAAAAGCAGGCAATGTGCCAAAACAGGAAGAATACAGCTGCTGTGTTTGCGGCTGTTGAGCCCGTGCGGTTGTATACGCTTAACACGACGCATTCGCCGATCAGAGCGGAGATTGTGCCCACGAAACCGGCCATGAGCAAACGCGTGCGACCGACGCGGTCCACGATTAGAGAATTAATAAAGTTGCCGATTGGGCAGACGCTGATCCAGGCACCCTGGATGACGAGTTGGGAAACTGTATCGAAGCCAAGCGATTTATAGAGTGAAGGGCCGTAGTTGTTGATTACTAGGGTTGCGGTACCTTGGCAAGCAAACAGGACTAGGAAGCCAATTATGCAGCGTTTGCGCATTGTGGGGGATTTGAACATCTTGAGGAAGGAAAGCATTTGTTCCCGTTCGTGCGCGATCAGAGCGCGCAGGAGGTTGAAGTCGGAGATCATGGCGTCGTGGTCGTGGGCCATGGAGGTGTCAGACTCGGCGTGGATAGATTCAAAGGCTTTCAGAGCGTCTTCGACACGGTCGTTGTCGATTAACCAGCGCGGAGATTCGGGCAGCAAATAAATACCGCAGGAAAGAATGAGAGGAGGCAGACATTGAATGGCCAGCGGGAGACGCCACTGTGAGCCGGAGGCGTTGACAAAGTAGAATCCTAGGCCGATCCAGCTCGCGAGAGCGTAGCCGAGACAGAGCATGACGCCGTGGATACCGACTAGGAAGCCACGGATCTTTGGCGGGGAGATTTCGGACTGGTATAATGGGACCAAGGCGAGTAGGGCACCTGCACCAGTCAGCTGTTGAACTATCCGAGGGGAAAGGGTAACTTACCCACACCAAGCCCAGTAATAAATCTAAAAACCAAATACATAGCAATATGCACACTCCCAGCCTGCAACGCACCTCCAACAACAGTAACCAAACAAGCAATCAAAATGGACATTTTACGTCCTAATCTATCCGCTGAACCAATGCATGACAGACTGCCGAACAGTCCTCCAGCTTGGAAGAGGCCATTAATGGTGCCTTCGAGTTGTGTTGCATTTGGTCGTGTGTCCAGCTCGAAATAGGACAGAAAAGATGGCTGGCCGAGGGTGGTGGAGATGATGCTGGAACTGTAGCCGTAGGTTGTGCTGCCTAGGGCGACGAAGCCGACGACCTGTATTTATCAGCAGCTATTCACTTTCAATTGACTTCGTACAGCAAGTTCTGGGATATGTACATACCAAAAGGCGAAATAGAGAAGGAGAGATAGCCATGGCGGAAAAGAAGACAGCCGGAACACTATACCACGCTACAAAGTCGCACAAGCAACTCCACAAAACTTACGAGATCAATTGAGACGCCTGCAAAGCACAAAATTAGACTATTATCCAAACAATCAGAATTTTGCGGGGTGTGGGGAGCATCGTCATGGAAAAAAGAAGCGTTTATAAAGACTGGGCTTTAGCTATGATGCTGTCTACCGCGTACCCCTAGTACCTAAATACATTACCGATGTGTTAGTTGATACTCGAGATGCGCGTTCGCACCGGAGTTCGGTGTTGATTACTGCTGCGATTGTTGGCCAGAGTCGAAGAAAGAGGAGAGATTTAGGAAAGATCGTACGGAAACAATACCGATACAATCTTAGATGAGCGGGGTGCCCAGGCCAGCTGTGGCGAATAGCAGCACGTAGAGGCAGCGAGGCAGGAAAGCTTATATTAGCCACAAATTTGGATTGGTTATTACGACAGCCAGTACCATATGGCTAAACTACTCTAGGGATTAGGGTATTCCCCTGCCGGAAAAACTCCGAATTTAATACTCACTATGGTAAGACCGGCACGAGTCATGCATCTTTTGCCATGCTTTCCATACATCTTGGGGGGCCAGGGGAGGTGGAAGACAACCCGAGACCCCGTGTAAGAAAAACCATAGGATTCAGCGAAGAAAAAATAAAGTACGACCTGACAAGAGTGGGATTCGAACCCACGCCCTTTCGGAATGCGATTCGCCAATATACGTCCTTTGACGTATGTAGCCTGAACACACCGCCTTAGACCGCTCGGCCATCTTGCCTGGATGATATCATTGTCCATTTTTGGAAAACATATCATTGCTAAAATCAAGAAACCACTCTCCCTTACCACTGGAAATACATATACCAGTTGTGCTCCAAAAGAGTCAGCATAGGGTACTCTTCATATGAGGCGACCCTCCCGAAATCCTGCTGGGGACAATCATCCATGTATTTCACGCCCACTCGCCCTGGATTAAACAAAAACAAGACGGTACCATGTTCCTGAGAACTCAGAACAGCAGACGGTGATGACGAGACTGGGGCCTGACCGTTGAAGAAGTATTTGAGGTTCTGAAATGCACTGAAGCAAACGCAGCAGGAGCAGCACCTTCTCGACAGAACTGAGAGTCTCTTCTGGATGAAACGTTACCGGTCACGAAACGGGAAACTGAAAAGGCCAGTAAGCGATCTGATAATGTCCGTAACGATACTGAGCTCATCCGCAAATATCTACTTGGAGATAGCCACTGGTACGTTGGGCATGAAAAGTGGAAGGATGTTTTCACATTCGACACTAGCTGTCGCTTGTATTCTCCTTCAAACAGCCCCATGTGAAATATGATGAAGGCTTCGTTATCCAAGTGGAAATTAGTCCACCAGGAAATCGACACCCGAAGGTCTTTGCTAAGACGGCTCGGGATTCCGACCCAGCTTCACGTTTAGCAGTAAAGGTTACGGGAAAGCTGGACAATGGACAAAGTTTCGAGAAGTATCTGGTACAAGGACCAAGGTTTTGGAAAGGACCATATGTCTGCAATGCGTTTTTTGACTGGTTGTCGGGAATATCCTTGGAGCAGATCATAACAGCTAATGAGCCTCGGCGGTTTGCGTTTACCTATGGCCAGAGTCCAGGATTGAAGAGGTTCCATCTGCCAGGAGACTTTACGGATAACAGTCTCACGCCGTTAGAACAACTCAAGGGGACCCAAGGCAGCCAGGCAGAGGGAGACGAATAAAATTGGCAAATTGCTTCCTACGAATCGTATAGAGAATTGAGAATGGAGGGCAGTACATCGATGATAGATATACGTATACGTAATACGTAACAAAAAAAAAGAAAAATAACAAGTTTTGACAAGAGTGGGATTCGAACCCACTGAAGGGATGATTAGCATATGTTTGTTCGTAGAGCAGGGTGTTGGGTGTACTAACCGCCCTTTCGGACTAGCGAATGTCCCTCATGCGTGTGATTGGAGAACCTTAAGCTAGCGCCTTACTACTTTAGGTTAGTAAGGCGGATATATAGGCAGGGAGATCAGGATACATACGACCGCTCGGCCATCTTGCCAGATGAATGTTATTCCCGGCAGAAAAAAGACCCCAAGAGCGTCTAAACGATGCTCTGTGACATACATACCCTTGCACCTTGCACCATTTCTCCAGACTCAATGCATGAATCTAGGCAATCACCATCTAATCAATGACCTACCTACCTAGGAATCCTGATAACCAGAGAGAGACTCCCGAAAAGAAGTATACTGCCCGTCGTGCCGTTTCGCCATATGGAAACCGTGCTGCTCCGCCACAACTGCATTCATAAGATTGTCGAGATCATGCATTTCCGGACTCGCTGGAATCAGATAGTCGTGCGCAACGTGCAGCGGCATCACGAAGCGAAGGGTACCGTACATTCCTGTTTCAGGGGATATAGAACATCGCGCTAGATGTAGAATCTCACTTGCTACGACGTGTCTCCGCTGGACACGTATGTCCATGTTCATGATTGGGACATCGTTTGAAAGGCATGTGGCTGGTGGAAAGAGGATTGATGTAGGTCGCCATGGCACGTTGAGGTTGTAACACAGGTCTTCAAGCAGGAGCAGGACCATATGATGGAACGCAATTGCAGATGCGTTAAGAGGGCTGTATATAGACGAGGAGTCGTTGGTTACGCTCGCATCCGAAAATGAAGTGCGCCACCAGGTTTCAAGTTCCCGCATAGCCCATTTCAAGGTTATGGATAATGAAGCTAGTTCCGGACCAGACATTTGCCCGTCGGTGAAACGATCCGAGCCGTATAGAAGCCCGGGAATATCGACCGCGACGTTCAGCAGAGTATCAAATACGTTCCGGGATTCAGCCTCGTTGAGCTGAATGACGTTTCTCCAAGCTGGCTCGGCAAGGAAGCAAGGTTGACGAAGAGTTCCAGCGCTGATAATCTATGCGTGTGCTAGTCAATAATTTGGTTCTCCGGGACATCGTCAGCAGAAGCATATACTAACTATTGTATAGCGGAACGCTAGCAAAATCTCTCTGTTGATTCCTGTTTGGTAGTGGCCTGGGCTGTGCATCTCAATCTGCGGTTAAATAAGCAAAGGTTGGGAGGAGGACAGATACCAGAAAGAGCATGGTCCGCTTACCATCCGAGAGATGCCCTTGTAATGCTCGATCCAAGATCTAGGCTTGGTGACAATAATATTCTCGTAAAGACAAAGACACATTATGCTCATCAGGACATCAGATACAACCTTAGGATAGGTTCCTATTCCGGCGTTTACGGCGTTTAATGCATGATTATATGATTCCCTGGCTTGCAAACATGCACGAGGGCCTCCCCGTCTCATCAGGTAATAACTCCCGGTTAGTGCCTTCATGCACTTGTATTGCATAGACCCGACAGGCCAGGGTCTATCCAAGAACCTACACAGGAGGCTAGGGAGGCCCGAGCTAGGTGAACTGGTGGCACTGCCGGCAAGGCGGAGCAGAAAGTATTGCCGAGAACTCGAAACTGGGTCAGGATTCAGCGTTGAAATCGAGTCTGGCCTTGGCTGCGGAGCGACTGGCACTAGTGTACGCCTTCTGTTTTGGTATCCAGTGGATGAACCCTTGCTCTTTCTCGGCGAGGCTCTCGAATGCTTTTTGCCCGGCTCGACAGAAATCCACACGTTTGGTGAGAGATAGCCTCGACAGTCGATGCCGCGACTGGTGCAAGTGACACAATGCGGTTTCGTATTGTCTTGAGTGATGTCAGCATGCTGTGATACGAGCTAACGGAGACTTGACACTTCGCAGCAACGAACAAGAGGGGTGGGGCTTGAATGTATGAGGCTAAAGAACAGGGCCTCTCAGACTTATCTAGTTACGTACCACACTTAACCCTTCGATCTCTACATGTTCCACACATCTCAACTCGGTGTCCGCCCGCTAGTCGAGATGGTATGGACTGCATGACTTCCAAGGTTGGTCAAGCGAGACTGTGTCTCTGCTTTGTGGATGATCAAGAGCTAACGTCGATTTAGCTATATTCTGGAACACGAATCACTGAAAGCCGTAGCAAGGACAGCCTGATTGCCCTATCCGGAGAGCCTGGTATTATTGGTCGATATTTAATATTACTATGTATTTAACTCTGAAGAGTAATCGAAGCCGAGGCTGGTGAGCTAGGTATAGAGGCCATGATATATGCTCAGACAGACGGATATCAGAGGGGTATTTCGCGCTAGAAAGGAGCGGGGCTTCGATAGGTCGGACGATCTGAGGCTTTATTTGCTTATTCTATTAGGCTGACACCCTTGGTCTCATGGAAAACCATAGCATGACCAATCGGATTAGTCGCTCGCCCCCAACTGCCTATTAGGGCAATATAACAGTTGATCCAATGAATGTGGCCAGCACCAATAGGAAAAATAGGGAACACTATTTGTTGTGGTCTACTCTTATCTTTTTGTGTTTCCAAATCCTGCAATGTGACTTATGCACAGCGTCCTGCGTCGGCAGAATTTGGCGTGACCACGAAGCTCGGCATCAGGCGTGGTATATAGAGACGTTCTCCCAATTGCATACATATGTACCTAGCCATCAACCCACGGAGGAGAATGATTTACGCAGTTTTCGAATTGGAGCAGCTGGCGTCTGACCGGAACGGTGTTAACAAGATACTGGAGAGAGCAGCGAACGCAGAGTGGATAATGCATGAGGCGGAGCGTATGTGGACTAACCAGTTACAGAGTGAGGGATCTGTCAGCCGTTCTTTGGGGAGCCAGGGAATGAGTTTGGAGCAGGCACACGAGTATCTGCAGAGCAGACTAGAGTATTGGGAGGAGGATATCCGACAATATGAGACCGCGCGAAGTACATGATGTACCAAGGACTGATCTGCCGAATAATCTGAGATGTATTACAACAGCGTCTGCTACAACACCATTCGTTCCACAGCCTTACAGCCTGCATAAACGAGCCAAGGAACTCTACCAATTCAAAGAAGTAATTTCATATCGTAAATTCTTCGCCAAATAATCATGACCATATCTCACTCATTGTTATGTTAGAGATATCTAATTGTCTGATTTATGGGAAGCTGTATTAACTTTCTCTGGATGGCATATCAAAAAGACAACTCTCTGCATCTAGAAGAGCTTTTGGCGCTTGTGGAACTTCAGTAATCAAACAATGAGTGCTTATCTCTTAGAGACACTGAGCGTAGTAAGGGTTAGCGGTTGTGCAAGCGTAGGGCGCAGCACAGCTCGTGGGACCAGAGTATCCGCTGCCTCCACACTGACCCCAGTGTGTCTGACCGGCTCCGGATACTGGGCTGGTAGTAGTGGTGGTAAGGGTAGTAGAAGTGGTGTGGCTACCAGCGGAAGTGGAATAACCGGCGGCAACGATATTGGCTTGAACGGAATTCTCAGTTGAGTCCGAAGGGTAACCAGAAGTCATCACACCCTCGTAAAATGTTCCTTGAGCACCGTTACTGTTGTCACCACCCGTGCCGAGAATAATGGCGCCTTCTTTGTGCATCGGATTGTAGCCTGATGGGCGTATGCCACTGTAGTATGTCGAGAGAGAACCAGATTGGGCATTGCCACCACGGATTGCCCAATTGTTTGGCTCACCCTTCACAATCGCAGTGACAAATCGCCAACTGATGGATGCATCGTTGGTATTTTGTTTGGCGTTATAACCGGAGAAGAGACCATTCTCCAAATCAGCCATAATCCAAGGGCCTGATCCAGAACCAGTACCCCAGACATTACAGTCACCAAAGTAGATAGCCTCCATATGACCAGCGCCTGTATCAGTACCACTGGTTTCTGCATTTCCGTAGTCGAAGCAACAGCCGCCGTTGTAGTGCGTGCCGTCAAAGATGGCGTACATTCCCTCGGGTTGATCGCCAGTGGCTATGCCAGTGGTCTTATCGTTGCGGTAGCCGTCACCAGGTGCAATAAACACTCCGTACGCCTTTTGTCCGTTCAGATAGATTGGGGCGGCAGTCGCGTTAGATAAATTATCTGAACCATTTGGTCCAGGTCCACTCCAGCCACCTTTTGGAGCTTGGGTGAGATGATTCCCCTTTCCAGATTGGTCGTAGATGATAGATATGAGGCAAGTTGTTCCTGAACAGAAGGAGTCTTGCGCGGCAGCATTAGCAACGCCGCCAGCGGCCAAAGGGGAGATATCAGTCTTGCTGCTATCAGAGCTTCGTGTCACTTGATACAGCGGGCCAGTATAAGCATTGTACAGTGCACGAGTGGTACTGTGTGCGGCAACGCATGGTGTGCCACCTGAAGAGTAGATGTCACAAGGGCCAGCAGCAACTAGAGGGCTCGTAGCAACAAGGCCCAACGCAAGTATGCCGACTCCCTTGAAACTATGTTTGGACGTCATGTTGAATTGTTTTGTGAGACTACACAGGTATTACTCGCGTTTCGAAGTAGCGTTGTTTGAGTTGGTATCTACTCAGCTGCTAGCCATTGAAGCAGGCTTTATACTGCTTCCAAAGCACACTATGAAGGAGTGATGCCTCACTTAACTCGGATAATTCAAATAAATCCTTTTAACCGACAATTCGACTATATTGTATTGTGATGTAACGTATATGCGGTCATACTTTCCCAGAATGGAAGAGGGGTAGAGTGCTTGATCGGCGGCAAGATATAAATTTTTGGAGGTTTTCACGATGCAGTAGACCGCTCAAAAATACGAGGCAAGTAATTAAGCATTTGGGCGGATGTCTGTTAACGATAATGGGGCGTTATCCACCGATATCAAGAGCGATAATCCGCACTTGTCTCATATTTATGCCTCAATGAACAACCGTGAAGACAAGCGGTCGAACGAACTCGGCAATCAGGGCGTACAGCTATCTACCGATGGCATTGCTCTTGAGCTCGATACTTGGATGGAGTATATCGCCTTTGACACCTAACGACTCGGTAAATTTGGTAAATAGGCGAGATCAGAATACCGATGTTTTTCTTCAGAACACTACCTGCATGAAACGACGAGAACGACCACTTGCGGCTGTTCTATATTGTTTCCGAAGTGAAGATCTCCCAAATGCGGGGTTTAAGTGCAGCTGCTCAATGATGGCGGTCCTTGTCCCTGGAAGGTTGCAAAAGCTTGTTCGACATGATGTTGATCTCTTACGTTGTATATAGTCAAACTGTGGGGTCGATCTACCGCCAGTGGGAGCTAATCAGATCTCTATTAATGCGGGGATATGATGCTGACATAGGGATGTTGGCGTCGCGCACATATTGCTTGACCTTGATCAGCTGATTGAGATTCTTACTATGCTACTAAAAGATTGATATGGATCAGCTTTCAATGGCTTCGTGTTAATGAGTTTACTATTCTTCAATTCTGTAAGGAGACTTACTGGTCAAGCAGGCTATTTGATAGTTAAGTAATTGTCTGTTGTTCAATTGCTGTACTCCTGGTAGAAATTATCTACAAAGTATTGGTTACGAACATGTTATTTGGCTCTATTAGGAATTGCTCTTGTCCTAGATCAAGTGCATGTGCCTTGATTACAAATATTACGGCACTGTTCTCGTATGAGACACATTCATACTTCCCTAGGTAATATTTAGGGCACCTGGGAGCTAGATCTAAGATATATATGATACTGAGGCGCAGTATAAACGAGTCAAAACCAACTCCCTTTCCAAGGTTCCAAGTTACTTTGCGACAAGACGTCTGAGACGTTAACTCATTATCCAACAGACATACGGCAGGTCCTGTAATTTGTGGTAACCAGGCCGTCGCCTCCAAACCACAAAAGTGCCTGCATGTAGGTAATGATATATATCATTGAAAGATCTGATTGTAAAAGCTATATTCTATGCCAGATAGGAATTTGGCTTGGGATAAATGGGGTCAGCTATCTGCGTCCATAGTTACCCGCCTCGTGAATTCATCCAAGTCCATGCTCGGGTCAAACAGAATCCTCGTGTCTCTGTCCGCGGTGAGAAATAAGTCCCAGTCGAAATTCTTCAAAACAACGGGATTTTCAAGTGTTGGGAAGTCTAAGTTGAAGGTGGTATCACAATATATTGGAAGTGTTGTGATGGAACTCCAGCGATCAGAAGGCTTTTCATCGGAAAGCGCACAATCCGGAAATGCTATACGTTTAGAGGCGAGTGCCACCCCATGAAATAATCGATTTGAATAAATATAATAATTAGCCATCCTCTTTTCAGCGTCTTTGCGGTCTTTATAGTTGACTTGCAAGGTTTGAAGATTGTGTTTAATGTTTAGGTGATTTATTACCATCTCTATGTTGGTATATCCATTTTCTTTTCTTCCACGTCTTCTAAGACACCAGGGATGAAGAGTTCGAGACATTATGACCTTGCAGCAATCAAAGATATCTAGAAATGTATACAAGACCTTAAATCTCCGCACAATAATGGCAACGTGGTGGAATCAAATCTATTGAGACGAGTCCTAGTTGGGGCGAAGGAGAAGGGGCCTAACGAACTGGAATGCAAAAGGTTCCACCTCAAGCTGCTTCCTTTGTAAATGAAATAGTAAAATTTTAGGCACGCTTGTTCCATAACGGTAAGTAAACGTACTGTACAAACGATTTACTAGAGGAATTCCAAGACTAGTGCTTCACCTCGACCTCAAGGTAATTGTCGAAACATCGCCAAAATCTGCAGGTAACGCCCTGAAAGATAAAGAAAGGTGAAACTTTATCGAGATGCTTCGAATACTCCTCGTCGCGCGGATTATTATACAAAGAAACCCGCGGCCCTATCCGTGGTAGCGCGGGCTTAGGCTTCACGATAGCTTAATAATTGTAGACAAAGAGAAAGGAAACTAAGGCTCGAAATCTATATACACTAGCAAATACCCAAGTATGATTTCAGCAGCTAGTAGGCAGGATTGTAGTAAGACGATGAACTATTACATTCAACAAGAGGTTCGGCTGCATGGAGCAGCGAGAAGACATCGGGCACATGATTGCCGTTATTGACAAGGTGCTCATGTACGGTACGGTTATTGGACAGGTCCCTTATTTGCATGCCTACCTGCTAGGCAATGACTATGTGCCGGCTATGATCGTGAAGCTGGCGCCTCATATTCCCAATCCAATTGTCTCCATATTGAGGTTCGGTCGCCGTTCCAATATCGCATTAAGCACCACTGATTTTTAAGATGTAGTTCGCCAAAGCTGAATTGACTCGCTACGATCAATCCAATAATGTCCCTGAGAGAGGAGATTTTCTGGCCTGGATTAGAAGGGAAATGGCAAAGGTCAAAGATATCAGCGAGGATGACATGGTGAATCATCTGGCCAACAATTTGTGAGGAACTTCTCCGACACCTCGTCCTAAAGCACAGAGAACATAATTAATTCGTACCAGGCTCGCAGGAGGCGACACAACCGCCATCTCCCTTCGCGCAATCATCTACTTCCTTATAAAGAACCCTCATGCTTATGGCAAAGTCATGGCAGAAATTGACGCAGCTGATACTACCGGCCAGCTTTCCAAATTTATTACTTATGGCGAATCACTGGAGCTCAAGTATCTGTAGGTTTAATACGTCCGCCCTAATTCATCTGTCGTCGTCACTAACACCAAACAGACAAGCCGCAATGCGCGAAGCAATGCGTCTCCACCCCGGCGTCTCCATGCCTCTCGAACGACTTGTTCCCTCAACCGGCGCAACTATCTGCGACGTAAGCCTGCCAGCAGGAACAGTCGTCGGCGTAAATCCAGCTGTAGTGCACCAAGACACAGACATCTACGGTGCCCACGTAGCAGAGTTCTGTCCGGGGCGCTGGCTCGAGAGCTCAGAGGAGCAATTAAAAGCGATGAATCGATCGTTTTTTGCGGTTCGTTGCCCCTACCAACCCTTTGATTGAGGTTAAATGCCGATATAGCTTTATGGATAGTTCGGACATGGTTCCCGTGCGTGTATTGGAAAAAACATCTCTATAATGGAGTTGGGCAAACTGGTACCGCAGTTGTTGAGGGAGTTTGAGATTGAATGGGCTGCTGAGGAGCCTACTTGGAGGGTATTCACGTATTTCTTTGCAGGGCAGGAAGGGATGATTGTGCGGCTGAAGCCGCGAAGGTCGAGGATGGCGAAATGAGTAGACGTGGACTCAGCGATGGGCTAGGATTTTGCTAGGAACTTTGATGGGGAGTTTGTTTTGATCGGATGACCTTGGATGTTTACACTTCGTTTCATGTATCTTATAACCACGTACATACCTGAAGGCTGCACTTACAGATGTAACATTGAGCTGTTCCGTAAATCCCAGTTGAGGCCAACCTGTCGCAAGCCTTCCATCAAATTATAACTCGCTCTCAGATGTCATTAAAGTGAAATGATGGTTTGTTAATTTAATGTTTTATTTTTTATGGGGCTGACTGCTAAGCTAGAGACTAGCTCCAACACTTTTAGTGAGATGGCTTCCCCTGCAAATGTCCAATTCAGATAGCGAAACTTCCGCAAACAGCTGTGTAACCGCCTGCGACATTGTTACACTCCACATTCTTGAGCTTTGATTGCAGTTGCACCTCCGTGATCAATCATATTTCTCTGTTGATATCTGTGTGGTGGAGTCTAATTGCATCCGGCGGTCCAGAGTCAGTCTCCGCCACGAGGTCGAGCCTTGCATAACAGCCGCACCCAGACAATCATCAACCTTACCTCAACCTCAACAACATCCAACCTGGATCCTCCTCCGTCAATCATAACAACCTCCCACCACCGCCGACGCTCGTCAACCTCCATCCCTCCCCTCCGCCTCGTCAAAGAATCACAACCATCCCTTCATCAACAACCGCGCGATCCATCCTGGGGCCAGGGTAGCACCTCCGGTCTCCCCGCCGGTCCCAATTCCGTGCGCCCTACAACCCTCACCCCAATCCCCAGCACACCTGCAAACCCACTGCCATCGCCCATGACACTCTCGCGATCCCCCTCACCTTTACCGGGAGGCGGATGGTCAAGTCCCGGCCTCACTCCCGGCAGTGGCGCGACGAGTCCCCGCTATCCTACGACAGGACACGGCTCGTTGAGTCCGGGAGCAATATCATGGGCGAGCGCAAAAGCGAAGAGCGACGAGGTGAGGAGTTATCCGTCGTTTTCGACGAGGAATTCTGGATTCTTTTCGAGACAGAAACGCAAGATTTCGGCGAGTTTGCCGAGGTTTTCGTTGTCGAGAGATTTTCGGGAGCAGGAGAAATTGGGTCGTGGGCGGTCATCGGGTTCGTCGACAGGATGGAGGTCGAGAGATAATAGTCTCAAAGGGAGGGTGGTGTCGTTTGTGGGAAATGCGATGCGGAGGAGGAGGTTTAGGTTGTTATTTTCGTTGCTGTTGGGATTGGTGCTTTATTTGAATTTTTGGGCTGGTATGTCGTTTCTACGATCTCTGTCGCCAGAAAACTCTGCTAACAGATTGGTTGCAATAGTCCTCGTTGAAGCGTATCGAGGCTCTGCATTAGGCAACGGGAAAAAAATCGTCATCATCACAGCGTCAAACGTCGAGGGCGGCGTCATGGAATGGAAAGGAGCCCGCGAATGGGCAATTGAGCGAGTCAGTTTATGGAATAAGAGAAAATACGCCAAGAAATGGGGCTACGAGGTTGAAGTTGTTAATATGGTGGCCAAAAAGCGATATGCGCATGAATGGAGAGAAAGTTGGGAGAAGGTTGATTTGATTAGAGATGCGATGAAGAAGTATCCAAATGCGGAGTGGTAGGTCGCTTCCCCTGGGGTCTATGTCGAAGTGCTAATTTTACAGGTTCTGGTGGCTTGATTTGAACACCTTCATAATGGAATACTCCTACTCCCTCGAAAATCATATCTTCAAACACCTCGGCGACTACACCTACCGCGACATCAACTACTACAACCCTTTGAATATCACCCACCCTCTAACCGACATCTACCTCGACCCCATCTCCCAATCCATCGCCGGCGATCAAGACCCTTCTTCCATAAACCTCGTCCTCCCCCAAGACTGCGGCGGCTTCAATCTCGGCTCCTTCTTCATCCGTCGCTCCGACTGGACCGATCGTTTACTGGATGTCTGGTGGGATCCCGTACTCTACGAACAGAAACATATGGACTGGGAACACAAGGAACAAGACTCTCTCGAATATCTGTATGCAAACCAACCCTGGATCAGACCAAGTACCGCATTCGTGCCGCAACGACGTGTAAACTCCTTTCCGCCTGGTGCATGCGGCGACGGCACGGATCTGGGCATTCATTACC
Organism: Talaromyces verruculosus; assembly: GCA_038993655.1. Taxonomy (NCBI): domain Eukaryota; kingdom Fungi; phylum Ascomycota; class Eurotiomycetes; order Eurotiales; family Trichocomaceae; genus Talaromyces; species Talaromyces verruculosus. Next base: position 391,705 of record JBBVQN010000014.1, read on the forward strand.
AGGAAAAGCATCGCGATTTTCTGGTGAATATGGCAGGCTGTAATTGGGGTAGGGATTGCTGGGCAGAAATATACGGCTACAGAGAGTTGAGTAATTGGTTGAATCGGACGTGGTGGGAGAAATTCAAAGATTCGATTACGGATTTTTGGAGGAGGTGGAGGGGTATGAAGACTTTGTACGAGGAACATCACGAATGGGTTCAATGATTCTTTTTTGTTGCTTTATATTCCTCTTCTTATGATTTATTTTATATTTACTCTTTTTGAGGATATCGGATATCTAATATCGACTTTCTCTTTCCTTAGCCCGGAGTTGTTCATAACATGGACGATGACTTACGGTTCTTCTTTACATTTTTATTCGTCCTCTATAAGATAACATTTTTCCAAGGCTGGTCTCAGCATAACGTTCGTGATGAGGGGCATTCGCCGACATGTAAGTAGCCACCTCGCTCTCAGCCAGCCCTCCACGTGATATACTTTCAGCCCTTCCTGTCACTTTTATATTAGTTTCAAACCCCTACCTAACATATAAAGTCTGGGCAAAGGCCGCAGAGCAGCTAGCGCGGGGTCAGATACGAGCTTGGGTTGTTGAATCGAGATTGATACATAACTAGTGCTTACTGCCCGCCAGCTGTGGTGAAAAAGAAACATTTGAAGAGAAGTAAAACTTCCTCCCGTCTTGTTACAACCGGAAAGAAGCATAGATCAACATGGCAGAACATCTCTTCTACCCTGATTCACCCCCAAATCCTCTTCGGATAGCGTATGACGGTCCGCTCTACGATGGCGGGGACTGGGACACATTCCCTTCTCGCCATGGCTGGAAAACCGAGAGCGGCGGCGACAAATTCCATTTACGGGCCCTACTGGCTGAAGCTGAAATGAAGACCGGAATAGAATGCTGGCTCTATTTTGGCGTGTTGGATTATGTTTTTGCGGGGAAGGTTGAGCAGACCGATTTCTTGCTTCGCGGAGACGATGGTGAGAAACAATATGTAACGACGAGGGATTTGTATAAATACGTTGAGAATGCAAAGGAGTGGAAGAAGAATAAGACTGGTGAACGGGTTGTGGTAATCGTGCAGAAAGTGTGCGAGCAACTTTCGAAATATAGCTCCGTGTTGAGGGAGGATATGACACTCGCGATTAGATTGTTGTGCCATGCTCTCTGGAACATCGCAGTAAAACGAGATGGCCCACAAACAAAATCCGCGCATGTGCAGATTTGGCTTTTGAGCAAGGAGTACGAAGCTGGTCTCCTGCTCAAAAACGGGTGGTGTCCGTGGGAAGTTCAGAAATCACGCATGACCGGTGGAGGGGTTGATACTCCCGCGTATTTGTTGCAGTTGGTGCGCAAGAAGCCTGAATGGGATAAGAAGACGCATGAAAAGTGCAAGAAGACGGAGTGCATAGCCAACAATGTGAATGAGAGTGATTATGTTACCAGACATGTCGTGGAGGGTTGTGCCTGTGCCCATCAACAGGCCGATATTGACCAACTTCATGCAATCCTCAAAGATGGCGGTGTTCCGCTGGTAAGTATTTCGCCAACTGGCGAGGTCGATGAAGAGGGGAAACCGAGTTTCAAGGTTGAGATTGTACGCAAAAAGAGTGGAAGGCAGTACGCGGCGATTTCACATGTATGGTCTGATGGATTGGGGAATACGGATGGGAATACACTGCCGGCTTGTCAGATTCAGTTTTTGTATGAGCGGGCGAGGGTCCTGGTTACGGATAAGGAGTACGTCCCTAAGTATACTGGTGGTCCGTTTGGAGGGATACATACCGGTGCAGCGAAGCTCATGCACTTCGCGAGCAATCAGGCTCGAAAGGATGAGTCGGTGTTGTTGTGGATTGATACGTTGTGTATTCCCCATCAACGGGATGTGCGTAGTTTGGCGATTCAGCGGATTAAAGAGGTATACCTAGACGGTCAGTCCTTCCGTTCCCGATTGATCGGATTACATGACTAAATGAAGGGGTCTTAGCATATCGAACAATGATCCTCGACTCAGAAATGCGCCAGGTCGACTCCAGCTCTACAACACACCTCCAACTCCTCCTCCGCGTCCTATACTGCTCAGGCTGGATCCGTCGTCTATGGACTCTTCAAGAAGGTCTCGCCGCCAAAAGCAGGCTGTACGTCATGTTCGCCGACAAAGCAATCAACATCTCCACCATCGCCGACGACATTCTCACCAAGACTGAAAAGGGGAAGATCCCACTGTTTCAAGAAAATGTGGCATTCTATGCAATGGCGTTGTGGTTCTCGTTTTTTACGCAGACGATTGATTATGGCTCGAAATTTGAGCGGATGGTGGACATTTTTACGAGTCCGTTCGTTAAGAGTGGGTTGACGAAGGATAATTTACTGGCGTGGAATTGGTATAATGTCGCGATGCGGGCCACGACAAAAGCCGGTGATCGGCCTATTATTCTCGCTGGTGTACTGAATCTGGATGTTAAGGAGATTCTGGAAGTCAAGGGTGGATCTGATGAGCGCATGCGCAAGTTTTATAGCATGCTGGACGAGTTTCCGCATGATATTATCTTCCAGGAGGGACCTAGGTTTGAAGAAGAGGGGATGCGGTGGGCGGTTAAAGTGTGTCAATATATGGACGAGCCGCGATATCTCGGCCATGGAGCTGGAAAGATTACGCCTAGAGGACTACAGATTTCGGCTTTATCGTCGTGGTTGTTCCCGTCTCAGCTCGGGTTTGATCTTAGTAAAATAGATTTTGATGAAGGGCAGGGGGCGTGGGAGACATGGCTTGCGGAGCATGAACTTGCATCGGTCGAGTCACCGAGTCTGTGTGTCTTCAAGCCCAAGTTTGAGGTTGAGTGGAAGCCCGATGCAAATTATGGGATTATTTTGATGGAGTCAAAGAATTCAAGGCCTGGGGGGTTTGCTTCGTGTGCCCTGGTTGAATTGCAGTCGACAGAGGAGAATGAAATTCATTTTGCGAAGTATCTTGGTGTCGGGACCGTGAAAGGGATGTCGAGTTGGATGAATCTGCCGGAGAATGGGGTTTTGTTGCCTTTTGGATGGGATGCGTTGCAGAAACGGGAATGGGTTGTTGGTTAGCTGATGTTCAAGAGTTGCGATTTTTAATTATTGAACGTTCCGCTGAGATATGCTTATGACAGCTTTGGTTTCATTTCTCCTCATTTCTCCTTTGTCGAGTGTAACATCGGATGATGATGAGTCAAGCCCTGAATAAATGAGTCTTCAACTAACAGATAGAGTCAGCACTCGCCCTCCCTTTTCCTGTATGAACAAACCATCCATGGATCCATGCCAGACACAGCAAGCCGAAAGATATCCGCCCCTATGAACATACGTGACACTGACAATAACCAAAATGTCGACGAATCCACACAAACGACCTCCCCGGAATCCTCGTTTCTTCAACCGCGAGGCTTACGCGGGCCGCCAGGATATAGTTGAAGACATACATGAACGCCTAAAACCTAGATCCAAGTACGAGAGCTATCAGAAACTAAAAGTCTGTTCCATGCACATGTGGGAATTCGGCGGAACCGGCAAGACACAGATTGCGATTGAGTATACATACCGCTACGAGGGGAGTTACTCGGACATATTCTGGGTACAAGCAGATGAGCCGGCGGAGTCGGGGGAGAGGGTTCTCGCAAGGCTTAGGGAGTCAAGTACATTCTCTTCTCCCGAAAAATTTATCTTGATAATGAATGGATCTAACGAGGAATAATTGACAGAAGGTCCCTGGCTACTTGTCCTAGACAATGCTCTATCCGAGGATAGCATAAAGCCGTACATCCCAAGGAGACAACCGCCGGATCCATCATCGTCACTACTAATGGTAACAACGTGATAAAGATGTGGCAATGTCAATTTGACGTTAAGGTCAGAGAGTTTCATAGCGAGGAAGGTGCCGGCTTCCTCCTAGATCGTCTCAACGTTCGCGAAAGAATCGAAAAACTCCGCTTGAAAGATACCTTTCGAGGCGCAGAGAGGACATCAGAATTACTTCGGGGGATGCCTTTTGCTATTGTGATGGCTGCTGATATCATCAATAAGTCCAAGTGCACATTGTCTGCTTTTGAAAGAAGGTTCTCTGAAAGACATCTTTCAAGACCATTCGAGACGGTACTTGGAATCGTTTTACGGGACTGCGAGCTGGAATCTAGGAGTTTGCTGGATTGTCTGTCGTTCTTGAATACCTATGAAATTCAGCAGGATATCCTTTTCAGAGATCATGGGCATCCTTCCTTGAAATTCCCCGGTTTTGTGGACTCGCCAAAGTAAGCGATATTTCCACATCGGATCTACCTTATTGAGCGATATACTAATCCCTTGAAACTGCCAGGTTGATACTCGTGCAACAGGAACTATACAGCAGACGTCTCATGGAAAAGAAACCCGCTTCACATCCAGAAGAGAGTGATTTTCTATCTATCCATCGACATATCAAAGAATACATCAAGTCAGGACTTCTAAACTATCCAGCGAGATATAACCAGGTATCCACAAGAGCAACACACATGATCCGCGCAGTGTTCCCTCGACAAGACGCAGGCTCGAGTCCGTCAAACCATAAATGGCAGTCTTACGAAAAGCACTATTTCCACGTTTTGAAACTGCACGCAGCGTACAATGAGGCCGTGCAGAAAAGGCTTCCTATTGATCCGCCCATAGAGTTCCGGCAACTTCTCTCGGACCTCGCGAATTTCATGTACGAACATATCTTGTGAAAGATATCTTTGAGATTTTAGATACAGCTGAATTTGTTTTCAACAAGATTTTGGGGGCTGATAGTCTTGACCCAGAACGGATTCAGGTATTCTTCATCCGTGTATCGATCGAACTCAACCACGGCATCACCAAGCGCATGCAGGGGGTGCGACACAAAGAAATTGTCAAACTCCGACTTGCGCGACTCGCTCAGGTAGATCGTGGAGTCGATAAAGAAGTACGCGAAATGGCCGCAATACAATTCTCCACCGCCTACAACAACCTAGCATGCGCATACATGCACTGCGACGACTACGTCAAAGCCGAACCTCTACTCCGCGACCCATTGCTATCAAAGAGGAACTGCGAACGCAATGCCTGAAGCCGCAACTTGCCGGGTTCGCAGAAATTAACAAGAATCCGGCATTGATCGCGCTTAGTAAAGGTTACGCAGATGCTGCTTTGAGGCATGCAGATGAAGCGGTTAAGTTGATTGATGAGTGGAGTTTTGGAGGTCCTAAGACCAAGGTTGGGCAATTCATGCGCCTTACGCGTGCTTGTGTTTTGTTTAATGTTGGGAAAGTGCCAGAAGCGTAGGCAAATCTGGAGGTTCTTGAAGCGCGGATTCAGATCTTGGAAGACGGCCACGATCATACCATTGATAGTTACTACGCTGTTGGTATGATGTATTCTTGTCCTGAGGGAGTGGGAGAAAGCAGAGTAAGCCCAAGCTTGTCCAAAGGAAACTCAGTTTCAAGTATTGAATGTGATCGATAGGTCTTTCCTTCGCAAATGTCTTGAACATCGGAACGAATACTACGAAACGCGACTACCGCGTGTGCTCTCTTCTCTGAGCTGGGTTCTGGAGAATCTCGACCAGGTGGAAGAATCAGAAAGACTTTGGACCGAAGCAAGGGAGTCGTTTCGGAGACTTTTACCTGATGACTCTCCCGGACTAGACCCTTTTGACCCTGACAAGTTGGTACAATACGATCAGATTGTCAATCGTTGGTCGGCACGTTTCACGGGGAAGCTAAATTTGGGATGGGAGAAGGCGAAGACTTCTTACCCCGAGCTAGAGTTGGGAGGCATGAATCATACCGGTACTGGTATTGCGGAACTAAAGCGTAAGTTGCTTTTTTGGTGGAGAATGTTGATGATGTCTTTACGGAAAGCATGTCAAAAGCAGAAATTTTAGAATGTCAGCAATTTCAATTGGCATATCTGGCTCCAATCAATTCCTGACTGAGAAATCACAATAGATAGAATTGATTAGTATGTAAGCCCGGGATATGCCTGATAGTCCCGCAGCAAATCAAAACGATCCCGATACAACATCGCACCGACGCCAAAGGAGCACTTGACGTAGAACTGGTAGTGTTTTAATGCATATCCTCGTTGATGTGCCTATTGCCAGTGTCTCTTGAAAGCGCACGAGGCGGTGGCGATCTGATGGGGTATAGTACTAGAATAAATAACAGTAGCTTTATTGCCGATGTGCGCGCTGGCATTGTGGTACACGTAGGGGCATTCACTTAGCCTATAAGCACCACCATCGAAATACCCATATTGCAGATACGCAGGGCTATACTTGGTACCATTCTCATATAGCGTTTAATTCAACGCCACCGCATTCTTGAACCGAAGACCGTTGGGCGCTCAGCAAAAGGTATACCTGCAAACTTGAAGGTCATGTGATCGCGCAAGCCCTCATACGTCGTCCCGTTGTAACATGCATTCACTCTAGGGAATCTATGTCAACTTTGTCCACAAGAGGTGCACGAACAGTGCATAGACATGTAAAACTCAGTTCTGAAGAACACGCCTTAATACCTTGCCCCCCCACCAAATAAGTCTATTCGACTTTATCCCTGCCAACATCATCAACAATACAGGCCACGGTTCCATATTATTGTTGATAGCTTGGATCGAAAACAGCGCCACGCCCAATTATATGGATTCGACTGGGTTTACGAACAATTCTGATCCAACCACGATCAAGCTCAATAGACGTATCTGTCCGTACTCGCAGCAGGCCTCTTATTGTGGAGTGGAAAATGTTGACCGAGGAAGATAATTGGGAGTGTAAGGACCTCTATCAGGTCAGAGATTTGATGAGGACTTCTCGATATCTTATCTTACCTAGGTAGTATCTCAAGCTACTTGCTTTGTAAAGTATTACGCTATTATGAATAGTGGTCAATAAATTTACTTACATATATTAATGACCCGTTAAAGCGGCACTTGAAAACCAACAGAAGCCTCCATGCATTAGTAATATGTCGCCGTTAGCCATTGATGCATTTAAATAGGTAGAGGTAGGCATGCCACTTCAGAATGGAATATTACTTTTTCTATCCAGCATTCAGCGCACGTAAAGGCCTTCAATTACGGTTTCATAGTCGTCATAAACAGTTCATTTCTCATTACCTCTTCGAACAATATGCCCGTGACTCCAAAAGATCTATATGCCATTCGCCCCGGTGCGCGCATCCTTGTTACAGGCGCCAATGGCTATATCGGATCCCACGTTGTCGACGTTCTATTATCGCTGGTCTACCTTGTTCGAGGTACCGTACGCGCAGAAAAGCCGTGGCTTAATGAATTATTCGACTCGAAGTACGGTCCTGGTCAATTCGAGACCGTAGTCGTCCCTAAGCTGGATGACAAGGAAGCTCTGATTAGGGTCTTGAGTGATGTTAGTGGTATCGCACATGTGGTACGTACAATGATTCATGGGTATCCCTCCGCCAGAACACCTGTCGTTCTCGGCTTCAACCTCGTTAAAACATCTCACTAAAGACACAAAGGCGACGGACGTCTCATTTGACCCCGATGCCAAAAAGGTTATCCCTAATGTCGTCTCGGCCACGGAGGCTGTCCTGCAGGCTGCAGCAGAATCGTCAGTGAAGAGAGTGGTTCTCACGTCGTCGTCCTCATCGGCATTACTGCCACAGCCTGGCGTGGAGGGCATAGTGGTGACGGATGGTAGGTCACGTCACGAGCCGATATCGAATCATCGGCATTGTGTTGCTACGATCTATATTGACAATGTAGGCAGATACCTGGAATGACGCTGCCGTTAAAGCGGCATGGGATGAAAATACCCCTGCAGATGTAAAGCCGTTCGTTGTCTACGCAGCTTCCAAGACGGAGGGTGAACGCGCAGCTTGGAGATGGATCAAAGAGAATAAGCCGGAGTTCACCTTCAACTCCGTGCTTCCCAACTTTGCTGTAAGTATACTAAATGGAAGCTACCCCGTATCTTTGTTCTCACTTCTATTCGCATTTCATTTCAGACTCGGCTAACTCATTTTACTATGTTCCAATGTCTAAATAGATTGGAAAGATCCTTCATCCCGAAATAGCCGGCTCAACTATGAAATGGGCTGCCGAGTTATTGCAAGGAAACGACGGGGTTATAAAATTTCTACCTCCTCGTATGTCAACTGCTACCCCCTGAATGCTCGTGTTGTTTCTAAAATTTCATCTGCAAAAGAGAATGGCACGTCAACGTTGGAGATATTGCCCGTATCCATGCCATTGCCTTACTCGACCCAAATGTCAAATCCGAGCGTCTCTTCGCATTTGCTGCTCCCTTCACATGGACTGGAGTAATAGACATTCTCCGAAAACTTCGTCCGTCCAATGAAAGTCTCGTGAACCCACCAGAGGATGAACTACCAGATCTAAGTGACATTGTGCCTTCTAAGAGGGCGGAAAGTCTGCTGAGGTCTTTCTTCGGGCAGTCTGGATGGATTGGGCTAGAGCAATCATTAAAGGATGGAATTGATAGCGTCAACTTTTAAACCTGTTTACATGGCGTTAACGGCATGATCTGGGAATAATTTTAATAACTACACCATGCCTTCGTTCTCCAAATGATTTACTCTATCAGTTTCATTGTAAGCCTCTCGGCTCCTTATCTCAAGGAACGGTTCATTTTCTAGGAGTAACTTCACCACTGCGAGATACAGGTTCTCCTGTATCGGTTGATCTTGTGGTTCCTTTGATTGAATACAATATGGAAAATCAAATATGGCCTAAATTCCAGTCAAGCTAGTTGTCACTGGTGTCAAAAGTTGCTGAGCCTCAGTGATAAACAACCCTAAGTTTATAACCCTACCCTACCCTACCCTAATCACAACGGACTATTAGTTAGACCAAGCCACATGGGCGCCTAAATGGCACTGGGGACTGTATCGACGAGGCTGAGGCGCTTCTAGATCAATAAAGAGCATGACTACGTACATATAAACTAATGTCGTTAGTGCTGCGCCATCCCGCAGATCTAAGACGAAGATGTCTCCCAGTCGAGGCCCCCTTCCTTAAAATCACAATCAACGATAATGTCGCTCGACTCGCTCCCCACGGAGACAATCCTCAACATCGCATCTTTTCTCACTCCGTTTCTATCTTCACTTAGTGCGCTAACGCAGACAAGTAAGCGACTGTATTCAATTCTAGAGCGAACTTTGTACACGGAAGATGTGCAACACCACGGCTCTTCGAGCGTCTGCTGGGCTGCCAGCCGAGGGAATCTTGCCGTTCTACGCAAAGCGATAATTCTGGGGAAAGCGCACATCCCAACTCGCGGAGACTACGTTTCTGTGCGTGACGATGGGAGTGAGAGACGACTAGGACACATACCGCAGAACAGCAGAGGGGTTTTTTACGGAAAACTCGCTCCACAGGCGCACTGGGATATTGATAGGGATCATCCTATTTGTCTCGCGACTCGCAACGGACATGAACATCTAGTCAAGTTTTTGCTATATGAGGTCGGGTGTAGTCCACACATTCGAGATCGGCAAGATTTTTGTTTATTATCACTCGCTATTATGGGTGGCTTGAGTGAGATGATAGGGACGTTTTTGTATCTGGGGGCTCATCATTATGTTAGAAGTATCAATGGTTACTGCCCGCTTCAAATTGCGGCGTATAAAGGCGATCGGAACGTCGTAGAATTCTTGCTGACGAGTACCCCACCGAATTATGTTGAGGAACAGATTCAAGACTCGTTTCAGTGTGCCTTGCTGGCTAAAGAAATACCGGTGGCTTTATTACTGCTCGACCATGGAGGCGTGAACTTGAATTGTTCGCTGACTCGATGGACGGAGGATCGAAAAGTCTACATGACAACCCCGTTAGGATGGGCGGTATTCCACGAGGATCTCGATCTCGCCAAAGCGTTGCTCGATAAAGGTGCTGATGCGGATTTTACAATGGAAGGACAATCGGCCGTGCCGCGGCGCGTTCTTTTCGATGTGGTAGAGAGGAGTCAGGTAGAGATGGTGAAATTTCTATTGAAGCGTACCACTAATCGTGTCGCGTGCACGAAAGCGTTGTCGTTGGCTGTTGAGTATGCCTCATCGAGTAATGATCCCACCTCTGCGAAAAACAAGGTGGTCAAAATACTGCTAGAGAATGGGGTCAGCTGCAACTTCGAAGAAGACGACATCCGACCGCCGCCTCCTATTCCCCAAACTCGAGGTCCAGGAGTCATTGTGTGTAAATATCCGATCAAACGCCCGCAAAATGGCGAGTTCATACCACCCATAGTCCATGCAGTTCACGCCGGAAACCTGCGGCTGGTACAGATTCTGCTTTCTTACGGCGCAGATGTCAATACCAGCTACCGTCAACTTCGAATAACAAAGTTCTGCTGCGGGAGGATACTGGATCTGGCCAAGGATCTGGGACACCAGCAGATAGCTGATTTCTTGTTAAAATGTGGTTCACAGCCAAATCTGGGACGTCCTCCATATAAACACTCTATGACATGTTGTGGTATGCCTTGTCCTGTGTTTCAGGAATGGATGAGAGCACGGCGCAGGCAGAGGCATCCGTCTAAAACGTCATCTGTAGGTTCAGAACGAACGAGTGGGCAGGGGCCGCAGCTCGAGTAATACATATTGAGACAAGTAGATGACCGAGGCTAATGATATTTTCTGAGATCGCGAGCATAGTATCGAGGTTGTAGAAGTAAAGTTCGAGGGCAAGCGGTCCTCCGTATAATAAAGCTCAATCAAATTCTGCCACCGCTTTTTACCATTGACCAATCACAACCCTCTCCGCGCCAAGCACTTTTGGTCTCGGTCTGTGGACCGTGACCTCCATCAACACACTTGAATTACTCCATCGTCGCCAATTCAACTCATACCACGGTCAATCCCGCCAAAGTACGCCTACATTTCTATACGATCAAATTACCGCGCTAACCCTGCAGAAGAATAGCAAAATGCCAACCCCCGAATCCGCCGCCTTCCTGGCCAAAAAGCCCACCGTTCCCCCAACCTACGAAGGCGTCGACTTTGACGACAACGTCGCAATCCACAATGCGCGCGACGCAATTATCCGTGAACAATGGGTGCGGAGTATGATGGCACGACTTGTGGGTGAAGAGTTGGGAAAGTGTTATGCGCGAGAGGGTGTGAATCATTTTGAGAAGTGTGGGAAGTTGAGAGGTTTGTCTTCCTTTCCACTATTGGTTTCAAAACGAATTTGTGCATTGTATCAATAACGAGTGGATGCTAATGCTTTTGGGGTGGATAGAACGGTACTTGGAATTGCTCAAAGACCGCAAGATCAAGGGTTATTTATTCGAGGAGAAGAATTATTTCAGCAAGAGCTCATAAGCGCAAACGACGAGGAGATTCACGACCGGATCAATGGGATGCTCGTGATATACAGCAATTCTTCTACGCAGACTTTGCGGTCGGTGCTTGCGTTCAAACAAGCCGAGTTTCGCCAATATTTTGAGGGTTTAAAGGGCCAGTCATGTGCCGAGAGAGCACGTCACGAATGCTATAGACGAGTGTTTTGAAGGTTGTTTGAGGGAGTCTTATAGTGTATTATTGTACATATCTACTGCAACAAGTTTATTTCTTTTCCATGCTGTCTCCTTTAGATTTCATGTATGTTGTCCAAATATGCCCCAAAATAAAATCACATCAGACTTACGGGGTATCATCAAGCGTTCTCAGCATCACTTTTATCCAGAACCCAAATATTCAGTAATAATCGTGGTCGTTCGTTGCTGATCTCGACCCAGGAAAGCCTCCGGGAAGACCCTTCTCAGCTCCTGGGCTGACTTCATCTTCACTATCATCTTCTAGAGCCAATGCGGACAACGACTGGTCTACCTCATCTGGCGGCGCACGCATACGAATGAGTTCGCTCTCTTCCAATGATGGAGGTTTATATGCTGCCGGGGCAGAGTGGATGTCCCTTCCAGAGGGAAGATTGGATAGCAGTGGCTCCGACGGTGGGATGGGTTGCGTGTTGATCTATACGATTATCAGTAATGACCTCCTCGGAGAAGGAGAAAAAGAATAGACTCACAGTATTGTTCATCTTAGCCCACTTCGCCTCCAACATCTCAATAACCCTTCCCTCCTCTTCCCAGCCCGCATCATCACCACGACCCAGCTCATCGCCATGCACAACACCTGAGCTCCCGGAGTTACTACTACTCTTCTCCAACCGTCTTTCATCACGACGATCAGACCACCCTTTTTTCAATTTCGAGAATGTGCCCGTTTTTCCACCGCCGGCGGATTGTCCCTCCGGTATGAGCGCCCTTTTGACCCCCAATGCCCCTTTACCTGCCCTCAACCAGGCAATTCCTTCACCAACTTTACCGCTCAATTCTGCATCAACGCCAAAGAACCTACAGGCCTTTGCGCGGGACACTTTTATGACGTTCTGGACGTATTTGACAAGATCTTCGTCAATTTTTGCTGCCGTCGTACCCCCATTTCTACTTGCGCCAACAGAGCCCAGACCGCTAAGAGCTTGCTCAGCGTGCTCAGCACTTCTTACGCAGAGCCTGGCGAGAATCAATGCTCGCACTTTGGGGATCTCAGGTGCGCGGACCATCCACTCTTTATCATTCGGGTTCCGCGCTTGAATACATGCAAAAGTGTATGCGTCATCTTTCAAGACCGCTAGAAGCGTCGCTTCAGCCAACGCCAACGATGCAAGCGCCGTCTGCACCGTTGTATTCAATTGCGGCACATTATTATTCTCCTGCTGCGTCGTTGCAACTTCGTCGGATACCGTAAACGACCGCGCAAGCAAAGTATGCGCCGAAGCAGCATGCAGCAACAACTTGGTCGCGTTCTGCATCGCGACCGCTTTCTGATCCGCTGTCGGCGTTGTGGACGCATACAACGCCCTCAAGACAGTCACCCGCGCCATATTCGAGAGCACATACCCCAACGTCCCAACCACAAACGCAATCTCAAAATCTATCCCCCGTCCTCGGAGGCAATTGCTCCCACTATTCCCAGTGCCCGTCGCAGCGGCAGATTTGAGTATTGACGAAAGCGACGATACCAGAACAGGACGCCACTCAACACTTATCTCTTCCTTGAGCGTGATGTCAATATTCTCTTCCTCTCCGCCTCCAGCAGGCCTGACGCCTCTTCCGCTCAGACCATCGTTTATCGCAAATAAGTACGGGATATACTCATTCAACGCATTGAGGACGACCTGAAGATTATTCTCTCGTTCTCGTGTGGACAGACGTTTGTGTGTTTTGAGGGCGATGCGGAGGGCGTGGCGGGCGGTGGAGGCGTTTTGAGGGAGGGAGGGGTGGGTGGAGGAGTAGATGTAGTTTTGGAATGAGAGGTGGGATGTTGTGGGGAGGTTGAAGTTGTATACCATTATAGATTTTTGAGGGTATATATGGTTGATTAGATAGAAGTATAGTTTGGGAGCAAGGATTAAGGTGTGAGGGGATAGTGAGGAGGAATGTGTTGGTGATGTCACGAATAAATGTATTCAACAATGGGCGGAGACTTGGCAATATGTCATGCTACAAATACTGAAAGATATCATGAAGCTATAAGACGACTTTTGTAGATGAAGTTGGGTTGACTGATTATACTAAAATAGCTCGATTGCAAGCAACTTCAAGTAGTGCTACGAGCTGGAGTGCATTCTTCTACTTCTGTATGGAGTCTTCCGAAAACACGAGTAAGCCTAATCCTGTTCTAATTCCACTGCAAGCCTGATATTGGATCTCGGTTGGAAGGGGTGATTCATGTAGCCTTTCGCCGTGCAAACCCGCAGATTTGCTGGTTAATTGTTGATCTCGTAGAGCACTCATTGTGTCGGTCTCAATGTCCAATATTCTCGATGCATCGAGGGTGGATGATCGATTGAATCGAGTTGAAACCAGCCGTAGATGTTTGTCACTGGTCGCCGAGTACACGTGGGCTCGATATCGACCGTGTTTCAAATTTTGTGTGTTGGAGAGCGATCGTTCTGTGGCCAAGACATGTTGAGCTTCTCGATAGGGTGGTTTCGAGGTTGCTTTATACTATAAGCGCGGTATTGCATGATCACTCTCCACTCGACAAACTGCTCGGAGCACTGCTGATAGCCGACGACGACGAATCATCAAATGGCTCCCGCGTCTTAACCTGTGACGCCCACTCTCCAATACTGGTGGCAGACCCTCCCTCAATAACGATAGGATGCTCCTCCGCATCCTTACCCAACACCGTACCCGCATACCTCGACTCTTCACCCGTTTTGCTATGTTTCTTCTTCAGCGCCGTCAAGTAATCCTCCTTTTCAAGCATATCGGCATCCACAACGTCGCCTTCGGTAGGTATGTATCCCGCTATTCGTCGAATTTCGCGGTTAACGGGGCCCGTGAACCATGACATGAATGCCTCTAACCCGCGAAGGTCTTCTTCGCCGCGCCAGTCTTCTTCAAAGTCTTTGATTTGTGGTCGTAGAGCGCCTGCGTCTTGGAGTGCGAGTTGGATGTCTTGGAGAGTTGGGACGGGGTCGTCTGGATGACTGTTTGCGGCGTGTTCGGCGGCGGATGAGCCGAGAAGTAACAAATAGCGGATTGTGAGGTCGGCGAGGGTATCGAGAACTGAAGGTCGTGATGAGTGGTAGCCTGCTGCGCGGAGAATTTGGATGATGGGAGGACGCAGGAGCGCATTGTGAAGGTTGTGAGGACCGGACATGGTGGCGGTTAAATGAAAGTGAGCTGACGATAACGATGGTGAGATAAATGTAGATAGTTGAAATCAGGGAGTTTCCCTCTCCCAATAAATTATTGCAAGGCCATGATCGATCTGTTGGTGAGTTGACAGTGAGTGATCGAAAGCCAAGGATTCACTTTAGTTAGTTGGCTGATTGACGGGAAAGACAAGCCTGGAGCTCGGGCCGCCAAATTCCCCGGGCTTACCTTGACTTGCTCAACCACCTCCATCTACAACTCACGTTTCCTCTTCAACATCAACCACTAGCCCAGTGACATGGGTTGATGACAAGACAAGATGTCGGAACCTACAAAGCCAAAACTGAAAATCTCCTTTGCAGCAAAAAAGTCTGAACCACCGCCAGAAGAAGAACCAAAACCGCCCGCTCCTCAGAAAAAGCTTACGCTTAAATTCGCCCCCAAATCATCAGAAGAACCAGCCCCTGCTGCTGTCGAGGCAGCTGCAACAAAACCAAAGAAAAAACGGCCTTCAAAACCCAAAACAGACGCAGGACCATCAAAGAAACGACGAAACGATGCAGGATCTGGCGACGACTCGGATGCCGCGGCAGCCCCTCCAGCCCAAGCACCACCAACGGGCATCAAACGCATCAAGCTCTTAAACAACGCGAAAGAATCCGCCGTAAAATCGATCAAAATCAAAAACAAACGCAAAGTAGCAATTCGTCCACTGGGTGTTGGCTATGATTCGGAAGCGTCTGATCTGGAAGTGGATCCTCATATTGAGGAGGACTTTATCCTCCGAATGGTGCCGGGTGATGATTGCGAGTATATTCGGCAAGCCATTAATGAGCGAACTCTTGATCGATCGCAGATTGGAATAAAACCGCTTACGCGCGAGGGGAGACGGGCGATTGTTAGGGTTCGCGAGAGACAGTATGCGGCTACACTGGTGGATCTTCCTTGTATCATTGAAGGAATGAAGAGCTGGGATAAACGCATGTTCTTCAAGTCAGTGGATATCACACAGATGTTGCTGGTCTTGGGACCAGTGCAGAACGAGCAGGAAGCGCTGGAGTATCCTCTGCCGAAAGATGTAGAGGTGTTGGATGACAAGACTTATCAATACGCACATGGTATCACGCCACCGATGAAATACGTGAGGAAGAGACGATTCCGCAAGCGAGTCAGTGCGCGTACCATCGAGCAGGCAGAGAAGGAGGTCGCAAATCTGTTAGCACAGGATGAAGCTGCTATACGTGCACCTAGATTTGAGCTTGTTGACGCCACCTCTCTGTCTCGCGCTGAGGGTGTTGTTGACTATGAGGACGAATATGATGACGAGCAAGATGCCTATGGCGAGGCTGATTATGACATGCAAGACGAAGAAGACGGCCAGGCAGATCTGTTTGAAGACGAGCTCGCCGCAGATCTAGAGGCAGCGCTGGCTGCAGGTGCCGACGAGACAATGGACGTCGCAGAGACGCCGGCTGCACTGGCGCCAGAAGAATCCGCCACTCCATCGGGACCAAAGCCAGGTGAAGAGTCGTCTGGTGATGAAAGCGAGGAAAGCGACCGTGATGCCGACGGCGAAGCGGACGGAGAGGATGAAGACGACATGGATGAAGAAGCGCTTGAACGACGTCGCGAGATCCAGGAACAGCGCGAAATGATTACCGAGTTGGAGGGGTTGATTGCACAAGAAACTGCCAAATACGAGATGCAGACGAACAAGATTCTGAAACAAAAGATTGGCAGACGTGTGCAACAGTTGAAGCAGGACCTGGCGTTGAAAAAGGGATCTATTGGAGAGACCGAGGGAGAGGCTGCTTAATCTTTTATCCTGACTATATTTACTGTTTGATACCCTGCATGTTTACGGACCGGTGTACATTGAAATGCGGCGTTAATTTCTTTAGCATCTATCTATAATACATCATCATTTTCAACAATATTATACGGCAGCATGCCCCGTCGCATCCCTAACCGCCCCCTTAGCGTCCACCTCGCGGTCCGTCCTCAACTTCTCCTGCCGTACCTGCCTCCTCTCTGCATCCACCCCTCCACCAACTTTATCTTCTTTGTCCGCATCCCCATAATACGCCGGACTCTTCGCCTCAACTTCCTCTTGTCTCCCCAGTCCCAACATCCGATCATGCTCCGCCCTTTTTCGGTCCATCTGCGCAGCCGTATCCTGCTCAAAACCAGGCGTACTTGTCCCCACAGCACCGGCATGAACACCCGGCTGAACGCGTTGATGAGGCGCAGTCTCGGAATGATTATCCTCCACGGCATGCGCAATGTCGCCTTCGCGGGGTTGTTGCTCGATGCCATACTCTAAATCGACGTGGCCGCGTTTCCCTTCGGGCTTGGTGTCTTGTTCATGTTTTTGGCGCAGTTGGGCTAACTTCTCGTCTGAGGAAGGGTTGGAGTCAGCCGTGCGATGGATTGGTTTCTGGGGTGGTTCGCCGTATTCGTGGGCGCGGACTGAGGAGCCTGTGCCTGAGGTTGCGTACATGAGGCTTGAGTCTGGTGCGGAGGGTTGGTTGGGTTGGCCGCGTTGTTCTGGCGGGTTGCGAGAGATGGGGTTGGAAGGTTGGGTGTAGGCTGTTTCTTTGGAGGGTTGGGGGATGTCGGTTTGGGAGGTTGTGTCCATTTTGTTGGGTTGGAGGGTTAGTTGATGGTTTGACCAATCGTTTGGGATAGTGTATGTTCTGGAGTTTCAAAGTCGTAAGAGTTGTGCAGTTCAGCATCGCGAGACTGAATCTTGTACATTGGTGATTTATATGGCTGATGATATGGCGATGACGTCAACCTGTGGCTGTTGTGTGTACAGCGTAATTGGCCGATTGAGCATCCTCAACATATCCTTCTGGCCCCATCGTTACTGCTCCAAACAAATATCTGCAATTTCAATTAGCTATGTTTCAATAAACCCTTGAGGCTATACAATGAAGCTATTCAGCAATCGAGAATGCATCTGATAAGCGGATATCAACGGCTATCCGTATCACTAATCATATCAGCCATCACATGCCTCGGCTGAACTCCAGCCTGTGACAAGCTGACAGCCTAGCTATTTAATTCATCCAGCTGCAACTACCGGGATAACAACTATACCATGAACCAATAACCCATTCATTCTGATACCCAACAGATCAAGATATACAGCAAAATGTCGAAACAACTCTTCTCAATCCCCATCGCCTCCACCAACGGCAGCTTCACCTGCACAATTCCCTCCGATGCGAAAGAAAACAGCACCATCTACCTCCTCACATTCACATCTCCAGCCGACAATCGACTCATCCCCGAATTTCTCGACTCTTTCCTGCTCGCGCTTGATATTCTGGAACACAACTATCCAAAGGGCGTCCTGATTACGACCAGCGGAATCCAAAAATTCTTCAGTAATGGGCTGGACCTCGAGTCGGCGCTTTCGTCGCCGGGGTTTTTCGAGAGGCATTTGTATCCGTTGTTTAGGCGGTTGTTGACGTATACCTCCCCTGATCTTTCCTGAGTTTCGATTCCTTGGTAAGAAGCTAATAGAGGTGATACTGGTAGATATCCCATGCCAACAATCGCCCTCATAAACGGCCACGCTTTCGCAGGCGGCTTCATGATCTCTATGTACCACGATTACCGCATCCAGAACCCCAAGCGTGGGTTTTTGTGTCTCAACGAAATCGCCCTCGGCATCCCGCTCACACCACCCATGCGCTCTATATTCATGCACAAGATCCAAGATGGAGCCATAATTCGCTCGATGATCCTTGAGGGGAAACGATTCACAGCACAGGAAGCGCTAGAGGGTAAGATTGTGGATGGACTGGGGGAATTACCAGACGCCATTGAATTTGTGCAGCAGAGAGGGTTGTTGAAGATTGGTGCTTCGTCGAGTTTTGTGGCGTTGAAGGAGAGGTTGTGGGCCGGCGTGTTGGATTCGATTGATAATCTCAAGGGGTGGGATGAGGCGGATGAGGAGAGGGCGAAGAGGTCTGTTGCTGCGGCGGAGGAGGGGAAGGGGAGGGTGCTGAAGTGGGAGGGCAAGTCGAAGTTGTAATTCTTAGACTAAGTACTGGGAATATATGTAAATAGATCATCCTTTTCATTGCACTTGTCTAAAAATATAGTACATTGGATGAGCCTGGTCTATGAGGTGTCCGACATAGGATGGCGGGAGATGTCGTTGGTTTCTGTTCTCTAAGAACATACGCTGGTCGTAGCTGACTGTTTCTATCTTCACCAGGTAATACCGCCATGCATAGCGTCTAAAAGACCGAATAGTCATGTGTTGCAGTCATGACTCAAACAGAGTCTGGAAACCTGACCAAATTTACCCCCCTCGCCGAGAGTTTTTCATACTTCAATACTATCTCGATATGTTGGTCAAGTCTTCCGCTCCCTCTTCCCCCTGCTCCCCTTCACTGGACTCTCAATCCTATCGGTCAACGGCCTATACGGCGCCGCAACAAAATGCTTCGGCGCTCTTTGGCTGGGACCCTGCCGCGGCACACCCGCAAACGGTCTATTCCGCTGCTCTTCATGCATTTTGTCCAACGGTTCGCCGACAATGTGATACTTGGCCCAATTGATGGGCGGCATGCGCACCACGTTTTGCGGTTTGGGGATTTTGCCAAACTTGTTTTTTGATTGTCGTTCCTCTTCTTCTTCTGATTTGTCCCCGTCGTCGTCGTCGTCGTCGTCGTCGTCGTCTTTCATGGTTATATTCGTATCGATGAATTGGTTGTTTTGTTGACTGAGGTTGCCGGCTAATAATTCCCGCGAGAATCCCTCTGGATCAGCTGCAGCGGCGCGTTTCAGCTCATCTAGAGCTTTAATATCGTTTAAGGCCTTTTGTTTCTGGAACTGAAGCAACGAGATCGCGGATCGTAGGGCTATGACGTCCGCGTTATCGCTTTCTGATATCGGTACGGGGCTCGGCTCTGGTCTTATCGGGTTCGGCGGTGGGTACGAAGGTTGTTGCTGCTGCTGAGGTTGTTGAGGCGGCGGCATTACCGCTTGCGAGTTGACTGGTTCATTATATTTGGCCGGATTTGAAGTCACATTAAAAGTGTTATTGGGTTTCGTAACAGTCATCGCTGTCGCTGCCTCCTCTATCGCAGGCGGTGGTACTATCGCTGCTCCACCAGGGATCGGGGCGAGATGCGCCAACACGGGAGTGACGGGCGAATAAGGTGGTTGTTCCGGTGTGCCTTGGCGTTCGGGAGTAGGGTTTTGAGAGGTGTTATTGTTCGCGCTGCGATCTGACGGATTATCGTTACTATCCATCGTATAGATCTGGGTGTTGTGGTCTGGTTGGGAGGATGCGAGAGGAAGAGCGATGGTTGCCTCCCCGCCGGAGATTATCTGATGGGCGGACGAGCTCATTACATAAGCTTATCGATAAGGAGGGCCAATGAGGCGCCAGCATCAGGGACTGGACTATAAGCACTTGCAAGATGCTGTGTCAGCTAGTTTAGCACTTTGTCTGGCTACAGTCTAGTTATATTCAAGATGGAAGCGCCCTTGAAAGGCTGTTTTTCTTATTACCCAGTTGTTGCACGCTGCCTTCGCTGCTAACATGTCAATATTAGTCTAGCCTCTCTCCTGAGAAGAGAAGAAGACTTGTAAGAACGATACGTATCTACCTCACAAACGGCGCAAATTCAACTCCGTCCATCCGACTACTACTGCTTAATTCCAGCCAATAACCCCCTTCCCTAGAATACTTGTCTCACTCACTTCCCGACTTGACAAGAGTAAGATTGCCTGTCTCCCCACAATCCCAGACTCAGAAACTCCAAAATCAAGCCTGTATGGAAGATCAAACTCTATTCGTCCCGTGCTGTGCTGCGGGCTGAGTTGGAAGGAATATAGTGGTTGACTCTTCTCGAGATCTGTTGGGGTCATCAGGTCTCCGTATTTCCTTTATGCAAAGTGGTAAGCAAAACGCACAAGCGAGTCGGGAGTCGGTGTCCGACTTACTCGATTCGCATGGTGAAAGTTGTTATATTTTTGAGGGTATGTAATGAGGTGTGGTCTGATGTCCTGAGTGTAGCACGGGTCTGGTGCGGGTTCTCGGCGTTGCTGAAGGATAGCACTAGCTCGGGGACAGTGGTTTTGACATCTTCGTAGGGAGATATGGCTGCAATCAGGCCGCCTCGACTGGCTCGGGGGTTCATGTCACCGCACATGATTAATGATTGTTGGTATGCTGGTTGAACTCCGGGGAACTATGTAGATTATTAACTTGAAGATGAAAACGAATGTTGTGATATGCTTTGTGAGACTCAGCTCTGTGCCCTACACCTTGGTAAGATGAGAAAAGAAGATGGTTAACCATCGCTGAATATAAGTGACTTCCAAGATTCGGGGCGCCAAAGCCCATTGCTGCTCAAATCTGCTCAAATTGGGGCTTGTCTTGCTCAGGTGGAGCACAAGGTACCCATCAAACCCAAGGCCGTTAATTACGCGTTATATAGAATCAGACTGCTTCCACATTAACTCTTTCATACATAGTTTACTGGCGTCTAGGCTCTATGTACATACCGGGGCCCATTTACTGGTAGTAACAGGAGTTGATACGCCTCCGCCAGGTACCCATTTATTGTACCTACTTGTGGAAGAGTTAGACAAACTCGCACATCTCAAAAGTGCCAATTAATCACTATTTCAAATAATAACTTCTTAAATCCTGCTTTGGCGTTCTCCTTCATATCTTATGTGAATGATACCTCTAATTCATAGCTTAAAAGAAACTTCCCCCTGAATACCTCGAGAAAATCTCTCTTCAACAACCTTCCAGTTTATGATCTTCCAAATCTCAGTAACATACCCAGCTTTATTGTTGAGATACTAGACCGCAAAGTTGTCATATCAGCTGTAATCCTTTCAAGCTGGAGTTCAGGGGCCTACTGACCTGCAAATAATACGCATGCTCCCACATATCCACTCCGAAGAGCGGCACAACACTTTCATCAGGAGCCACCACCGAATCCTGATCTTTAGTCGTCCCAATCTCCAGACTCCTAGTCTTCTTCTCTACGGGGCCCTGCTTGACGATGAGCCATCCCCAACCGCTTCCCTGAATACCGAGGAGAGTCTGTTTAAAGTCATTAATGAAGTTATCAACGCTGCCCCATTTGACCTCTATTGCGGTTTTGATGTTCGGAGCAACGGCGTCGATGTTAGTTTCTGCTGAGCCTGCAGGGGCAAGGTTGCGCCAGAAAAGGGAGTGGTTCATGTGACCTCCGCCGTTGAATTTGATTTTCTGTTGAAGGGCGAGTAAGGCGGGAATGTCGTTGGAGGTGGTGGCAGCTTGTTGGGCTGAGAGTGCGGCGTTCAGGTTGTTGATGTATGTTTGATGATGTTTTTGGTGGTGGAGGGTCATTATCTCTGCAGATATGACTGGCTCGAGAGCCTTGGTCTTGGATTAGCTGAAGCTCGTAGCATGTAGAGTGCTTCGCAATGAACTTACGTCGTAAGCATAAGGTAACGGGGGTAGTGTATACATCTTGGGAAGTGCAACCTGTCTTTCAGTAAGATTGTTGTTATGTTAAACAACAGGGAAGGAACGAGAACTTGAAGAAAGAATCTAGACGAGGTCAAACCTAGGGGTGTCTCTTATACCTATCGCCCCAGTTCTGGTGGTAGTAACCACCAAGGTACATAATGCGAGGAGTTGCCCCTCCAAGTCATTCCGAACTTGATTGTCTCTTTTCCATATTAGTAATCTCCGATGCCTTAAGAGATCTAGTAAAACCTATTGGAGTACATTATCAAGCCGTAAAATTCATGTATAGACAGTGGAGTCCAGAGATGCGCGGGTTTGAGCACATTTGAGAAGATGAATAAAAGCCCCAGCCCTAACCCTACTGTCGCCTTCCCTGTGTCAGCCAAGCATATATTTCATTATCACCCTTTGACAAAAGTACATCATAATATAGAGTGTCTGCTAATATGCGTATTAAGAGCTCTTGGCGCGATAAAACTTGGTAATCCTATGAAGGCTTTTTTAGCACCACGTCCCTCCTCATGAATTTGGATAGAGTTGAAACAAACCTTGACAAACCCTCCTCTAATATCTCCCGTTCAACTGAGAATATGACCCGAAACCAGCCTGCAGTTTCGTTATGATAGGCATGTCCAGATGACATCTCCACTCCGGTTTCTTGAAGCTGCTGGGACAAATCTAGCTCCGCAGCCCATTCACCTTGAGTATCGACGATTCTGGCGTTCAAGCACTTGGACAAGTCGATCCAGAGAAAGAAACCCGCATTACTGGAAAATTAAATAGGATCAGTGTTTTAGCATTCTGGGTATGCGGATTTATGGGAAAGACCTACCAGCCTCGTGCATAAGGGATCCCTACCTCGTCTAAGATTCGTACCGCAAAATCCCGCTGTGAACGAAGTAGTTCGCGACTTTTCCGAATAAAGCTGTCTATAAATTCATGATCCTCAAGGATAGTAGTGGCAATGCTGCAGGATATCTCTGAAGGCCAGTGAAAGCGACTGAAGCATAAATTAGGTACTTGCCGCAAAACGAGGAAAATCACACAGTCACGAAAATTCCACCTACCTGATTGAAAGAGCAGCCTGCAGGAACTTCTGATTCTGGCTAATCAAACAACCAAGTCTCAACCCCGCCGCCGCGAAATCCTTTGACATCCCGTACAATACATGGATTAGGGCTGGATCCACGCCCAGAGGGGCCGGCTCAATTGACAGAATTGAGACAAACTCACTAGAAGGATCCTCTTCATAAACCGATAACGCGTATATTTCGTCGCTGATGAGATGGATTTGGTATTTCTGGCAGAACTGCATCAACGCCTCTAGGGTCTCGCGGGGATAACATCGACCGAGTGGATTGTGTGGGTTACAGATCAAAAGAGCCTTGATCGAGACACCTTTTTCGAGCGCTTGTAGAAATGTCGTCTCGTAGCGCTCTACAGCCTGTACACTAAATGGATCATCCCCATGGAAAGGGGTGTAGATTAGTTGACAACCAGAAGGGACTTGCAAATCTCCGTTGAATGAGCCATAGATGGGCTGACCCAGCAATATTCCGTCGCTGGGATCCGTCAGACACATGGCATACATTGCATTTAAGCTTGTTACGCCACTTGTGAAGAGAACGTGGTCTGGTGAGATCGGTATGGCGGGATGGAAATACG
Source organism: Talaromyces verruculosus (assembly GCA_038993655.1). NCBI lineage: Eukaryota > Fungi > Ascomycota > Eurotiomycetes > Eurotiales > Trichocomaceae > Talaromyces > Talaromyces verruculosus. The sequence goes on from JBBVQN010000014.1 coordinate 415,566, forward strand.
TTATGATTAGTTTAGCCATGGCTTCGCGGAGACGTTTGGGGCCGAAGGGGCCTTCATGGTATGTCAAACTGGAGTTGTCGAGGTGTTGTAATGCCTGATTTCTTCATCTTAGCAGAACTTTGTGCTAATTTTCATTGCTACAGGTTTCACCTTGGTCCGAATGTATTCAAGGAGGGCGTCTTGCATTAGGAACTAGGATTTTGTTAGTTGATATATGCATTTCCAAGATGTACTTAAGACATGAAGCGGGTCGTATGATTAGCTTACATTCTCAGCATTGCCAAAAGACACAATGCCCTCCTTGGTACCTTTGTTGTAGGGCTTCCTTCGCCGAAGATAGCCATCAGCTAAACCGGCTTTGACATATGTTTCACCGCGGCTTGAAAGCATGTTGCAATAATCGCTTGCTGATTGCTGAAGATAGAATCCCTTTCTAGAATCTCCACTTGACTTCGGATTTTGACGGAGTGGATGAGGAAGCATGGACCTGCTTTAATAAATAGTGTCAAGCTTGGTGTGGTGTAATGGCTATGATGTCGAATTTAATCCAATCATTGCAGGACAGTGTAACTCTCACAATAACTAGCAACAGTACGTATGCAAAGATAATCAGATGAGAAAGATGCGACGTCAAAGTGGGTTTTTTAATCTGGATCCAACATATCTGAATGCATCAAACCTTGACTCACAATAATACAACGACCGATTCCTTTTCGGAGCCCACCCATGTAGTGCGCCTTCTATCTACATGTCGCTAATGACTATGAAATCCCCCACTTCGACGCTGTCCAGTAGATTTTTAGAGCACGTCATTTGTATTTCTTCCTAGGTACCTGGATCTCTCTTCCTTGAAAATATCCCTGATAAATTAGTCCTGTCAATTTCGCCTCATTCCAAGGATGGATCTCCTAGTTTCTAGATCAAATTGCTGGCAAGTTTTCCTGAACTGCTACACATGAAGCCATTAGGATTGAAGGACTGAGATTGTATGTTTTCCAGCATCTTCCGTAACCGGCTTGACTTGATCGATTGTTTCCTTTCCACTGGTTTTGGCTCTGAGCCACGTTTCGCCCTTCATCTCTTTCAGTTCCTCGTCTTCTTCTTTATGTCCCGCCGCTAGCAGTAGTAAGATTAGCCCAGAAAGTGTCGACAATAAACAAATAGCTAGCCAGGAGAACAGCCGAGAAAAAGAGGCCGAGGACTTGACACGGGGCTCGTCCAGCGTGGCATCGAAGAGTGGGCCTCCATGTCGAACCAGGCATGATATGTGTCCCAAGCTGCCAGGTACGACTGCCGGATAAGTTGTTTGACGTAGCCGTCGATGTTGTCCCAAGTCGGAAGAAAGGTGGAGTTCATCACAGCGATCATAGTCATAAGGTCTAGCATGAGCCACAAAGACTCATTGGCCTAGGGACTTGGTTCGAAGACCACGTTAGAGAAAGGAGTTTGGTCTTCGATAATGCGGGAGATGTACGTGGCTACGGAACTATTAGTGACTCCAGCTGTGAAATTAATGGTTCCCACGAGGTAGCGGATGGTATTCCAAGACAGGAGATACTGACTAATATGATTGGAGTTCCCAAATGAAGTTTGGCCAAAACCAGCACTGGTGCAAGGCGGTCAACCCGATCTTGGGTGAGCTAGCAGACGATTGAGACTCTTGGTCCCAGAAAAGATTGTTGACGCTAGGGGCTCCTGCATAACTTGGGAGGCGTTCCAAGCAAGGGAGAGATCAAAGAGGACGGCTGCTCCGGGCTCGTAGTAAGTGGAAAGTTCGTCGTCCACGAGACTGAGGGAGTTTGATTTTTCCGTGATATTCAAAACCGCCTCAGACACATTATCCGCTGACATGGCCCAAGAGATGCTGTTTATTGTGATGCAGGGGATAATTGAGTCGACTTGCCAGGAACGCAGAAGTGACCAGCCCAACCGAAGGATATAGTTGTCAACGACTACCGTACATATTTAGAGCCACCTCCTTGGAATATACATGAGCTCTGCGGCGGTATGTTCAACCAAAAAGTCTCTTCTTTTTCAGCGCCTTGTAACGGCTCGAATGTGTTGTAATCCCACTATGCGCTTATTGACCAAATACATTCCTGCTACCCTTCACAGTACCAACATTGTATCCCCGTAGATGTACCATGTAACCCGACGCTAAGGTAGGCATAGCTTATTGAGGTGTTGATATACTTGACAGCGCCATCAGCCCTAGCCCTAGCCCTAAGGTGCATTCCTGTCTAGAAAAGCTCATCGTGTTGTCCATTAAATCCACAGCTCAGTGCAAAATGAATGCAAGTCCAATAAGGACTACGTTCCCAGCTTCCAGAGCAAGATTTTCAGTATACATATACAAATCCTTCTTCTTTTTTCTTCTTCTTCTTGACTTTTGAGCGTTTTCTTCACTTGTGAAGGTGAAGAACCGATCTTGGTTGCCTGATCATGCAGGCAGCAGCCGAGGAAACTCCGAGAGCCGACAGCTGCTTCACCGCCTTCAAATGTCAGGACAAAATTATTCTAAAGGAAAATATTTTTCAGGAAAACGAATTAAAACGAAACCAAACCATTGCATTTCCAATTCATTATGAAGCGCAAAACAGAAGAGGCACATAAGGTTAATGGCCAAAATGGAGCCAAAAAAAGAGTACTCTCCGACGATGCAGTGATCTCGCGCTTTCGTGAAGGCCTGTTTGATGCGGCAGAATTGGAGAGCTATACAAAGAGCTATGCTACTTCAGGACCGTGAGTTCGTTTTCTTTGAAAAGTGAAGTGTAAAATAGTGTCTGATATGTAATGCATTCAGTTACAAACATGGAGTTATCTCGCCCCTGATTGCGCCAGACCTCCTCCGCTCCGTGCGCAACGAAATCGAACAGAACCTCTCTTTCACCGAGAAGGAAACCGACATCTACAAGATCTTCCAGTCGGGCGATTTGGCGAATCTTGATGGTCTGGACGATGCCTCACTCAAACTCCTACCGTCCTTGCTGCAATTGCGCGATGCTCTATACTCTTCGAAATTCCGCGCATACCTATCCTCGTTGACCGGGTCTGGCCCATTGAGCGGCAAGAAAACGGATATGGCTATCAATGTTTATACAGAAGGTTGTCATTTACTTTGCCATGACGATGTCATTGGTAGTCGGCGTCTGAGTTATATTCTTTACCTAACGGACCCCGACATGCCGTGGCAGGCTGAATGGGGTGGTGCGTTGCGTTTGTACCCTACAACTACAGTCAAGGATGAGAATGGCGAAGATATCAAGATACCCAGTCCAGATTTTACGTTATCGATCCCACCGGCTTTCAATCAACTCAGCTTCTTCACTGTTCAGCCGGGCGAGAGTTTCCATGATGTCGAAGAAGTGTATCACCCATCGGAACAAGATAAAGGGAAACAGAAACGGGTGCGAATGGCGATTAGTGGGTGGTTTCATATTCCGCAAGAAGGCGAGGAAGGATATGAGGCTGGTTTGGAAGAGAGGCTGGCGGAGCGGAGTAGTTTGTCGCAACTTCAGGGTAGAAGCGGCCATGTATATGATCAACCACAGCCGCAACCCGTCGACTGGGACGCAGAACCAGCTGCATCGGATAAAGGCAAGGGTAAAGGGAAGGGCAAACAAGCCGCACAGGCTGAGGAAGGCGAGGAACTTACTGAGGCTGATTTGGACTTTTTGTTGAAATTCCTTGCGCCCTCGTATTTGACTCCGGATATTGCTGATGAACTTTCAGAGGCGTTCTTAAATGACTCTTCGCTGAGTCTAGAGAAAGTCCTGTCTGAGAAATTTGCAACGAGGGTACGGGAATATATTGAAAAGCAGGAGAAGAATGAGTTACTAAGCTCATCGGATGAGATTGAATCGAGCACAAGCTGGAAAGTGGCTCGTCCGCCTCATAAACACCGATATCTATTCCAGCAACCGCAGGCTGGCAGCGAATCCGGGTCCAATCCGATCGAGGAATTACTGACCGAATACTTGCCATCGCAACCATTCCGGAAATGGCTTGCTCTGGTCACGGGTGCAGAGCGCCTAACAGATCATAACATGTTAGTGCGCAGATTCCGTCGCGGTCAAGATTACACATTAGCCAATAGTTACGAGGGTGACGAGCCACGATTGGAATTTACGCTCGGTCTTACGCCAAGCTCTGGCTGGGAGAAGGCTGATGACGACGAGGATGAGGAAGAAGAAAAGAACGAGGACGGAAAGGACAATGACACCAAAATGAAAGATACGAACGAATCAGATACCAAGGAGAAGGAAGAACCTTCTGTAGGCGGCTATGAGATTTACATGGCCGGCGACGACGAGGAGGCGGGCGATGCAGCTATTTATAAAGCGGCCCATGGTGATGATGATGGTATTCTGTTTAGTATGGCTGCGGGCTGGAACCGTATGAGCATAGTTTTGAGGGATAGTGGCACACTCAAGTTTGTCAAGTATGTAAGTGCTGCTGCACAGGGCGATCGGTGGGATATCGCTGGCGAAGTCGGTGTTGTTTTTGGTGATGACGATGAGGAGGGTGATGGAGATGGAGACGAAGAGTAGACTCGTATCATCATGAAGATGTTGTTCGGCTCTTGTTCTATATCACGACCATCTACTTCAATTGAAATTGTACAAAAACCTGTCCAGAGACTGAGCTGGTTGTAGTAACCTTATTCTTAGAGATACCGAATATCTTCATACACACTACAATGATTCCGGTCTCTTACCAGATCTAAGCAATTCCAAACACTCGACAAGGCTGAGTTGAGCGAGAAGAACGAGTATGAGCTAAATACTGTAAACCCTGGATGTAAGATCCTTGGAATTAGCGCAACCCGACTTATAGCGCCAAAATTCTAAAAAATTCTTGTTCTCCATACAAATGCGCTTTATCCCTGGCTATAAGGACAAGCACCAAAATTTCCAAAGCTCTCATACAAAAGTGCTTATAGCCAGGGACGTGGGGGAGATCAACCAATTATATTAGAGTAAGACACACTAAAATAGGGGCTTGGCATCCAGATATAGTGTATAGAAATATTCCTCCTATCCCCCAAATTTTACTAACAAATTGTATCATTTATATGGTACTCGACATATAGCACCACCTGGGTTATAGCACATTTTTCGGCCGTCTGAATTAGGTGTTTATATCCAAGGTTTACTGTACTGTCATCCTAGCTTCGTGCCGTGCCACATGGAATCCTACGCTACTTCTCCGTAGTATATCCCGAAACGATCTAGAGAGTAAGAACGATCATTCCTAGAAATGCGTTAGGAAGATTTTAGTCTGGTCTAGATTATTGCATCCCCACTGTCTGAGCGTTCTCAAAATCTCGCGATGGGGCAACTAACCTCCCAAAGCCCTAGATTGCTAACAGCCAAGATGCAAGCCCACTCAGTATAAATCACTATGTAAACCTGAAGCCGAAAAAGCAAAATTGGCAGTACTCATGGAGCAATTAAGTTCGTACGGGTACAGTGATTTTTTCCCTTTTTTTTTTTTTTTTTTCATGCGCACTATTTATAGGATGATCAGTCTTGTGGCTATGGGCTCTCACAGGTACATTCATGCAGCCTTCCGACATCATACAGAGACAGTGTGTTACATACCACCCTGGACTCTGGGGCCATTTTCAAGTCTGTAGTGTTGGTGGTGTTGCCGGGAATAATTGCAAAGTGTAACAAAAGAGTACTCCATAGTAGAGATTGAAGCACAGAATTTGAGAAAAAGGCCAATGAATAACGACATTGTATCACTAGTTGCAGCTTTAGAGCCAACATAACCCAGAATAGGTTCCACACCAAGGTGGAGTCAGACTCTTTAGAGACATATCCCTGCATTGGAATTGTACTAAATATGAGCCGGACTGCAATTTTCCGTTTGTGGAGGGTGCTGGATGCAAATTCGCAAGGCTGCGAGTCTCACGATATGCATTGCGCATGCACGACTTATTGGTAACGTCGTTCATGTGCGGCTGACGCCAATAGTCGCATTAATTTACTGTCCGCAAGGATTGCAAGTTGCTTATAATAAAGAGGTCGCCGGTTTCCCAGAATTGTAAGCCTTGCAGCTGCTAATTGCGAAAGTTGATCCCTTGTCCACAAAATGGCCTCCGTTTGGACGACTCTACTGCTATGGCTTGCTACATTGAGTGTCCTTGTTGTAGCTGGGGTGCCAGCAAATGCGGCAGTGCGAATCCGTAACAGGCCCGGAACGAGTGATGCAGATACTCTAGATGTCGTGGGAAGAGCTCTACAGCTTGCCAGACTTCAGAACCGGGATGGCAACTACTCTATGAACAGGACGTCTCTTGCAAAGAGCTGGGTTGGTGCTACGCTGTTTAAGTATGGCGGACAGTAAGTGCGATCACTCTTCTTTCTCTGATCCTTTCGTTCACGAGAAGCTCACTTTAAATAGAAGCAGTAACGAGACTACCGTCAATTCACACAAGATATCCTCAGAAATCGGCGCCGACATCGAAATCGTCTGTACAACCTGCTACATCAATGGTTCCGTTACAGGCGACCTCACTCTTACCGGCGACTTCAACTTCACAGAAGCAGTAGACGGCGTGGAGACTGAGCTGAAAAACGTCACCGACACAGCACTTGACCAATTCAAGGCGTACATTAAAGAAGTAGCCCAGGATTTCGGCGAGGAAATCATCACTTTCAACCCTACCAATCTGCCCGCCTGGCCGACGCTAGATGTTGAATTGGATCTGGATAATGTCACTGGCTTGCCAGGTGCTTCGATGCACTTTGAGTTTGATGATTTAGAGTTGTATCTAAAGCTTGATATTAAATTATCGGCTGGAGCTACGTATACGTTGAACCTGTATACATCTGAGACTCCAGGAGGGATTTCCGTTCCGGGCGTTGCGATTGGAGCACTTTTCAGTGTTGATTTGATTCTTATTGCCGATGCCGATATTGATATTGGAAGTGGGATCCATATCAAGCTCGATGATGGACTTGCCTTTGATCTGGAAATGTTCAATAGCAATGTGTCAACCGTTACAATGTAAGTTCTTCCCTTTACGGACGCGTTGATCCCTTTTCTCACGCATTGCCACAGTCCCGGTGGTGCTTATGAGTTCCTCCCCGTGACCATCTCAGGGGAAGGATCCATCCAGGCCCTTTTGAGCCTCAAAGCAAGTCTCGGCGTAAAAGTCGACACCCCCGACATATACGCCTTTGATTTCAACACCGGTATCGAGACCGACGTATTTGCCTACGTTGCCGATTTCCTGATACAAGTCAACGGTTCCACGGCTGCTACTGATAACGGTGATTGCGAGTTGGCTGCCGTCGCTGAATATTCCTTTGCGGTGGGCGCAGCGGCTGGCGCGACGCTCGCAATTGGTGAATCGTATTCGTGGGGTCCGTCGCCTAATACGACTATACCGGTGTGGTATACGACACTTTCCAGTCTCTGTGCGGCGACGAAGACAGTAACGTCGACTGCTGCTTCGGTGATTACCGCTCGCGCAGAACTGGGCCAACGAGATGACTCGTCCTTGACGACGACTACGTCGACGACAACTTACCAGATCGTCAATTGCGTATCGTCAGGATTGATAAACTGTCCTATCAACCTCCAGAATACGACAATTTATTCAGCTGTTGTAACCTCTGTTCTTGCTGTGGAATCAGGATCGACGGTGACGTTGCCGACGAGCGGTGTTTCGGCTCTTGTGACTGGCATACCCTTTGGCTCGAAATCGCAGAGGTTGGATGCGATATCAGGAACGCCCACGTCGTATGTTCCTCCCCCACCGCCAACTACCACCTCCGCTACGGCATCTGCTACACCGACAGGGAACACAGCAGGGAATGGAAGTGGTAGCAGTGGTAAGACCAATGGGCCTAATGATAAGCTCATCATTGGACTCAGTGTGGGTTTGGGAGTTCCTTTCCTGGCGGCTGTACTGACTGGACTCTGGTAAGATCATTCTTTATCCACGATTTCATTAAGGGTTTGTGGTTAACTGATTTCAATTCTAGGTACATTATCCGTCATCATAGGAAGTACTCCGAGGTTGCTCAAAAGGACAACGTAACACAGAGTCCGGGTCTAAGAGAGCAATCCCCCGTCTCCCCTGGGATGACGCAGAAAGCTCCTTTGGTATCTGTGGAACAGTCACATTGATATGTTCAATGGGACCTGTGAGGTCAGTGGGCATAATGAAGGATGCTAGCACCATTTGTAATGGTCTCGGTTACTTAGTAGTTTGATCTTACGGCCTGATAGTCTATAACGATTCTTTATATCATCCTGCAAAACTTCTGAGAAATTGAGTGGGAACGCGTAATGTATTGTATTCAAGTGTGTCTAAAAGAGTGAAAATATCTGATATTTCTATCTCGTTGTGGAAGATACAAGTATGAGTGTCTGTCCAGCTGAACCGATCCCTTTCACTACACGCATTCCTCTCTGTTGAACTAGACTGCGATCTTGAAATCAACGAAGATGCACTTGCAGAGCTAGCGGATGACGACGATGTCACTGCTGATCCATCAACACTGTGGCCGGGAATTGGAGAGGCGTACGGACAAATGATCTCTCACAATCGCGTTATTGCAGCCTTCACGCGCCCAATTACGTTCGCTAAGTTATGCGGTGTTCCTGCTTGCCCGATGACTTTTGTCGTTGACTTCTGCAAGGGGTCTAGGAAGAGCTGGGCAAAGGTTGCTCGGTTCAAAGAAGCAACAATTACGCAGGAATTGCAAGGGTCGGACCCGGTACAGGCACCTGAGCTCGTTATGTTCTGCCCGAGAGAATATGACGGCCCTAAGACAGGTGGCCGTCTCGAAGGAAGCTTCATGGTCTCTCAACTTAAATGCCCCATACGCAGCTGATGCGGTCGGCCTACAAGCTGGAAGCTCAAGATCGGAATCATATATAGACAGTCATTACGTACACGTGACTGGTACTAGCAAGGTAGCAAGCGGCTGGAAGCACACAATCGTTGAGTGGGATATCGAAGAAAACCGTACTCTGAAGAAGGGGATCCCGAGATATATGAAGTTTATCATGGTGGTATTGAACCCGAGTTCAAAGCCATTCCGTGTCGACTTGGAGCTAGCGGCCAAATTGGGATTCGGATTGGAGAAGGACGTGAGTTTCGACCTCAGAAGCAAAAATAAGACCTTGTCCGTTACGATCCATCTAGGGCCTTGATGAAGGGGGTAACAAATGCGGAACAGTTGACGTATGCAAATCTCGATCGCAGTATCATTTCTGAGGAGGACTTGGCGGGCTCCAGTTTAGAGCGCTACACGAACCTTCAGCCATGTAAAACGGGTTATGTAACCCTAGTATGAATAAATTAGGACAAATCTTAACTAAACGCTTTGCTGTCACATACAGGTAGCATGTGTACTGTGGTCAAAGGATAAATAAACCCACCCCTTGGTAGAGTGGTTCTAACAGGTGCGATGCTGATAAGGGCCCTCCACCAGTTTATTTTGTGACCCTCCGATGCTGCTTTAAGTCACGCACCGCTGAATATTGTATTGGAAAACACTACTATGACCATGTCTCAATCATCAGAATGTTGCGTTCCTACCCCCAAAACACCAACCAGATTCTGCACACGTGACGATCGGTTGCGTGTTCAATCACTATTTTTTTTTTTTTTTTTTTTTCACGGAGTTACCAAAGAAGAGATCCGTTTGCAACTCACTTTAACTATTGATCAAGTCACATATGCTCTTCCCCACCGGGTAACTCCTCAAAAGCAACGCTCTGGACGTCGTCTTTTCCTCGGTCTAGAAGAGAGGAAACAATTAATCGACCGGGTATGCGCGAGCCAGAAAAACAGGAGCACTCCATGGTCCCAAATTCTTAAGATCTTTGGCTGGGATTGTAAAGTATACGCTATTGAAACTGCATTTAAAAAAGGTTTTGGACGACACACTGCTCTCAAGGAATCAAAACTAACGCAAACGCATGCAACAATCCGGCTCCAATGGGCACACGAGCATGTGAATTGAACAGACGGACGAGACTTGGGTGAAGCCGGGGAGGCATTAAAAAGTCAACGTGGCTAGGAGGAGAGGAGAAGCCCCCCATCCAGATTGCGTAAAACGCAACGTACAGCGGAAGATTGGATGGATGTTTTGGGAGAAAAGTTGGGGTAAAATCAACTCAGTCAGCTATTGTGACTATGTTGTCCTTCTAATAGCTGATTACGTGAGTCCTAGAAGGCTGGATTTGATGCAGGATAACGCTGGAGGTCACGTAACTAGAGATACTCTAGCTTTTATGTCCTATTCTTTGGCCTGCTTTCTCTCTTGATCTCAATCCAATTGAAACCCTTTGGAACAGGAATATCATTGAGACTTTACCTTTTAGAGCAGGCGCTCTCTTATTAAAGTATTAGATCAAATATTACATGACTGTACAACGGATAAAAACCTATTGAAATGCTCGGTGTCAATTATAGTACTCGAAATATGAGTGGCAATACCTTGTTTTGTATACATAGATTAAATACTGGTCATAAAATACCAGACTTACAGGCTGAACCCTTACATAGATTGAGTTGCGGCAGTGGCGCTGAGAAAGAGTCGAAAAGTTGCAAATAACATTATGTACACAGTAATGTTTATAACTAATGAATTAGCTGCTGTAGTTGGCTACCTTAAGTGCTTATATAACTAGCGCCAGGAACTAACTAATCTATTGGCTGTAACGTTCTGATTTTCTGACAGCTAGTTGAAATAAGCCTAGCATTTATAGATTAATTAGATTTTGTTAACTATAACCCTAAGCTATGCCATAGCTCAGCGCAAACTAATGATAGGCTTATAGCATGAATATACAATAGGATCTTACAGAATATATTCTTCAAGCTCATTTGCCAGCAAAGTGAGTTCATATCCTGGCTGCTATGATGCCATCTCATTTCCCAGATAAAAGGAATGCATGATTCACATTCGATATCCGTTCTAACAAGTCTAGAACTAAGTTTAGTCTTTGAAGGTGCGCTCAATCGTCGGCGTTAGAGGAGGTTGATGGCGTGGGGTTCGGTGCTTTCATTGAGGATTGATGGTGATGGATGTGAGCTGCCGTATTGTCTCGTGGTAATAGATGTCAAGAAAGAATCACATGAACGATAAGCTGATCTGTATTGCTGGTTCCGTGATATGCTGTTGCTGTGGAGTTATGAACTATGGAATGGATAAAACTACAACTACCCGACAATTTGGTCAAGATAAGCCTTTAATAAGTCAATCTCATACGTATCGATCCTCAAATCTACGAGCGTATTGATCTATGGACCATGATAGTGGCAGCTACTAGATAGAGAAGAGTGGAGCATACTGCTTCTTCAACAACTCCCCCGCCGCAGGAGGGGATTTGGGCGGCTCCTCCTCGTCATCCAAGTCCTCGAACCCAAAGGGGAGCAACCTATCCTTGATCTCTATCTCTCCAAACTCCCCCCTGGTCAAATTACTAAGATGTACACTGACATTTTGTTCACAGAACGTAGTCCGCATCTTCTCGTCCAATGTACGCAGAATCCCTTCCCAGCGGCCATCCAAAAGGTGTATAGTCCACAATGAAAGGTGCCGTGTTGAGGGACCCAGGCCGGAGCAAAACCTTTCTAACTCGTCTTGCTTCGAAGAGACCCCCGAGATCCTTATACGTTCGACCTGTGGCCAATTGACAACACTAAGAACAGGGCCTATATCGTACCAGCCCCCTAAGGTGATGCGACCATCATTGAGACCAAACGAACGTAAGTCCAACGATACAGTTTTCAGATCTGCACTGCAAAGAACAGTGCTAAGGTACTGGTCGACATAGTACTTTTCTTCCGGTCGGAGGTGCTCGTGGCGGATGTAGAGATTGTGGAAGTTCATTCCGAAATCAACTCTCCAGAGGCTGCTGCACGCTGCTCGAAGATCCGACCATGCTGCTGGATCGGTAGGATTACTCACAGTATCGGGACAGAGCAGAGAAAAACTGCCTCGGCATGGGAACGGTCCAAGGTCAAGATACTTCAGCTTGACTCCGGCTTTGTGACTTGCAACCGGCAGGTCGGACAAGATCCTGGCGGGCATAAGTTTGGCATCGCGCGAGAGTAGGGGATGGTTGCCATGGCGCAAATTGTCGATCTTTTCCCACTCTAGTGCTGCGCTCATCGTTCCGGGAAGCAAACTCATGTCTCTCAGTAGAATTGTCGGGTTATCCCGATCATAAAGTGGTTCCATTTCGTCAGTGAAGCCTAGGGTAATCGTGTTGGGCAATTGGGAAATACAAGATGCAAGCGTGGTGACGAAGGATCCACTGGTGATGAGCTGCAGCTGCTCTTCATGCTTTTTTAGATACTCATTATAGGCTTGGACGAGGATCTCTATGCACTCATCCGCCTCTGCTTCGTTGACATCGTCATTCTTGTCATTTTCGTCGGTCTCGTCAGAGTAAAAATAGTCGTCCCACGAACGACTGAGCTTGCCGTAATTCCGTTTCGCTTCTTGATATCCCCTCAGGTCTAGAGGGCAGACAGTCTGATCGTCGGATTCATACCCCTCAAGATACCTGTCAAAAAGACTGATCATGTTTCCCAATTGCTGCTTGCAATAGTCCTTAAATGCCGGCCCGTACGAGACCAGCTCTTTTGGACGATATTGCAGCCCGACTTGAACGGCATGCACACCTTGGGCTATCCGGGGACGTTTGCATAACTCGACCGCTCCTTTCAGTGATTTTATATCTATATCTATGCGGAGGATTGGACACAACAGTGGAGACGCCAGATTATTGAACAAGCTGCAGACCAGGCGGATTTGTCGGGTCGTCTTGCGAGCCGCCCTATGGGCAAGATCTTCTTCACAGTCCGCGTGCGGCAACCTCCAGCTAAATTGGGCCTGTCTTCCGATCCTTGTGTCCTGGAAGTAACAAAAAATCTGGAGCAAAATATCAGCATGCAAATCAACTATTGTAGTTGGTCGAATGTTTGCGCGTGAAAGCTCCATTGCCCCAACTTGAAGTGCGTTGCGGCGCGTGTCGATATCTCGGAGTACAGTGTTCATTCGGGTCTCTAGGTTTTCCAGCGCCTGAGGTTCCTCGCTATCCCTTTTAGCATTGGTATCATTATAAACTTCCTTGTCAGGATTGTCACGATCTTTCTTTCCTTGCTTCGGGCTTCGGTATCGCTCAAAAGCATCCTGGCGACTCAATTCTTGATAAATATTATCCGGACTAAGCGTGCCGACATCCTCAAATTCAGTGTCCCACTTGTCGAGCAGATCCATTCGATCGAGCAGAACACGTTGCGCACGCGCACAGCGTTGCAAGCCAAGTGAGCCTTGGATTTTGTGGTTTGTAGTGGATATATATTATGTAAGTATCTCTCTAGACGCCCACTCCATATCCTGGAATCATGATGTTGACTATAACCGTGGCGCGAATCGTGCTAGGAGCTTGAACCACAGCTGGTCTCCAGGCAGCTTCTTTGACGCACGGTTCCCAATGGAGATACATAGTCGGGCATTGGATTCATGGCTGTCCAATCAGGATCCCGTCTACGCTTGGTTTCAGTATCGTTTCGTATTTGTATGGCTTTTGTATAGTTATTATGAACTTTGACACTTTCATTCTTCGACATCCCTTTGTATGTCACTAATTATGGCTAATTCCATTGGACTGGCCTCATCATGAACAATAACATCCCTCTTTAATTTTCAATCTTCGATGCGACTTTCATGAATCTCCAACATCCTTCCAAACTGACTGTCTAACCCTTCCCTATCACCGGCGCTATGCTTGCTAGTATCTTTGGTGCTAATTTGATGGGCACTACGCCGCAAAATTAGGTAGATGCAACCATCACAAACTAGTTCGTCTTGGCACCACGTCTCGCTCTCTCATATAAAGACCTTACAAGCTATAAGTGCGAGCCTTGTCTCTGGCACTTCGTTCTAGAACTGACCGGTAATCATCGATTGAATGAATCTCTCGCCGTATAATCTGCCCACCATGGAACAACAACATGTGAGAAGTCCCCTACGTCAATTGTACTCTTTGATACACACTAAGCTCCCTACAGGCTCGCTCTTTGCTTGGATGCCCCGTGGAACTGTGCCAGTCTATTCTCTCATACCTGTCCCGCGCCGACTTAGTCAATCTTTGCCTTGTCCATAGCAGCTTGCGCATGCTCGCGGAACCATATTTATATGCGAGCATCCAACTCAAATGGGATCCAGCTCGACCACAGCGAGAACCGCAGCCTCATCTCATCACGTCGGTATTGCGCAGCCTGTTGCGTCGGCCACAGTTGGCTACGTACGTTAGAGAAGTCTCTTTGGTCGGATCATATTTTCATTATTCCACTACAAATGTAGGACCCCTCAAAATCTTAGTCTCAGAGAACGAGCTCGATCGGCCCCGCGCGTTTGTGATGAAAACCACCGTTGCATATCGCTGGTCATGGTTGGAGGGGCTACAGAATGGAGTAATGGATGCATTTGTTGCTGTTCTACTATCTCAACCTTTGCGTCTTACCTCTCTTTCAGTCAAGGGTTCCTTTCTCTGTAATAGTCATTTCATCGGTCTCGTGTTCCGCTCAATGATCTTTGGACCTGATGCCGTTGACTGCGGTCTACGACTCGATCTACGTCAACTTGAGACGGTTACTCTACAGACTTCTTGCGATCATTTCAGACTGCGCAATAATGCAAGGAATACAGCAGATCTTCTGCCCATTCTTTATCTACCTTCTATCAGGCAATTTTCCGCATCAATTGATAATCCAACCGCATTCATATGGCCAGCAATCAACCCGCCAGCTCCTTCAAGACTTCACCATTTGACCTTAAATAGAATACGGGAACCTTTTCTTGGAAAGTTACTCTCGGTTACCGATCATGTTCAATTTCTTCATTGGCAATGGTACTACTTTGAGGAAGCTTACGAGACGCAATTTTGTACGCGTACTCTGGATTTGACCCAAATTACCAAATCATTATCCCGAGTTCAAGAAACACTGACTGACCTTGTCGTCTCGGCTCTCAATCAATATGACCCTGATCCACTCCCACTGACAATCCGAGGCTCGGTGAATGGATTAGGCGCATTTAAAAAGTTAAAGAAGCTTACTTTGCCGTTCATATTTCTTGTCGGAACATGGTCGACAGACCTGACCAAGAAAATAGATGGTTGCCTTCCTCCGACCCTTGAGAGTCTCACCATTACTGACGACCTCTACTCAAATGATGAGTGCGAATGGTACGATGACACTGATGTGTTCGCCGTACTTGAATCATGGTTGAAGACTTATCAAGCCACTACGCCTCATTTACGTGATGTGAATGTCTCCATTAAACACACAGACGAAAATACAACCCATGCTCAGAGGCTGGCTGAGTTTACAAAAGGAGTGGTGCGAGTCCAGCTGCTGGTATGATTATACCTGGACTGAGCAAGCTGTCTTAAAAGTGGAACCTGCGGCCGTGGTAGAAACACCCAGTACATCTACTATCTAAAGGTCCATAGGGAGTATTATGCATGGTGTGCAAGTACAGGCGTTCTAGTTATGATTGTTATTTCTCGCGGAAAACAAATAGTTTGCTTGATTATGAACATTCACCCTTACTGGGCTGCATTCAAGATTATCATGTTAAAAACTACGTTTGACCTTTGTTATTGTGGAATGTTCACATGCGCAAATAATTGATGTGGGAGCTCTAGAAAACGGTATCTTCTCAACCTGTGTTTTCACAACGCAGTCATCATAGGCTCAAAAGATTCTGAGGTCGCCACAAAATTGCACTTCATCCGTCCTGGCCACCCCCCCAGCAAGTTGATCCAACACAAAGTCCTGTGGATCGATGTTTCTGTCAAGTAATTCCAAGCGCTGATTATTCACAAGGTAGCTGCATCCCCATTGAGACTTTAATTTGCATTAGCAACTGCATTTAAGAGGCGCAGATAGGAAATTAGTGACTCACGATTGACCCAGGTCCGCATGGGACTTTCTTTACGACCTTCCCTTCCCGCGCATCGTATCCCACTGTACCAATGACCGCGTTCTGAACCTCCAGATCGATTTTGGATGCCTTTGTGGTGGGAAGACTGTAGTAAATATAAGCAGCCATCTCCTTGCCACATTTACCTTGTGTCCTATGCCCTGTGGCTGAACCAGCTGGAAAGTCCTCCAGGTATGTAGCTTGGCACATTTGAAGAATTGGAGCACTTTGTGAGTCCAGCTGAAGCGAAATATATTCCTCACTTAAAACCATACAAGAGCTACACTTGATCTTGCTGAAACCTTTTTTTAAAATAGCAAAACATTTCCATAAACAAATTGCAAGAATCCCTTGTCACGAAATATATAAGTGCAAGCCCTACTGCTGGATATTAAACCAAGCTCCTAAGGTTGGTGTTAAGAAAGCTAACGCAAATATAAATGTAAGCAACGCTGAGATTATTATAGCAGGGCCGGTGGCATGTCCATTTCTTCATCAAAGTTACTGGATACCTTTCGGCCACAGGCAACACAATGAGTGGTTGTGATCATTCCGGAAACATTGCTAGTCTTTTATTTTCCATCCACTCTCCTTCCTCGATAAAACATTGGCTTTCCTATCTACTATTTACAACTTCAGAGAAACTAGCTTGCCGTGTGGATCCTATACTAACTTCGCCTTTGACCTTGCAATAATACTGTGATTAGAGGCTGTTGAACCTTTTTGTGTCACCGCTATATTCTTATCTCAAAAAGAGTAACGGTGCTCTGAAAAATGCCTCCTCTGCCCCCCAAGGCTTGGGGGAAATGAGTCATTCAAGTGGGTCTGTCTCCTTTACCTCGCATTCGACGTTTTCAGTGCGGGCTACCTTAGAGACACGCTCTGAAGCGACAGCGCTATTTAAACCCTTAGATAACCGATTAGCCTTCACAAATCCCATCAAGCTTTTTCGTCGGTCTTCTGTGGAATCTTGGTCACAACGTTCGATCTCTAAACTGCATGACTCTCACCTCGCAATATGTCAACTTCCCCGGCATTTCCACTAGAAGGTGGCTGCGACTGCGGAAGTGTCAGATATCGAATCGAATCCGTTCCCCTGTTCGTCCACAGCTGTCATTGCCGGTGTAAGACCTTTAACAAAGCAGAATAAATTATAAGAAATAGGCTGACCGCCTAGAAAGGGTGCCAGCGAGAGACTGGTTCTGCGTTTGCTCTTAATGCACTTATTGAGTCTGACCGTGTCACACACTTAGCAGAAGAACCCGAAATCACTCTTACACCGTCAAAGAGTGGACGCGGACAGAAAATTGCACGTTGCCCATATTGTAAAATCGCAGTATGGAGTAGCTATCGCAGCCCTTTATTACGATATATTCGCGTTGGGACTCTCGACCAGCCAGAGCATATTACTCCTGATATCCATATATATATTGCTTCAAAGCAGCCTTGGGTTATGCTTCCTCAGGGTGTCCCGGCAGTTGAGGAGTTTTATAAGATTGAAGAATATTGGCCTCCGAGTAGTCTCAAGCGTTGGCAAGCACTGGTAACAGACACAGAGGAATAAGGATGTGATGATTGTCTGCTATAGCAACCTAGTATGTTTAAACACTAGAAACTCAGAAGAGTTCGAAGAGTTTCAGACTTGAATTCGTCCTTGTATTTTGGACTTGCTAGTCACATGATTTTTTTACACAAGTATCTTTATTTCTGCAGTACCCTTATCCAGTGCTCCACCCCTGATGAGATGAGGAGACACGACGCCAGCAAAACGCAAGAATAAGAATACTTAATACAGTACACCAAAGAATCCGAAGATTCGCCGGTGGCTTGGACTGCATGTTACCCGGAATCCTCGGATGAGAACCAACTGTTCTCAAATATAGCTCCTGAGACTGACGCGCCGTCCCAGACGGTAGATCTTCTTCATTGGACAAAGACTAAAATCTCAACGTACTACCCTACTTGAAACGTATAGTTGAGACGGTTGAGCTTGAACTTGATGACCGTCCTTGGTATCATCCGATAGTGTACAGCGTAACTCTGCGGAGCTATCCACCTTATTCTCAGCGCAAATCTTTGCGGTAACAAAGGACGTCGTTATGAAGGTATTTACAACCGACATAGCAACACAGACCAGCCCTCAACTGAGAATCGCGGCCGCCTCATACAGTAGAGGTGAAGAACCTCCAGGAAATACCATTACACAACTAGCTCGGTGACCATCTCATGACCACAGTCAATGGACTTCTTCCATGTAACCAAAATTCGAAAACCCACACTCACAAGTCTTATAATAGTCTATTATTATACTAGCATATTTATATGTATAAAAGCTATCTATGGAGACTCATCTGGCTAGGTGTAATTGGTGTAGCCCGACTATTGGCAAGCGTTTTGTTTCTCGGTCGTTTGATAATGGTTGCTTGTCCACCTAACTAACCAACCCAGCGCTGATAGAAAGATGGGCAATGTAGGTAGGAGAAGCAGGTGCGTCTGCAGAAGGCAGATCCGCTCAGTTTACAGTAGCGTTGTGCAATGAAACTTATCTGCTTGGACTTTTGGAAAATAATCTTGGCCAGTCAACATCGGAGACAGTTATATGCGATATCATTCTCGCTAAGCCCCAGAAGTATGGCAATCTACGCTCTGAGAAGGTACTTGGAGTGGCGCTTCCCAGATTATTCCTTACACGGTGTACTTCGTCTTTTACTTATGTGTGGCTACAGCTAGATTTTGTGCTAATTCTAGAAGAGGAGCTGGACACGAAGGATACAGTACCTGCAACGTCACAACGTACCGCTGTAAGTGTGATCGCCAGGTAGATTTCCGATTCAGGAAACCGACATAGGGCAAGCACCATGAGAATATGAACAATGTAAAACACATGGCATGTGCATAATGTAATGTCCAATCTGAAGAAAATTGGAAGGATCAAAGACTTGTATGAATCTGGTGAATACGCTATGCCATCATTTCCGGCCACTTAAGCTCCAACACATACGTCACATGTTTCAAATACCGGATCAATTCAACGAACTATGAGTTTCGTAATTATAGCTTTTGTTTTCATTGTTGTCATGCAAGCCCTGATCGCGGCATTGAGTATACATGGTACGGTTTGGTGCAAACTGCCAACCAGCGAGGCTATGAGCTCATATCTTGGAAACGGGACCGTAGGACGTGAGTATTGCTGCGTAATGGCACGTTCTGCTCCAAAGCATCTACCAGCAAATAATGTCTATAAGCATGGGCGTTTTGTATCACCGTACCCCGGTTACCCCGGATCTATAATATTTTCTGGGTGGTTCCGAATTCTTATTTGCTGAACGGCCCATTTCTCCACATCACCTGTCCAAGAAAATCGTCATCAATGATGAGCAGTCGATCCTCGGCCCAAGCCCGTTTTTAATCTGTATTACTGGTCTGGCTTACGCTAAGATTCTACTATGACGTTTTCATCCCAGGATATCGACTTGGTTCAATACTACGAAAGAGAAGGGCTATAAGACCATCCACGTTTTCGGGTTTTTATAGTACCAGTGTGTTTTTCATAAATCATTGAACTGCGAGGCCTTTGGTTCCTAAACCTTTTTACTGTATACCGATCCTTTATCATTTTCCTATCAGGGACAATAACAATGGAATCATCTCCTTCATCAGCATTAATGTCTTCGCATGACAAAGTGCAGAATGACCATGAAGAGCACGCCCCGGCTAAAGGCCAAAGCCCTGACCCTGACCCTGACTCTATCGCTGTCGCCGATCTCCCTCAAGCTATCACTGAGAAAGGCCCTGAGCTGGTCGATACCCCTATTCCCTTGCTAACGTGGCGCTCGGCGGTGATGGGCCTGTTTGTGTCGATGGGAGGATTCCTCTTCGGTTATGACACCGGCCAGATCTCTGGGTTTCTGGAAATGGAAAATTTCTTGTCGCGATTCGGTCAATTCAATGCTTCCGAAGGAAAATATGAGTTCACTAATGTGCGTAGTGGACTGATTGTCGCATTAGTTAGTTCTCTTCTCCTTTTCCATCTCATTTAATTAGGTATTCCATAGTATTAGGCTGACAAGTCTATGACTCTATAGCTATCAATTGGTACGTTGATTGGTGCCTTAGTTGGTGCTCCTATCGCGGACCGCATCGGGCGCAAATGGTCTATCTCAGGCTGGTGTTTCATGGTATGCGTTGGGATAACAGTGCAAATATCATCACCTTATGGTCACTGGTATCAGGTTGCTGTTGGCCGTCTGATCGCTGGTCTCGGTGTTGGTGCAATCTCCCTTCTAGTGCCAATGTATCAGGGTGAGAGTGGCCCACGGCACATTCGAGGCGCTCTAATTTCTACCTATCAACTGTTTATTACATTGGGTATCTTCATTGCCAACTGTATCAACTTCGGTACCGAGTCCAAAGCAAACACAGCATCATGGCGTATCCCTATGGGGATCACATATCTCTGGGCTATTGTGCTTGGCGTGGGAATGGCATTTTTCCCAGAATCTCCGCGATACGATTACCGACATGGGAAAGTTGACCAGGCAGTAAGGAACCTTGCTAGGATATATGGCATCCCTCAGAATCATCGTTCTCTCGCCCGGGAATTTGAGGAAATTAAGCAAAAATATGACGAGGAGCATGCCCGTGGAAAGATCACCTGGGCCATCATGCTACATGCGCCACGAATGAAATATCGTATCTTGGTCGGAGTTCTTCTTCAAGCTCTTCAACAACTTACCGGTGCAAATTATTTCTTTTACTATGGCACTACAATTTTCCAGGGTGCAGGTATTTCGAATTCATTTGTAACACAAATGATCCTAGGTGGAATTAATTTTGGCACCACATTCTTAGGTCTGTATAACATACAGTATTTTGGTCGTCGCAAGTCCTTGATCATAGGCGCATTATGGATGTTTATTTGCTTCATGGTTTTTGCATCCGTCGGCCATTTCGCACTTGATCGCACTACCCCATCTAATACTCCCTCAGCTGGGATTGCTATGGTTTGCTTTGCTAGCTTCTTTATTCTTGGGTTTGCCTCAACGTGGGGACCTATGGTCTGGACTATAATTGCTGAGTTATATCCATCTGAGTTCCGTGCGCGTTCAATGGCACTTGCAACAGCGTCAAACTGGCTGTGGAATTTCCTGCTTGCGTTCTTCACACCTTTTATTACAAGTGCTATCGACTTTCGATTTGGATACGTGTTTGCTGGGTGTTTATTCCTAGCAGCGGGCACAGTTTACTTTTGCGTTATCGAGGGCAAGGACCGGACACTGGAGGAAATTGATACGATGTATATCCGCAGGGTCAAGCCTTGGGAGAGCTCGAAGTATGTTTTTCCTGAGAACGATGACCTTGTCCATGGTGGAGGGCCACCTCAGAAAGTCGATCACGAGCACGTGGAATAAGCTTTTGTGTCTTAATACCTGTAAATTGATAACCTGCGGACCTTTCATTTACTCCTTTCATACATATTTCAACTTATTACTTCAACAATAACCGAAGCCGTCCAAGAATGACAAACAAGAACTGCTTCCAACCATACTAAGGTCATCGCGCCCCACTCTCACAGTATTAATTACCAGGAAAAAGAAAATACCATTAAAAGCAAGCAATACCCATCGTTCTTTTCCTACATATGTTCCATTACATGTGTTCAACAAGAGGTCCGGTCGTTTTACATTCTTGTATATGGACATACTACGGTAGGGTGGTTAAATAACATTAGTACAGTGGACCTAAGAAGACCGTGGAAAGAACTGATGATGCGTAGAAGTGAGAGGCGCTGTGTATTTTTACTAATAGTCAATTAGCAAAAGTACATGCAGCCATCAGGGGGATATATATACAGGCGGGTGGGTTCGAGGTATTTCTACAGTCTCCTAGGTCTTTCCAAGATCTTCTCGACTCCACCGTACTAATGTTATTTCACTACCACACCATAGTAGAGTGTATATCTAGAAAATTATTAAACAGCTTTAGCTCATCACTACCGTTAGTCACCCGAATGCTCTGTGATGTCTCAGGCACCGAGTTGGTTATCTTGTGCCTACAAATCCGGTCGTCCCTGGTTTTCGGCACGTTACGTCTGCAACTGCGGTAAGCAAGAAACTGCTACTTCTTGGTTTTCCTTTCTCTATTTGCCTATGTATGAGAAGCTCACAATAAAATGTGCTTGGCACTTGCGATAAGATTTTATCATAGGAAGGCCACATTGAACCCCGCTGGCTAGGAGTAGAGCTTCACCACGCAAGCTCCGACACATGTTTTTTCGACCTTTGAGCAGGCTGAAAAGTATGCAAGCCATACGTGTTCTAGGTATACCTTGGAGATCTTCTGCACAGTGAGCGCACTGGGGACAGTATTCGACTGGCCTTGTAGAGCCAGATAACTTTAGAGGGATTTCCCATGTCCAAACATCCATGACTAGCACAATTTGGGATGCTAAAATTTGAGAGTTACCGGAGCACGGCCATTAAACCAGAGCTATAATTTGCTGGCATGATGAAGGCCGAGCCGTCACGGCCCTAGACAGCCCAGTCAAAATACAGCGGCTTGGGTTGTAATCAGACATCAGAAACCTTGTAAATGCAAACATCTTCCTCACTAAGGAAAACCATATAGAATAAATAGCAGGGTCATTATCCCGCCCTTAAACTTTTGGTCGACTCACTTAATTTCCCAATTAAAGAGGCAACACACCGGCGGGGTACACAAGACTCTCAAAGCACAAGGTACAATATTCATATGCAAAGTCAGTGTCAATCAATGCAGCTTGGAAAGTACGTATCACGTATCCCCAACAGAAGGATCAAACCTATGATTGTACATTGCGAAGTCAGCCAATGATCCTCAGTCAAAGCCGACTCATTCTCCACCTTCTCCGCGAGTAGGAACGACTCCACAGTCTGGGGTGTCCTCGTCACCAACAGCCTGGAAACAGAGCACAATCACTTTTCGCTTAATTTCGTTTCCCAAAACCGGGGAATACGCAAAGATCAACCCCCAATCCAACCCCGCATGAAAGACTCAAATGTATACATTTTCGAATTGAAAATGGGCTTTGCAAATAGAAAAGGAGCCGGTTAAAGTACGGAAATATGGCCTTTTACCCCCTCATTCCATGGAGATTCTAGCGCAGTTATCAGATAGCGCAGGAAAATGTAAGACGGCAAAGTTGAATCTTAGACTTTGTTGACACATGACACATACACGTAGTTAGCACGTCCTGGAAATTACCGAGTTGAAGTTACGTTCGGCTGTAGGACAGTATTCATGCTCATCGAGAGCCATGATCACTTTTTATAGACTTGTTTCTATTTTCCCGGGAACAACCTGTTGATCTTCTCAGCCCCATGTTTGTGCAGTGAGAGAAGAATATTGTTCAACACTCGCTCACCGGGAGCCAGGGTTAGAAAGTCACGCTTTTTCCATATAGCACTATCACCTGCCTGGCACTCCCAGTTGCGGGAACTCACAAATTTATACCCTAGGTCGTCCGACGTCGTTAACACGCCTTTGCAGAAAAGTGTACGTTTACACTTTTAGTTGAATCAAATACTAAGTCCTTCGTTAAATAGCATGGGATTCACAGTCACTCTCAATTAATGGAGAGGATTCGTCTACATATCTCCTTGCCATCACCGTCAGAGAAGTGCTCGAGTCAGTTTGATATCGATATGATAAATCACCATCCTCTACACGTAAGCAGTCGTATTGGAACCTCGCAACTGAAAGAATGGCCAATAAGCTTCGATAAATGTGGTCATAGAAAGTTTAATGCATAGTTGGAATGGACCTTCTATTAAATCTTCCGATACTAAATGACAAATGCCGATAAATTAATAACTTAAGAATCCACGACCATCAACTGCGTGACGTACAATTTCGAGAATTTACTCAATAATCTGCATTCAAGGCGTGCAAACCCGCTCTAGAAATTGAATTTCCTGCATGCCAGACAACACCAGGAGAAAATCGAGGTGTAGATTGTGCAAGCTCATATGACGCCTATAAATGGACTGTATGGTACAAATGTACCGTTGTTGATATCCTGACCTTTTCCTTGATAGCGCCACCTGCTGATATAGGCCTCTGTTGTACCGGCACCGCCATTGCTCGTAGCATATACCCCGACAAGAGTGCCTGAACATGAATTAGTCCTTGAAGAAATTTGCTATAATTTAAGGTATAGGTAGCTCTCAATACGCAAAGTCAAATACATTTACCACGTAAACGAATTAACAGAGGAGGCTGTTCTTACCTGAAAACCTGCCATCGCCGCCACTGAGTATCGTTGCTGGTGCTATACCCATGAGCTCCTTATTCCACGGCTTCCTGGATGAAGCGGCTGAGAGAATGTAATGCGTCTCGTTCGCTGCATCAATGTGCAATCGGATAGGAGCATTAAGCCAGTCATCTGGAAGTGCCTTGATAAAAGTTGTTATGCTTCCCTGAAAGTTACTGGGAAGATTAGGCACGTTGGCCGCGCGGAACCGTAAGTGTGGAAATAGCTTCGCCCCGTCCTTTGATCCTTGGTCACTTGTTGGCAAGAGTACAATGCCCAAGTCCAGGTGCTGAGTTTGTGTGAGAAATGCCGTTACGCCAACCTCCTCCTCTTGTACAGTCGGCTTGAAAGTGACGACGTCCACGCTGAAGCTAAATAGAGTATCCGTCTGTACGCGCATTATCAAACTCAGCTCTGGGGTTGTGTTCATCGGATCGGTAGATGTAAGGTTTGACTTCGAAGGACGCAGCCGAAGTGTGTTGTGATGCCCCGGAGGGGACACCGCGAAAGCGTCCTCAGGAGGGAAACGCCAGTAAAGAAAATGTGCTGGAATCACCGAGCCTGGCGAGAAGTCAATGAAATCTGGATCCTCAACAAACGGTCCGCTTCCGGGTACTGCCCGGGTCGGTGGCGGTAGCGGCCATCCGCTCATTTCACCACGGACAGGTTCGAGAACAGGCCAGGTGCCTTCTTCCCATGTCACAGGAAATAAGACAGTCTCACGACCCATCGGATAATTGTTCCATGCAGGCCCGGATCTCGTAGCAAGAGCGCTGCCCCACCAACTCCCAGAGACATCTTGAAAGAGCTCGGCGTGTCCGACAGTTTGAAAATACTCAGTGGTGTTCGTGTTCGTAAGGATAGGGTTTCCCGAGTAACCCTCGTAAGGACCCCATATATTCTTCGAACGGGCGATAGCTTCATGATGTCCCAGCTCTGTTCCGCCTTCTGCGATCATCAGATAGTAGTAGCCATCTCTCTTGTACATACGCGGCCCCTCTGGAATGAATTTTGTGAATCCGTCCCATATGATAGACGCTGGACCAAGTTCACCAGTATTCAGGTCTATTGTCTGCTGGTGGATGCCAGAGAACTGGAGGTATGTTGTTCCGTCATCATCCCAAAACAGACTCGGATCTATATCAATCAAAGGAAAAACTAGTGGATCGCTCCATGAATTATCGTCGTATGGATCTGTCGTTGTGAAAATAAAACCTGTAACATTAAAAGGTGACACGGGCGTATATGATACTATTGCGTGGAATTTCCCATCGTGATATCGGAGGGTCGTTGCCCAGAGACCAGCATTTTGGATCGTTGTATTTCCAATCTGTGGTACCTGGGACGATCTGTTGAATACGTGACTAGCAAGCCTCCAGTTTACTAGGTCTTTGCTAGTGTAAATTGGCATTCCTGGGAAAGTAAGAAAGGATGATGTTGCGCAGAAAAAGGAGTTGTCCTTCTCAGCTACGAAGATGCAGCTTGTGTCGGAGTGCCATCCTGGCAGCATCGGATTTGTGTACGTTGAGTTTGAGGCAATTGCCTGCGCTGCGGCTGGTAGCAGGGCTACAACCCCTAGCAGAAGGACTTCTGCAGAAAGCATTCTCATCTTGCAGAGATGGGCCAGTTTTGAAGAGTGGAAAAACGTCTCCGACAGAACCCTTGGGTCACTCCGGGATTACCTGTATATTAAAGGAGATTGTAAGAAATATTATTATGTATTGATAAGAAAGATTCATACAGAACAGACAAATCTGAATTCAAACACCGCCGCCCAATGCCACAGAACGAGAAGTTTCCTCGCCTATGATAGATATATATATGTGTTTGCGGTCACACATTGTTTACCGTACATCCAGTTCCGTCATGTAAAGGGGTCGGTTCGCACTGCGTGGTGTCCTAATTTGCCTAAAGGAGACCCAAATGCTGGGTTCCGTTTAAGATGACCAATAATACAATTTACCATTTAGCCGTGACCCCCACCTTGAACGTCCTCCTAGAAACCAGCCGCCTACGCAGTGCACGCCACGCCGCTTATCCCCCAGCAGTTGGGAGTCAGCCCGGGGTCAAGGCCCCACCTGAGCAATCGGCACGGCGTCGTTCGTAACCCGAATGAGGCCACGCCATTCCGGAACGCTTGCATCTGTTTACTTATTGTTGGTTTAGCGATAACGCGTATCACGAAGCATAGATTAGGGAGCAGGGGCGGTCCAACTGCCCTACATGGAGAGTCTGCTTATAGGCACAAATATACGTATTACAATGACTGACCCCCGAAACTTTAGGGGTTTGGGGGTGGCCAACTAGCTATATAAGCGCTTGCTACGTACGCGGTAGGGATAATAGTATCCCGTTCCGTACGTACGCGCTGCTTCTGCACCCCCGTGCAGAGACGCCCAATCCTGGGGTTGCTATTCCGACATCCGTATATGTGTCCTAACCCCGGCACCCCATCTTCGTAGGGTTTAATATGAAGTTCAGGAATATAGTCAATATAGACGTATTCTGTATCTTTGAAACGTATAACTGTTGGAATGCCCTTTTCCAAATCTTATGGACTCATATCTAGGACTGGAAGAAACCGGCACTGATCAGTAAAGATCTTGCAGATCAGATTCTATATTTCGAAGCACCCTTTGTAGACCCCACCCTCCTCACGGTACGACTTCGCGCCAACGGCACATGGGTTAGCACCGAAGAGCGGTGGAAAATCGCCGAGAATCTATACGCCGTATGCGAATAAGCGACGTCGAGGCCGTCGTCCGAAAAAGATGCCACATTTCGTCTTGACGGATTCGCAGTTCGCAAACGGTTAGGAAGTAATTTTATAATTTGAAGAGTAAAGGCCCCTCGGAGATCTCCAAGGGAAGTGTGGCCCATCGCAATCTCTATGGTCGTAAACGAGCTTCCCAGAACGTTCACCAGACAGATATACTGATTGGCTGGATAATCTGATATTTCTCTGTCCAATATCGGCACAACGAGACTTGCTTCTGGCTGTTTGGCTTAACATTCTCGGAAGCTAACGATGCACTCAATGTCTACCGGCTTGGTCATACATCTGGATAGCGAAACTGAGACCGTGCTTATCGCTAACACGCACATCGATGTTGCCATTGCTACTACTGCCGCTACTAGGATTGCTATTGGGCGAGGAATGTTTGGTTGTTAAATGAAAAGTTCAATGAACGAACACAAAATATACGTCAGTGTGAGGCATTCTGCCACGATAGAGCTGAGCACTCGCTGAGCACTGTTCGCCTGCCGTTCAAAAACAAAAAAATATGAGAAAAGTATCAGAAACGAAAGACACAACTCTAAGTATATCCAGACTCAGTCCCTATCTCTTGCAAAAAGCTGACTATAAACTGGCTTAGATTGACCGCAAACGCCCCAAATGTAGCATTTGTGTGGACCAAAGCGGCTTGAAGCAAGTTCTAGGCACAGAATTCAGATGCCGAGTCATTTCTCGTTAACTCAGTTGACCGAGAGGGTGTAGTCGGAAGTTGTCAACTGCGCATTGCTACCCTCAAACGGCTCAGTTCCAGCTGCAATCGTTGCCACATACTGACTAGCAGGAAAGCCTTGGTTCTGGCTCAGATAATGGAAAAAGTCCATAAGATCCGCATTGAAATTTGTCTGTTCGTTTTCAGCAACGAAGCTAAAGACAGTCCAACCCCCGCTATTGGGGCCTTCGTAAAGCTTCCACGTAGCGCCAGCAATGTTGACAGTCGCGACCGGAATTCCAGTACTAGAGATGGGACCAGCACCGCCAATTGCAGCGACCCAGATCATGATCTCATAGTCGAATGATCCGCCAGCGGAGGCACTGGTAAAGATATCGTACGAGATATCCGCGACGATATTCGAACCAGTCTGGCTACGCATTTCATAAATACAGACGTTAGCTGTTTATACAGCAATGAATATATAAATATATATGACGCAATATACAATATACCAACAGTGTAAGAGACTGGCATAAATCCGGCACTTACCTCCATTTCCAGATAGTTGGGATGCTCGAGATAGAAGAAAACTGCCTTGCATTGAAGTTCAACTGAACGTTTGTATAACTCTTGACACTACCTGGCCCTCCTTGCCAGTCCCAGGCAGTGTGCCATGAGATTTCATTTCCGCTTTGATAGTCAACACCAGAGCACTGCCATCCAGATATAGCGGAGCTCTCGCCCCAGAGGTTCGTGTCTAAGAGGAACGGGCCTGAAGTTTGGGACTCATATTGGCCGCACAATTCTCGCTTAGCAATAACGGATCCAGTCACGGCATTGTGTAGCACAAGAATCGGCAGGAAAAGAGAATAAGAAAGCTTCATCGTGAAGTTGTGAGCAGTTGTTAGGATTAGAGAAGAGGGAGTAAAAGAATGAGAGTGCAGCTTCCTGGCTGTTTCGAGATGAATGAAAGTGAACTTGTCAGTGCCTTTTGTATTAGGAGATCAGCCATGTTTGACACCATCGTTCCCTCCGCAATTCTTTGCGATTTGGCAGGATACAGTCTGACTCCGGCGGCTCCAATATGAATGTAACCTCGCTGACCGGGATTTTGCTTTTACATGGTTCTTTTCTTCGGTAGATACGGGTAATAGTATATCGGCGGAGAACCATTATAGAGCCTGCAATTATACCCTGAAGATTCTGGTATCAAACACGGCACTTGAACCTGGATCGGGGCGATTATCCACTTTGATGGTAATTGAGCGGGAAACCCCACCCCATCTCGTATTTACCCCTGGAATCTTGGGTATGCTCGCAAGCTACTTACGTCTTATGACACGGTTGTCGTATAGATCCGGCGAAGAACAATTGAGAAAACCTTCTATCAACCGGAAAATTCTGCTAAGTGAGTAATGTGCTACCATAAATTAACTCCACGGAAGGGAAGAAAGTGGGATTGTTTCAACCTGTATAACCGAGCAATCGCAAGGTTAGGCTTTGAAGCCATCAGCTCAGTTGACCCAAATACCATTTCACGGCGGAAGATCGTTGAAGATGGAGTGCGAATTTGCTGGTAGGGTAAAAGCTTGGCATAAGGCAAGGATACTTAAGGGATCAGCCCCTCTCCATCGCCATTTCATCACGGCACGACTCCGAATGAAGATACGATGGCGGTTTTCGCTGAATCTGATTCCTCAGGTCTTTTTACTCCGCAAGGTCGCATGAACGCCACATGCCCCGCTATCTTTTCATCGCATAAAAGCTTTTATTGTTCAATCTCCATGTTGCTTGCTCTTTGGCCAACTCCTACCAGTATTGCTCCAAGGAATGTAACCCCAGAATATCATTAGGTGAGCATTTGGAGCAACGGGGTTATTGATGCTTGCTCATGAAATTAATTGTGTTCATTGGTCGTACCCATGCCATTCTCCAGCATGAGGCAGCTATCATTTTCACTCGGTAGAAAGGTTCAATGCCCAAGGTTAATATCGATCTTGCGAATGTTTCGGCCCCCCTTTGTAAGGAGACGAAATTGCTGTTCGTCCGGCCACCTTACCACTGGAACGCAGACACTAAGAATCAGTCTTCTCTAGAGGGACAAGTTTGTCGCGAATAACTTTGAATGTCTTCAAGTGCAACTGTTTTAACCACTGAACGCAATATATTTTCTGCTGTAGCGAGTTACGGGGCTTAGCTGCACTCTTTCTACCATGAAATCTTATCTCATTCTCCTCACTATCGCGGCTGTTGCGGCTGCGGAGGTCCCGGCATGGGAGAAGTGTGGTGGTGACGGCTATATAGGAGACACCACTTGTACTTCTGGATACGCCTGCGCCTATGTCAATCAATGGTACTGGCAGTGCCGCCTGGCCAGTGATATTCATTACCTCGGTCGGGTCAATCCTACAACCAAGGAGTTGAGCTGGCCGAGCACTGGAGTAGCGTTTACTTTTGAGGGAACATCTGCCTCTATCGCTGTGACCCAGATCACTGGGAGCAACAGTGTTGACCTCTTCATCGACAACAACAACCCGATAGTTATCTCCAATGTCGCCGGCTCATCCATTTCAACCCCTTCTGGCCTGTCTTGGGGCAATCATACCGTTCAGCTGCGAAAGCGTTCCGAAGCCGCCACTGGAAGTATCTGGATTGGCGACATCACCACTGACGGCACCCTAATTCCGAGTGCAGCCACTGTACGTAACATCGAGGTTGTGGGCGACTCAATTTCAGTCGGCTACGGTCTTGACGGTACTGCCCCTTGCAGCAACTCTGCTGCGCTTGAGGACAATCCTAAGACGTATGCTGCCTTGGCAGCTACTTCTCTCCACGCAGATTACAGCGTCGTCGCATACAGCGGCAGGGGCTTGACTCGCAATTACGTTTCGGCCGCTCCTGACAGCAATCCCACCATGCCGACGCTCTACACCCGCTACGGTGCCAACGATGCCGGTAACAGCTACGCTTTTCCGTCGGATTGGATTCCTGATGTTGTTGTCATCAACCTCGGCACTAATGATTGGGGCTACATTCTCTATGACTCTTCCGGGAACCCCTACTCCGCCCGCCCCAAACTTGACATTACCACATACACCAACACCATGGTTAGCTTTGTCAAATCCATCCAGGGACACTATCCAAAAACGCAATTCTTCTTGCTCTCCTCTCCGATGCTCGGTGATGGCTATCCGGCAGGAGACAATTCGCATACCACGCAAGTCAATGCTCTGAAGAATGCCGTGTCGCAGATTGGGTCAAATGCTCATTTTGTGGACTGGCCTACCGAAGGCTCCGCAACCGGTTGCGATTATCATCCAAACGCTGATACACATGCAGCTGAAAGCCGGGTTCTGGCTTCGGCCATTAAGTCTGCGTTAGGGTGGTAAAATTGCCCGAACAGTGTGTTTCGTCGATGCTCCTATGTGATGCTTTTTCGCCGTTTCAACCCGGCTCTTGTAAATACGGCAAGACCTAACTTTAGATTGGAGCACAGATTGACTAAGAAGTCTGTCAACTTCATCCGGTACCTACTTTTACCCCAAAAATTACAAGAGTGTTGATTTAGGAGTAGCTGGCCAGGCACCCTGAAATACAATAACATTTTGCTGGCTGTTCATGCGGGCGGCTATCTTAATAAATTACAAGCACTTGGCTCCACGCTCAGAGTCTTGACACCATGCGTGCAGCTAATGCAACCGAGGACTCGTATAGTCGATGCTCACGACTGAAATGATTAAGTGCTTTACAGCCCTTTAGTAGTAGTAGAAGAATTGATATACCCGCTGTAGCTAGCTATAGTCTATATTGCCACGATCTAGATATGCCTAAGCCTGCAGGCACCAAGAAATTTGTGGCATAGCCACAATGGCATGCTATAGGACGAGCCATAGAAATATAAATAAAGAAAAATAAACAATGATTGTGTAAAATAATAAATAAAGGTAATAAAATATAGCAAAATAAAATAATCCACTAGTATGATTGTACACATGTTCCATGTGGATAAGACGTCTTTGATAATGTCTGACAACGAATCTGATGCTTCAAATATTGAAGGCTCTAGTTCTCCTCCAGAAAACGTACTGTCGCCCGCAACGCTCTCGGAGAATAGACTACCACTTTTTGAACGGAGCAAGCGATCAGGAAGAATATGTGGAGGAACGCGTTATAAAGAAACCACGACACCATCTACTTGTTCTGAATCAGTTGACCTAGAAGACTCCACTAGTCAAATTCTCCTGAGCTTGCCTACGCCATCCGAATCTCTACCACAAGAGAGCTTCGCAATCACACAAGGCACTCGGGAAGCCCAATGTTAAGCCACAAAATCAATGGCTCTAGAGTTAATTTGAAGTCACACCACTCCCAGGGAAATTATTAGACTCTATTCTATCTACTCTATCTATTAGTGTATTTTATTAGTATTAATCTATATAGTCTATTCTATCTCGTATGTGAGTTCTAATGTCGCACAAAATGCCCCTATGAATCAAGGTAAATTTGACCCCCATATATCCGCTAGATATTGCACTTAACTAACGCATCATACTTCTTCCAGTCCCCCAATTCACCACTCATTACTTTGCTTTCTTTTCCGATTCGCCCTGTTTTTTCGGTACTCGGATTAACCAGTATAAGAAAAAGCAAACACCGATATTAAATCCAACGTAGACCCACAAGAGACCGAAGTTCCTCCAGCCTTTAGTAGGGTCCACTGAAACCGATTCTAAATACTGGTTTGTGCTGCTCAACGGACAGAAAGAGCAGTTTGAGGTGGCGTTGGCATTCTGGAGATAACCACCAAGTTGATTGATCTGTCGCTCCATGTACTCGCCACACGTTTGACCAGGGGGAGGATTGAAGTTCAAATACTCGTTGGCCGCGCAGGTGACACTCGTATCCTTGACAGCGGTGGAAAGCAATCCCCCCAAGAGGTAATTGAACGGAGTGATGCGATACATGAATATCCAAAATCCGGGAAGCGCACTAGGCGACGCGAAAACCCTACAAAGCTTGTCAGTGCACTGTGCTTTCGAGAGTATTCAACATTCCTTACCCGCAAAAAATTATGTTCAACACGAAGAGCAGATTGCCAATGTTCCCTGCAGTGTCTGCAACACTGATTCCAGCAATAATCATATGTGCAAATGTTGAAGTGAAGAGCATGAACATAAGTAAAAGTAAGAACGTCAAGAAGCCACGCTCATGAACAGCATCAGTTGGCTCTGCGTTCCGCCACAGACCCACGGGATAGTACCAACAAACGTACACAAGGACGGCACAAAGCACACCCCAGGCAATCTCAACGAGAATGTTGGACATCAAAAACGCAATCCAAGAGTATGTCTTTCCTGGTCGCTCCCGGACCTCGAAAAGATCTCGCTGTGCCACGAAGAGCGGCATAATTTGTTGGGCGAGCTGTGGAATAATCGTCATCATTTCGAAGATACTGAACATTTGGTTTTGGAGGCCTTGACGAGTGTTTGGAGCTTTATAAAAGGAAAACCCAATAAAGAGAGCAGGGGCAACACATAGAAGGAGCTTCGAGTAAATATAGCTCGGCGTTCGCCAGTATTGTTGGAAAACACGTTTCTGCACTTCGAGAAACTGTGCACCGAGAGGTGCTGCAAATTCACGGTAGTCGGACTTGTCATCTGATGCACTAGACGACTTCTGACAACTATCGGCCTTGATCCTTTCGAGCTCGGCATGCACCGCCTTGAGCTCGGACGATCCACGCCATACCGCTGGCCAGTCAATATCAGAATAACTTCCTGGTGCTGCACCAATGACATCAAGCATCCACTCGGCTGGATTGGCATCAGGCAGGCAGGGTTGTGCGCCATTCTTCACGAAGTACTCGATCAAAGTCTGTGCAGACTTTCCGATATCTCCAAAATATACGGTCCTGCCTCCCTTGGCAAGGAAGAGCAGCCGGTCAAATCTTTGGAAGAGAATGGAGGAAGGCTGATGGATAGTACATAAAATGGCCTGTCCATTCCTAGTAAGTTTCTCGAGTAAGTTGAGAATCGACCATGATGTTTGTGAATCTAGCCCACTTGTAGGTTCGTCCAGAAAGAGTAGAAGCTGAGGTTTAGCAACAAGCTCAACACCAATAGTAAGACGTTTGCGTTGTTCGACGTTGAGGCCTTCTCCGGGAACGCCAACTACTGCATCGGCATATTCTTCCATCCCCAATAAACTAATTACCTCTTCCACATAATCAAGCTTTTCCTGTCGAGGGATATGGGATGGTTGGCGGAGGAGGGCACTAAAATTAAGAGCCTCGCGAACAGTGGAAGTCGAGAGATGAAGATCCTGCTGCTGGACGTATCCAGTCTTTTGTTGGAAAGACTTGTCGCGCTGACATCCATCAACCAACATCTCACCACTAATGACACCCATTGTGACACGACTAGCGAGTACATTGAGTAAAGTTGTCTTACCGGCTCCGCTTACTCCCATAAGAGCAGTGAGAGTTCCTGGCTTCACCCACCCATCGACATTGTCTAATATACGCCTGGGTTGACCTTTTATTGTGATATCATAACAGACATTATGCCACTGGAAAATAGAAGTTTGCCGCTGGATGGCTTCTGGTTTGCCCCCTATTCCCTTTTCAGTTGGAGTGTGCATCCCGGTACTGGCGGCCTCGGCATCGTTTGGTGTGTTCTTGGTCCACAAGGGAGCGCGACCGCGCTGGAAAACAAGAACCTCTCCTTTAGACTTTTTGCTGGAAATTGTCTCAGTTGCGAGGAGATATGTCCCAGTTAGTCCCACGAGGAACGCCAACAGTATACCAAAATTTCTCCACTTGTGGGAAGCATAATATTCAAAAGAGAAATTTATGTAGTTGTCACCGCTGACCAAGGGTTCGCCTTGTACCGAGCCGACGACGGCACAGATCGAGTGCGCAATATCGCCATATGACGGAGTGAGCTGATTAGGGGAGCAGGGAAACGTGCGACCCGAATATTCATTGACCATCAAAGATTCAAAGCCATAGGCAAGAGGATTGATATACTTGATCCAACGGGACCAACCGAGCATATAGGTTGGCGGGATAACAAAGCCAGTGTAGATGATAATTCCAATGACGAAGACTGACCCCGGCGCAAGTGCCTCTGCTAGTGACCGAGTCACGGATGCAATCGTACGAAACAGCATGCTCATGACCAATGTCAAAAAGAACATAATCAAAAGAAAGAAAAAGAACGCGCCGACCTCACGCCGTAAATTTGCCATGAAATAAAGCGTGAGGTTGAGAGTGATTGTATTTAACATCTTGTAAGGCATGTCCATCAAAGTGGAGGCGATAGCTTCGGCTGAAGGGTGATAGAGCGCAAAGCGTTGATGTTTCTCGACAATACCACGCTGGGCATAGAGTGTAAGAATCTCTAATAGCGAGCTTAAAGCATTCATCACAAGGGCGAAGAAGAGCAATGACCCACGAGAGAAGAAGGAGTTTGTCGTATCGTCCAGATTGTAGAACACTGAGCCGACGATCAATGCCATGATGAAATTACCAAACAGTTGTGTGAGGGTAAAGCTTGGATCTGCCTTTAAACGATGGAGGCTACGCCACAGGCATAGTTGGACCTGTTGAAAATAGGACAGGGTATAAGGCGAGGAGAGGTGCTGAAGGCTAGATATCTGGTGCCTTCGTGATTCTTGAAAGTTCGCCAGATCCTGGCCTCCAAAGGGATGCTGCTCCTCATACTGAGCAATTTCCTCTAGAAGAGCTTTGCGTTCAGCGCTAGTCTTCCATACGGCTTCAAACGCGTCGGGAGAGCGTGGAACCTTATCTTCATAACCGAGCCTAATAACACGCTCGTGGGGGCTGGTCATCGACGTAAGAAAGTCGGCAGTGGTTTGTCTTTCTGGACAGTGAAAACCAATGTTCATAAAATACTGCTTCGCAGCATCAGCTCTACCAAAGAAAATTTCGCGACCCTCATAGAGGACGATGACCTTGTCGAACAGGTCGTATGCTGCTTGAGGCGCTTGATATATGGCCACGACAGGCGTTATATTGAATGTATCAGCCTGAAGCCTCAAAGTCTTGCAAAATTCCACCGCGTTTGCGCTATCCAGCCCCCTCGTCGAGTTATCCCAGCACTGCAAAGGTGCATTGCTAAGAGTCGCCTCAGCAATGCTCACGCGTTTGCGTTCTCCTCCGCTCACACCACGAATGAAATCGTCGCCAACCTTTGTATTGATAGTGTGCCTAATCCCCAAGACAGCCATTACCACGTCTCGAAAATGCTTTGCAAATGCATCCTTTGAGACCCCTGCTGGCATGTTTCTAGGTGCCCGAGCTCGTGCTGCGAAATACAGGGTATCCCCAACAGTTAGATTTGGGAAGTGGACATCCTGTTCAGCGGTGTAGATAGCTTCTCCACGGAAATCTCTGTGCATCTTCTCGAACCCAATCCCCTGGTAATTAATGCTGGATTCGTCGCTCAGCTGGTACCCGTCCGTTTCTCCAGCAATCGTCTTCAGAAACGTTGAACAACCAGAGCCCGGGGGACCGAGAACCACCAACATCTCACCTGCTCGGACCAGACCGTCAAAGTTCCGCAAAATATCGATGCGATGCTGACCACCCCGAAAGAGTTTTCTAATTCCGACGAGTGCCTGCAGCCAGGTGCTCCCAACAGTTGTTTGATAATCCATTGCAGTACCATAGCCGTAGGCGCTGAGATTTCGAAATGAAATACCTGCAGTCCTACTCTTTACCCTATCACTCTGTTGTTGTAGATTGAACAAAGCTTTTGCATACGCTTTAGGATTGAAATTATCGGAATTGGGGTCTATTATCGAACCAGGAGCCGCTTCAAAGGGGTTCATCGTAATTTGTGAGTAGGTAGATTGACGGGTATATTGTCGAGCGAGCTGCCGGACCTCCCCTGCATCATCTTCATCTAGATCGCCACGCCCCTGGTCGGGTTGGAGGCCATCGCCGAGGTCGTCATAGCCTTGTCGTGCATGAGGCTCGGGCATGGGGTCTTCCTCCATTTTTGTCGAGATAGAGCTGGATGAGCTCAGGGGAAGATGGTTCTTGCTCGTCGCAGCAGGTCCCGAGGGTGAATTCGCAATTGCCGTCCTCGAGGAACACTCCTCCTCATCTATCGATGGCATCTTTCGGAAATTTTATTGTCGATCAATCAACGCATGGATTATTAATGAGACATAAGATGACTACATGCAAAACAAATACTGCCATGTCAAGAGGTATGATTATATAGGAGTCCTGTCTACGAAAGATGTGCACACCATCAGGAGTCTCCCTTGGCACAGTAACCATTGTGTATCCCCAGCAAAGATTTGTTCCATTAACTTTTGAGGGTGGGACGCGAACTCGGCAGTCGCAACTCGGATGTCGGAGATCACCTTGAATTGACCCAGCTTCTTTTGCCCGTTTTTCACTACGGAGATGGACGGATACGAAGTTCTATTGCTCTGTGTTTAACCGTGCATTAGTGACATTTTTCTAAATTGGCTGTATTTTACAGATAGGAAGCATCAATATAGTCGAATGCCGAGAGCCGAACCAGATGTGACGTCTACTTAGACAAAGCCTAAAAAAAGAAGAGACAATACCCATGCCAACCCGCACCAACCCCCTTCCGGTGTTGGGGAGGGGGTCGGTGCGGGTTGGCATGGGTAGTGTAAGGCCGTGAACTGAATGGAAGTACGGATGTACTAAGTTAGAGTTTGTTATAAAAGAGATAAAAAAAATAAAATAAAAAAATCCAATGGAATATTTAATTTTTCTATTTAAGAAGTAGCTAACTAATAAGATATCAAACATACAGAAGGAAGGGAAAAAAGGGAAAGAAGCTCGTATACACTTGTTACAGCTCATATACAGCCCCGCGGCGGTGCCTAATTGGGAAGGCATGAGGTTGAAGGGGAATCTCGGTCTTTAGGGCTTAGGGCTTCCACACGAGACCGGGCTGCACCGTACAAGACACTGAGCAACAAGCAGGTACAGCCGTCACAAACACTGTTTACTAAGGTGGATCCAGGTCCGTGACAATGTGACATATGCGCTGTGCTCACCATATTCGGGACAGCGGTAAAGTAATCTTATCAACTTCTCTATAAACCGGAATAGAAAAAGCCATTCAAATACATAATAACGAATCTTATAGAAAATTTAGGCTTTCTGACATATGAATCATGTAAACGTGCAATATAGTACAATATATCAAACTTCGAGTCATTGCAGGATTAGCCGCATTCTTCTAAGGTGTACAACAGATTCAAAACCAAGTACCATAATATACATCACTGATCCTCCGGCCCCATAGACTTCCTCCCTGCACTTTCTACATTCCGTCTCTTCTTCTCCGCAGATTTTCTCGGATCATTCTTAATCATCGAATCCGTCTCCGTCTGTTCCTCACCCTCATGGGCCTCGCTCGCGGGTCCCCTCCCAGAGGACACGGGCGATGCCACAGATCCTGTGTCGGCAGTATCAGAG
Source organism: Talaromyces verruculosus (assembly GCA_038993655.1). Lineage (NCBI taxonomy): Eukaryota > Fungi > Ascomycota > Eurotiomycetes > Eurotiales > Trichocomaceae > Talaromyces > Talaromyces verruculosus. The sequence continues at coordinate 453,771 of JBBVQN010000014.1, forward strand.
TGACGAGCCTCTTTACCGCGGGAGATGTTGATGGACTGGGATTCGGGGTTGCTGGATTGAGGGTTTGTGACGTTGGAGGAGACGCCTGGGGAGGCTTGTTTGGTTGCTACGCTGCGGTATTGGTACTGATATCTTGGGGCTGTGAGGAGGTTAGCATTTTATGGTAGGACATAGATGGCAAAATGTCTAGGTAGATGACTTACCAGGTAGCCTGCTGCTTTGACTCAAGCGCCACCCATTTCTCAGTCGTACCGTGAACACACCCATGGTTGCGTTGATCGATGTATGCTGCGCAATGTAAGGAATATTTACAAAGCACGTTGAAATGATTCGGAAAATTATTCGAGAGAACTTCTGTTCTACGTATATATATAGTAGAGAATCAGTGGAGCAGGTTCTTGCAGCGCCATGAATCCTTGACTATGACTTCATATTGCCGTCAATCGACGAACATACAACCCTAACCCTTTCTCATATATCTCTTCATTATTTCTTGTATCTGGACATACCATTGAATTGCTTTGAGATAGTCATTATTCCAGGGCAAAATACAGAAGAAGTCGCAGAATATGAGTCGTGTTTACCTTCTCCACCGGGTACTTTGTATATAACCGGATAGGATTAGGGCTAGGTAAGGCTGAGATTACGTACACAGTACAACCAACATCTGCATAGCCGAGTATCTATCCGGAGGCAGAGCATAAAGCAGACTTCAATCTGTCTACTATATATTCTAGTTAATCATTTACAGTATGGCTTGGACTCATTCTTTGTTTTCATCATGATGCCGTGCTCTGAAATTTCTAGATTGATGGAGTCTTGGGCATCAGCAACACATAGTAGACTTTGTCTAGATTTCTTTCTTTTGCTTTATCTATCTGTAAAGACGTCCTCGGGCATAGTAGATAAGCTATGGTAATGTGGCCCCAACATCAAGTCTTCTTACCAGTGGTCCTTTCATTAGGGCTGGCTTTGATATACGCTTCCCTACCTTTGTACTTGATCCAGAGGCACCTCAGGATCGTAAACCGATTGACTTGTGTATAGAGTTATTGTGCATAGGTAGTCATTGTTCTTACTTTCTTCAGCTGTATGGTTTGATTTGTATGCGTCCTGTCTGGTTATAAGGAGACTTCGCAGCCCTATGTTGATTTTTATGATTTTGTCCTTCTTAGTCTTTGCTTCCTACCTACAGCACCCTGCTATTGACGGTAATTCCCTTTCCACGGTAATTCCCTTTCCCTCTTTGTCACCAGCACCGCGTCCCAGGTGTAGTTGGCTCGGTCTTCGAAGATATCCTTCTCCCTCAGACAGATTTCATGATTTCATCTTCTCTATCAAGAAAGTACATTACTTGCTACGAATTATTGAGCCTGGCATAGTATTGATCGAGCCTTCATAGCATTTGAGACGACGCAACGCCGAATACGGCCATCTGAGAACAAGCATCTCGAACACATCCACAGACAGACGGTACAGCATCTCCAATATGAGTCGACCACTGGAACCATATATCCAAGAGATCAACCGGCATGGCCATTACCTTGCTCAAAGCGCGTCATCAAAGTCATCACAGCTTCGGCAAGACAAAGTGAACCGGATTTTATTCTACCCTGGCTGTTTCAATCCTCCTCACATAGGACACGCTTCCTTGCTTCACCATGTGTTCTCGAACGCCGGTAAGGATTTGAACGTCATTGCTGCTATCGTCATGCCCCGGGACGACGATAAATTGAGCGAAAACTGAAAAGAAAAGGGGGTGAAAATCAACTCAAGTTAACGAAAAGCGAGCGAGTCATGCTTTGGAATGGCCATGAACCGTCTGACTATTTCTGGGTATTCGCGGCCCCCGAATATTATTTGGATGATTTCTGGAAGCAACTTATAGATAACATCCAACTGGATGGCTTTGAAGTGAAACTGTGCGCTCTTTGGGGTCCGGAATATGTCGAGGGTCTAGAAGACAGAACAGTCTTTGACTATGCCTGGGGTTGCGTTGAGGTTTTCTCCAGTGATATCAGCAGAGGCAGCACGATCATGCCACCTGGACAGATGGCACCGAGACAATTGCAGGGACACATTATTTGGGCACGAAGTGTAGTTCCAGCTGATGAAGCAGCCAGTACTGCTGCACGTGCTACGGTCTGGACTTTCTACCCATGGAGATGGCTTCCCCCCTACACGATCCGATTCGTACCCAAGCCAAGGAATCATCGCGTACCGCCGACCAGTTCTACAAAGATTCGCGAATCGCTTCAATATACGCGTAAGCTGCGTTCGGATGAGTTGAAAGGCTATGTACGGAGTGTGGTTTTGCGACCTGACCTATTAGCTGAGATCATCTTCAAGTCTTTGCCGTAGTTCTTGTCATAGATAGATAATAGTCACTAAGCTACTTTCAGTATTATTACCCGATATTGAGTATCAAAATGTCCTTTTAAGCTTTAATCTAGTGCTGTTATACATTGTAAAAATCAAATAGGCCGGCTGATACGAGGCTCTAATATGTTATGATGGCTTGCGGATAATGGGCGATAGGACCATGGACCGCGAACCTGGTTCTTTTTGAATTATTACGAACCTGTCAAACTAGTGTCAGACGATGCGCATGAATACGACCTCGGGACTCTTACCAAACCATCATGGACGCCGGGCTGGAGTATCATAACACCCTCAATCTTATAGCAAATATCGGCATCGCTCAAGTCAGATCTGACTCTAGTCCTTACCTATTTGTTTAGTATCCTAGTGGTCAACCACAACGCTCATCTCTCCGTCCAGTACATAGGGTATGATGATTGGTCTCCAAAATGACAGAATCTTTGTATGCCTAGTTAGCCGAGATAGGTAATCGCCTAACGCAGTTATTCTAGAAACTCGGGTGTGGTATGCGGAAATTATCTAGGCGCTCGTCCGGAAAGGGAATGCGCAGTAAAAGCTCTCCTAGGATACAAAAAGCAAAGTACATGCAATCAACTAGTTGATTTAGCCTCTTCCAACATACCCCTGAATGCCTCCCTGAATCTCAACCCCCCCTTTATGTCTCTCCCGAAGAGCTAACTGGATCATCAGTGTCCTCTAGATCAAGTTTCCAGCCTTCTTCCCATATGCTGTGCAACCGATTATATTCGGATATTTTGGCTTGGATTTCTTCCTTCGGGTAAGCCGTACCGTGAAGATGAGATTTTTCCCACAGATCAAAAATATCTGTGCAAATTTGCTCCATGGCCAGAAGCTCTTGTGTGTTGTGCATACTGTATAGGTAATAACCCGTAAAGTTGAGCTCGCATCGTACGTCGATGAACTTAATAACCTCCTCAGGCCCTATAGGAATAAGGGAGCTAGCTTTACTGAAAGGCAAACCATATACTACCTCGAATCCTTCTTTCGCAGGCGGTAGTAGGTGTCTGTCGTACTCTTGTACCCAGGCCAGAGCTTCTAGATCTCGCTCTATGTTTGCATGGCAAGCGCGAGCGTCCCACTTCTGTCGTTCTTCCCTGTCATGATCATAATGGACAGTTTGGTTCATTAGATTAATAATACGATCAAGATAGCTGTCCGCGATCAATCTATCACTGGCCCGTTTCATGTTTTCTATCACCCGGTCCGTGTTCTATCCTCCGCTCCATGTCCTCTATCACACCCTATTCCTTTAAACAATGCAGGAGCTACAGTTTTATCAGACATTCTTTTGTGACCAAAAGGCCTTTCACAAAACACTAAGTCATCGACTTGGTATTGCTTGGGGTTTTGAGAACTCTTCCATTCGATAATACCCTTTAGACCCGTTGGTCTACAAGAATGACATGGATAGAGAGGTGTATTATTATTGCCTTTTTTTTTCCACTAAATTTGGTTTTATCATTATGGATCCTTTGTAATAAGTAACTACAAGTTTCATGTGCCTACAATTCTTATGACCTTAACTCTACATGTGGAAAAAATGCATTTATCTGATAACTCGTTGAACTCGACCTGTCAACTCCATGCGACTACCACGAGGCATGCTCAAACCTAGAATATTGGAGAATCAGATGAAGGATATAATTTTGGCTTTGCTTCAGATTATGTGGCTGCCATGGTTTTCTTTTATCGATGTATATTTAAACAAGTTCAATTTCCCATACATGTGGGAAGGCAGTATAATTTGTTTCTATTCGGTAACAATAGCCCATCAGTAGTACATGTAGTCACATCAGACCAGTAATTGCTTCCACACGGAGTGATCTTATCCATGGTAACAGGGAGAAAAGTGTCTCCATTTTGATGCAGGGTTACTACTTGGGGCTTTTTGCTGATATTATTACTATAGCTTCCAGGAAGATCGTGTCATCCGCGATTGGTCTCTCCTCATCGCCTACCTTTCAAAGGCATGCCGCTATTCCTACGAGCGGTGTTGCTACCTCGACCTAATCTACCAATATATTATGAAGTACCGCATGTTCCGTTCCCCTTCAGCAGTTAATGGATCCTCTCATTACAGAAGATATTTCGGCCCCAAATCCACGACTTATCCATCTCGGCCCCGGCAAGGATCTAGTGTCCATCAAGGCCCATGCGGAAATGGACATAATCGTCAGTGGCGCTTAAAAGGTTCGCGGTAAGTTTGCCATGTGGCAGTTCATACGTAGAAGTCCTCAACTGCTAAGTGGGATGATACGTACATAACTAAAAAGATTCACTCCAAGCACCAGTGGCGCGTTAGTTAGTTAGGGCTACGCCCTCCCTTGAATGACCAAGGATTCTCCGAGGAAAGAGGGGGTCCATCCGGTTCGTTGATAGCTAACTGCTTGCGTATTATCTAGTTGAGATAACTGACTCAGTTTTACTAACAACAAAAAAAAAGCCGGACATGCAAAAGAACGGACAATGGAGAATGGGGAATGGAATAGAGAACGGCGAACGGACGGAGATGTCATGGATAGTCCGGTGTTGGTAAATCGGATCTAGAATGACTGAAAACTACGGACATGCAGCGCTAGACAGTTTAGTCACGAACTACACTTAAGAAGGGATGTGACTGAATCGCATACACTAGTCCAGACTAGCAGACGCTCTACCTAACTAAGGCGTATGTGCAGCGCTTCCGACTTCGACCGAGTCAGCGGGGGAAACTATTAAAGGGCGGACGTCTAGACAAGCAAACAAGCCTAGACCAGGTTTCAGCCATCCGAAAAGGAGGTACAAAATCCGAAGGAAATATCAATCTCGCACCAAATCCATATCAAAGACGGCTTTGAGTTTGAGCTTCAAATACCAAACGCTTCCATAGAAAATCGGCTTGTGATATGTTTGCCGAAAATCTGAATGAATTGCGGAGGGAGGAGATTATATTGACTATGCCATGTGGGTTGATCCACGGAGTTTACATGTAGCTCAGCGCACTATATACTCCACTCCGGCAGTGGGATGTATCAGAAACCAGATCAGCACCCACAACTTGACACTTGCAACAAAAGTCGGTGGGCGCGAGTCATGTAATTCTGCTTCATTGGATGAGAGGATCTCAATTCGGGGTGAGTGAGATAAAGTCGGAGTCGTGCGATCTCTACCTATCCACCCGTAAGAGTGTCAAACAAATGATTGAACTTTTGATACAGCTAACTACCGTAATAGGTAGAAGCTAGTTATATGATCTGGTACCCATATCCCCATCCCCTACCTAGGGACGTAGAAGGCATAAGCGAAGCGATATCGGATCCGTCCAGCCACCTGGGCAGTATTCAAATTTGATGTGGTTCGGAAGGTATTTTGATTGATTTACTATGCGCATTTCAATTTTGGTTGACAGGGAGAGAGAGTTGTTGTGCCAGATGGTCTTGTTTGAAATGATTTGCGATAAACTGCGTTTTAAGCGAACTGGGTATGGCACCGACTAGGCAAGTAACTTCCAATGTTCCAAGGTTGTTTATTTGTTGATCGATCTGACCCTGCCAGTTCGGTCAAGTTCACATACTACAACTTCGACGGAGAGGTAAGTCCTGCCCTCTCAGTTCCTAGGGTTACCTACTTGGGTGCGGAGTAGATGAATATATATATACCTATCTAGGCAGGTAAATCTAGACCTTTCTCAAGCCCTGATCAGTTCCAATTACCTAGATATGGTTCCACAAACACTCTGACCATTTCATATCTTTTTAATTGCGTGTCATACATGCTCTGCGCAACGTTACACATACACAGACCATTCTCATCTTCCGTCCAATACAGACGATGTAAGCGATACCTATACTCCTGCTAGGCGAATGACAGTACCTACCTAGGTATCCGCGTATAACAATATGATGGATGCGATATGAGTAAGAAGTTCTTACGTACGGACACCGAGGATGGGTGGTGGATGCTGGATGTACCGACGGAGGACTAGAGGTAGGTGGTATTCGGATTGATGTATATGTACGTATATGTACATATCGATCCCATCATGTACATATGTATGTTGACAGTCTTGGCAACGTTTGTCTCATCTCTTCATCTTCCGTCAACTGGTGAATGTACTGGTATTACCCGTTAGATGTACCTATACAAATCAGTGTCTACGTAGCTAGGTATTTCAATCGGCATGAACGGCGAATCCAAGCGACATCCATACATAGTACGTACATACCCGATCTGGACCCAGTACGAATCAAACATCGCAACATTAGAGCTTTGAAGCTTTGACGCCGATATCAAACAGAATTGTTCAGTGTCGGAGAATATATGATGAGCGAGTAGACTAGACTGATCGGGTTGAGTAGGTATCTAGGTATTTTCCATGCACATCGAATTGTTGGGTATTGTCGATTAATTAGCTATCATTACCCTGGAGAAGTAAGCGATACCCTGGAGAGGAAGGAGGATGGATAAATCCATTTTAAAGGCAGATTTCTTCATGCATAATCTGAAAGTTGTGTGCCATCCATAACCCTAATCAACCTCTCTCGATAATTCTGCAATCCGATTCATGGACAAACTCACCACCCTCCCTCCCATCCTAGTGTAGGTAACCAGTATTACAAACCCGAACCCATCAAGTGAGCACACTTTGTAAGTAAATACAGCCCGACGCATGACACAGCAGGGATTACACATAACGAACTCGCATATACCTTCGGTACCTAGGTAAGTAGTTAATGCGATGCGATGCAGTGTAGCCATCGCATAAATAGTTCAGCGCGCTCGCGCGTGTGTGTGTGTCTTCCGACTGACTCTCCCTTTGTCCCGGTCGCACAAAGTAGATTGTCAGACTCGTGATGTTTACATAGCACTTACTACTAACTACGTGGTTCGCATAAACTTCTGGTCTTGTCTTACCTACCCGAGTAGGTAGGTCGAGCTCGGACTACATGACATGACAACGCAAAAAAATAAAAAAATGAGGGACGGAGGATACCCCATATTTCAACGTTGAGTTTACATATACGTAGTTACCTATGTAGGTACGTGCTCTTGTTCCAAGAATGTACCTACGACACTGTCCACGGTACATCGAGCCATGGATGAATGGTATCGCCACGATAAGGATACAATCCATGAGCATTGATCAGCATGCAAACATTTCGTGCTTGTCGGTCAAGTAACGTTGTACATTGTACGTACATAGCTTTTTGGGCGAGTGATTGGCTGTTAATCGACAGGACACAAGATCCTGGCTAGTTACATTCCGGAGTTTGGATCGAGTCACATTCCAGTGTATGGAGTTGTTGGTCTGTTGACTGAGTGAGTAGTGAGTGAGTGAGAGGTAGTCTGATCATGCGAAAAATACGACGTGGACTGGGTCGAGGTATATAGGTTGTGATGTAAAGTATATGATCGTACTTGGATAAGGAAGGTATGTATATATTTCTCTACTATGTACAAACTTGAAATGAATAATGCAGCGGAAAGTGTATAGTTATCCAAGTTGCTATCATGAAATCAAGTCCCTCATCTCGTCATGCAAATCATCATAACATACCTCCACCGATCACTATTCTTCAAGGTAACCTTACCTCCATAATCAGTAAACTACCCTAGTCAATAACCACCCAACTATCAACTGACACTTTGATAAGGATTACTAACGCAACAATCCACCCGGCTATTGTCAGCTACATAAAATAGTTATCTACGTATCTGTCTATGTAATAAGCATGCCATTACCAATTCGAGCACACAAGACGACAATCATACTCGATCGAGAAAGCGCGAAAAAGGAGACCAAGCCTGTTTGGGAGCTACCTTTCTGAGAAGACATGAGGCCGAAGAGACAGGAAGAAGGAAGGAGGGGCAAAATGATCTGCAGACTAGAGAGGTCTAATGTAGGGCTAAGGGTGTTCACTGTTTGCCATGTGTTGGTCACATCGCATAGTACGGACTGGGCAGTGGGCACAGTTGGGGTTGGTTGGTTGCCCGATGTTTGAGAACTGCCTTGCTGAAGATAGAACTGGGAAGATAAACATCGATAATTGACTCGACACGCGACCAGCAAGGCACATGGATGTTCAACCCGGTACTACGTAGTATGTATTGTACGTAGTAAGGAATGCAGAATGCAATGATGTGTGTGATGTGATGGATGGATGCCAGGTGGCTCTTAGTCTTAGCCTTGATCAACCACATGCATCCCCAGCACGCACGAAGGAATGTCAATTACCCATGAGCCCGCCTTGAAGGTGGCAACCTGATTGGCTTATCGCAAAACAACTGAATAATTCGACCTGCCTAAACTGTTTCGTACGTACTAACTTACTACGGGTATACTATGTAGTAGCATATAGGTTTCCAGGGTATGCGGCTGCGCTTGCATTACTCGTCTGTTCTTACCCTGCTCCGAGGGTCTAAACCACAATAGAAAAAGCAGTGCTTGGCAGAGCTGCGCTGCAAAAACGATAGGTTCCTTGCGTGCTGAGCGGCAGGACTAGCAGGCGGGAGCAGCGGGCTAGACAGGATCTCCGAGGAACTCCCCCTCCCAACTACCCATAGTACGATTCTTCTGACTGCCACGTGAATTACTCCGTGTGCCGCGATCAAGTTCACGACTTAGCAGGGTGACATATATGTTGTATCAATTGTTGTCAACCCTATCGGCAAGGTGGACAACCCTTGAAGGTCGATGGCTGGGTATATTTACTCCGAGTATGCCGTACCTAGAAGACAGATAGAGTGCTCTGAGTAAGAGAGCTGCAAGGAATTGGGACTTCCGTTTGCATACGTTGCATACGTAGGGAGTAGGTACCAAAGTACCAGGCAGCTCGTAGCTCGTTGTACCTTCTTGCACTCTGACGATACGCTGAGGGTTGAGTAACCCTCCACGACTGTCACTCTCCCACGGTTGACTGTATTTCTCTCCCTCCAGATTACAGAGCACGAAACAGGATTTTAATACACTCCGTGGTCCGTCCTTAGTCAGGGCTGGTCAGAGCTGATCAGTGGTCACCCCGGAATGGGCCTCGTGGTTCCTCAATCCGATTCCAGTTAGTCTGTATTTTACTCTGCGCGGTTATTGGCCAGTACCATACGCTAGTGCACATCATTTCGTAATTTACGGCTGATGCAATTCCGCAAATATTGGACATTGACCCGAACCGGTTAGCGTGCCTTGGGCCATGTGTTTTTTTGAGTTTTCCTAAAAGTTCGCCCACTTTTGAGAGGACAGACACTGTCAAGACGAGACTCTTTGTTTTGCTTGGAGTGGGATCAAAAAAGGAAGACCGAGATAGTGAATATATAGATGTATGCAATGGCATGAGAGTAGCCTTCTTGGCCGACAGACAGATGGATGACAAAGTAAGGAATCTTCAGCTTAAGTAATGGTAATACTTCGACTAGCCGACCCACACGAACCAAGCCGACAAAAAACGTGGGCGATGTTAAGATGGAGAGAGTAATGGCCCGAATCGGTTACCTTGCTTGCTCACACTCTCTGAACTTAGACAGGTCACTTTATCTTTCTTTTCTACCCTGGAGTCCTGGACTTGCCTTACTCGACGTGCATCTCTGTTCTCTGCCAGTCCATTCATCCAGTCTTTCCTCTGATCTTGTGATTGATTGTCAAGTCAGGGCAACAAGGAAATCGCGACTCGTACAATCGTCGACCCGACCGCAGGCTATCAACTACGACTACGACTATCGACTGTTGACCGACCTCAAAATCGATTATCACGCCTGCCTTGTGCAGGTCAACAGTCCGCCGGCAAGCACAGTACAGCACAGCACAAGTACTATATAGCGAAGACATTACCTGGCACCTTTCCTTCCGACTTACTCGCTCCTTCCTTTTTCTCTCGCCCCGATCGACCACCTCAACCTCTTCTTTCTTGCTTTTTCTCGTTTCTTTTTCGCGACAAGCCTCGTTTTACTACGTCACGTTGCAACCCGACATTTGACTTTATACCGATCTGATATTCGCGCACTATCCATTCGACTCGTCCAGCCTTGTTTGATCAGTCCATTCGCACGCGTGGTCTGATAGATTCAGGTACGACTCTGCCTCTGCTCTGCCCTCACATGTCCCTTGATATTTTCCCAGCTTTTGGGATTAAATATATTGCAACATCGTGCTAATTATTCACAGACTACCGGCCTACTACCTACTACCTAGTACCTACAGCAAGGGGCATTCTCCTTGATCTGCAACTTGGCGCCTGTCTTTTCCGCCCACGAACCGCCACTGACAATCCATCCCTTCTTTCTCGTCAGACCAACCCGTGGTCTTGGTTATTCGACGCCTCCTGACGCATTCCAAACCTCTCGCGTGGTTTTATTTAAACGTCCCCGGTGCTTCACGTGTTGACTGTCGACACATTGATGGCATTTTTTTGAATCGACTCGGCCCAGTGAACGAACCACTTTACGCAAACTACAAAACCTACTACAAAAGCAACTACAAGGACATGATATAAGATAGGATTGTCTCACAGCTGAACATGATGGAATCATCTATTGCGCATCGTCCCTGGGAGGATGTCAAGCCCGGTCTGCACACGCCTCCGGTCGTGACCTCGTCGCAGACGCTTCCTTCAATCTCTACATTAACAGCCAGCATGAGTGGAAGCATTCCGCCAGCTGAAAAATCACCAGCAAGCTCTATGAACACGCTCGAGCGGGACTCGGGCAACTGGTCTATGCCTCAAAGCACAAGTACGTTTGCCATAGGCTGTTCTCGGAGAGAGCGTACTGACTTGACAGGATCATCTACATACTCGCAAACAACGAATGGAACTGGCACGTATCATTCAATGTCGTTTTTAAACTCATCGCAACCTTCACCAAACCGTCATTCGGGCATTTCCGACCGATCGCCTCTTGCACAAGACTCTTCCAACACGCCTTCTCCAGCTGGCGCCAATCCTCCGTTTACACAAGCACCGTCTTCTACTCTACCGTCGATTAACCAAAACTTTGATGCGCCATCTCACCGAAACAGTATCATTGAGTTGCCGGAATCTCGACGAAGCAGCGTGGACAGCCGTATGAATCAAGGGATTAGTGCATTGGCTATCAATCCCGCATCGCCATACCATAGCACCAACGCATCGCAATCGTCGATAGTATCAGGCCTGCAGAGAGAGCGCGGCATTTCAAACGACTACACCAATGCTAATGGGATGCGAGGACCTCGATATGGTGCTCAACCGCTGTCACCATTAGGACCCCGAGCAGGCGATCAGCGATTTCCGCCCGGTCGTACTGCGCCTGCTATCTCGTCTAACCCGCGATCTGAAATTTACAATGCCGAAGCCCCTACCGCGGGTATGGCGTACGCCTTTCCCGATCCGGATGTCGCACGTTCAAGCTCCAGCATGACCTCACAAGACCACTCGTTGACGCCGCAGGGTTCCTTTTCACGCAAGGGGAGTGTAGCAGAATCGCTCAATAGCAGTGTGTTTTCTGTGGATGGCCGACTACCCCGCGGTCAGCAAGGTTTGTTTGCCGTCTTGTCTCATTGGTCGATACTAATAGTCTGCAGAACTGCCCCAGAACGTACATCATCACTCGCTGCAGCACAAGCAAGTCCGGGGGCTCATGGGAGAGTCGGAATCGCCCAACAGTGCGACTCCGTATAGCCGTACTCCCGAGCTGCGGGTCACGCATAAACTGGCAGAACGCAAGCGACGAAGCGAGATGAAGGATTGCTTTGAGATGCTGCGGATGCGATTGCCTCAGAGCCAGAACAACAAGTCTAGCAAGTGGGAGACTTTGACCAGAGGTGTGTTTATATTACTCCGTGTTGAATATTCTTTCTGACATGTATAAAGCCATCGAGTACATATCGTCGCTGGAAAAACAAGTTTCAACTTCACGACGAGAAAATAACGATCTCCAACGAGAAGTACAAGAACTACGCGCGCAGTTGAACTCGCAACAAGTCAACGGCCAATGCCGACAGCAAAACATGTTTGACCCTCACTCAATGGCCTCATCGTCAAATGGCTCGCCGACTACGTCGTACCCCACGTATGCATCCGGGATGGCGGTCGAGCAGCCTCGGACTCTCCCGCCGCTCATCAATGGCTCAGTCGCAGCGATGCAAGGGGTCCAATATACCGAGGAACGACGGTAACTTACGAGCAAGGGTTATCCTCAAATCATGAGATCATAAGATCATTCCAACATCTACCTTTTTCTTCTAGGATTTGACTGGAGGCTGGCATATAAGGTATATCTGTATTCACTTTGGACCGGAGTTGTGGGAGATTTTAGGTTTGGAATGGAACGTGTACAAAAAGAACCAAAATCATGGGCGGATGCGTTGCGAGTCAACATTGTATCATGGAGTTTTGTTTCTGCTTGTTCCTGATATCCTACGGTTTGCTGTTTTGGATAGCAATGATAGCGATGAATCGTGAATACGTGGTCGTATTCGCAGACTTGCGTGTTCTACTGCTGAAGACACCGTATGTTGTTTCATGTTTGGATGTCGACCCGGTACGACAGGGTATACTGAAGTATAAATAAACAGACGTTCGTATGCCATGTCTCACCTGGCTCACCATCATCTAGACTTCTTCAAGCCCATGAATTATTTCCTAACATGTAAATAGAAACAATAGTTAACCGCCCTGAGCACCCTCACTAAATAATTCACTCTAACCATAGACGGTCTAGCGCCCGAGATCATGCACTTCTTACTGATATTATTGGCGGGAGGACAAGTGGACCCAGCGGCTAAAGATATCGTATCAATTGCGCCGATGACTGAGAACCACTCGATCGTCTTTTGGCATTGGGGATGAAACTGTCTTCTTTTCTGGAGTATTTTACTGCTTTACTGTTTTACTGTTTGAGGGGATGGGCGAGTGAGTCATCGGTATGAAAGTATGGATGACTCTATGGGATGATGCGTACCACTGAGTGGGTAGGACAACCAGGACCAATGGCATTGAGAACAGCACCTCTTGGTAGAGGGAGATGTTTCGCCTCTCTCTCTACCATGACCTTAGTCCTTGACAGGCCTGGCCTGGCTGGACTCTGTCGATCCCTGCGCTTAGTGGGCGGGATGTTGCTATAATTGTGCATGGCTAGTGTGATGGTTCTATTGGTTACTGGGTCTGAGATCTGTAACTCTCTAGGTCTTGCGCTGTTCAGTAGGTAAAAAGGTGAGAGGTTGATATTTTGACTGGGTGTCTAGAGCGGTCTTTTTTGTTCTTTTGTATTTCCTCTTCTTCTGCAGTTCTGCTTCTTCTGCTTCGTCTTCTGCCTCTGCATTTGGGTTTATTTTCCGTTGCATTGCATCTTCGCATCTGCATTTCCTTCCTTCGACTACATACACGAAAGCGACTGCGTACATACTCGAAAAGTATCTCATTCTTTTTGCATTTTGCATATCATAGACAATACAATAGATTTGTTCCGTTTGACAAAGCCTGGTGCTTTGTTAGTTTGTTTGTTGTCTGATTGTTTGTCAGACATTGTTATTGTTTCTGGCTATTGTCGTCCCATCTCATCCCATCATCTTCTATTGACTCCTCCTATTGACATCACACGTGCTGTGACTCTTACCATCGCCCACCTACCTACCGATCGATCGATACAATTTGGTAATAGCTTCTCTCCAGAAGAGGACACAAGCAAGCAGCGAGAAGGATAGGGTTACGAATGGTATCTATCTATCTATCTATCTTCTCTCCTCTCTTTACTCTTTTCGTCTTTCTTCTTTCTTCTTTATTTTTGTCTTGAGAAATCACAACGTCAAAAGAGATCTAACGAGATGGCTTCTTTCCCACAAGGCAATGAGAATTATCGACCGCGAGGCAGGAATCCAATGAACCTCACCATCGACACCTCTGGCGACACACTTGCCGGTGCCAACAACAACAAGAATAAAAGTAGTAACGACCTGCAACCACAGCAACAATTACCGCAACAGAACAGATTTCCGCTTAACTCGCCTATTACAGCTGAGATCCCCAGTCCAGAGCATTCCAGCGGCAGCGAAACGGGCTCAAAGCTCAAACCGAAGCTCGTCAACGCTGGTCTTGGTGGCAGCGGTGGGATTGCGGGTGAGAGGTTGGATTTACATGCTGATTCGGCATTATCAAAAACACAACTTGAGCGTACGCTGCGTGAGAGATTAGAGCTGGGAAGTAAGACGACGCGGAATATGTCTTCTTCCTCTAGTCAACAACAACAGCAGAGGCCGGCGGGACTGCAATTAATGACTGAATTTGGGAGGGATGATGTTCAGAGTGAGAAGGGGACGTTTCTGGATTTGAGTGATTTGAAATCTATAGCCAACGCAAGGGAAAAGGAGAGACTGAGGGAGTATAATTCGTCTTCGCAGTCGTTGCAGCAGCCTGTTCAGGAAAGGGCGGAGGAGTTGTCGCCGTCGGATAGACCGATTATGATTGGATTGACTGTGCCGTATGATGAGTCGACGCCTCGTTCAGCTGCTGCAGCAGCAGCAGCAGCAGGAGCAGGGGAGACGATTGATAGCGCTTCGTCGCGAACGCCCGCTACGCCCTCGATAGTCGTTACGCCTGCACGAGAGCATCCGCCATGGCACACGGATATGAACATGGATATGAGCACCAGCCCCGAAATGCTTCACAGACCGCGCGCGGCGTCAAGTATCTATTCGCAACCGTCACCGAAACCAATGCACGACGAGGACGCGCCGCCTGTGCCTGCTATCCCCGCTTTCCACTCTGTGACCTCTTTCCAACGTGCTATTTACGATCAACGGCCTGTGTCGACAGATACAGAGTTTGAGGGCGAAGAGCAAGTGTCGTCCACGGAAAAGGAGTCGTCTCCCACCACGACGAGAAAGAATATGAAGAAGAAACTCCTTCACAAACTGAGCGTAAACACATCCGACGCGAATAGGCCTGACTCTCAGGGATGGTGGACATATCTCCTCTCACCACTACTCAGTCGGTCGAATACAGTGAGTAGTCGACGCACCGCATTAAGCCCCCAGCAGAATCATACACGATCCGCTCGTTCGCCGTTGTCGGCTGTATCGTTTAGTAAGGCATTATCGCACCCTCAGCCGACAGATGAAGGAGAGAGCTCGCACTGGTGGGACGACGAAAAGATAGCCATCCCGCCTGAAAAATCGCATTTTTCGCCTGATACACCGGAAGATATGACAAGGCACGTTCAGCCTATTGGGTGGGATATGCCGTTTCTCAATGAACACATCACAACCATAAACCCAACTGCAATCAAAGCACTGCCCGAAGGTGAGAAAGCGGAAAAGACTCGAAGCGTCTTCCAAATCGGCGATCAGATGGTGCCCAATTACGAGTTGCATGGTTCACGGGCAGAGTATTACCAGGCTAGTGCACATGATCTGAACGATAAGGAGAATCCGTATTTCGAGTGTATTAATCACGTCTGCTCGATGACGTCGGCGAAAAGAAGGGCGGAGATTGAGGCTGCTGAGAAAGAAGCGGAGGAGAGATTGATGGTGGAAGCGGAGAATCAGAAAGGAGGACTTGCGGTATTTGTGTTTGATCCATCAAGAGACGCGAATAATCCGTTTATTGCGTTTTTGGAGGCGAGGGGGGATGTTAAGGAGGTTACTGTTGATGGGGATGAGAAACCCAAAGAAGAAGGCGAACAGGATGGCGAGAAGAGAGAGATTGAGGGCGAGGAGGTGGAAAAGACGGGATTGAGCAATGCGAGAGAACTATTGTCTTTTGATAGCAGTGATGAGGATGACGCTGCGCCAGCTGATCCAGAAAAGGAGCATACAACCTCAAGAGGGTTGAGTCATTCTCCTGATTTGGGTCCAACTTCAAGAAATGTTGCGTCGTTTTCTCCGCCGCCGCGTTCGCGTTATGAGCCCTCTGTGTCGCTGCTACCACCTGCTGAGGAGAGAGGTTTCTCTCCACCGCCACCTGCACCTCCATCTGTCAGCTATTCAAGGGGAACGAGTCCGCCGCCAGCTCCAGCTCCAGTGTCTGCATCAGCTCCTACATATGTTCCCCCGGCTCCAGCGCCTGCACCAGCTCCAGCACCGGTTCCAGTTCCGGTGCAAATGCCGATGATGCCACCTCCTCAACCTCGCGCTTTCTCTCCAGAACCAGTACCGATGCCAATGGCACCTCCTCCTCAGCCTCGTGCAATCTCACCTGAACCAGTACCTATGCCAATGGCACCTCCTCCTCAGCCTCACGCATTCTCGCCCGAACCGGTGGCAATGCCAATAACTCCTCCAGCACCGGTTCCAGTTCCAGCGCCTCCCCCACCTCGAGAACCTGTTCCCATGCCGATGCCAGTATCGCGATCGCCACCTGCGGATGAGCGAGCACAAGTTGCGATGCCTCCACCGCCTCAGCCTCCATCAGACGATGCTCGTGGAATACCAGGTGGTTACCATTGGGAGCCTGCTCCACTTCCGCGAGCAATGTCTCCGCCTAGACCGACTAGAGTTGCTTCACCACCAATGCCATCTGCAGCACCAGGATCAATGTCTCAAGCAAGGGAAGTTGAAGACTCAGTTGTCAGACCGGGACTAGGATCAGAGCGAGACGCAGAACCAGCACCAATTACTCGACCAGCACCGTCGTTCAGTCGACCAGGCCCGTTCTTAGCACCGAGACGTGTTCCTCAACCTCCTGCCCCTGCTACATCGCAACAGAGTGCCTCCGATGCGCCTGCCGATGAATCAGATGCCGAGTCTGTGTTGCCGCCATATTCTCGAAACGCCCCTCGTCAACCCGGGCTTCCTACCTACAGCGCACGCGACCAATCCGACCAACGTGACCGCGCCCCAGTCGCGCCAGAACCAGTCTCACCTGGTCTGCAACAAGCGATGACCAGTCGTGGCGGAATACCAATGTCTGACGTCAGCCAACGAACTCGCGACATGGACTTCAACGACGCAGGCTCAATATCTCGACCCAGCGAACCAAGAACGATCATCAACGTCCACCACTACTACAATGGCGAACACCCGCGCGACGCACCTGAACCACCTCGCCCAGGTAACCAGTTCGTCTCTGAAGCCGATCTGCAATCTCGCGACGAAAACGAGGCTAGACGCCAACGACTCGAAAAGGAGGACAAAATCGCGAAAAAGATTGGCGGGTTCTGGCGTGGAAGAGGTTGTATTCCTAAAAGGGGATGTTTCGGTCGTGATGGTCGCGAGGGACGTAACCGTAGACGTTGGTATGTGGCTATCGTCGCGTTTTGTATACTGGTTATTGTGCTCTCGATTTCACTCGCTACTACACTCACGCACAAAGGGGATAGAATGTCTGTGGAGTCGGAGTGGTTGAACATCACTGGTTTCCCGCCTATCCCTACTGGTATCATGACTGTCGCCGGACCAGCACCTGCCGTGGAAAGAAGTAGTTGCGTTGCCCCTACTTCGCTCTGGAGTTGCGCTCTACCACCTGAGCAACAAGCCAGCAACGCAGGTGGATATGCACCTGACGCCCCCAATTTCAGGATCGAGATTCGCTTCCGCAATGATTCTTCGCTGTCGTCGAACAGCACGGCAAGCAATTCAACGACGAAAAGGTCTTGGGGAGGTATTTTCCGAAGAGATGACTGGACTGCTTCACCGGCTGCGCCGAGATTGATTGATCAGACTTTCTTGGGGAATACGACGGATAATATTACGACGCCGTTTCAAGGGGAGGAGACGCCGTTTTACATTACGTTTTTGTCGCCGGTTGATGTGGCGAATGCGTCGGCGCAGTATGTCAAGAGGGATGTTGTTTCGAGTACGGCGACGGCGACTGGGACTGGGACGGGAACTGGGTCTACTACTACTGTCACTCATCCGGGTGCCACGGGGACTGCTTCTACTCTCAGTGCAACTGGCACAGGGACTGGTACAGCCGCCGGCACAGGCACAAAGACAAGCATCAAGACAGCAACCGGCACCCAAACACAAACCGGCACGAGCACCTCAACCGGGACGTCAACGCCCGAAATCGAGGTAGGAAAACTCATCCCCGCCCCCGATCTAGCATCGGACGGCACCGCGGCAGCAGCTACCCTCTACCCATTGCCCGTCCAACAACCCATCAAACTCTACAATCGCGGCCTGCCCACCGAACACTACGGTTTCTTCACCTACTTCGACAAGAGCATATTCCTTGCCTCGGACGCATCGATCACAGGCGGCAGCACAGACACCGACTCGCGAGACACAAATGGTGGAAGCACATCGACAGAGGCAAGTGTTCGCTGCACATGGTCCCAGACACGGTTCCTGGTACAGATCTGGACCCAGCCACAGAATGTTACGCGTATGAGTCTTAGCGCTATTTCGAATACGACTGCTACTACGTCTTCATCGACGGCATCAGCAGCATCATCAACCGCGACATCCAAATCTTCAAGCGGGTCTGTAGCGACCTCCTCAGCAAACAACTTCACCTCTCCCGGCTCATTCCCTTACCCGATAACAATCACAATAGACCGCCACGGCGGCATCGCCACTGAGAAATTAGCATACTGCTACGCCTTCGAACAACACAACTCCTCATCTAGCTCGGTGGCGGCAGGACCGTATTACAACCTCACAAGCCCAAAACTGCAAGACGAGCAACGCGATTCCGGAGGATCGATTGTGCAGCCTTCGCCAGATTATTTTGTGCTAGCGGCGGCGCTTGCGCAAGGCGCAACGGCCGACGAGGAGAGTCCCGTCGATGGAGGGACGGGGGGTTGTATGTGTGAGTGGAGGAATTGGGTTGAGACTCATTGATTTTCATTTGTAGTTTTCTTTTGTTTTGTACTCAAGGGAGTGCATTAAGGGCGTTTTGACTTGTTTCTTAGGGGGAAGAGGTGCATTGCGTTGCGGTTGCATAGGTGCGCTTTGCATGTAATATGGGGATGTATTTTGCTAGTTACTTCGCTACGATTCATATTCTTTCTTTCAAAAGCTTAAAAATGTATGTATGTATTACCAAGAATAATGATCAAATCCAAATTCAACTAAACAATAATTCAGAACTAGAAACGAATTTCCTTGGTGTTGCTTGTCGGATTATGCATGCCGGAATAGGACAGAAAAGGAAGATTTCCGTTTTCGGAAGGGGATATCCTGATTCGGAACGGAGCCCTAACGTGTGTTTCCCTAACATGGACCGCCATCATCCAGAGCTGCACACAGAGATCATTTGGTTCATTTGATTGCATTGACATTTTGCTAAATGTCTGTCTGTCCCTGAGTCTGGAGTAGGTTCGATCAATCACCCCCTAATTCAAAAAGCGTCATTATAAGCAGTTAGCTGCGTGATATCTTGATTATTCTTGCCGGTTTTTCCCGGCAACTATAAGCTGCGATTTTCCTCCGCATCTCGCTTTTTCTGAGAAGCATACATCTGATCCAGCTGTTGACTGCAATCGCTTTCCGTCCAAACATCTTGAATCCTTATTGCGATCGATCTCAGCCTCCGTAATGCACCCGCTTTCCCCGGGTCCCAATTATCGCTCGGGACAATCCGACTTCGTATTTTGACCGCGTTGTGAAAAGCATCCATAGCGTTCAATATGAATCCTCGATTCTCTAGAGCATCTCCCAGTAAAGAGAAGCTCATCATGCAATCAAAGTTCAATTGTCGGTCCTGGCTGTAGTCGTAATCATCCCCAAGTTCATCCACGCGATCACGCAGCATTTGTAGAAGAAAATCCATGTCTGCAAACATTTCGTTATTGCGGAACCAATGCGCTGCCATGTGCCACAAACTGAAAGTTTCGTGGCTGTGACGCCCCAAATCTTCATCAATCCGTTGAAGATCAAGTATGATTTCCTGTGGTTTCTTCCCTTTGAATAAATCGAAGAATTTTCCCGAGTCGGCTCGTGGGAAGCTTGCCTGATTGTAAGAATAGAAGGATTTCATCTGATCGTGTCCCGTCTTCAATCCCCACAGATATCGACAATAGATATCGTAAGCGAGATACAAATCGCCGTTCAAATCCAGTACCAAAGTTGGCAGTGATTCGAACATGGCCCTCCGTGGGTCATTAGATTTTAATTCATTTGTTGCAAAATCATGAAGGTTCTCCCTCAATGATTCCTCAATTACTGATTTGTCCTTTTCTGCAATATACGTTTTTCGCCGAACAAGGAGCAGTATGGCGAGGATATCGGAGAATTGGCGATGGTGTCTACTCTTCACGATCTCTCTGTTAGATGCGGACGCATTGCGTATTAAGGCCCAGCCGGTTTGACTATCTCCTTCGTCGAATCTGTGCAACGCGTCAACCACCATATTGTGCATATAGCTGAGATTTGTTAGCTCAGCTCTGTATTCGGGACTTCTGTTATACAGGCCGCGTTGGTCGGCTTTCCATACCCCTTGCTCGAATGACTTTTCAAAATGGGCCCTTGTATAGAACAATAGTCGGCGAAAGTTTTTGAAGACATGTGGCTCATCGAGCTTTTTGATAGTACGAGGGAGTGGCAGGAATGTGATTGTCCTGCAACTCCCTTTGTTCAATTTTAGAGCAGAACCATTACTCCTCCGCATATACTTTTTGATATCTTTGACATTCAAAAGGACATCGTCGGCGAAAATTAAGCATTTGAAAGTCATCGGACCTGGCCCAAGGAAATCCTTGATGAATATGACTTCGTCTCTACAAAGGTTTTTGCGAATGCCCAAACGCTCTAGCAACTGTTTCCATACGTTCATTCTAATTATTTGATAAGTACAACTCAATGAATGATACCTCGCTTTAAGTACTTACGATACCAGAGGGCTGAAACCTAGGCAATCTGTCTCAAGAGTAGTTTTGACCTTTTTTGAGTCCCAGCCCTCGATTTGGCAAAGTCGGATTACCTCCAAACGGCTCTCTCGGATAAAATCCTTCCATTGCCTTGTCAGGTCTGATTCTGTCATTTTTGTGGTGTTGATATCAATCGTTGCGATACATTAAGAGTGAAAGAGGATGAAATGTATGGTCTCCTGCATTTCGGTCTTGGTGCCCCGCACTTTGTTAGCTCTATTTATTCCACGACCTGATCCATTACTAAAGTGAGAGGGTAGGTAACATGAAGAAAAAGCAAATACTTCAGCTTGTATTGGCTACAGTGCATGTTTGCCCGACAACAGGGATATACGTGGTCTTCTCACATCGCCTCCACCAAAGCAGACACAGGGAAAATGCTTCCACCGATTGATGACCAAACGAGCAACGCATGACATGCATGGTTTACGCAAGACTCGAGCTGCATAGTATGCATAAGATTCTAGCTCGATGGAGTGGTACACCCCGTGATGGATAACCCATGCCCAATCTTTGGTTGGGAGGTTCATTATCCACAGCCTCGCTACCTCCTGGGCAGGCCAAATCCAAATATTCAAGAACTAATGTGCACTTTTGTTCGCATACATATGCCCCTAAGCACGTTTTGGTCTAGTTTTTTCTACCTTTGCTACTATTGGCCAAACTTGTGGTTTATCGATGAAATCCTATGTGAAATTTCGGATACTTCAGTATATCGCTTCATTTCTTGAAAACTGTCGACAGATATGTTGAAGGCAAAGAAGGCTATAAAAAGGGTCAGCTTTCCCTTCCTTCCAAGATGTTTTCTCCACGAGCACAGAATCGCAAACATCAAGCACAATAAAGCACAATCCTTTTCATCTTCTTCCTTCATCTTTCTACTCAATCAATAACTCAATTCATTATGGGTGTCTTCAATGAATCCTTCAAGCCATTTCAAAACGGATGGGAGATTTTCTCTGATGCTGTCTGTAACAAACTAACAGATGCCGGCGCAAGTTTCTTAAGGAAATAGTACGTATTATTGGATGTAGTGCACAACGTACAGATGAGAGCTCGAACTTACTCAAGGTCCCAATAGTGCCGGGGCAGATCTTTACATCGTCTGTGGTGATGGAGGTGTTGGAAAGTCCTCTTATATCAAGTCAATTACAGGTGAAGAGGTATATATTGGATCAACTCTTGAATCTGGTGAGAACAGCACTTCCTGCACAGACCAGACTTGACCTAACGCTAACAATCATCAGGTACCCGAACAACAGCACTCGTGCCTACGGTCATAAGTGGGAAACGATGTCTGTTCCTTGACATGCCTGGATTCAATACACGAGACTTCGACGACTGGGATATATTCTACAGGCTCATGACGGCCATGTCCGTAGTTCAAAGCTATGTTCAATTCCGTGGTGTTCTATACGTGAATTCCTTTCAAGGCAATCGCATTACCCCGGGAGCGGAAAAGATTCTGAAATGGCTTTCTCTGTTCTGTGGCCTTGAATATATGCCTAACGTCACGATTGTCACCACGATGTGGGATGGCCTAGACGCGGACGGCATTGAGGAAAAACTGGCGCGGATTGCCAAATGGGAGGATGGTTTGCTAAATCCTTTGATCAAAAATGGAGCCAGATTCTACCACCATGGGCTTATTCAGGAAGGTGGGAAGTATAGAACACTCCACTTTGAGAGGGCGGCCGACGAACGACGAATGCTGGCTCGTGATTATATCGCAACTCATTACCGGGATCCGACGAACTTGAAACTCCAGATATACGTCGAGATTGCAAATGGTGCTACTATCGACACAACACAGGCTGGGCGATGGCTCAAATATGGGCACGCATCTGCTAGCACCCATATCGATGGCGAAGCAGGCTCCTCTGACCAAAGTGGCGCACAAGGTACGGACAGTGGCCAATCTAGGACTGGGGAGACCGGGTCATCTTCGAGCTTCTGGACAGGCTTTACATGGCAAGATGCCAAGCCTTGGGTCGAGCTCATTATAAAGGCGGCCAAAACGTACGCGTCCTCGCGATCCGGAAGTGGTTTCTCTCCTGACTTTGATTCTGACTTCGAATACGACCCTTCGTTTGAGGGCATGGATTTCTTCAACGACGGGGATGATTTTCCCGATATGCCAATCCCTGACCCAGAACATAACTCGGTATGTACGTTTCTATGAATCAGTACTCTGCATGATCCCGACGGCTTTATTGATGCTGATCACGATTCCACTTTCTCTTCATTTCGGGTTATGCCTCTTTGGCTTTAACCATCAGATTGAATGGTTATGTTATGCTTCGATATGTATGTACCCCAGAATGAGAATTTTCCTTATTATTTAGTCGTTAGTCTATCGATCTATTATATTTCGGAATCATTCAATGTTTCTAGTGCTCGTCGTCCAAATCGGGACCTAGCAGGGTACTATAGGTTTCCTCCTATCTTCAATATACAAGTACAAAGTCTAGATACTCACGTGAGGGGGAAATTTGTATTATTGTCCGTGGTCTAGAGATTCATTTCACTCGTGACACCAGGAGTTTATACTTATTTCCTGACCCGGCCATATCACGGAAGGATAGGTATAAGTCATGCTATTAGTTGAATAGGATGCATGTAGATTGAAGAGAATCTCAATTGATAAAACAAACAGAATTCTTATTTGACTAAGAACAATGCAGTCAACCCATACAATTACTACCATATGCAGCCCTCAAAATAAAGCTTGACTATTCAGGGCAACGACCCGTGAAAAGCGCCTAGCCGCGAGAATTAACCTTATGAATTTTTCTTCTTTACCGCGACCCGAGAGTGATTTAAAACCAGACAATGCAATCCAACCCCTAATGTCTAATCGGATCAAAAAGAACACTAAGGCACCGATCATCTACACTAAAGCGGCAAAAGCTGCAACAACACCAAGCGCGGCACCCAAGAACGTAGTCTCTTGCGCATCGATTCTCGCAGCGGGATTTCCCGGGACGTAGGTAGGGACACCTCCTTCTCCCTCTCCCTTGCCTTCTCCCCCAGATCCCGATCCCGATCCTGAGCCGGAACCAGAACCGCCACCAACAGCAGTCTTACTAGGCTTCACGGCTGAAGAACTTTTTGACGGCGCAGCGGACGTCTTGCTCGGTACGGCTTTGCTGGTGCCCCTGCTGCTGGTGCTGTTGGTTGGGATGGGCGTTGTGACTGCTGCGTGGGTAGAGCTTGAGTGGGTTACGCTTGCGCTAGAGCTCAGGTGGCTGGCGTATTGTTGATGATCGCCTCCGGAGCCGGCGAGAGCGCCGGTGGTGGTAAGGGCGAGGAGGGTGAGGGTTGGGAGGGTGAAATGCATGTTTGATGTTTTGAGCTTGCTTCACGCGAGGCTTGTCTCTTTGGATAAAGGTAGAGATAGTAGAGGACGGGGCTCGATATTGATATAGAGAAAACTTTGGAAGAAGGAAAAGACGTCGTTAAGCATAAGACTCATCAAAGGCTTTAAATATTGCAGGTTTACAAGTTTCGTGGAGACCAAATATGCAGCAATATTCGACCCAGCCTCGTGGTACACCAATCACTGATCACCATCTTTTCAACGATCTGAATGCGGATCGTATGGGGTAGCAATCTGTGGAGGTAGGTTCTTTCCATTACCCAATCTTAACCAACCATAAACTTTCTAGAATATTGCTGGATATATCTTGATTGGTCGGCAAACAATTCGAGAAGTAGTAATGTTTCTCGTTCTCGTTGAGATCACGTGATCCGCGTGCCCTCTTTCCGGAAATGGTCACCTTTCCTGTCTGATTCGATGTCATAATAGAGAGCTTCAGGAACGATGTAATGCTGTATCTTGTTGAGATTCTTAAAGTTACATTGACATTCAAACATGGTACCTGGCCCTGGAACGTGGGCTAAACTCGTTCCAGCGAGTCTAGCTAGGTACCAGTTTCTATGTTTAGAAGGTGTGCCTGAATGCGAGCTGATTGACGTATATCTGTGCTTTCTAAAGTTTTTATTCACAGATTCGTAGTATATGTCAAGCAAAAAATACTATTCGGTTATGCTAATTTGGGGTCGCTGCTGTCGAGGGTGACGTTTGTATGCCAAACTCGGATCGGTAGCTGTATGTTCAATGATAACATTCCTCCATTAGTTAGACGGCGGTTGGTAAGTATCCCAGTAGTATCCGAGGACTCTTTCTTGAATAAAAGTATGCTAGAAATAATTTTGCTTTAATGTGCAATGCATGTCAAAGTTTCAGCCTTGGGCAGGAAAACGACCGTGCTGTAAGGGTTCAGAAAAATTTCCGAAAACGGCAGAGACTGTTATCGGTTGCTGTCTCGACTACATTATGCCCTGTTATTCGCGTATCAAGTAGACATCGTTATTTTAAACACTTTCGTACTTATTTGATACTCGCATAATAAATGCAAGGAAGGAAATTGAAATAATAATGCGCTTGTAACTACGATGTTCTTATCATTCAACTACCCATTGTATATGGATCTCCGGAGAACTTCCACACAATTTCAGTACATCAATGCCGTTTAGATCTTTAGCCGCCAACTGCGCCTTGAAATTCTGTTATCAGACAGGTCCAAGCTTCTTTAAGCATCGAGAGCTTTCGGGTGGAGTCACTTTACCTTTTTTCTTTTTTCGCTTTTCTTTTCTTTTGAGGGAGATCATTGGTCACGTACCACACGGAAAGCGGCGATAGGGACGAAGTGATCTGCCAGTAGAGTCGGAGTGTACCTGGTTACTGGAACGGTGTTGGCGAATAGTCTAGATTACTTTGTATGTGAATAACAAAAGATCGGAGCTTGATTTATCATTTAGATCTTCGAACCATAAGCTGTAGCTTTACCGTACCCCCTAAGAAAACCTTGGCATTTAGAAATCCCAAGTTTCTTTTAACCACTTGAATCAGAAACACCAGAAAAGACCAAAATCAGCCTTGACATCATTGAACTATTCTGCTTCCCTCCGAAGTTTCTGATAAGTTCCATAAAAAAATGATCCTAATTGAAGCGTGACCGAGTGGGATGGTCCCATAGCAAAAATCGACATCCCTCGGAGATCAAAAAAACATGGCATCGCACTAACTGGGGGTCAGGACTACCTGAATCGCAGACTACCAATTATTCCGAGGATCAATCGCTTAATATTATTGTTATATCTACAGTTTTCATCAATTAAGGAGGAGTCTCGAATGACTCGCGATACACAAAATCCATCTCTGCTAGTACTTACGAATCAGCCGTCCCGTAGAAGCGAGGGTCATTTCCTTATCGGTGCCACAACTGACTCTTTATTCTAGGATCTCCGGATTCTTCTATTTCTACATCACCCTAATTAAATGCTTGATTGTGGCTCATGTCAGCTCGTGGGGACATCTGCTGTTGTTATTTTCAGGCACTTGACCAAATCGGGCATCTGTTAGTGTGATGATGGTTGATTTCGTGGTGTTCCGCGGAGATCACCATTGAGACTATAATTTAGGGCTAGGGTCTGTGTTGCAGTTCCTAGGGTCAGAGAGATAAGGATTTCAACACCATCGGAAATCCTCGTACGAAAGTTCGCTTTGCCGAGTGATAAGGGGAAAAAGAAAACATACTGGATACATAGCCATGTTACTTATACGTAGTGTTGGTAAAAGTATATGATGACTTTGAAACTTGACATGGAGAATGGATGATTAATGATATTTCTATTTTCTATTTACACGTACCTAGGTATATTTTGCCTACCTAGGTAGGTAACTACTAGCAGCAACATGACAGCACTATCGGCGCCAGACTCGGTGAGAGGCGAGAATATTGTGTCGATTGTTATACTGGTTGTCTCCATTCTATCTGCCCTCGGAGCAGCATGGATGATACTGAGCTTTACTGTTGGCTACTCTCTCATGTGCGAATTATTGTACTCTCGAAGAATCCTTACTGATATTCGTATGTATTCTAGCTCATCCCGTCTTTACGGACATTTCGACATCAGTTAACCCTAGGTTTGTAATTCTCCGTACCGTACTATTTGAAAAGTGCAAATCCTGAATTGTGAATAGGCCTCGGTATAAGCGATTTCGCGATGGCTCTGAATTTCATGCTATCGGCATGTATGAATCTTTCCGGTAGAAAGATTTGGCTGGAGCCGCAGAAGGGATTTTGTTCCTTTAATGGCTTCATGACGCAAGTTTTTGTGATACAAAGTACGTATTCCATCATCGTGAATTTTGCACTACTGTCTCCTGAAATTAAAAGAATGCTAATCCGTTAATGTTATGATCTAGCCGACTACTGGGTTCTCAATATCGCAATCTGCACATATAGCATCCTCGCGAATCACAAACGTCTTTACGGGTGGCTACAAGACCACCCTCTTGTTGTTTGCCTCTGGCCCTGGGTGTTGTCGATTATATGGGCCATACTTGGTCTTGTGTTGGCCGGTTATCAGAACATTGGAGGCTGTGAGTCTTCTCCTCCACCTACTGTTTTATTTGAATTTTGCTAACATCAATGGCTGAAATATAGTCTGCTGGTTTGCCAGCGATCGCACTCGTTTACTTGTTAATTTCATTCCCAGATGGATTATAATATTCATCATCATCGCTCTCTACCTTCGCCTCAC
Source organism: Talaromyces verruculosus (assembly GCA_038993655.1). NCBI lineage: Eukaryota > Fungi > Ascomycota > Eurotiomycetes > Eurotiales > Trichocomaceae > Talaromyces > Talaromyces verruculosus. The sequence continues at coordinate 481,539 of JBBVQN010000014.1, forward strand.
GTATATCCTCCTCCGAATCCAGAAACAATTGGAAAGCACAGAAGAAGACACAACGATTATATTGTCTGGACATCACCATATGAGTCGTCAAATCGATTTGCAGCAGAAAGATCCACAAACAAACTCGTATCCACATACTTCTGACTCGCGATCAGCAACGGCGAATGTACAGCGCAGCGGACCGACTTCGAAATTGAAGAAGGTGCGTCGTAGCATAATGGGTCACCTACCGGTTGGAAGCTGAACTAACATGTATGAATTTTACAAGGTGGCCGTACGAATGATGATGTATCCCGTGCTCTACATGCTGATCTGGACTATTCCAACGGCCATCCGAATCTATCAAGGAACATCCGGCCACTCAACTCCACTTGGCATCAACTGCGTGGACAAGGTAGGACCCGATTCTTTGAACAACGTAACCTTGACCAGCAAGGCTGACGGCTGTGGGGTCGACAGGCCTGTATTGTCATCCAAGGTCTAGCAGATTCAATCATCTACGGTAAGTACTTCTCGCCTTATGATACGGGAACAATGTTGCTGATGATTATAGGTCTCAATGAGCGGACATGGAATGAGTGGATGAAGTGGATTTTCCCACGAAGAAGCAGGATAAACCCATAGATCACTCCTTTGTTTTACATAATATAGATTAGATTACTTTACTTAATAAACTTTACGTCATGTGGAGCATGGCATACCCTATGAGCTAAGCTACTTCATATTGATGCCAAGGTAAACCATGATTGAATGTAAATAACACCTGGGATGCTGGTCGGGTAATTCATCAAAGCATGGATTCTAATCACCACGAGTGCAGAAAAGCATACTGGCTACTCTGCCATCTCAACCAGTCTAAGTACGTCAATTTCCGGTCGCTAGAAAATCGTATAGTTAGCGATAGGAGCATAATCCATGGGCTAGGGAGTTAAAGGATTTACGTACATCACGACCGTATTTCTTTAGAATGGTTCCCGACCCAAATCGCGCCCTCGCCAGGCATTGAAAAGCATGAGTTGGCGCATCCAGTCAATGCGTTCATGTTCACTTCTTACAACAAAATGATATTGTAGTATTGAATTGGAGTTCATTATGCCACCCGTTCTCCCAAATGTAAGAGAAAAGTAGCATAATCGAGTGTTTGGTTCGTCCATACATAACCGAAACCCTTTTTCCCCCGTGGCCCTAGTGACTATCTGGTCCAGTATATCAGATGTTGTAATTGAGGTCACTGAACAGTGTTCCAATCTCAAGGAGTCCATCACTATGCCAGGCGAAGTCGCTTCAGGTGTTTCATAAACGACCAGCGAACGTTTATCGAGAACGTAGTATCCCCATTCGCCCAATCTATTGCGAGGATTGACATTCATCATATGCCCTTCCATTTGTGGAGCTTTGGGCGACGATCCTGGTCGAAACATGTCTTTTACCATGCTTTCAAGAAGAAGAGTTAAGACTGAGTCATGTCCGTTCCTGGACGCCCAATGTATTGGAGTCAAACCGTTGATATCGTGAGATTCAACGACCGCACCTTTCCACAGCAGGAGTTTCACCACGGTTTCGTGCCCATTTCCTGCCGCCCATGAGAGAGATGTACGCCTCTCGTCATCAGTAGCCTCGGTATTGACATTCAGGGATTTCGTCGCGACAAGTCTCTCGACTAGGTCAATTTCGCCCCGCATTGATGTCTCTAAGAGATATCGGGAGATAATCGCGGCTGAGAATTTGGCCCCTTGAAAGATTAAGAACTCAGTCAATTCAAAGTCTTGTTGTGCAAAAGCCAAATCGATGGGATTGTTGCCATTGTCGTCTTCATATTCAATTTTAGCTCCAGCTAAGCAGAGAAACTTCACAGCCTCAAGATGGCCATTTTCGGTTGCTTGCGAAATAGGTGTCCGATGCTGGACATCTGGGATCTCAACATCTGCTTTATGATCCAGCAGAATTGCTAGAACTTCGACATGGCCATGACTAGCTGCTAGCCAAAGTGGTGTGCGCCCGGACTGTGATCTCGCGTCAAGCTTAATCCCCTTGGTGGGTACCAAATTCTGGACAATACCAGTATGTCCTTTGGCAGAAGCATGATGTAAGGCTGTATGCCCTTCTCCGTCTGTTACATTGATATCACAAATTTTCAACAAGAACCCAAGTATTTCTTGGTGCCCGAGTTTGCATGCAACATGTAGAGCAGGAAGACTATCACTAGATAGTGGGAGATTACAAACAAGTTGCAGTTCACGCTTGTAAGGTGATACGATTCGGAGCAGAGGTTCATGCTGCTCCTTGACCGCCCACCCGAAAATCGAGTGTATATGAGATAACAGTGAGCGGCCACTAGGCTCCCAGGGATGAAAATTCCAGCTCTGGTTGAAACTTGTTGCAAGGCGTTGAAACCTATTCCAGACAGGTGACTGGTCCGATATTGCTCTTGTATGCAAAGCCCAATTGTCTATTGCATAACTAAGAAATTTGTACTTCATCTCATCTGGCTTTGAAGATGTACGTATTATGTTCAGTGGCATACGCATTTCATTACCCATTGAAGGTTTAATAAACCTGAGCCCTAGTGCTTGCTGGGCTATGGACAGGGGTCCGGGGACCTTGACAGATGCTCTCATGTCTTGCCATCGGTCAAGCCCCAGAGAGAAGTCCGAAAAGGATAGGTATACGGTGCAGATTTCACCACAGTGCAAGTTTCCCATCACTGGAGTGGAAGGATAACCACGCAGAAGGGCAGAGTCTTTCTCTAGGTACTGTTTCACGGACGAGTGAGCGAAGTGCATGCTATAATCGGTCGGGTCCATCGTAACAAGATTCGCGCAGGAACCGAGAATGAAGTCAGTTCGTGGAATCTGTTCATTTTTCCACTTTTTATCGTGTAGATCGAACGCCACCGCTTCCTTTAACTCTCCAATATGTAAAGGCCTGTTTGCAAAGCTAACCCAGGTGAGAACTTGAATGGTGCGGGCATCATGAACATTGATACGATCAATGCAGCGTCGGTAGGTTTCTTCCAAGTCCTTGGGCAGTGACTGGAGAGTAGATCTTATCTCCTTATCCGTGAAGCAAGTATCCCAGATGATTTCAATCTGAAGATATACCCACAAAAACCTATGGTTGTTAGGGTAATGGGAATGGAGAGAAAGGTGGGAACATACATGCTTGACGATTCCGTTAGTAAAATATGCTTCATCTCATTTAGCAGCTTTGTATCATCCGTAAGCCATCTCATCATCATTTTGTCGGCTATGCCTTCGTTGATGTAGAGCTCTATATCGCGCATTACATTTGATGACGTTGAGATAGTCTGTATCTCAGGAATGAAGGTCGATAAGTCTATGAAGCCCGGTATTCGTTCTCTGCTGACCAGTAAGATCCGTGATCCGCAGGATGCACCATTACTGCAGAACACAGACTTTATGCATCTTAGAAGGTATTCTGCTTGCTCTGGCTCCACAAGCTCGAGACCATCAAGGACGTATATGGTATTCGGAGCGTGAGGGAACAATTCTGTGAATAGTGTCTCCATATCCTCGAAATCTGGTGTTGCGTGCTTGGACCCAAAGAATTTAACTAGTTGTCGATATATTTGGTGTGAGATGGTTTGGGATTTCGATAATAGATAGTCACAAATCTGTTTTATAAAACTGGAAATGATTTCGATCGCTTGGTGGTCGCCATTGCTCTCACCGCAATAGTAAAACACTGTCCATGTACCATCCTCTGCCCGACACTTTGACATCTCCACAACTGCGGTTCTGTCTCGTACCATATTAAAAGTCGGTCTCGTCAAGTCAGTCGAGGTATCTTACGCTATGATTGTTTTTCCCGAGCCAACTTTGGAAGTAGTACTTAGAATGACGTACCTAAAACTTCGGGATAGAACTTACTTTTCCCAGTACACCAAAGACATGGATGCCGCTTTGTCTCAAACCACCTTTGAAAAGTGGGATGGTCGAAGAACCATTGTGTGGTGCCCGCAAGCTTTTTTCGAGATAGTCGCTGATGAATCTTTTCCTGATCATAGCTAGATATGCGTTTGAGCATGGCCTCAACACGTTCTTCCTGATTCCAGCCTCGAATGATAGATTTAGCTGCCTGTCTCTGCAGGCTGTGATATTGCGGGTTCACTCAGAAACAGAAAGCATTAGAAATTGATGCAGTAGCCGCTCTACTCACAACTCACAGGTCACGATGGAATTTGCCGCAGGCATATGGCTTGACCAGCTAGGATGTACCAAACAAAGGAGTTCCTTTGCACAGGCGGCTGCTGTTGCTGCTGCATATTTCTGCCACTGCTTGTTCTTATGCGAATCTGCGTAATCGCAAATTCCTCGTATCACCAGCCATGGAAAGTTATCCATCAACCCTGATGCCTCCATCTCGAAACATAAAACTCCAAGTTCTTTTGCCAGTGCGTCTCGTGTCGGCGCATGTTTCATTACTCGATTACCCGAGGCAATCAAGCCATAGTGTACGACGGGATGGTTATTAGATCGAGGAGGTCGTTGAATAGTCATATTTCGGTCACAACTTTCGCATGAATGCTCGGGGTCACTGATATAGTCAGTCTCATGACTATGCCTCAAGTTAAAAGACCAAGATTATCAATCGTACCCATGGTCGTACTGCCGAGTCGAACAGATTGTCTTGTTCCATTCCGCAATACGTGAACATGTCACTTAAAGAAGCATTCGTTACGGGTGCTTTGGCCAAGTGACTGAATATGTGATCCGATCCTAGCATTTCTTGGGCCTGCATCTTGGAAACCGCGGTAAGGAGGATCGGTGGTGGTTTATTAAGCATCCCGGTTCGCTGGAGGCTGCCTTCGCTGATCGTCTTGCCATAATCGTATTGTATCACACCTCCAAAGTCCCTTGTTGGCTTGCTCACTACTATGTCTCCAAGCCGAATATCAGCTGTTATGCTAGGGACTCCTCCTCCGATGCCAACCATGAGGCTATAGCAAATTGACTTGAAGGTATGCTGAATCTGCGACGCTACTATTGATGCCGAGATTGTACCGTAAACTCCAAGCGGCAGACATACGATGACTACATTGTGACCGTTGATTCTGCCGAGGGTGTATGTGTTTTGATCTTTCGGGTGCGTGGGAAGTCCTTCATATTTCTCATCGAGCATGGCTTCAGCGGCGGCCATTTCTACCGGCAGTGCGCAAATCCACGCCACGGTGAAATTGTCATGGAGCATGGTTGAGCGGTGGCTGCCATATCGATTGAGTTTCTTTTGTGATCTCGGGCTCATGGCATATGGGTATCCCTAGAAGCTTGATACCGTCGATGAACTGCGCAATTCCAGATTAAATAGAGAAAGAAGGCGGAAACAAACTGGCATTCGACAACTGGCGGTCATTACCAGTATCAAAGCCGCTAGCAAGGGCGAATGGACAGTCGCTCAGACCCCGCACCAACACAGGGCTGGCTTTTTAGGTGACAGGTACCTAGGTAATACTAGGTTCTCGACAAGGCTGAGGCTGCGCAACACGCTCGACGTGGTTTGCGAGTAGCCACATTGCGACGTATGCCACAGAAAAGCGTGGTCAAAATTCTGGATTCATTGCGTAAGGTGTATACAGGCTTCATGGATCAATTAGAAAGATTCATCTTTCGGCTTGAGTGTTTTCGATGGGAAGTTGCCATGGACGCGATGTTATGGCCTGACGTCCCAGGCATCAGTATCGCGCTAAGTGTAAGTTACCGTTACGTATTGTAAGATCATCTGACCCGCTCCCTTATCTCCGTGCCATCCGCCTGGCCAACTTTAGAGCAAAGACAACGACCATCCCCGTTCACGTTGCACCCTCAATCGCTACCGGGTCTTAGAACCTGGGTACTGCCATCATGCCTTCAAGGCAAGAACTTCGAGACCACGATCTGCTTTCGCCATCTGCTTACGACGACGATATAACATCTCCGCGATCGCTGTCGGAACAAGACTCCGACTCCGAAGACGATGAGTTTCTGCGTGCGAACCGGTCGTCGAAGGAACTTGCCAGGCATGACAAAACTGTATTAGAGGAGGAGGAGGAAATGGAGAAGCTGCTTGTTAGAAGTGGCCCAGCCGATGGGTTACGGCGCATCTTTAGCCCAACGTCCGGGCCAGTACGCATAGGAAAACGGGATCGCAGCCGGCGGCGAGAAAGGAAAAGGAGCATACAGGGGAAACCACACCAGGAGGGAGATCTCATGTTCGAAATGGAAGAAGGATTTCGGGACTTTTCAGATGATGATAGTATTGATTCATTCAATCTGGATGAGAAGGACGTGGATGATTGGCAGGACAGGCCGGTAAGTCAATGGAAGCCCGACTTATCATCTTAGCTAATTCTGAACGTCCACAATATAGCCAAAACGCGGCCTATGTGTGCGGCTCACACTGGTGTTTTCTGCCATCGTCGTTCTCTTCCTGATACTTCTACTCGGCGCATACAAAGCTTCCAAGGATACACACACCACGAAGCAGATTCGTCCCGATTTACTTTCCAACGGGACAGCTCTCTTCGCTCCGACGACTATCGTCGTTTCTCTCGACGGATTTCGTGCTGACTTTTTGAATCGCGGATTGTCGCCCACTCTCAGCAAATTCATCGCAGAAGGTGTTTCGCCGAGGTATATGATTCCAAGCTTCCCTAGTGTCACGTTTCCGAATCACTTCACGCTTGTTACCGGCCTATATCCCGAGAGCCATGGAATGGTTGCAAATGATTTCTATGATCCAAACCTCAAGGAATACTTTACTGTCACACCAGGGCTTAGCGATGACGCAAAGTGGTGGACAGCAGAACCCATCTGGGCAACGGCTGAGAAGCAAGGCATCCGTACTGCCATTCACATGTGGCCAGGCTCAGAGGCACACATTGGTAACATGGATCCAAGCTTTTATGATAAGTTCAACGGTTCCGAGGTTCTTTCTCGAAAAGTTGATCGCGTCATGGAATTTCTGGACTTTCCGGGCGAAGAAAGTGATGATGGCGTTGAGAAACTTCGACCACAATTCATTGCTACGTACGTTCCAAACGTCGATACTGCTGGGCATCTTTACGGTCCGAACAGCACCGAGATCCGATCCGTTATTACCTATGCAGATGAGATGCTTGCAGGCATTTTGGACGGGCTAGAAGCTCGAAACTTGACTAACATAGTCAATATCGTAGTCGTCTCTGACCATGGAATGGCTACAACTTCTACTTCACGAACTATCCAGTTGGATGATCTGATTGATATAGATTTGGTGGAATATATAGATGGTTGGCCTTTAAGAGGTATACGACCAAAGACACCTGAAGGGTTGGAAGTCTTAAAGGCTCAGTTGGCAGACAAGGCAGGGGAATTTTCCGACGGAATAGAGGTTTATACCAAGGACACCATGCCAGAGAGATGGCATTTTACGAATAATGACCGAATCGCACCGTTGTGGGTCATACCCAAGGCTGGTTGGGCAGTCGTAGAAAGACCCGATTTTGATGTGCAAGAAGCACTTGAAAAGGATATTATTTACCGACCTAGAGGTATCCACGGATATGATAATTATCATCCCTTGATGCGAGCGATTTTCGTCGCTCGGGGACCTGCTTTTCCCCATCCACCAAATAGTCGAGTGGAAGAGTTCGGTAAGTCTACTATTCCTGTTGCTGTCTCTGCAAGTTACTAACAATAAGCACAGAAAACGTCAATGTCTATAACCTCATCTGCGATTCTGTTGGAATCAAATCGTTACCCAACAACGGCACTTTACATCTGCCTTTCACTACTATCGGTTTGCATAGTGATGTCGATGCCCCCAGTCTTGGCACACCAGCAGATCCTCCACAGACAGCGTCGACCATGATCCCATCCCCGTCTCAGTCGACTACCAGCACGTCTCTCACATCCGCAGTAACTCCTCCATCGCAGGATACTCCAGCGGAATCTCCAGCAGATCCCGATGAGGAAGGGGACAACGATGTTGATGACGATGATGAAACTTCATCGCTTCAGTCATTCTATGACGGGGTCAAGGATACTTTGGGCTCGATCAAAGACTGGTTTGCCCAGTTATTTTCTGCAAAAGAAGACAACCACCCGCCTTCATAGACTCGCATTTTTCTCAGAGCATGGTGTATGGCGTCATTTTCGCTCTTAATTATACGGCATTGTGTTGCAAGTCATATTTGTTTGAATGATTTGTATGTCTGTATGTATGTGTTATATCATTATTTTTATCAATAGCAAGATACCCGATTGCAGCTCCCACTGTGCTCTCCACTTATTCTCGCCGTATCCGCAATCCACGGAGCCAGAAAATCCGATTGTCCAAAATTTTATTCTGCATACCTGGGCCACCTAGATATCGTTTCTGGGCGAGTGTCTCGGAATACTACGCATGTCTGTGTATGTATATACGTGGTTTCAAACAAGTAAAGAGCCTGGTACCTGTTCTAAGAAACATGATCGCCCGCAATATTTGAAGTGTTTTATCTAGTGGCCAATCACTTCATTTTTCCAGAGCTTGCACTTCAATAATCGACTCCCGATCCCCATTCTCACAGAACTTCACAATTTCCAGCCCAGCCGCACCTATTAGCTCCTCTATTTCGCGCTTCGTTCGTTGCCTGCTATGCTGCAACAACCACATTTGCATGTCGAGCTCTGCGGTAAGACGGCCTGCATCAACCTCAGGCAGAAACATTCCCGAGACTAGCAGCCGCGAATAGCCTGGCTTCATACCTCCGCCAGGTTTCTAAGGATGATCCGACGCTCGGTATCTTCCCAGTTATGCAGCACCGCAAGTAACAAGTACAGCCTAGCCCCTTTGATAGGCTGAGGACGGAAGAAGTCGTGAGCCATAGCCCTGAAAACCCGCTTCTCTCCCATAATGGGCTCTACAGTTTCGGGCAAGTCTTGCAGAATGAGACTACCATTGAACTCGGGGTTACTCTCAAGAAAGCTTTCAAGATCATGGCCACGGCTTCCACCAACGTCCACAATAGTAGTCGCGGATACATCACCGGTCGATGCTAGCTCCGACATTACCGGGTAAACGTTGTCCCAGCGTCGTTGCTTGTCTTTTTTTACGTGCTTCCATGTAAGCATCGAAATCCGCTTTGCGGTCTTTATTTTCACGCAGATAGTCGCCCATGTCCTTGCCGTAGGTATATGAGTATGCAGATTTGGGGGCACCTTCGGCGGTAGTTTCATTCGGGTATTTGGAGAAATATTCCGCGATATTCGTTGTGATTGCGCAGGTAGGTATGGAGCTTTTTGACGATATTAGTCAATCTAGATAAGACTATAATAGAAATTATATCACAAACCAGACCCTGAAACCCCCGATTTGGCCCTTGCTCGCCACCACAGGAGTCTTGTAGTTTGCACGGTATAGCTGGAATCCAATTTTATCACACACTCCGATGGCGGTGAGGAGGCGTAGCACACGGACTCAAAGTTATCAGCCGACTAATCATCATCTTCTCATTTTGGGGGTCACTCTTTACCAATATGAAGCCTTGGACGATTTGTCAATTCCGCCAATCGGTCTGCAGTGGTGTCATCGCCACGGCTCGACAGTGCCTGCAGAATACCACCTTCCACGGCGATCGTAAGGGCGCAGATATCCAACAGGTGGTTTCCGAATTAACTCATGTGAATCAATTGTAACTGGGCTAACAAATAATCAAAAATGAAAGCAACCGAACCTGATATCTGAGGCGCTCGGCAAAGACTTCTGGAGACTCGCTGCGATACTGCAGAACCTGGCATAACTTGATAATATCGCTCGAGTTCTTTGCTTTGCCTTGAGCATAATTTTCAACAGCATCTTGAATTTTGGCGGCAAGGTTCCGGAGCTCGTCTTTGCGAGTATCTTGGGGAATCGTCATTGTCACTAAACTGATATTTGCAATTTTCAAAAAAAGAGGTATGAAATTTGCGTAATTCACTAAGAAATTGGAAAGAGGTTGGAAATAACGTGCTATTCCCTTCTTCTACGACGGATGTAGATCGTGAATATGCCCTTACCATGAGTATGTAGCTCCAAAGCGCCTCGATGTCGACGCTTTCCCATTCATCCCCGGAACCTACCTAGGTGCATTGAGAGGACTTGGACCCGGACGAATCGGGAATCAGCAATGGCTTCAATGGAGGTGATCTCCCGGGATTCACTACTCATTGGAGATAATCAAAGCCCGCGCTTTCTACGGAGTAACTATTGTTGAGTGCTTTAAACCACTTGGAAACCCTGTGGTGGGAGACAAGCCCGAAGCTGCCCTCCATACGGAGTACAATCTGCTTCGAACTTGTTTTATCGTCGTATTATAGTAACGTTGTCCTTGATAGCGCATTTTCGTGTCAGAGACTCGTATTAGGTTGTGGTGTCTTCAAGACTTGTTTCTGATATACAAGGCAGTAAGGGCATTCTTGTTTGAAGGTAAATCGAAAATATGTCAAAGTTCAGTCTCTACTTCTAGCTTGACAATAGTCTCACATAATGATGTTCCTGAACTCTTAGTAACTACAAGTATAACTCGGGGAATGTTAAGTCGTAATGTAATTGGTCAAGTATTATCATGTACACATCCCGTTCCTAGTAAAAACCTTGGAAAGACAGTCATTCTGCGGTCTTCTATCGTTAGAACATCATCCCATTCACATCCACTGGTATTCCTCTGATCTCATACCCTTCATTCTGTGCCCTTTCCCACTGCTCCTTTACAACTCTGAACCGATCATCATTCCTTGGAATAAACCGTGCAGAGAATGGTTTTGGAAAAGTAACTCCACCCTCTTGTACGCATCGTCGCTTGTGTCAAGGACCTTCTGGACTCCATTCACAAGTGGTGGTCGAATTTCATACGCCCACAGGATTCCAACAAGCGCAATATACAACGAATTTTCGGCCAGTCTTGCACCTGGACACGTCCTCCTCCCGGTGCTGAAGGTAAAATGGTCGCGTTTAGAGGGATCACTCATGGCAGCGTATTCGGAGCTATACAGATTATGATTCAAGTATCGTTCCGGCATGAGCTCAAATGGCTTTTCATATCGTGAAGGGTCATAATGTAGGAAGGATGTATTGGTAATCAGCACTGTTCCTTTTGGTATGATATGTCCCTTGTAGACAAGATCCTGTTCCGGGAAGTGACGAACACCCGGGGGCGATGAGGGGATCTATCCGCATCATTTCTTTCACGCAAGCTCGAAGGTATGGAAGACTGTCAATATCCTCGAACGTTGGAAGACGACCAGGTCCGACTACATTAGTTCCTAATGAGCTTTGTCCTGGACATATTGATTAGCGGCTAGATGAAGCACGAGACTGTTCAACGTAGCAGCTGTCGTCTCAAACCCTGCTTCTACAAGACCTGTCGTGAGCTAGACCAATTTCTCTTCAGTCAGTCCCTGCGCATACCATGACTCTTTCTTCTCATAGATTTCTCGGGCATAACAGTGCGGCGCTTTTCTGGATGTGACTTGTTCTCCCACCTGTTTCCACAACCCCATTTTTATATCCCGTACCTGGTTTGCGGCATTTTCCGCATCCTTCCGACCAGGCCATAACCACTTTGGTAACATAGCCAAAAGAGGCACCTCGTCAACAATGAACGCTCCCGGTCGTGATGTCCTTCGTAAGATTGCCTGGGTTTGGATGGATTTTTGTGCCGCGGGATCATCCAGAGTTTTCACTCTAGTCCCGAACGTATTCGTCATGATAATACTCAGCGCATATCTTCGCATATGTTGATAAAAACTTTGTTGGTTTTTGTTATCTGTGCCCAAACCAAAGAGTAGTTCTTTCGCCTCAAATTCTTGACTAGGAATAAAATTCGATGTCGCTGGTACAGTGGTCATCTGGCGGATTGCTGTTCGGAGAGCACGCCATTGGAGGAAGCGAGAGAAGCGTATCAAGAGTGGGAACAGATTTTTGATGATGAGCGTCCAAACGGGACGGTGAGGGTTTATTGGCCGTTTTATGTGGCGTTAGCCAGGAAGAAATAGTAGCTTTGAGATAGGCCGTCGTTACTTCCAAAATATCCGTCAACGGTCCCAATAGCCGAGAAATAGACAGATTCTTGTCGTTGAACAGCTCGTATTAAGCTATCTTACTTTGAAACCCCTTAGTTATAAGAAATGCGATTCATCTTTTAACACAATTGTCTTCGAAATATGGCGGGGGAGAAATGCTAGCAACAGTGTGATAAGCTTGAGGAAGTGTTAGTTGCTAAAGTATACTATTGACACTTACGTAACGTCATATTGAAATTATTCTCTCGAAAAGACGTCCCTGCTTAGCCTGCTGTCCCTTCAGGTTGACAAAAATCGTGGCTCTAATGTTAACGACATCTGGACGGTAGGCTACCCTTGCTCCCTCTTGTATGCTTCACGGTACGGAATATAGCTAAACCAACATTAACTTGAAGGAGTTTGCAGGATTTCTAGGTTTTCGAAACCGAACGATTCATTAACCTATGCGCACCCACGTACATTTACGTATCCAGCGCGCCCCCGTGAAACAGCGCTTATTCTGCAATCCTCAAAGTAACGTTCCACAACGCTTTATTCACATGTCTCAGATGCCGGAATAGCATCAACTCTCTAAGGAATACGCTCTCTTGGGGAATGCTCTCTTTTGTATGTAGAGCCATGGTTGGAGGCTCCTGCACAGAGATCACTATGGGCTATATTCTATTAGTTAGTTGGTCCTAGAAATCAGTCATCAAAGGAATTCAACTATGTTATTGATCCAGTTTCAACATTTGTAACCTAGTGGGATTAGCCTTGCACCAATCCCAGCTTCAGGTTCTAGGAATCTGTTAAACCAATAAAGACCTTGTTCAAATGTTGAGTTTCCAGTAGGAAGAGTAAGAAAGACCAGGAGAATGGATTGTCATCTTTCCTTGTGTCAAAATGTCCAGATTTACACAAAAATAAAACGCAAACAGCTCTTCTTTATCTGTTTGTTGGCTTTGCCATAGCCGGCTTATGTTTGCATTTCTTTGGGCTCTGATGTTCCTTTCGATACAAACAAGGGATTATTCAAAAGCTGTAAGAAAGGATGTTGACCTTTGAATCACAATGTCTCCTAAGTGAGCTCAGTCATGGCAAAATCAACTCAAAAGATTGTATCATGACAAGATATCCACTCTCTCTCTATACACGTGGCATTGGTACATCCTGGCAGTTTTCCCATTTGATTTCGTAACTGTTTACACTGCGTTGCTTGCTCCTCAATTACCGACGTCTTCTTCCACATTGATATCTACATTCCTTAGTAGACGAGACACCAGCATTCGCGACAATGACCGGCTCGAGCAGACCTGAAACGGTACGGAGGGCCAACAAGAGGGCCAACAATGGACAATTTCTAGCTGAGATCGACTCAAAACCTAAGTCCGAGGAATGGGGATTTGTGAGTTTGGCATTTCCTTTTGATGTTTTCTCGAATTTGTAAGAAAGAATAGGAAGCTAACAGGCTATAAACGAATGAACAGTACGATGCTATTTACTATAAGAAGGATGCCATCTCCCGCAAGAGAGTTAGAGTCACAGCCGACATCGAGCAATACTTTTGTAACGAAATCACAAAAACACCAACAAGCGAAGTCTGGAAAATGGGAGACAAAAAGCGGCGGATCGGGAACGACCAGGGTTTATCGTTGATGGAGAAACTTGATAAACAACTGGAACGGATGCCCATAATTGAGGCACAACTGGAACGGATACCCAGACTGGAGAAGCAACTGGCGGAACAGTCCAAGGAACTGGAACGGATGCCCAAACTGGAGAAGCAACTGGCGGAACAGTCCAAGGAACTGGAACGGATGCCCAGACTAGAGAAGCAACTGGCGAAGCAGGAGGAATTGGCTGGGACTCGGAGCAGGGCTCACTGGCAAGTTCGCGTTGCTGAGCTAGAGAGACTCATTACAACACCCAATGCTAAAACCCGCTTTAATCGAAATGCGATTGTCCATGGTGCAGACGTCTTCAACGACTATGAAGCCCTGAAGAATACAGATTGGTCCAATAATCTTGCTCAATTTTATACCGCATCGGAAGGATTCTTTAAGGCCTATGGGTTCCAGTGGGAGTCTCTCAGTTATGATGAGCTTTGCAAAGCACCAAAACAGCTGATTGATATGTTGAATATGAGAGGGAATGTAACTTTTCTCAGATGGTTCTCAGGACATAAAAGAAAGGGACGCCAGATACAATGGAAGTGCGACGAAGCTAGGCGCAAATGGGAAGAATCAATCAAGGCAAATGGAGTACCATATCCAGAGGATGCAGTGAGGACCGACTATGAGCAAGTCCAGAAGCCCTATAATAGCGTGAGAACCCATGAAATGCTCCGATAGTAATTTTTTTTTTGTCTATCTTTTTGTCATTTTTTTCCTGTCTTTACGGGTGATAGTGTTTCTGTACTGGGAGTTTGAGATCTATGTAGGAATTATACTTAAAGAAGCTCGGCTTTGCGATTTAAAATAAACTACGAAGGGGGATGTAATACAATAAGATCTTGTAAAGACCTCGGGACTCATTATAGAAAACAGCTTTTGCATGTAATAGGTGCAGTTCGGTACCATTCGAGTTATTCAATTACTATCATGCACAATTTTTGTTTGACGAATACTGTCACAAACCACAGGACGACAATTAGCGACAGCACAAGTCATTGATAAAGTCAAGCCTAGCTTCTCTGTTGTGTCGATGAAATTGATGACGAGGAAGAAAGGCGCGTCGCAGGGATTGAAGATGAATGGCTATTCGATCAAATTCCTCGCTCAAAAAAAGAGATGCGTCGAAACAAGAAAAGGCAGGACATATAGCTAGAGCTAATTCCGCCCCTCATGGAGGGATATGTCGATTATCGCAAATACTGCAGCCTCCTCTATTTAGGAAGAACAGGAAAGCCTCAGGAAAATCAATCATGTAGGTATCTAGTTCGTCAGGATTTCACATGACTCCAGGCCTTATCAATGTCTATATACATACTTAGGTATATGTCGTCTGCCTAGATAGCTAACAGAATAGAACTTCAATCTTTGAAACAATTCCACATGCCCATCTTTAAATAACAGTCAAATTCAATGCTGAGCGCTCTTCGACCGCACTTAATTCTTGATATGAACAATCTAAGCACCATTGGCTACTTTCCGATCAGGAACGTACTGCCAGGCTGTGTCAATGCCACCGTAAAAAACCCACCGCTTCATGTTGTTCACGACCATATCTCCTCCTTGACCTACCTGCATGATTGCGACTTGAACATCATCCGGCATATTATGTCCGTCAGGTTGAAATACATCCACGGTAGAGTCTACAGCCATATGGGCGATTTTCAAAAATTCGGTCTTTGAGATTGGAAAACCATCCGCCGTATCGCCCAGCTGCTCCGAGCTATACAGAGCACGTATCAATTTGACAACATGCCCCTCATCATTGTATATGTTGGCACTATGAAAGAGCTCAGGCCAACCTTGTTCGGGGTGATTCGGAACGTAGTCGATAATTCGTTGAGGTTATAAGGTTGGACATCTCGCACCAGCATATATCACTCCATCCCATCTTCCAGCAATCGCGCCTTTTCCTCATTGGTTAACCAGTCTAGGGCGAGAATAGCTGGATAGAAGACGGAAGGGGGGCACAGTGGAAAGTGACAAAGTCTAATATTTCTCGTTTTCCAGGGCGTTAAGCGGCCCCCAGCATGTATGCGGATGTGTGCATCATATCGCGCAATCTAGCTTGTAGGTCTTCTTCTGTTGGTTTTACTTGGAACTGGCTGACGTAGGATGCGAGTTTTTCACCGGTCACACGCTCGAGTAGTCCCTCTTTGATCCTGTTGAAGGGATCAGTGGACTTCACCGCGGTGGAGATTTCGGGATCATTACGAAGATCATCAATTATCTCTAAAAGAGTTTTTGATGGGATATTATTGTTGGACTTGACAGATATCTCCGCCGACCTAAGGACTGTCTTCGGCCAATTTTCGTGGACACAGGCCGCTGCGAGAGCTTCTGCGATGAGACTCGGTTGATTGTACTCGAGGGCGCACCCGAGGTGGATGATGGGATGAACCAGATCTGGATGTCGTTAATGTTAAAATTCAATTTGGAACAATATTTTCAAGTATCAATTACCTGCATACATCCGATAAAAGATATCCTTTGCTCTCTCATCACCCCCGAACAAGTACTCGCGGAGGACTGCCGGCACACCTTTCCTATCAATTTCATCTTCAAAGAATCCCATGAAGTCCGAATAGTAATCATCACGTCCAAGACATTAATCCCTACAAGAGCGACTCAGGCTCAATCGGTCCATGTCAACTCAAAAAACGAGTCTTCGAACCCGCAAAGACCAAGTCTCGCGATTATCAGCATGTCTGGAAGGTTTCCTGGTGCAAAGCACAATGAGGCGTTCTGGGATCTTCTCTACCAGTGGTTAGATGTACACAAGGGAGTTCCGGCTTTACGCTGGGATTTGAAGACACATGTTGATCCAACCAGAACCAAGAAGAACACAAGTGCAACACCGTTTGGTTGCTGGCTTGACGACCCGGCGGAGTTTGACGCTCGCTTTTTCAACATTTCACCCAGAGAAGCACCACAAATCGACCCCGCGCAACGACTCGCCCTAATGACTGCATATGAGGCAATCGAGCAAGCTGGATTGGTTCCAGATGCAACCCCTTCAACCAGACGAGATAATGTCGGCGTATTTTACAGGATCACAAGCAACGACTGGCTGGAAACGAATAGCGCTCAAGATATTGACACATATTTCATTCCCGGAGGTAACAGGGCATTCGTCCCAGGTCGAATAAATTACTGTTTAAAATTCAGTAGCCCAAGCTATGCAATCGATACAGCCTGTTCGTCCAGTCTTGCCGCTATTCATAATGCCTGCAATTCTCTGTGGCAGGGAGATATCGACACAGCCATCGCAGGTGGGACAAATGTTCTTACAAATCCAGATTGTACGACCGGTTTGGACAGAGGACATTTTCTTTCGCACACAGGAAACTGTAAAACGTTTGACGATGGGGCGGATGGATACTGTCGCAGCGAAGGCATTGGCTTCGGTTTGGATTGTAATGGGTGGCGTCGTTGAAGCACTCGTTGATGGGTAATCTCCTAGCTCAGGCGATTCTTGTGTGTAAGTGAGTCTGGTCTGAAAGTCAAAAGGGGTAAGATCATTGCTATAATCATCTTCAGCAAGCTTTGTGTTGAAATTGGGATGTTCATCAAAGATGACCCGTCCAAGTAACTATCGATCAAGGCGTCAGTCTGCCATCCGGCACTTCAAACGATGTAGGTATGTCTGTGAGGCTTGATAGTAAGCCGAGATCCATCATGATAGTATCACTATCACTCTTGACGTTGTTGTTGTTACTGTCGCGCTTATCTGTGTCCGCAGCGCCAGATTGTCTGGCTGATGTCCCCTGTGTTACGCTTGTACGCCTTCCTCGTCCAGGTGCCTTTCCCATTCTTCGCGATACGCCATAAACACATAGCAAGCCGTAGGAGACACAACGACCGCATTCTAGCTGGGCACGGTCACATCTCAATATTGGCTATACCACAGCCGTCACAGCTAGATCGTATTTCGGTTGTCGTCTGGATGTCGAGGACTGGTCAGGCATGACTTCGTTGTGAAACTATATTCTTTTAGGGTTTGAACTTCAACCTATGGGGGCGAGATGAAGAAAAGGAAGATGCTAGAGACCCTCAGTTTGTTTCTCGTTGGCAGCTACATACCGGCAATCATTCTTTCTAGGCCGTTCCAGACCGGAATATTGGAAATAATGCTGGTCGTAATAATTATCACGACCGATCGAGCTCCTTCGGAGTAACTATACAAGTAATTGTCGCCGACTCGCCCAGGCAAGGAAATGGATCATGGCACAGGTGTTGGCGGGGAGGTACTATACTGATAACCAAAGTAATGGAGGACACGTCATATGCCGTTAGGTACTTGTTTATCGTCTGTAATTGGTAGATGAATCATAGTATACGAGCCCAATATCTTGTGGCACAGCACTTCTGGGTTGTCTTACCCAAATCGGGTGTCACCTGTGGTAGCACGGTGGTCTATGATAAGCAGTTCTGTCGAATCATATTGATTAGAATGTAACCTATAACACATATTCAAGCAGACCTAATAAATTACCTAAATTAATGCAGTAAGTGACTGCATGCAACCCCATGACTCGATTCCTATCCCCTGGGTCGTCCAACAACAGTTTTCTCCATCCAGGATCTCATCACCAGCCCTGAAACATTGACGCGTAAATACAGTCCGCATGCACGCCAGCTATCATACATGTGTGACTCAACAAGCAAAAGCTGCCTAAGCTGCTGAAGCTGCCTCAGTCTCAGTCTCAGGCTTAGGCGCTGGGGGTTTTACGCTCTGCCACTTGACGCCAACAACACCCAAGGTAGCCAAGCAGGTCATAATCAGCGCGATCAGGAAGGCTCTGGTCAAAGCACTGTTATACGCAACTTGGACCTGATGGATAATAGTAGGATCGTGAATCAGGTTAGTGATCTCTGTGGCGCCCGCGTTAACAATCCGCCGGACATCAATGCCAGCGATGCCCGTCAGTCCCGCGGCGAGGTGATTGGTAAATTGATTTTGCGCCACACTGACGAAGAGCGAGCCACCAAACATCTGAAAGAACTGCATGATACAGGTACCAATTGGCACGTCGGCCATGGGTAGGACGGCCTGTGCTACAATGATAGATTGTTGCATGCCCATGCCAATTCCGGCACCGAAAAGAATCTGATATCCAATCCACTTGCCTGTCGATGTATCGACCGTCCAAGTAGTTAACAAACCGGCACCGATAGAGCCAATCACCACCAAGCCATACATGAAGGGGTTATAGTAACCCCAGGTGGAGACAATAAACCCTGCCGTGAGACTAGCGATGACCACAGCGATCATCATCGGCAATGTATTGATACCCGAGTGTGTAGCCGAGGTACCACGGATGGCTTGAAACCATAGGGGGATGTAGTAGACCATGATAAAGAACGAAGCGCCAACACACAGGGCGTAAAGTGCTCCGCATGCGATGCTTCGCTGCTTAGCGATACGAAGCGGGATAGTTGCATTATCGCCAGCCCAGAACTGCACCGCAATAAAGGCAAGGAGCAGAACACCAAAGACAGTAAACAGGGCAATGATGCGGCCATTACTCCACGGGTACGTTGTACCACCCCACTGCAAGGCGATGAGCAGACAGATAATGCTGGGTGTGAAAAGTATAGTACCAATAGGATCGAAACGCAAAATACTCTCGATCCACATTCTCTTTGGCTGTGGCATGGGAGGTGGCGCCTTGTAAAAGAAGAATATGGCAACAGCAGTCACGCCACCAATGGGAAGATTGCTGTAGAAGCACCATCGCCAGGTAACATGGTCAGTGAAAACGCCTCCAAGCAACGGCCCGACGACGCTGGCAATTCCGTAGACCGAAGTGATCAAACTGGTAAATAGGGGACGCTTCTGGACCGGAGTGCTAAAGGCGAGGATGATCAATGAGCCCGAAAAGAGCCCAGCCGAGCCCAAACCCGCAATGGCACGACCAACGATAAGTGCAATGGAATTTGGAGCAACTCCACAGATGAGCGAGCCGAGTTCAAAAAGAAAAAGGCTGAGCATGAAAATCCATTTGATGTTGAAGACCACGTAGAGGCGTCCGAAGAAAAGTTGGAAGGCGGAGAGTGTCATCAGATAAGCGGATCCATACCAGCCAATATCAGAGAGAGCATGGAAGTCGTCAGTAATGCGTGGGATAGCTGTTGCGATGATGGTGTTGTCGAGGGCGACGCAGAGCACGGCCAGCTCCAACCCGATGAAAATGAAGAACAGCTTCAATCCAGTTGGGTATTCTGGGCCAGCATTGGCATCGCTAGAATCTTGGGCGGTCGCTTCATCAGCTGCCTTGAGCTCATCTGAGCCCGTGTTCTCGTTGTTGATATCTGGTGACTGCTTCTCATCGTGACCATTCTCTGGCGGTGCCTGGTCAGACACCGCGGTGGTCATGGTGCTCTTGTCGGTAGGATGGAATTAGATTCAAGTCGCGTGTCTTGAAGTTACCGCGATACTTTGGAGGATAGCAAAGGGCAATCGAACAGTGATCCAAAGGAAAATGGGGAGAGGAACGCGCTATAGCAGAGCATAATAAGGACAAGCATGGTTTGGGCTCCGGAGATAGTAGATTCTTATGTCCACTTTGGCTAGATTATACTGACTGCTGTAGTTTGTTTGCTAGAAGTGCAACTACGTATGCCAATCGGGCTAATTGATCTAAGAAAAGGGGCATTCTGTAAACGTTAACCGCTAACTCCGACCAGATTTTATCGCTTAAACCATACAGCGCATTCTCTCATCCCGGCTGGCCATAAAATATGGAGAACTAAAGACAAGCCTATAAGCACTAAAAGAAAGCCAAACGATCCTTTAAAAATCTCTCCACTTCGATCCTCTCGATCAACAAAAAGAGCATCAGAGAAACCATCGGATCTATCGCCTCGTTGATGATTTTAATTCATTTCCCTATTTCCTATCTATTATATATCCATTCGCCTATTTTCTGATTCTTTTTTTCTTTTTCCCACGATTTGTTGCCCAGCCCGGCGGAGTTAAGCCCGGGGTTATGAATTTGCCATCGATCGTGTCCAATTAGAGTAAGCATTCTGGAAGATTCTTTGTATTCCTAATTGGGTCGAGTATTCGCTGATCCGGGTGAAGTGGCAGGTTTTTGCATATCCTATTCAGTCACCACTCGCTTTTTTCAAGAAAACTTGTCAGCCTTGCAGCGACGACATCGTGGCTTTGGTTGATTGCCGAATATGGTTAGTGTCTGATCGTGAATAAGGTTGTCACTAGTGGGCCCCATTTGCGCCACTCCGTCCGGATCAAAACTTTAGAAAGTGGGGGCATCTTTGTTTCACGACCGATCGCCAATACATAAGACATGAAATCAACAGCTAAAAATACTCCGATCTGAACTCAATATGACAGATCTATTTCGAGGACTAGCTAACTATAAATCTACTACCTTAATACAATCGATGTTCATCTGACCCTCAAAATTCTAAGTGCTTGATGCGTACCAAGTACATATATATTTCTGATTCTAGACCTATTTATAACATGAGACTCGCTACACTAAATTTTGAAAGAAGGATCGAATTCAGGAAATATCTTTACCACATATGCTTTCCATATCCAGCTACACAATGAAAGATTTACTACTATCATCAAAGAAATGAGCAGCCAAGTTCGATTCGTTAAACCACTGCTAGTACGAGTACCGACATGGCACTACCGAACGGCTGAACAACATTGACCAGCTGCAATCTGATGTCACCAACAGCAGCGGCATCAAACAACTCCTTCCATTCATCTAAGTCGCGTTCCTTACTATTGAAAGCTTGCGTCATTGTTAAATCCCGAGCACGCACAATCCATTCCACAGAGACCGGAACAGAGCCAGACTTGGGCAGCACAGTATCCATGATGAGTAGCCGCGATTTGGTCTTGTCCATTGCTTTGACGATATGTTTAAGAATCAACACGGCTTCGTGGTCAGGCTAGTCGTGTAATATCAAACGGAGCAGGTAAACGTTCGCATTATGTACCGGTTGTGGGATAGATAATGTCATGGGCTTGAAATGTGATACGTGACGCAATATCTGCGGTTAGAGACTCTGCGGCTTTGCGTCCATGTTCTGCGTTCTCTGGAAGATCTTTCACGGTAAATGTGAGATGAGGATATGCATTAGCCAGCGCGATTGCAGAGGTGCAGGTTGATCCTCCCACCTGACGTTAGTATTAGTTATGGCGCATCTTTGGAAGTATATCAGAAGAAAGACTTACATCAACAACCGAAGCACCAATAGGAAGTCTCTCCCATTCATATCCATTCAATAGATGTTTGATATCAACAGCCTCACTGCTCCTCACATTCCGCATATACTGCGCAAGAATCTTTCATCAAGTCTTGATTTCTGGAAAGATACTCGAAGAATGTCAAGTCAGTATTGTGAGCCAAATTGAATGCCGTCTCGTACGTGCGCGTACTCCCTGCACCCCATTTCTTGTGCGCAGGCGCCATCTGTAGAGCGAGCGGCGCTGAATTTGAAGACATGTAAGACGCATAAGCGTGGATGTCTTCATTGCGTGCTAGTAGGGCTGACGTCGCAGAGTGAGCTACGCTTTTTCCGTCTTCCTGCTCTCGAAACAAAAAGGTCGTCATAGTCATGCGCATGATACTCTTGAGTCTTTGCTCGGGCAACTTGGCCGCTGCGGCGAGATTCGCATAACTGGTCGTAGTGTCGAGAGGAACAAGGTGGAAGATATCGAATTGGCATAATCAGCGAAGACAGGATATGTATTGGAACTAGCTTGTATGTCAGCCCAAAATCCACTTTCCGGAACGAAAGGACAACATCTTACACCTGTAGCAAGATGTGGGAGAAACTTGCTGGGTCCGATGGCCAGGTGCAGAATCTCTAGAGAATTTGTGATGAGGTTTCCCCGCGCTTCTTGAATTGCTTGAGGGGCGCCTTTCGGCAGAACGGTACTACGGCCGTCACTGCGAAATGAGGGCCGAGGCAAATCTTGAGATGCTAGGTACTGGCTCATAATCCTGGCGTTATCTGTGATTGAACTGCTGAGTTTCTCTAGAGTGAATTGTGGTTTCGACATGTCGCTTATCTTCTAATTATTGTGCTTTGGATAATTACTACTGCATGAAGCTACTTGTCATTTACAAGGTAAAGACCCTTATGAACAGTCATTGTAGAATGCTCGTGTTGAGCCTGTTGCATTGGCCGTGCTTCGCTAACTCCATGCTCCTAGCGGCACTTAATAGGAGATTTGTATCCCGGTTCAATCCCAGGGATGCCAATCGGGTTTCATGGAGGTTACATCTAAAGCCTGTACGTGAGGGCTAGATTGAATGCAAAGACTGGACAGTTACAACCCGGAGATAACAGTGTTAGCACCGTTATAGGTATGCGTGTTTCTTTCTTTATTCGATCCGCATAATGTTGAATCTTCGGACCCTAATGGCTCGAGTATACGGTAAAGATCAGCCTTAGGGTTGCACAAACGACGTCAGATGAATATCAATCGTTATCGGGATACGTCTGCACGACAGCTCAGCACAGAGTTGAAATTAGTATACGTATCCTTGGATACGAATATAAAGTTTTCTTACGACATTTATATATTTCGTCGTCAGTTGCTCATGACATTGGAACAGTAAAGCACACACTCAGGTCTGGATTTGTCCGAAAACCCTGTCGAAACATAGAAGAAACTCCATGGCCCTGAAAACGCTCGGCGACGAAATCGGTTGAATTCCTTGACGACAGTCGTAGGTGGTTAGAACGATGTCATGACAGAGGGCCATTTCGAGTTTGCTCCCACAGACCGTGAAGCTGCCTTTGTGAATACACTGTCTATCAACAGGGGGTGATATTTTCTGATTCTTGTGGATTCGGCACTAACCTAATAATTGGCTCGTTAGTCTGGGTTAGTGTTATACTTGAAATTTAAGCTTCTTTCGTAGCGACCTCGGTGATAAGAGCGAGTTGCCGTATCTGAGCCTACAATTGCCACGATTTGTATACGTAAATATGTCTATTAAATGCAATATCGCGCATTTGAGGAGTACGACTAAACGCAGATCGATGTATCGTATGGTAAGCCTAGAATGAGAACCGCCGCGAATTTGGAAATTCGCCCAGTCAGAGATAGTTCTGTAATGGTACGTGACATAAATCAGTAATATTTACAACACCGCTATCCCGTCCATGTTTTCCAATCCATTTCTTGTCATTGAATCAAGCGGAAAACGATGCCAATCCTCCCACCAATTTCCACTCTTTGGACGCCAGAGTCGGCGCCAGAGAGGCTCTACCCAGGACTCCAGTTTACTATCTAATTCGTTAGGGTTTCCGAAGTCTGGTAGTTTCCCTTCCGGCTTGAAATTCCACAATTGACCTTTAAGACTTCCGTCACTTGTATACGTGCACGCCACTTTGTGTTCACAGCTTAAGAGAGCAAGCGGAACGCGCACACCAGAACCAATCCTTATCTGACTAGCATGTCCCAAGTAGTTGTGAACTTGAATCCGCATAGATTCAAGTAACTGTGCTTTCTTGCGGATGACTTCAAAAATTTCCTAGGCCAGGTCGAGATCTAACGCACTATTTATCAAAACGTCCCTGGTATCACCGTTCCTAGGCTTCATGTTAGCCGGAAATCCGTGCAGCCCAATCAATTCGTTGTCAAATTCATTAAAAGTACGATCAGCCTGGCGTTGAGGCTTGAAAGAGGCGTTTGGGGTGGCTCCGATTGGCACTACTTGGATATTGGCCGTTGGGTCAAGTATCAGAATAGCAACATTTGCTGACACGTAGCAGTTCAAGTAAAGTGTACGCTTCGATCCGGTCGAGCCATTCGCCAACGACCAACAGCACCTCCGGTGGGAATTATTCCAGCATAACGTATAGCCTGTTATTGAGAATACGTCTTTGTCCTGGAAGATGCCAATCTGTCCAGCCCCTGAGTGCTTGCTATGTCGAGATGGGATGTAGTTTTCGGAAAGCTGAGAACGCGATTTCTGGTGTTGGGACTGTGGGGCCATGCACGTGAATACAGCCAATCCAATCATGGCTTCGAAACTTTCTTTTAACCTGGAGTGTCGGCATTCATCGCACATATCGATCTTGTATTGTCGACTCTCATATTAGTGCTGCTTTAAGAGCTCAACATTGTGCATACTCATGGCGTCTGTGCTCCGATCAAGAAATACCGAAAATCATCGACTTCCGTGGCCAAAATAAAGAGTTTACTAAGGCCATAAAATCAACAGACAACATGTCTACAAACACAACACAGGCAGCTTTTGCCTACGAAGAGCCATCAATCGCCGCAATCCTCAACCAAGCGGGCTTGCTTCTGGTGCTGAACGTCGTCAATGTCTGCCTCGATAAGCTTCTCTATTGCGGACTGATCGGTCAGGTGTTCATTGGCATCCTCTGGGGTTCTCCAGGAGCGAAATGGCTTAGTACCGACCTCGAACATGTCATTCAGCAGTTAGGGTATCTCGGTCTGATCATGCTAGTCTACGAAGGTAAATGCCGGTCTGTCCGATACCTCACATTTTGCTCGATTCTCTGACGGCTCACAGGTGGCTTGTCAATGTCAATCAAAGCATTAAAGGCCAACATCTTTTTGTCAATTGCAGTTGCACTTACCGGCATCTTGACCCCAATCGCTCTATCATTTGTCTTGAAAGAGCTAGTATCGGCAAGTTTTCTCCAGGCATTCGCTGCTGGCGCTGCCCTCAGCGCGACCAGTCTTGGTACTACATTTACCATCTTGTCCACCACCAACTTGATCTCTACACGACTTGGTACCGTTACTACCTGTGCGGCCATGCTTGATGATGTTGTCGGTCTAGTAATGGTGCAAGTTATCGCAAATCTGGGTGGAAGCAACACTTCGTTTGATCCTATCACTGTCATCCGGCCTGTGTTCGTGTCCATTGGTTTTGGTATTGGGGTATTTGTTTTGTGCTCCTTTTGCTGGAGGCCAATTCTCAAGGTTATTTTGGCTAAAGGAAACAAAATTCCAGGATTCATAAAGACTGCCCAGTTCGCTTTCCTGGCTCACACACTCATACTCGTGGGCATGGTAACTGGGGCCACATATGCCGGGACATCAAGTCTATTTGCTGCTTACCTCAGTGGAGTGATTGTGAAATGGTTCGATGAATTCTCTGCAGAGTTCAAAACGCACAATACCAGGGCAAGGTCTGATTCACCTCAATCTAGCGTGAATCGCAATCAAGCTACATCTCAAGAACAAATCTCCCAAGCAGAGGTCCATCCAGGCGAGCTTGTTTCATCAAGCGCATCGGCGGCTTTGCAAGAGAACCATGACGAGACCCATGAAATAACCACGGGTGAAATGATCTATGACAAATACTACAAAAGTCCAGTTGACCGTGTCTTGACTCCTTTCTTTTTTGTAAGTTTACAAGATAATTCTTCTCCTTCCGGGCGAAAGAATCTAACAGTAATCCTCAGGCATCTATTGGTTTTGCGATACCTATCACACAGATGTTTAGAGGAAATATAGTCTGGCGAGGCATAGTGTATTCCATTTTGATGGTTCTTGGAAAAATGGTTACCGGTCTATGGCTCATGCGATTCTCATCCAGTCCCGTGGGTGGCTTGATTAGAATCCCAAAGAAAGTCTTCTCTTCCGTTAGTTTGGCGTGCACTGGAAACGGAGAGAAATCAAAAGAGCAAGGGACTTCGGTTCCTGAAAAGACCACCCGTCGGCAGAGTACCTCAATTGCCAATTCCAGCCAAAACAACGCTGCAGGCTCGTCTGCCGAACCGGTAAGATCGACCACTCGTGATATCACCACAGAGCAAGCAACAGCGTCACCACCACGGAATAGATCAACGGCCAGCTCCAGTAGCCGAATATTCCTACCGCCAAAACCGAAATCTCTCTACCCCCCGGCAATCCTCGGACTGGCAATGATAGCGCGAGGAGAAATCGGATATTTGATTGCCTCACTTGCTCAGAGCCAGGGAATTTTCAATGGTGGTACCGCAGACGGATCTTCTGATATCTACTTAGTTATAATCTGGGCTATATCTATTTGTACTTTGGTCGGTCCAATTGCCGTTGGTACCTTGACTAGGCGAGTGAAGAAGCTGCAAGCAATTAGAGTCAATGCCGGTGGAGAGGATCCTCTTGGTATTTGGGGTATCTGAGCTGGACAAGGGAAAAGAACAAGCAGTCTATTAGGTATATTCTATCTATCAGTCTATATGACTGTAGGGTAATTATAACATGTATCTCCAACAATTGTATATACACAGAATCAACATCAACGACCGCACCAAACCATTTAAAGCCACAAGGCATATACACGAATCTCTCCCAGAATCACGTCGGCTACTCGACAAAAGGACTTCCTCCAGTGACATCCATGTGAGCGGCATACATGCACCTCGCACTATTCCCATTACACCAGCCATGAAACAGCATGCTCCCATCATTCAAAATCGTCGCACCACCCGGTCCATATAACTGATCATTCGACGCCAACACCGACACACCATTCTTACTATATGGCCCGGTGATGCTCGAAGCAGTCGCAACACGCACATCATACTTGACATCCGTAAAACAATGCGTTGAATAAAACAGTAAATACGTCCCATCACCCGCCCTCACCAGCGACGGCGCTTCCACCAACGGACCATCCGACGCATCCCTGTCAATCAACTGCACAGCATCTCCAACAGGCGTAACCCCATCCTCCGACACACGTTGCAACATAATCGGCGTCGCAGCCAGGGGTTCAATGCTATTGTTACAATCCCCGCCATGACCAACGCTGTTTCCGTCGATTTTGTAGAGGATGTAGCGCGTGCCATCCGAGTCTTGGAAACTGTTGGCGTCGATGGCGCCGCCTTGCTCGAGTGGACAGGCGAGTGGATTGTTGGTGGAGGCTGGAATGTAGGGACCCGCTGGGTTGGTGCTGTCGGCTATTGCGACGCCGATGCAGTGGCGGTTTGGGTTGGAGGAGACAATGGCTGAGTAGTACATTACGTATTTTCCGTCGGACTATGTATCATTATCAATCTTCTGCGTATCAATATGGTTGGAACCAAGAAGGAAATGTAGCGTACATACCCTTTTGAATACATCAGGAGCCCAATGGTCCGGCTCAGTCTCCCATCCCGACAACGTAGGCAGCGCCTCAACATCCAGCAAACTCCAAGACACAAAATCGGTCGAATGAGCTACCTGGATTCTTTTTCCGTTTCCATTGGTGCCAAAGGCGTACCACGAGCCGTCCGTATGCTGCACAAAAGCCGGGTCCGGGAAGTCCGCGTTTAGGGCAAGCGTGATACTGGTTGACCCATCGAACGAAATTCTCTTGTTGAGAGATTGCTCTGAAAGAGATTGTAAAGGAGAAGAGTAAACGGTAGGTAAAAGACTGAGTCCTCCCAGTATTGCCACTGAGAGTGAAGGGCTAAAGAGCATGATATATGTGTAGATGCTTGGAGACAAATTAAACAATATATAGATGGAAGAAAACACAAAAGAAATAAAGTTTAAGAACGACTCTAAAGAATGAAAAGAAAGTACGTCACTAGTAACATGAACTCGACGACTGGAATGAATGACATCGGAGTCAAAAAGAGCGATGTTGGTGCGCAGTTGAACAGGTATATAAGTAATCCCTTCACAACCCCTCTGGAGGGCTACATATCTGCATACGGAAGAGAAAGCATCGTTAAGCTCTTAAAAATTGCATTCAGGTACTGTGGAATTACTACTACAACCTAACTCCGCTGTGCCTGGCATAAACCGATAAGGGGCCAACCTTGCGTCTACCGGCTCGTGGGCAGACGCGTATAGGCGCAACTGACATAAGGAGGTCGTAAACCCAGTTACCGGATAGAGTAAGGATAAGAAGAATGGTTCCAGGATTTCAGTGTTGAAAACATCTATTAATCACAAAGGATCTTTTCAAGGACTACTGAACAAGGGTTCATGTGTGTGATACAACCCTGGGTCGAGGTTCATAATTCTTACATATGTGGAATACCAGCAAAATCTCGGGTTTAAGCGGGATACGATGTAATCCTGGAGCCTCGATGAGTTACCGGTTGAATTATGCGTGGGGATAATTACAGATTGACCACTCCTCCCACTGGAAATAGCCAGCCCGGTTTCTGTTCTCAGGTGTGAGTGGGGAGCTCTAACAAAATCTGCGGTAAATTGTGGTATATCCGCTGAGCGCGTGGAAGTCTAAGGGAACAACCTTAGATCTAATTTAAAAGCCGTGAGATTTTGTATGTGAGGTGTGCCGCAAACGTCGACATACTGTTGTATGTCCGCCGATGCGATCCCGTCGAGGCTGCGCAGCCGATTTGATGTAGCATCGAATATTAAGATTCCATGGTTGAAACGGAGGGAAAATACGGGTCGTTCAGGTACCGGGCTAACCCATGCTTTGCAGCAAGGGTGGTCCGGGATATTTGCCGGTCTATTGATTTACACGAGACTGATGATGTTGATATCATGATAAAGAAACCGAGGAAATGGTCCGCGTAGACAGACTGAATATATGGAGCCAGGTCACATTTGACTTATCTAGTCACACAGCATGCTTAATTCTTCAGAAATGCGCAATTGTATCACATATTATTGAGATCAACTCCTCAATGCCCTCTCGAAACCCCTCATCATGCCTTCAATCCTGTGACGCGAACCTATAAACCATCTCACGACGCAAGGGAGAGATATAAGGATTCGCGTACCAGGGTCGATCGAGTCATCCATGTTGTATATCCCAATCTTTACCAACACTCCCTCCTTCCCATCAGGAACCACATCCATCGATCAGACCGTTCACCAACATCCAACCCACAATGTCTTCAAAAAGTTGAAGATTGATCGTATGGTTCTTGAAACATGATTGGTTTGCTTGAAGCCACCGCTTCCGTCGCGCCGTCAACGGCGTGCAGCCTGTTGCCCCACTTTTGCCGGGAATCGCAATCTTTCCGTTGAATGAGATGGATGAGATTGGGTAGCATTGACTCTATTTTTACGTGAAGATATTTGGAATAGAAGCGTTCTTGAAGGCTTGGGCTGAGGCCTAAGATCGAGGTTTATACGTATCATGAGTACATACTCTTGACTTTGCACATTCAAAAAGATGGCTTATTCTCCAAACAAAATTTCATAAATTCGTATTCAATGCATCTATAAGTCGCGAACTATGCGATATTTTAAACTGTCAAAAACAGAACTACCGCTCCTTCCTATCCTTCTTCTTCTCCCTAATCCCCTGCACCCACAGCTCAGCATCCTCAATAGCATGCATAGGATTCTTCTTATGCAGCAACAAATGACCCTGGATCTCAGCAGGCGTAAACTCTCCAGCGGGGATCGCGTCGGCGAATCTCTCAGCCATAGCTTCGATTTCGTCTTTGGTGTGGGTGTCAAAGGATAGTGTTGGTAATTTTATAGGTGGTGATATGGATATGGATGGGGATGGGGAGTGTTTGGGTGATGGTTGAGGAGTACCCTTGCGTGTGGGTGGTGAGGAGGAGGAGGGGGATGATGATTTGGGCATTTCGCAGTCCAAGGGTGCATAGATGGCCATGAAGAGGTTTTTGATGGTGTCGCGGTCCGAGAAGCCGAATGCGATGCTTAGATCAACTCGGCCGGGCCTCAAGAGAGCGGGATCTAGTTTTTCAATGTGGTTTGTGGTCATTACCAAAATCCGCCCTTCGCTAGAGGCCACGCCGTCGATGATATTGAGTAGAGCGGAAAGAGAAATGCCCTGGTTTGTGGCGGTAGTGTCGGTATCAGTTTTGGGGACTTCAGTCGAGTTTTCGGTTGGCGGAATATCGCCCTCGTCATTTGTGTTGTCGTCATCTGTAGGCTTCGTCGTTCTATCAGCTGTAGAATCAGTGGTCTTGTCACCACGCTTGTTGGCAACACCCGCCGCATCGACATCTTCCAACAACACAATACATCGTCGCGGCAGACTCTGGAACAACGACGCCAACGCCTCTTCGTTGAGGGTTTTGGAGTTCAAACTAATAAGATAAATCTTGAGATGCATGGCGCCAGCAGCCGCAAAGCAGAGACTCGATTTTCCTGTTCCAGGAGGTCCATAAAACATATACCCTCTCCGATAGGGGATGCCGCGGTTAGAGTACCACCTCCTTGTCCTAGGGTGTAAGTACTCCTTGATATCCGCAATAAACGCATGTTTCTGCACATCATCCAGGACAACAGTCGACAAGGGTCTGGGAGGTCGAGCCATACACCTCGCCCAATCATAATCAGCGCCCGAATCCCTCTGCGCTCTGTAAATAATCGTCTTGTCGCCGTCACGATCGACATACATCTTCTGCGCCTCTAGAAGTAATTGCCGTAGCAGCTCAGGGTTGCGGCCGTAACAACTAACGTATAGCTTCTCAGCGGGCATACCCCATCCATAATTCCTCTTCTCAAGCTGCTCACGTCGAAGCTTGATGCGGTACCCTCGGAACCGGAACCAGTGAATTCCCTCAGCGGGCGTAATGCGGAGTGGTTTGATTTTATCCTTGTTCACGCGGCGCGACCAGTACGAATCAAAGTCATTGGAGGCGTCGGCAAACTCCTTCTCATCATCGCCCTCGTCATCAGTATCATCGCCGGACATGTCGTCGTCCGAGTAATAAGAATTTGCGCGTGTCTTAGTACTGGCCACGGCACGGGTAGTTTTGCGCGAGAACCCCTGCCGGGAGACCCAGTACATGAGATAATTGAAAATCTCGTCGTCCATGCGCACTTCGATGGTGGACGTGAAGTAGCTCTGGAAATTCTCGATGATGGTTTCAACGCGCAGACGGACGGTTGCTACTACTGTCGCTAGTATAAAAACCAAGGAAAGATATGCGCTAATGTCGAGTTGCAAGTATTTGGAGAAGAAGATGGAGATTATTGAGAAGCCTGGGAAGAGGGTTTCTAGTACGGGGAGGGTGGATAGAGGTGTTGGTGATGTTTGTGCTGTGGTCGCATTTTGGGGTTGGAGAGACACCATTTTGTTGAATTGTTCACTGAACTCTTGATGGGGGTTGTTAGGTAGGTACTAAAAGTGTGGTGTCGTGAGAAGGGAGAGCGACAGAATAAAGAGCGACACCCGAGCACTGGGTGAGAATGAGAATGATGTTGAAATTAAAATCTCAAAACCAGGCCCGACCAGCTCTACTTATAGAATACATTTCCAGCCTCATGCAACATATATTATAGTAAGCACTCGTTGCACGAACGAAAATCCTTTTCAGCCTCAGCAGTACGTAGCTAGCTTGCTGCATTGTTGCCTGAAACTTATTAATTAAGCCCTAAAAGAGGAACAACGATCGGAGTCTGAATTCGGAATATCCTCTCCATGATTGATTGTCGTTTAAAACCTCAAATCGCACAGTAAACGAGTGGATACAACTGTTAATGACGTATTTGGACTTTCCGCACTGAAGGAAATGTTCTTATCAAAGTCATATTATTGAATTTGTGGCGAGTATCGTGGCACAGAGCAGCTGAGAAGGATCAGACAGTGCAGACCTATCAACCAACATGATGTGGATATCCGTCGCACAGCCATCCATGATTCCTCACAGTCGGGGAATGATTTGGAAATAGGTTGTTTAGAAATTTAACGCTAATTAGCTTTATTCAAAGTTGTAAATCAATGTTTAGATCTTTTAGTTCGGACTGGGAGAGGATTGGCTGCACGCAGTGACGCACAGTTTGTATTGCATAGACGAACGCTAGGGCTGGAACCGGCCCTTAGAGTCAGCCCTAACCACCCTGGTCGGTCTGAAGATTTGCAGCCTCAGCCTCGCGCGGGGATGACTTGTGATGAGTCATGATTGTTGTTGGTTTTTAGCATCGGGGTTGGCATGTGATTATACACAATGAAAATTTTGGATAAAATGTCTTACACATATCAACCAATCTAGTCTAGTGTGTTGAACGAGATTATCGCTCCTAGACAGATGCCTGCTTTAAGAGCGCCACGTAATTAATTGCTTCCCCTACAATACTAGAGTGCTTTGTGTACAGCTATTAATTAATTCTAAGTACCTAGAGGGTGCACTATTATAAGCCCCAATCCCGCTTTTGGAGACTTGTTTTCAGTAGCTTTAATCAAGGTGTGTGTCGACGAGTATTGTTCCCATGGAATGACCAGATATTTTAATGAATGGACACTCTAAGCTATCTAGCGAAGGTTGTATTGGGCATCTCATCATAGTCAATGTTTCAACACAGATAAGAGTTTCTGCCTGGCAGCGTAAAGTCTCCCGTTTCGAAGGATTGATGGGTCATGGTTCGTGTCTACATATGTGAAAGAGCTCCCTGAAGACTTCAAGCTTCTGGAATTGGCAGTGGCGGCGGAGTGCCCAGTGTATCAGGATCAAACGCCGGTTCATCATTCCCATCGTTCTCTTCTGGACTTGACGCAAACGTATTAGCTTTAATGCAACTCCCCAACATTGAACGAACTGCTTCAACCTACAATGTCCATCTGAGACTTGCCGCCCTTGCGTAAAGCGCCATCCTCATATTCCACTTCTCATCCTCTGTGATCCGCAACAACGACTGCACAGCTTCTATAAGAGGTTTCTCATAATCCTCATCATAAGGATTCAAACACGACAGTGTCGCGACTTCATAAAACCGCGGAAAGAATCCGGCATGGCCCCAGTCAAGCAGATATATTGACTTGCCGTCTTCGCTGAGTAGCATGTTTCGACGACAGAGGTCCATGTGGCATAGGACAAGCGGGTATTGACTTAAATCAAGAGACTCATTCATCTTTCTCAGGATGATACGTCGATTGATCCATTCGTTCAGATCTGTAATCGATTTGAAAGGTTTCCTCACGCCATCCTCGCCCCAGAGGTATCCCCTAGGACCCCGGTCGTCTGTAATTGGGCCTGGTCCTTGTTCTGGTGATGCTTGTATGTGACCAAGATGCTCAACAATTTTCGCAACACGGGATACGATATCGTGTCGTTTGACATCTAGGTCCGCTAAAGTCTGGCCCGGGATATACTCCATAAACAGATATCCCCTCTCTTGATCATCCTGCACAAAACGATGTACCCTCGGAACGCGAACAATCTCCTTGCTTAGGTGATTATATGCGAATTCCTGCATGGCTGCTTCAGCAGCAGTCACTGTCCATCCCCATTTCGCGATGATGGTGTCTGTGACTTTGACAATTATTGCGCCAACGATACCGGCAACTAATGCACCTTCCTCTCCTTTTCGGATGCAGAAATTTATAAGGGTGGCTTCGGGTGCTGTTGTGATGTTCCAATCCATTTCTTTTAATTGTAAGTTGAGTAAGAAAGTGTAGCTTTGTGGATGGGGTCAAGAGGTGTTGAAAGGAAGTTCGACTTTGTGACGTGCATAGATGTTTGTATGGAAATGTGGCACAGCTAGGTAAGAAGTGCCTTAGCCGAGTACATACAGCCTTACAAGCTCATTCAGTAGTACTCAAGTAACCCAGATTAAATAACCATGAAGAACAAGACTGATTCTATGTCATTATCATTAATCAACTGATGACTGATCGACCCATGTCTATATCCCTAGCAAACACCATAACGCCATGTCCCTACCATGAACCCAGTGTATGTACCCATGTAAAACGCCTAGTAACCAGTAATGACCCCTGTACAAAATGTCAAATGCAATATGCATTTATAATTCAAGAACCCATTGCTCGTAAGCCTGTCCTCTCATTTTCCCTGTTCGATCGTCATAAAGTTTAGGCTCGAAATCGGAGACTTCGCCGTATTTGCGTATCAGGTATCGCCAGTAACACGCCTCAGCCGCCGGGGTGAGGTACCTATCACGGAAAGTCGCGACGGAGTTATTGGCGATACGTTCCGCGATTTGTGGGTTGTCAAGCAGATATTCGACTTTCGATTCTAGGTTTGAAAAGTCCCGCGCGACTTCAATGTAGTTTGCTTCAGGGCCCGAAGAGATAAAAGCTGAATGGTGGGCTTCGCGCCAGATGAGGGGATGTGTGATGAAGACGGAGTGGCAGTTGAGTAAGTATTTGCCCCGACCGGAGAACGAGCGTCCTTCGGTATGAGCCAAAAACATGTAGCGACAATGATCCTCGATCGGAACGACATTTTCCTCCACACTCTTCTTGTTGCCCCAGTCCACCACTCGAACGGAAGCCCAGAATTTGTTTTTTGTAGCGTCGATCAACCCATTTCGCAATTCGACTGCCGTGTTCAGGCTGCCTCTCCACAGGAGTTGTTTCTTCTTTGACTGGAAATTCCCAAACTCGGCATCGACGTCCGCAATGCGACGGCGCGTTTCACTGTACGGCGCAATATCGACCTCAGGCCACGCCCAATATCCAAAATCGGGCATCAACCATATGTTACTATCGTCGACATCCTCCTCGTCAATATCGGCGCTGTCGCGTTTGGAGTATGACCACACCGGACCGCCTGCTAGTTTCAAGTCGTCCCAGACAAAGTCGTCGGCGGAGAAATGGAATTCGATCGAAGGAAGCAATTCACGGTCGGGAATGGCAACTAAAGCGCGGTGGAGGGAATGGAGGGTTGATTTTGCCCGCGAGGCAGTGTACATCATGTCGCCGTATTCTATGATGTATAGCTATAGAAGAGTCAGTTAATGAACTACCAAACATTCCAGGACAACCTACGTCTCCCTTATAAATCATCGCTCTCGCCATACCCTGTCCTAGGTGTTTTCTGGAATCGATCTCCTTGAATGTAATAGGGTTGTTGGCCTCTTTCCGCTGCGCAACGCTCTTATCAATCTCGATAAACATCTTGGGAAACGCAGCCAGACATTGCTCCGAGTTCAACGCATAATTATTCGCATCGCGACTGGCATTAAACTGCCATTCCCCAGCGCTAGTTCCGGTCGCCCCATGCTGTAAGCGCTCTGTGGCTGATTCGCCCGGCGCATAGCACTCCTTCTCAAAGTATCGGCTCGGTCGGAAAAGCTGTAGTTGTAAAGCGTAGCTATGGTTTTCGAATTGTACTGTAAGTAAACATGCCGACAGTAACAGTGCTAAAGCGCAGCCGAGAGGAACCAGTATTCGTGGACGCAGGATATTCAGAACTCGTGGTGAGGTGGTAGTCCAGGCCGGTTTGGATTGTTGTTGTTTTGCCATTTTTTCTGCTGTTGTTGTTTGTTTTGCCAGGCCCCACATTGGCTGTGGCTCTTTTGAAGGTGAGAGTTGTTCAGGAATGTGTCATTTTGATATTGCAGAAGAAGTAGAAGAGATGAATATAATCGGAATGCAAATACTACTCTGAAGGTATCTGTCTGACAGAAGGAAGAGACGCCGTCCAAAGGAAGAAAGGAAGAAAGAAAGAAAGGAGAAGGGAGTGGCCAGGAACGCTGGAAGAGGAAGCTCCGTTGCGACCCACCAACTGCGTCATCCGGCCTGAGTACTTTGGAGTGACCTGTACTTTGTTCGTCTGACAGCAGGACTTGGAAGTACATACCAAGTACTCCGGACTCTACACTGCTTAATGCAGAATTTCTTCTGTGCGACTGAACATCTTCATCCACTCTGGCTGGACTCTGGACACTGGATGCTCATCGCGATGATCACAGGCTGAGCGCTGCACATCAAATCCACTTTTCATCTTGTGACGACTCCACTGCGGCAGAGTTCTTATCTTCCAACTCGACAGCCAACGCTTGACCCAAACGCACAGTCCTCGATTGCGTGCCAGATTGCGTACTATGTACTCCCCTTTTACCCTCTCCATAGGATCTCCTTCTGACAAAATCCTCCACCTCCCCGCTCTGATTGTCGCCTCGGCCACGACCATCGGCGGTGTGATCCCGTTCTTTGACCCGGAATACGCCCCCTTGAAATTCGGCCTGGCAAAACGGATCGCACGTCTCCACCGGCCTAGGGAGTGTTGATTTCTGTTCGGGCCGAACAACTGCCACCGGGTTGTTCTGTAGACCTTTAATTTTGAGGGGAAATTAGTAGAGTATGATACCGTTCTGATCATCTACGGAGCGTATGTAGGATTGTGCGAAAGCGGGCATGCCTGGGAAAGCTGTTTTTCGTGCTCGTGGCGGAATGGTAAATGCTACCTACCTACTGGGGGGCTGTTGGGTTGACGTCTTGAGCATATATACACTGATAAGCCCACACAACTTATATTCCGAATAGGTATTATGTGTAGGAAATCTAGAATTAAAATTGGACGTATTACGGAGTATTGACCGGTTGCTCCTTATCAAGTTCCATCTTTTCGTTACCTCAGTTTCTAGGGTAAATTAGGGTTTGGCTCATAGCCCGATTATCGATTAGGGCTGTTAGTGCCATTAACCCTAAATCATCCGTCCAGGTCGTAAAATCAATTGCCATATCCTATCTCCCGCTATAAATTATCCCCGAGATTGCGTAGACTATACAACTAATGCCGCAGCAGCAATTGGAACCCCGACCCGAAGCATGATACCAGGGACATCGGTTGCCTTCACACCATTCCCAGCCGGGGTTATTGTTGGGATAGATGTTGTCGTTGTGGATGCAGCCGTCAAACTAGAATGAGTCGAAGTAGCGGTTGGTGTTGGTTTGGCTGTGGTCGCCGTAGAAGTCGTCGAAAAGCTGGTCGAGTAGCTCACTGACACGGCCGTGGTATCAACCCAGGCAAACATCATGACATCGCCGACACCATCGGGGCCAACTTCAATATCTCCATTCGCGGTTTGACCAGAGTTTGAAATAGGAATTCTGTTCATCTTTTTCAGCTTTTGTATTGCAAATTGTTAGGCAGGAACGGGGACGTACGAGCCAAAGTCATTCCCCCAGTCATCGATAAGAGAACCAGACTTCAAACTTCCCGATGCAATCGTATAATTCACATTGAACGTTCCCTCGAAGTCATACGGAACGTCAAACGGGATAATCATGGCAACACTACCATCCGTCTTGTTCCCATAAACCGACGAATCGACGAACACCACTTCACTATCATTCTTTAGCACAGCTCCAGTGCCTGCCCTACCAAGGAGCATCCTTTTGTCTTCTTCGATCGACCTCTTTTTATCATTTGTAAT
This sequence comes from Talaromyces verruculosus, assembly GCA_038993655.1. Classification (NCBI taxonomy): domain Eukaryota; kingdom Fungi; phylum Ascomycota; class Eurotiomycetes; order Eurotiales; family Trichocomaceae; genus Talaromyces; species Talaromyces verruculosus. The sequence goes on from JBBVQN010000014.1 coordinate 519,245, forward strand.
CTTCGAGCAGTCGATTCCCTTAACCTTGACCCGGATTTGATCATTCTTTGATTTTCCGTCTACTGCCCAGCGCCATCGACTTCCAATCGCACTATTGATACTCTGCGGAACACAAATGATAGATGCAAGCGCACCGCCCTCCGCGGATGCTGCTGGAGGCCACTCCTCGCATGACCATCGTATACGGTCTCCGTTTGGTAATGTCTCCCCAAAGATTCTCGCACAGGGGCTTCCCGCACAACCCGCCGCTCGACGGTTCGCAGCGGCCGCTGCATTCTGATTCTTACCGTTGTACGTCAGAAAGATTTCGTTAGGTCGATCTGCATCGAAACCGGGCCATTGCATATTCCCTCTACACATATTCTCAAAGATCTCATCCTCGCCGGGGTAATCATTCAAATCAAGATAAAGAGTATCTAGACAAGTCGTGCCTGGAGAACAGAAATGATCATCGGACCCATCATCGTTTTTCTCGGAACCAATACAACACGTTGCGCCAGCCTCGCAGTAATACTCTGGTCCGCAACAGGTTGCGTCCTTTGGCGCACACCCATTTCCGGAACAGCATTGCTCATCAGTGCTGTCGCATTGATATTGAGTACCGCAACACGATTTACCGGCGTCGGCACAGCCGGACTGGCAGCATGTCTGGGCGTCTTCGCAACAGCCTGAGCCGCTGCTGCAGCATTGATAACCTTCGTCGCATGCTGTGGAGCCGCAGCAGAGGCCGCCTGAGGGGGCGCAGTGGGTACTGTAGTTATATGCTTAGTAGCTTATTCTATGCTGTTTTGTTGAGTGGGGGAGTAGCAGTATTACCCGCCATCACAACAAGATCCCCCGGTCTCGCAACTGTGTAGTCCATCAGAGCAGCATACGTCGTACGCTGCCGTTGTGCAATGTATTCCATCGGGGCACTTCGGAAATTATAGGCATAAACATCGTTTCATCTTTCCAATCATTAAACAATACTTACAGGCAAAGGAGTCGCCGGCGGACACTCAAACTCCTGTCGACGATTGATCATCAACGCATCGTCTCTGGGATATAGAGAAAAGACTTCCGAAATGTCTATGCTGCTATTCTTGGCTTGCGAAGAAGCAAAGTCATTTTTGGCACCGGACAAACGCAGCCGACCCGAAAGAGGAGCGGATGATGAGGCTACGATAGGAAATAGTGAAGCGCAAGCTGCGCTAAGGATTATGCTTCGGAGAGCTCTCATTGTGTGAAAGATGTAGATAGACTACCTTAATATTGCATCCTTGATTGCAAACAAACGAGACATACATAGATTGAGATAATTGGGACATGATGTTCATTTAAAGTACACCCACCATCTTACTACTACGTAAGTTACCAGTTGAATAATAGTGATAATCGTCAGACGAGGCTCTTCCCCTCCAACTTTGAACACCAAAAATCGGCGCCAAAATTAAGTACTAATAGCTAAAGTTTATCCACAAAGACTCGGCCTACGGTGGCTTAGAGCCGAGACGTTTACTGGTGGGAGATCCCGTCCTGCGCGTTATACCACGCTTGAATACGAGGATAGTCTCTTGGCTTGGGAGTCATGGCTCTACATTTGAAGCTCCTCTTGAGGCTGAGAGGGTGTTGCTGTTTACACACGGGCCGCTGTGGTTACGTCCACAATAGGGGGGTAGAACATTCATCCGCTGATTTTCAAGATCATATTTAGAAAATATTCAGACTCGTAGACATGTCAATGCGTCAGCAAGCTATCGAAATAGCCTAGTCAAGATAAAGTTGAGGCTGTGAGACTGGCGCAGTGGGGTAAAGTAACCCTGTCGATACCGCGCCCTCAAGGCTTCGTTAGATAAACAAAGACGCATTTCTCTGAACAAACTGCTTCCATGAAACCGGCTTCTCCTCAAGGAGCGCAAGTGACGGCTCCAGAACTCTCTCCACCATAGTAACCCTCTGCTTCCATCACCTGTAGATTCTCAATTGTGCCCTGCGTGAGTTCTGGGGCCAAAAATGATGTAAACTCTTCTGGCGCAATCTTCACGGCTGCTGTTTTGATTCCGGCCGTCTCTGCGATTTCCGCAACGATTTGTTTGGGGGTGTAGTAACCCTCCGCAACGAGGACTCGTTTCCCAACCGTGGCCGGGAATTTCTTGATGACCGCTTTGACGAATTTACCTGGAAAAATCGTTAGGCTTGTACCTCGATTCAACTGTCTTCGGGCTCACTTACCAGTATCCTAATTGACATCCAAAACCGGCACCTTTGCCTTATCCGGATCAACAGGCCACTCAAGCGTCAAAACACCCCTCTTTTTCTTCAACGCCTCCAAAAAGTTCGTCATAAAGAATCCCGCCAACACAAACGTCGCCGGCACACCACTTTGGCGAATATAATTCTCAATCTCGGCTTTACTATCGAAATAAGCCACGTTCGTAAGTCGGCCGCCCGTCAACTCGGTGAGACCCCGAAGGGATGAGAAGATGAGATGTTGGACTCCGGCCTCCTTGCAGATATCAGTGACGGCTTTGCCTTGGTTTACTTCTATGGCTTCGTTGGTGGTTTCCCAGAATTTGGTTATTAAGAAGACTGTGTGGGAACCTTGGATGGCGTTGCGGAGTTGGGGCAGAGATGATAAGTCCGCCTAGATAGATATAGCATGGTAAGCATATAGCACAGTTTAAGAGAGGGAGATAAAAACGTACGGCGACCATTTCGACGCCCTGTGTGGCGAGTTTCTTTGCGGACTCTTTGGTGACATCGCGAGTGATTCCGCAGATTTTGTATTCCTTGCTGAGGACGGGGTCGGCGAGGATGGCCTGGATTACAGAGGCACCTTGGTTGCCCGTGGCACCGAATACTGTGATGAGTTTGGGCATTTTTATCACATTGATTAACGAAGTGAGATCCTAGTATGATCGATCAAGTTGTGCACAATGCGATGGATAATTCAGGATTTGATTATTTCAAAACAACTCAATCTTGACGCTATTGGATTCTTATATATTCATTACTTGACGGAACTTCCGCTATGGTATCTACGAAATAAGCGTTCGCGCCCTTAAGTTGTGCGAGTATTGCGGGTAGAATGGATGCGAACATGTAGATAGTCAGTGAATCATCTACTTGGTCACATCATCATATGCGTACAAACCATCCATTCTAGGTATAAAAATTCCAGTGGCGTCAGTGAGCGTACAAGCAAACCAAGCGAACACCAAAAAACGATACAGCCATAATCAGAATCAATGCTATATCAACCCAAACACGTCGTACTTCGTTCTTGGCATCATTACTACTCATTCTAACCCGTCTAGATGCGCCATCGTGGTAATACAACCAATAGGTGGTTGCGGAAAGCATTTCCATCGTGGAATTTTTGGATTTGTCAGATGTCGTGCCATGCTGGTGGTGCCGGAGATATGTGATATTATTCAGCTGGTTGAATAATTAAGGTGTTGCTATGGATGGCGCTGTCGGTTATGGCGGGATTGGCGGGTTGTGATGGAACTTTCTGGTTCTGCTTACAGATTCACCAACTGAGTGCTGAGAGGGAAGAGAGATGACAAATAAATCAAACGTTTGATCAGGTCATCTTCTTCAATAGGCGATCAATATCCCATCTGGGCAGCTTCCGATGATGATGTTGAAGCTGTACTTAGAATTAGCACTCGATTGGTTCGTTAGGGTTGATTCGTTGACTGTGTAATTAACCCTAGCCCTCGCACTTGACCTCATTAGGGACTCAACTCCGGCTTATAGTATTAGTTTTTAGATGTAGCGACTTGACAGGGTAATCCCTTCAATCACACAGTATATTCCGGCTGATTTATAATGTTGCATCCGTGCTGTAGGATCCACTACTTTTACTATCTAGATAGTAGCTTTATATTCTACATTTCGAAACATCAAGATCTTCGTTATTTGCTCCGCGAAAGTCATTAACCCGAAAAGTAGCAACTGGTTGCTGTTCTTTCGTCTTACAGACGTATCAGCGTTGATGATAGATTATGAAGAAGTCAATTGCAGTATTTCTATTGGGATAGCGGGTCTGATGCTCGGGATTGATGTCTTGTGTGTACTAGGTATTTACCGCTTCATTGAAGCCAGTGCCCGTGACGAATAGAAAGCTAGCAAAACTGAATATTCGCGTAAAGAAGGGGGATGTAGAACCTTACGGACTACAATTTTGTGGATTTTAATCCATTTGGCTACATATAATTCAGAATCATCACGAATGTGTATGAACAGAATTACTGTAGAAGAAGCCTGGCGGCATCGACTTCGCTAATACTGTTGGGATTCAGTTCGGTTTCCAATCATTCTAATACTTTAACTATGTCTTGCTGATCAGTTGCCTATATCTCCATGCTCGGGGCAAGAGACTGCCATAGCCAACACTTCTCTACTTGGCTGTCCGTGATGTCTACCATTGCAGTATTATTGGTCTGCAACCGAATGTGACGGCCGTTTCCATTGCCCCATGGTTCCCATGTCGGTGCCTCATCTGCTTTGTAGGAATTCGGATTCAGGTTCCGTACAAAGCTCACCCAGTAGCCCATGGTAATGGGTACAATGGGCGCATTGACATTGTATAAAGACCCGACGGTCCATCCCGTTTGTCCTGGTCCAAAAACGGCCTGTACCTCAAAGGTATGGAAGACTCCGACTCCAGCAGCTGTATTACCGGCATCAATTACATTAAACCAATAACCCCATACGCGTTCCGGATCCCAGAACTGTGCTACGGAGCGTGCAATCATGCTTGATGGGCAGGTAAAGGTAGCGTCGCCATACGCAGCCGAAGAACTGGGGAAGTATGCGTAATGCTCAGGCAAGGGGTCCATTTTTGGGTAAAACTGATTGATGATGTCTAGTTCAGGGTTTGTAAGATGTGGGTAATTGCTGCGGAGAAAGGCAGAGACTTCAGCAGCGCTTGAGGCATTATTCGCGAACCATGACCCCTCATTTGTGGTATGGCCAAGGAGTATTGGTACATCTGCAAAACGGCCCTCTTCAAAGAGGCTATACAGCTGGTCCGGAATGAAGTCGCCGTCGATGACAGGAAGCCAGTAGAAAAGTGGAAATGGGTCTGCGGGTTGTGTTCCGGGAAACACAGTTCCATAGCTTTGTGCCTGGAGAGCCGAAGCGCTCATCTCTCGAAGACAACTTAGGGACGAGCAGTTGGTCATATTGAGTAGCCTTCTGTATTGCCATTCCATGTCTTCCACAGTTCGCAGCGTGGGCCAGAATGGGCTTTCAAGTACCGCTCCGATAAAGTGTCGATGCAGGTCTTTGCCTCCATATGCTGTCAGGTGATGTGATACGGATCCTCCACCTGCTGATGATCCGCTGATAACAATGTGATCTGGGTCGCCACCAAACTAAGAACATGGAGGCTCGTTAGTTGCTTGTAAACCCTGTGCTCGGAAGTTCGTTTGGATTATGTACACACCTTGCTTACATGTTCTTTCACCCAGCTAAGTAGAAGCCGTTGGTCCAAGAGCCCAACATTCAAGTTCCCATCCTTCCTGACCTCGTCACTGGCAAGGAATCCGAGCACACCGACGCGGTAGTTGAAATTAATCTGAACGATATTGCCACCCGAGTAACTAACGACTTCTGTGCCGTTGTAGTTGGGGTTTCCCATGGCTGCGTATCCACCACCCTGGATGTATACCCAGACTGGGAGTTTGGAATCCGACGTTGCATTGGAAGGCTTGAATACGTTGACATATAGACAGTCTTCGTCATAGCCTGCACCTAATGGCTGGCCTGTACCGACACACAACGGGCCAAACTAATGACAGGGAACGTAGTATTAGTCTCAATTTTCACGCTGGATTACGTAGTAGGTCTTGATTTGACACCCACCTGGGATGCGTCCTGCACTCCAGTCGCCGATTCAGGCTGCTGTGAGGATCTAAACCTGAGGTCTCCCAATGGAGGTTTGGCATATCGCATGCCCAAGAACTGATCGACTCCGGCTGGGAGTCGGGTTCCACGATACAATGCATACCCGAGATCAACCACCGGGGTGTTAGCCTCCGTATCGCTGCTTGATCTGACCGCAACACCGCTGGCTATCGTCGCCATACAGAGAAGCTGTGTGATGGACTTCAGTAACGGCATTGTGACTACTTGAAGGAAAAGAAACTGTCGCTGAGGTTCGTATACTATCACTTCATCAGCCAGCCACTTTCAAGAAAGTCGTGGATAGGCTCGTGATCTAGCCTGCGTATTTATATTGAAGGGACCAAGGTTTGTAACGCATCCAATCCTGCGAGACCCAAGATTCCCTACTGCATAATAATTTTCCGAAATGCTCTTTGCATTCTCCCGGTTTTAGGCATAAAGTAATAGAGCTTGCATCCTTTCCTTCTCATTAAGCCTATGTGCTGAAGATTATCAACCTAAGAATACGAAAGCCTAATACCAGTAGTACATGCACACCATAAATGACACTATATCACTCACTAAGAGCCTTGGGATTTCCAGGAGCGATTGTGGGGCTTGGGTTCCGTATGACCGATCCATGTCTTCAGGGATACTGCACGCAATTCAGGATCGTAGGTTTCATTTCTCATCTCGCAATTATAGTACGGAGTATCTTATTAGGCAGGTAGTATCAGTCCGACTAAAATGCTCAGATGGGGGAGGGGCGGAATTCTGGGGACCCCGCAGCTTCTCATCTTGTCTACTCATACGTTTTATGGAAATTATCCAAAGAGAGTTGATCGACATCAGACGTACATAGTCCATTGGGCACATGTCGGGTGGAAGTGCAGACGAAGAGACGATACTGAGAAGCATGTCTGACTATAAATACCCAGGTATGGCCTCTTCTATGATCAACGTCAAGGCTACCATCTGTGCGACAACCAGCCACGATGCAGTATACATCTCCTTTTGCCATTTGTTCTTTCATTTTCTTGGGCCTCAGTGCCCAGGTTTACTCTGACTCCAGTACGTACTACTGGAAGCACTTCTCAACCTCGGGCACCATCTACCCCTGGTATTCAAATGACAATTCTTGGGGGGTGTCCGCCACTGAAGGCACGGGTTTTGCAGTTATGGTCACTGGAGAAGACTGGGGCACTTGGTCCCCAGTCCACACTCTGCCAAAGCAACTGAAGGATGTCAGTCAGTCGCATAATACCTGGATCTCTCAGACCGCCAGCCCCGAACCAGGTTACGGATATGATGCCTGGTAAGAGCGTGTCACCTGTCACAACTGATTGCATCCTGGAATTTAATAATTTACGTTTAGCTACGATATCTTTATCGATCCAGTTTACGCACCTACTGATCGTAATTCTATCAACGAGGTCATGATCTGGTTTGGCTATCAAGCCCCGAACGCACCTTTATCTGACCATTATGACGCAAATGGTCATCCGGTCCCGGTGCAGACCAACGTGAATCTGGGAGGTAGAGCATGGGATGTATATCTATATACGTGAGTTTGAGATAGGAAACTTTCCTTTCTTTAAGTTCTCTCAACCTGAGCCTAAGCTGATACGATACTCTGCACGCAGGTGGTCCACCGGAGGACATACCATGAGTTATCTTGACCGGGCGAATTCAGGCTGGTTTTCAGGAAGTCTTTGGCCTTTCTTTAATCATGGCATTAGCAACGGCTGGTACACCGCTGATCAGTATTTGAATAGCGTTATGGGCGGCTGGGAATTCGGGAGGGGAAATTATACAGCATTATCCTGGGGTGCTGTAGGCTTTTGAGTCTTTGCTATAGGGGGAATTCTGAGAGTATCAGTGACGATGTGCTACATCGCTCGATCGATGGAGAAGAGGGACAAGCAACACACAACAATGGAAACCAACAGTTTGACAAATTTCATAACAATGAAGGGTCGTGTCTAGCAATTTTCCTGATATCTTCCGGGACACCGTAATATGTCCGATTCGAGCCAGCGTAGTCCCTTCGTATCAATTGAAAACCACCCTTTATACGCTAAAGTAGGTTATCACGGTGCGGAGTACAAATAGAGACTCTCATTGGATGATACTCGAAGTACCTGATCTACATCGTGGACTGGGTCGGCGGCCTTCACCATGTGCTATTGGCTGAACATATCCCGAGGTCCGAATTCCGCATACCTAATACGTACGAGCTTTGGCCGATTCTATTGACTGAACACGTTGTGAAAGCCGGAAATGGAGAGTGAATACCGCTAAAAAAGGAGGCCCTGGTACGGATATTTCCATAACGTGCTACCAGTATATATCCTGAATATGACTGACACGTTGAATACCGCCACTCGCGGGGATCTGGCCATACTCTACTAGCTGAGTATATTGAATGCTGACGCAATGGGAATTGGGTTTGTGTTATTCTGCGCACTACGGTAATGTTCATCGGCGGCTTTTTTCTGTTTTCATTGGTTTATGTAGTAGGTAGCCGTACCTATTTCGCCGCTATCCCCTGCCTTGTTTACTAGTAAACCAAGAAGTTCAACAGAAGGCTCGAGTAGCATGGTCAGAATATCCAGTGATCCTTGAGAATTGGAAAATTTGCTACGGATGGGAATCTCATTCAAGTTTTTGCTTGGTCCTCTCGATTGACTCCAAGGCCCGAAAGTTGTTGGTGCGGATCATGCAAACCGCCTACTGGCCCTCGGCCTTCAATGACTCAATTTCTTTAATTGCTTTTCCCTTAATCCCACCAAGCTTCTGGAGGATGACTTGTACTTCGTGGCACCGCTGAGACGTGATCTCCAGGACCAACCGAACACGTCACACGCCGACCACAGCTAGGCAAACTTATCACGCCTTCCAATCAGCTTGATTCAGAGGCCATTGACCCATAAACAGGAGCTCTGAGTTTGTTTTTGTTTTCTCTCTCCCATGTCTCTCTGCACCACGTTCTGTTGTCTTCCTATTAAATTCCATTTTGTTATTAGCCTACAAAAAAATGCTTCGAGAAGACTGCTCTACTGACTGCTTGCAATGCCAGGCAAAGTCAATGCTCCCCCAATACCTTAATAGCCAAACCGGTAAATTAAACAGAGACAACTATCTATTCACACCGAGAATTGAGATTGCGCCGCTAACAATTGCACTTTGGTTACAGGCGTCAGTGTGGATGACACAACCTTCTCTCTACATGGGAAAAATGTGTCCTATCGATTTTATGTGGACGGCAATGGCGATATCTTATCCACTCATTTTGGAGGTCGCATTGACGGTGTGCTCCCCAATGACCCCGTACCAATTGTCACTGGTTGGTCCGGTATGCTAGATCGTGTGCGTCGCGAATTCCCTGACCAGGGTCGAGGAGACTTTCGCAGTCCTGCAATACAAATTTGTTATGCCAATACCCACTCCATATTAGCCCTGAAATACCAGTCTCATGATGTGGTCAAAGGAAAGCCGGCATTACGAGGTCTTCCAGCCACCTTTGGTAGCGAGAAAGATGTAACAACCCTAGTGGTTCATCTGTATGATGATCACTGTAAAGTGGTTGTAGACATGTTATATTCTGTTTTCCCGGATTTCGACGCCATTGTGCGGAGTGTTTCCATAACGAATAAGGGCACTGAAACAATTACGGTTGAAGAGTTAGCAAGTTTCAGCGTAGATATGCCCTATGATGATTATGATATAATTAGCCTCACGGGTGACTGGGCGAGAGAAACGCAACGACAGAGAAGACGAGTTGAGTATGGGATACAAGGGTATGCTGATACATTATAATGCCTGATATGAATCACTTTTGAGGTTTTATGTGTACCGTTGCTAATCTCTACTTTGCTTGATAGGTTCAAAAGCAGCACAGGATTTTCGTCCCATTTTTACAACCCATTTTTTGCACTCACGTCGACTTCTACCACTGAATCACAGGGTGAGGTGTGGGGCTTTTCCCTTGTGTATTCTGGTTCATTTGCTGTCACTGTTGGGAAGGGTGGCCAGGGGTTTACTCGTGCCCAGATAGGTCTCAACTCCAACCAGCTGTCATGGCCGTTGCGGCCTAACGAAACTCTTACTTCTCCGGAATGTGTTTCAGTTTATTCAAAAGATGGCATTGGGGGCATGTCTCGCTCTTTACACAGTCTCTACCGAAATCATCTTATGAAAAGCCAATTCGCGACCAGTATCCGGCCTGTTCTTTTGAACAGCTGGGAAGCTCTATACTACAACCTCGATCAGAGTAAAATATTCCAAATGGCTCTAGAATCAGCTGCATTGGGCGTCAAACTTTTTGTTCTCGATGACGGCTGGTTCGGTGACAAGCACCCACGCCTATCAGATACAGCCGGACTTGGTGACTGGGTTCCCAATCCAATGCGATTTCCAAATGGGCTTGGCCCCATGGTTAAAGACATCACAGCCTTAAAGCCACAGAACTCATCAACCAATATGCGTTTTGGGCTCTGGATTGAACCAGAGATGGTCAACCCAAAATCAACTCTTTGTGAGGAACACGCGGAATGGATCCTACACGCTGGTCAATACCCTCGAACAGAGCAGCGGAACCAGCTTATTTTGAACCTTGGTCTGGCCGAAGTTCAGGACCATATTATCAATTCAATCTCTGACATTCTGCTCAGTGCAGACATTACCTACATTAAATGGGACCACAACAGATGTATTCACGAGGCACCATCTTCCTCTAGTCACCATGCATACATGCTAGGTTTATACCGAGTCTTTGAGGAGCTTACTTCACGATTCCCTAATATCTTGTGGGAGGGATGTGCCTCTGGTGGTGGAAGATGTGACCCAGGCGTTCTACAATACTTCCCCCAGGTTTGGACATCCGATAATACCGATGCATTAGAGCGAATTTTCATCCAGTTTGGTGCCTCAATTGTGTATCCCGCGAGTGCAATGAGTGGCCACATTTCCGCTGTTCCCAACCATCAAACGGGACGGACTATTCCTTTAACTTTCCGCGCGCATGTTGCCATGATGTGTGGCTCATTTGGCTTCGAGTTGAATCCCGCAGAGCTTCTACCACACGAAAAGTCTGCGTTACCTCAAATCATAGCACTGTCAGAGAAGATTAATCCAATTGTGGTAAACGGAAATCTATGGCGACTTAGTCTCCCGGAGGAATCAAATTGGCCAGCAATGATGTTTGTGTCCCAGGACGGCTCGCAGGCGGTACTGTTCTATTTTCAAATAAGATCCCTCGTCAATCATGCCTTCCCACGCCTGAAATTGCAGGGACTACATGCTCATTCAACGTATTTTGTGGATGGAGAGGGCCCGTTCTCGGGTCGGACATTGATGAATTTAGGATTGCAATATTCATTTAAAAGTGATTACGGCAGTAGGGTTATTTTGTTGGAGCAGCAGCATACATCTTAACATTTGAAGAGGCAACATCGGAGAGACCTTGCGTGGATTGACTACCTATCATGAATGCACCCAATGTTCGGCATATCTAGGAGCCAACAAGTCGCGGCAGAAACATCTACTCGATAAACACGATAGTTTTGTGCAACTTGGAGCCAAAACTTCGCTGCATCCCAATTCATTCGACGTCATGGATGTATGCACCCAGCAAGATTGCCAAACGATATGGGGACTGAAGGATTTATCCCATGGACATGACAAGTGTTATTTATTATGGATAGGTGTTGGGGTTGTACGTAGGTAACCATGCAAGTTTGGCATGTGACAGCGTTTTTCTTTTTAGGGATTTCTGGGGTAATTCCCATGCGACATATCTGTAATCCTGGGAATCTGGCCACATCGTCTGCAAATGCTCGTGCGGGGTTTATTTACATATTAGTTACGAGGCGTGTCAATAACCATGTCCTAATACAGTATAGTTGTAGTGCGTGTATCCCAATCAGGAGCATCACCGACGGGGCTTCATTCCTAAAGTTTTTGCCAATGAATAAAGGCGAACAGACCGTTGAATCCTCTTCGGCCTCCCCCGCCCCCCAAATTTCAATGTTGTCGCCTGGGGTGACCAGATAGTTGTTCCATCGATATTCTACTAGCAGCCGCTAATACAATGAGACAAGCAAGTGCATGTGCTGAATGCCGGTAAGCGCTGACCCTATTGTTGAGATGTGGAGAAGGTTTAGTATGTACCTAGTGCTCGGCTAAGCCCTGAGCAGGAGACGCAAAAGAAAATGCATAACATCCTTTCAAAGCCATTACTGCGACTACTGTGTTCGACATAGCAAGTCGTGTAGTCTGGTGCCTTCTTCACCTTCATCTGATACCTATAATTCGTCTTGCGCACGCAAAGATGGCCAGCAGGTCGTTTCAGATTACTCAAGTACAGCTTCCTCTCTCCCAGTTCCGACAAATGAGCTGCCCTCCAATGGTCTGGGTCCAATTCAAGGGGCAGATACAATACCCGATATTGAATTGCAGGTGGAGCTGGTAGGCCTATATTTCGATTATATTCATGACCAATTCCATTCCATTTTCCATCCTCCAACCATGACTGAGCTCATCAGACAAGGCAAAGCTCCTACAATATTGGTTCTCGGAATGATCGCACTCTCTGCAAGGTGAGTAATTTATCGAGTAGTTTTCGTGGTCACTCGAAAAGCGTTGGGCTGATACGACTAATTATGAAACCAAAGATTCTCCAACAACGAGGTTTTTTACAACATCCCAGCTAAAGAAAGAGGACTACCCTATGCAAGACATGCTGAAAGACTGCTGAATCTCCATGACATTTCCGTCACTACGATACAGTCAGCCTTGCTTCTGGGAGCATTTTGGACGGGCGAAGGGAACCCAACCCTGGAGTCTGTGTTTGTCAGTATTGCCGTTCAAATGGCATCATTGATTGATCTTGCATCATGCCCGGCGGCTTCGCCAATAGAGAAGGAAACAAATATACGAAGTATGTATTCTCTATTCTCCCTGGAATAATGACCAGATCAATTGATTTCTGTTAGTTTGGTGGAGTTTACGGATGGTTGACGTCTGGGCTTCTAACGGCGTTGGTCTTCCACCGAGGCTCAGCAAGATGAAACCACCACCGCTGCCTGGTGATGATGTAGCCTACAATAGAGACAATAACGGGGTGATGGATTCGAGCTCTAAAAAATCCATTCCTCGTTCCTCGCTCCTTTCCGAAATGGCCAGATTGAATTGCATATTCGCTGAGATATACGAATTACATGAAGATACAATCAAAGGACAAATGGGTGGCTCATTCATAGAGACGCGTGTCACCAGTCTTGGGCTCCAGTTGGATGAGTGGTACGCAGCATTACCAGATCACATGCGAGACACACCAGAAAACCTCGCTCGATTTGCATCAGTTGGTTTGGGACGTCTCTTCGTCGCCGTATTTTGTGGCTACTATCACTATGGCCAATTGCTGTATTATCAGTTTCTGCATGCCAGAAATCAGGATGATATCTTTTCAACTGCTGCCGCTTATGCTGTTCGATGCAATGCATACTCTGCGGGTCTCTGCGAGATCATTTATGCAGCACACTCTACTCCTAGGTGTGATGTCCTGTACAACATGGTAGGTCATGTTCTTGTGGTTGCATCCACCGTCCAGATCCATACACTTTTGAATTCCAGTTCCGAAGAGGAAATTGCCACCACTAGACGTCGCCTGGAACGAAATTTTGAGATCATGTTGCGTTTAGACAACCTGTGGCCCACTCTCGCAATGTGCCTATTACGACTCCGAATATTTCATACGGCTTGTCGTAGGAGCATGAAAGAAACATTTCTCATGGACCGCTGGATGCTTCGCTTCCTACGTGACTTTGGGAGGGCAGTCGATGAAAGAACTGATATGACCTCGGAAGAGATCCCATTTACGCTGACTGGAATTGGACTTACATCTGATCACAACAATATTTGAGAAAGAATAAACCCATTCACCGCATATTTGATGTAAGAAGGAAAAGCTGAGTCGATGTTGAACATACAGTGATGGTGCTAAATTATATCAATCCATTGCGTTTGCCTAGTCTAATTACGGTACAGCTTAGTATGGATGTAAAATAGTTTATCCGTCTCTAATTGACATGTTCTAACGATAGCTGTCGAACCATTGTCACATTACGTGAAGCGAGGGACAAGGTGAAGTTGGGAATGATATAATCTATCGATCCTGTCCTATTTGGCAGAGAGTCTGAAAAGACGAGCACATACAGGAGAGGAAACACGAACTGACAAAGCACCCTTAGTTAAATCCCATTGTGTGTGTGCCTCAAACTTCTCCGGATATAAAAGCTTGACTTCAACATCCCGTCCTTTGAGTGCAGGAATGGGCAGGGAGAGTGTGTTTGACCCAGATCTGCGCCATACACTAAGATACCGGACTCCGCTCTTTGCGGTAATGCCCAGTGCCACCCAATTGTCGTGCCATTTTGGTAGACCTAACGGCCAGAATGGGACACCGGCAGCAAGGTCAGAACGGAGCTGCTTGTACACCGCCATACCACTCATGACGAGCTCTAGTTGCTGAGAGCTTAGGAGGTCGACCCTACCACTCAGATGAACGCGGCCTAGTAGACTGTTGACAACCGTCATCGCGTTCTTCTCATCATCCCATTCAGGTTGTGGGTATGCCCAACTAGCACTCTGTTCCGGTGTGACTGCTGTCGGCGCGGAGGCTGCAATAGCAGAATAACGCACTGGATCTTGCTGGTCGCTGGTCGACTGTAGTGAGTGAACTGCCAGCAGGGCGTAGTCCATACGTTGACCACCACTGGAACAGCTCTCAATGACTAGGTTTGGCATGCGGTCGTACAACCTGCCAACCCACTCGAGATATGCCCGGTTATGCCCCAGTTGTCCATCAGCGGGGCTGAAAGTGTTTACATCCGTACCCTGAACGACTTCAACGTTGTAGTCGAACTTGAAATACCCGACACCATACTGGACGAGGTTGTCGATCACCTTGTCCATACGTTTAACGACCTCAGGGTGCCGATAATCCAGCTGGTACCGGCCCTTCTCAACGATTCGTCGGCCGTTTTCCTGGAAGAAGGCATCTACGGGAAGCATATCTGCAACGACGCTTCGAACACCAATTACCTCTGGCTCAATCCAGAGCCCGGGGGTCATTCCTTTGGTCTTGATCATATCAAGTAGATATTTCAATCCTCTAGGGAACCGTTTAGTGGACGGTTCCCACAGACCGACGTCATCCCACCAGCCCTTGTCATCGGCATACCACCCGCAGTCAATAACGAAGAACTTCGCACCCGCTTTCGCAGCAGGGTCAACGAGGGCCATGACCTTCTCCTCAGTAGGATCGCCCATGAGACAATTCATGTAATCGTTGAAAATCACACCAAGCTCCTCGTTATCCTTGTGCGGTCTCCGGATACGTCGACGGTACTCAGTCAAGGCGGCGAAGGCGTTGTCCGGACTGGCCAACACATGGCAAAGCGCTACAGGTACGGTAGTGAACGAATGGCCCGGAGGCAGGCAGTGCTTCCAGCCGTGGTCTTTGTTTGTTGGGCCGCCTAGAGCTAGATAGGCGTTCTCTTGAAAATCTCCCAGTTCCCAGCGCCATGACCCGTTGCTCTCAATCTGCCACAGCCAGCATTCACTACAATCGTTTTTCTTCAGCAATCCAAGCGGGAGATAGGTTCCTGTTGAAAATGTTCCACGATTTGAAATGGAATGATGTGCTAATGACGCCTCATGTTCAGGCAGCTCGGAAAGGCCGATATCGTCCAATCCGACACTGGGGAGGGACTCATCCCGCCACTGCGCTTCTCTGAACCATGTATTGGTTGGGGTGGACAAGGTGTAGTCTAGCCAACCGCTAATCGGCTTCTCACATAGGGCACCCACAATGAGCGATGACAGCTGCGTGACCACGATGTCTTCCTGAGACTCATTGCGAATGGTCACCGTCGAGCGGATTACAGGAATTCCAGAATATACCGACATGTGAGAGGTAACGGAGATCTGCGATATCTCGTCATACGCGGTGACATCGAGGGACTTTAGCGAACCATGACTGTGCTCCTGATGGGTTTGATATTTCAACCTGCTCGACACGTAACTGCCAATGAGCGCCTTGGCCGACTTATGAACCGGGTTTCCCTCGCCATTCAGTCGTACACCAAACAGAGGAACCGCGCCTTGCTTGGGAGTCAGGGGATCCTGTTCAGCCGCTGACGCATCACGAGGAAGGATATTTACAACGCGAACAATTTCGTCACTTCCAACGGCCAGCTGAACAGTGAGAGTATCCGTGTGCCAGACGATATTTTTTGGCTGAGACATTGTTTTCGACGTTTAAAAAAGGAACCTACAGAGCAATCTTCTGAAAGACATTGCGGCCATCTGCCTTGCTATTTAATCCCATTCCGTTCGGTTGTACTGTGAATGGAGAAAAGTTCCTCTTAACGAAGAGCTGTTGTTACGAAAGAAGCCGAAGACTCTGGACGGTTTCGGTAAATGACCGGGCGGAGTTGGCCGACCGTTGGGTGACCCCAATATCCCAGATAGCCCAGTAGAAACGGCGGGCTTTGTAGCGGCTCATAGGACACTTGAAAGTCGCCAAATACCGCCGACGTACGGAAAACAATTAACCCTTTTAGCCGGGTCATGTGCCATAACTGGCACTGCAACACTTCAAGCCGACCCCCAATAACCACAAAAAGGAATGCGGAGGTGCAAACATGGGGATGGAGAAGATTAGTTCGGGGATGCATGGACGATTGCAATTCCGCCCTTTCCCATTATTAGCGGCGGTTTTCAGCAAAGCTGGTTGGCTGAACCTTACCAGGATCTATTTCGAACTTTCTTGAAGCGCCAAATGTTAGCTCGAAAGCATAACCCCGGATGGGTGTAAAATTGGCAAATTGAATCCCTGTTTGTGACAATCCTTGCACTCCCAAGCGGGCCTCTACAAGCTGTAGCTCAAGCTGGGGATATTTTCCAACTAGTTATTCCATTGGCTCGGCTCTTACCCGTGGTTATCAGCCTGAATGCAATACGAGATTCACTCCGCTATGTGTGTTGTGAAGCCAGTTCTCCGCACGATTCCCCAGCTTCCCACATGGAAACCTGCAGATCACATGGAGTAGCTCTTCGGTCTACTGGAAGGCTATATCAAATAAAAGGGTGGACGTTTCCCGGCAAACGGAGCATTCCAGCCCAAGAGGAAATAACGAGTCGAAGTTGGACCCTCTGTCCCCTAGAATTACTCAAATATACGCAATCGTGTCGAAGCTAAAGACTTTGGAAATCATCGACTCAGTCAATAGCGCTCGATATGGCGACGAGCACGAATGATATTGAGACCTCTCTTGAAAAGTCGGCCCTCCATCATGTCGAGGATGCGCTGGGCGTCGGAGCAGTCGTCGAGGCGATGAGAGCCACTGATGAAGAACATGAGCAAACTCTCTGGCAAGCCATTCGAGCCAACCGCAAGGCCGTCGCATGGTCTGTCTTGATTTCCATGTCCGTTATTATGGAGGGATACGATACTATCCTAATGGGCAATTTCTTTGCCTTTCCCACGTTCCAGCAAAAATACGGCCAGTTTTATGGAGGATCCGTCGGTTGGCAGGTATCAGCTCCTTGGCAAACTGGGCTCAACATGGCCAGCACAGTCGGTTGTATTTTTGGTGAGATTCGAAAACATTGCGTGGGTTGTGGTTATGATGCTCGATTTGTGCGCTGACAGTCATTTCCCAGGTGGTCTGCTTAACGGCTACATTGCCAGTAAGTACGGGTATCGCAAAGTCATGATTGTCGCGCTCGGATTCTTGACGGCTTTTATTTTCATCGTCTTCTTTGCCAACTCTGCCGCCGTTCTGCTCGTAGGCGAGCTCCTCTGTGGCCTGTCTTGGGGTGTGTTCGCCACCGTTGGACCTGCATACGCTTCAGAGGTTTGCCCGACCAACTTGCGTGGATACCTCACCATCTACGTCAACATGTGCTGGGCCATCGGCCAGATGATTGCCTCTGGCGTCCTTTATGGTTTGCTAAAGCGGACCGATGAATGGGGCTATCGCATCCCCTTTGCGCTGCAATGGATCTGGCCCGTGCCTTTGATGGTTATCTCCTTCCTGGCTGCGGAGAGTCCATGGTTCCTGGTGCGTAATGATCGTCTCGAGGAGGCTAAGAATAGTATCCGTCGCTTGGGAGGCGATAAGACTGAAGAACAAATCAATGGCCAACTAGCGATGATGGTTCACACGGCCAAGATCGAGTCCGAAATCGAAGCTGGGACTACCTACTGGGACTGCTTCAGGGGTGTTGATTTACGCCGCACTGAAATCTGCTGCGTGGCCTTTTGCGGTCAAATTCTATCCGGAAGCACATTTGCCTACTCCCCGACGTATTTCTTTGAGCAGGCCGGTATGGATAGCAACAAGGCATTCCAGTTGGGAGTGGGTTGCACCGGAGTAGCCTTTTGCGGAGTTGTGTTGTCTTGGTTCCTCATCACCTACTTTGGCCGGCGTACCCTGTATGTTTGGGGCCAGGGCATCCTTTGTACTATCCTCTTCATTATTGGTATCATCAATTCAGCCTCACATACCTCCGGCGCCATGTGGGCACAAGCCGGTTTCTGCTTCCTTTGGTTGTTCGTTTTTGCCCTGACTATTGGCCCGATCACCTATTCTCTTATCTCGGAGACTTCATCGGTGCGGCTGAGACCATTGACCGTTTGCCTGGCGCGTACAGCCTACCAATTGGTGAATGTTGTCTCGCAGGTGCTGGAACCTTACTTTATGAACCCCACTGCGTGGAACGCATCTGGCAAGACAGGGTTTTTCTGGGGTGGAACGGCACTCTGTGTCTTCATCTGGGCATACTTCCGCCTTCCTGAGCCCAAGGGCCGTACCTACGCTGAACTTGACATCCTCTTTGCAACCAAAACTCCAGCTCGCAAATTTGCTACCACTCACGTGGATCCATACGCCGTGGGTGCGTCGCTCTCCCAGGAAGGTCTTGTCCGGAATCAACCGACACTAGAGGCGAAGAAATGAAACAGATGGCGCCAAAATGGAATAAATAAAAATCATGTTCATATGACATTTCTGTTGCCATTGTGTTCCTTTGGGTAGCTCCTCTTTAGTCAAGAATTATTACATATTTCGTCTGAGGGCCAAATGATTCGTTCTCAATTAAACAAAATACGCCAAATCATAGCAGAATTTGGTGCCACGCCTACGAGAATCTCTGGTATCTTATTACTCTAATTATTAATTGGCTAAGCGAGCACTAGTTAGGTCCAGCGAACAGCTCAGGTCATGTACACCAGATTGCATACCTCTGGGAATTCATGCTTTGTACTCTGATTGCCAAAGGGTATCCTCCATTTGGCATCGTATATCTTTGGTCAGTCAGTTTCCGCAATGAAATAGCAGATAGAAATCGTGATTGAACCAGGGTACTTGGAGGTGCTGGCGGGCTTCTCACATTCCTACTTTGTTATCCGTCTAGAATTGGATCCCGCGAACTGGGCTTATATATTGGCTATACTGAATATCTTTGTCCGGATCAATTGATATACAATTTATCCATGGATCTATTCCGGAACGCATATATACCTAGGTAGGGCTATCCATATATAGCGCTCCTTTCCCCACATAGGCTTCATTCGGATTCCTACGCTTAATTGACCGTGTTTCCTCCAAGTCATGCTGGGCTTTGTATTAATCGAGTTTGGGATATCTAGAAACCATAAATATAAGATATTGAAGGTGTCTACTACCTTGCCGGACTTTCCTACGACAACTGATCGCGAGCTTAAAGTCTACCAGCATCTGGCGGCTGTTCATTCTTCACATCCGGGCCGTGTGTTGATTCGCGAGCTTTACGACTCCTTTGATATCCAAGGTCCCTATGGAAAACACAATTGCTTGGTACTACAGCCTATGCACATGACAATTCTTGAAATGATGGGACTCAATCCAAAGCCATTCGACCTTCCCTTGCTTAGGATGACTGTCAAACGACTCTTATTAACTCTCGACTTCTTCCACACAGCCGAGGTAGTTAATACTGGTACATAATTTTTTTCCCTTCCATACGCACGAACTATCTTTCTAAGAGGATTTAGATTTGAAAACCGACAACCTTATGCTCAGTCTGGAGGACAATGCTATGCTAGCGGATTTTCCATCAGCTGAAACAGCGAACCCAAGTCCAGGAAAGAGATCGATGAATCACGGATTATCTATCAGAGTCGAACATTTCGACGTCCTACAGAAGGCAAGAGCTACGGACTACCGATTCTATGTGATTTTGGTGAAGCTCGAATTGGCAAGATACATACATCTGGCCCATTCGTTCAACCTCACATTCACTGTGCCCCTGAAGTAAAATTTGAGATGCCCTGGGGAAGTTCTATTGATATATGGAATTTGGCATGCTTGGTAACTCCAGCCCTCAACCCGTCTCCGATTGTAATACCTCGCTGATCGATTCATAGATGTGGGACCTGTTTGAAGGCGAGCACCTGTTCAAGCAAATATTCGATAGAACAGGTAGTCATGATGCATTCAAACATCTGGCGCTTATGGTTGCCTTGATTGGGCCACCGCCGAAAGAATTTGTGAAACGTAGTGAGACGACAGAGCAATGCTTCGATGCTGGTGGTAAGCAAGATCGATTCGCAACTTAAATTTTCTCGTCTGATGCTAACTCATAATAGGCGCTTGGATACTCATAACGATTCAGCTATACCATCAGTGTCGTTTGAAAGTCTAGAAAACCGACTTGATGGGCAAGAAAAGGAAGCCTTCCTTCGGTTTCTGAGGTCGATGCTCAAGTGGCTACCAGAGGAACACAAACCGCAATACAGCTCCTTGAAGATCCATGGTTGCTTGATTGATGTGACTACGTGCTACATTGCATATTTCTTTGATGTAGTTCGTCGAGTAGGCGCCTCGGCCGCTCCACTGGTCTTTTCTAGCGCCAACGCTAACATGTCGTCGCAAATGATATCCTTCAATCTAGCGCCGAGGTTGACTTGCGTGGCAGTGCCGATCTAGGCTTCGAATAATCAATCAATTTTAGATCGAGGTAATCATGCCCGGATTTTATTTGAGAACAACATTGCACAAAAACGTTAAGCCCAATCTCATCTTTACCCCGTTTCTCGCGAACTGTTGTTCGGATCATACAAGAAAGATATCCGCCGCTTTATCTCTTATATCGGGAGAGTCAAGTTGGGTGATTTTAAAGACCATAAACATGTGACCCTCGTCGACAACTACTGTAAGGACCAGGAGTCCCGGATATTTATTAGGCCTTCTTCCTCGAAAGGCCGAGTTCACTCATTCCCTGATAGGACCCTCATATCAAGCAATCCTCAAATCAGGGCACCGAACTTCACAAGTCGCACAAGGACCCAAGATGTCATTTCTATTAAGTTTCTTTGACGAAGATGGCAAGCGAGTAGGAACGGGCCATGTCCATGAGGATGGGACTTCGAAGTTTCGATACAAGCAGAAGCTTATTGACGAGTCTGCCTCATCTGGCTTTGAGTAGGATTAGCATGGTCCCAGCAAAGGAGTTTCACATCTTTTTTTCAACCTTTCCGCAGCCTCGCCATACTGCAAACGAGATGTGGATAGTCAAGTTTTTGCCTTTATTCCTGTGAAACCTGTACTACAAAGACGCTTGATCATAGTAAATGACACCAAGCTTCTACACCGGCTGCCTACTATTGAAAGTGACAGCAGTCTTTGTGTGGCTTTTAGTTACAAGGACTACACAATTGTATCTCCAAAGCGCGACGAAGGGAGGAGGGGCGGGGGAAACACGAAGGAATATAAAGCATCTGCAGGGTAAACTCTGTTTTATAAGCTAACCACAGACTGACAAGACTATCCATCGAACTATAGCATTCAATTTAGAACTCCAGCCCAGACAAGAAGGTTTTCTTATGGATCCAAATTCGCATCTGTTTTCCTCTTAGATGGAAGATGAACGCAATTCCAAACACAACCATATTCAAGCAGGCGACAGTGACAAACACTACAATAGTGCCGTTGGAGGTGAGCCAATCGTTGATGCACCAGGTCCAGATCCATGCCACGGTGGACTTGAGACAGGATACTGTAACCATGAGTTCGGCGGATAAGTATAATTCAACGTCAGTATGGACAAAATGATTGAAATAGTGTGGGGTAAATGGCCGTACCTCTTTGTGGCAATCCAGAGCATAACTCATACTCAGCGTGGCGCCCATCTGCGCACCAGCAGACAATACCGCAAATCCAATGATAGGGCCGGACCAATGAGTTTTGTAGTGATACGTCACGCCTGATATGACAGCTCCAATCATGGTAAGAGCCGCTGCAACGATGCAGGTTGGCAAACGCATTTCAGGTTCACGGATACCATCATTGCAGATGGTGAAGTATGTAGCGACTCGGTCTGCAATGGGTCCGCAGAGATAAGTACCTACGAGTGAACCCATGAATGGGGATAGAAAGATAAGCCCTTGGGGCCCTGAAGAGAAGTTGTACGGCCTAGTTATTTTATTGCGTTAGTCAAATTCATACTTCGTGTTTCCGGTCTCTGTGGCGTAGCTGTGGAAAAGAAAGCAATATGTGACGGGTGTGCTTGACTCACTCGACACCAAAGAGCTGTGCTACTGTAGAACCCAAAATTACATTCCAGCTCAGCGACATTCCATACAGTGCACTAGCCCATAGTACAGTCGGGAACGCCGTAAGAACGAACGGTCGCAGGAAGATCTTGAAGAGGCTAAGCTGAGATTCCGTCGTACTCTAATAAGCGAGCTCTTGGACAAATGTTTTCTTCTTTGGACTTCTTAACCGCTCTTGCTCAATTATACGTTCACGTAAGTTGATCGCTACGTTTTCGCGATGCTCGGATCCTATGGGCTTTATATCATCTCTAATCGATGAATTATTCTCAACTGCAACCAAGACAGGCCTGTATCCACTAGTCCATATGGATAAAGATAATAAAACCGAGTCTTGATTGGACCAGGAAGTATTTCAGCCGCCGCGGCTGATACTATGACTGGATGTGAGGCGCCCGAAATGTCGACAGCAGTAAAATACACAAGATACCAAGACCCATAAGTGGCTCCATTTTAGCGGTACGGTATTAATGTTTTCTGGCTTTCACATGTTCTCATTTCCGCATATGCAAAGCGACAGGCGGTAACTGGAAATCCACACCGTTCTTGTTTTTCTTGGGGCCTTGGGCAATGTCGACCAACAATTAATTTGACCTAAAATCCGCCCACTCGACTAAAAAACTAAAAGGGGAGCCCCCTAATTAGAAGAGTGGCAATTTACAATTTCTAGCCCAATTTCCTTCTGGCATGGTGGTCACGTGTGCGGCTCAGAGAAACACCCAACTTGCCGCTGCATTAATTGCCTTACTCGTCTCTCAATTAGCTTCAACTGTTTCTTTCTTTTGTTTGCTTAGGATAGTGGCATGAACACCACCATCTCCAAAAGCGCGTACCAGATTAGTATTATGTTCCAGTCATCAATACATCCCCAGTACCGTGATTTGATATAGGTGAAAAAAGCACCATCAAATCGCTTTACTTGGGTCCGCAACAATGGAAGAGGTTCATGAATCATGGGCACCGCCGATCTGGGCACCCGACACACTCAACTACAGAATATTTTTCAATGCGGCCGTGTCGGGAGACATGCAAGCGATACAGGAGGCGCTGGCTAGCGGAGAAATCAACGTAAATGCGTGCCCAGACTATGAGGACTGGGAAGGCGAAACGGCCCTGCACCGAGCCGCTGAAGGCGGCCATCTCGAGCTTGTCCGATTTCTGATCTCTCATGGCGCCGATGTAAACCGCAGGAACCACGCGCCAGTGGGACCAAAAACGGCCCTGTGGGATGCCGCCTATGTTGGGCACGTTGCCATTGTCCAGGAACTCCTACAGAATGGGGCCGACGTGACCATCCGGGGTGAGATGGGAGGCCCTCTTTTGAATTACGTTCTGTGGCATAAACGGAGCATTTCCGATAAGGAGTACGAGGTTATCGACCTGGTGCTCAGCCAAGGTTATGATATTAATTCATGGGAAATAGATATGCGCGGTACTATAGTAAGTCAGACTCTGTAGGGCCCTTTCCGCAACCAAACGTACCGGATCTAATTGGTGCCAATAAAAGCTCCATCAAGCGTCCGAGATTGGGGATCTCAAGCTCATCCGGTTTTTAGTAGACCGTGGAGCCGACTGCAACTATACCGTCCCATTCCACGAGGGCCACACTGTGTTACGCAGTGCTGTCGCGCAAAATAAAATTGATGCATGCCGACTGCTTATTGAGTTAGGGGCCAAGGTCACTGGTAGCGCATTCGCCCAAGCCTCTTACATGGAAATGGTCGAGCTTCTACTTTCACATCTCAGCCAGTCAGATATATCGACCAGTGGAATTTTGATTGGTGCCTCTCTCGACTTCGTGCGTGAACTGTTAGCAAGCCAGATAGTCAACGTGAATGACGTGAATCGGAGTGGCGAGTCAGCGCTTTTAGAAGCATGTATTCATCGCAATTGTACGGATAGGCTTGGAGTCTTACTAGAATTCGGAGCTGATGTTCACGTTCGCGGTTCTCGGGTAGCCCCGGGCAAGATTTTCAAGGGAGACACTCCGTGTAAGCTCAGTTCAATCTGGGTTGAATTTGTTTCGTTTATGACGATGACGCTGATCATTGGCTCCTCTGCTTAGTGCACCGGGCAGTAATATTTGCTCCTTCCACAGCCATCACTCTCCTAATTCAAGCCGGGGCAGATCTGGAAGCCAGAAACGAAGCAGGACACACCCCTTTGATTCGACTTGCTTTGTCTAGCCGGAATGAACCTCGGACGGAAATTTTCGAGATTTTCGTCAAGAAAGGAGTAGATGTCAATGCAGTGGACTTTGAACACAACACAGCCCTCCATCATTTGGCCATGCGGAAGATGCATATCCACAGTCCGCTGGAAACCCTGGTGGTCTTCCAATTACTCGTGAAAGCGGGTGCGTTGACCAACTTGGCTAACTCGCAAGGCAAAACTTGCTTGGAATTGTTCAGTTCAAGTGCAACCTTTCGCGAATCCATAGATGCGCTCTACCCATAGTACGATCTAGGACGGTTTAGTGGCAAGTGAAGCTAGGGCTGAATCTTTTTACTTGATAGTCACGTTGGATGGTGTAGATTCGATTACAGGAAAAGGCTATATAAGACATAAAGTATTTGTTGATGTCATTCCTTCACTCTCCCTAATTCGCCAGCGCATTTTGATACGGATTTGTCTACTCATTTGGATCTGGACAATCTCGTGCATATGTGCTTTTTTTTAACAAAATTTGAAGCCCATTGAGTGCCATCGGTACCGTCTGGAATCGTGGTTTTGTCGGCCCATTTTGTAATTTTGAATTGCGAAATGAGGGTCTTGCATCCATAACCATTTTGATTGGTTGAGCAAGGGTTTAGACACTCCTCTTGCCCCTGTGTCGTATAAGTGCCCCCAAACGGCCAATCGACCAGCACTAAAATCAGTCTGACCAGGTCTGGTGCGCATGGCCACATCAATCACATTTGGCTCGCCGCAAGCCAAATTGATGCGGTGCGTCAGTTCACCCAGCCGTTGACAATTGCGCAAATACTCGCCAACCACAGCGTTTTGGCTATTGTAGAACGCCTGATAACCGTTCTTCATAGATGAGCCGAAGAACATGTCTTGGCCGAGGATCAGCACTGCCATGGCTCCTGGACAATAGGTAGTAGACAGCTGAGTAGACTTAGATATAACCACCATTCTATCGTATGCCAGTTTCGCAAAGTTCAGCAATTGGCTGTCGGTCAAGGATTGGAGGTCCGCTTCGTTGTTCCATTGTACCCAACCTGAATAGGACTGAACGTTGGTTTCTTGGAATTCGAAATCTTTCTCGATTCCCAGGTCAACGTTATCCGCCGTCACTGCGATGCCCAGGAAGAGAAGCGGCAGCAAGATAAAGCAAGAGAGACTTTTGAAAATCAACATGTTGCGTAGTGTAAGATTGGAACAATGGACGATCTTTGAATTGTGAAGGTAGACAATTGATAAGAAAATTGAGAGAGAAGAAGAAGACAGGAAAATGAGATGGGTTGTAACTGGAAAAGATGCGAAAAGGCTGTGAATTAAACCATAATCACTAACTACATATCTACATAGTCTAGTCAGCATCAGTTGTAATTTCAGGCTCATAGGTATACATCCACACACGCAGTCTTACAGTCCCTATCTATTCGACGCAATAACTATCCCACATGCACAGTTTAGATATGATTATTCGGGGAGGTAATAAGCGCCGTGGCTTGAAATATACTGTATTGGTGTTTTAATTTAGTCATCTCAGCCTGCATATAAGATACTAGGGCGTGCAATCTTTTCAGATCAGGGTCTAACCTATGCTAGAACTACTTTTACATTCGTTTACAAAGATATAAACCTTTTCGGCTTTACGAGCCGTTCTATGTGAGACATATCAGAATCTAGATCCATTTGTGCGGTCATGGGACTGATACCTAGTAACAATATCAAAAGACTAGCACGGTCAATTAGCGCATGAAACTTGTAATATTGTCTAAAGTATGTGTCACAGAATCGGTAGTCACAACAGCTGAAGCATCCCAATTCTCAAAGAAACTTGAAAGATAAGGTAGTACTATTCTAAAAGTATCTCGTAAACCTTCATAGCATTTTTCGACTTGGCTATATTGGATTTTGCCATCTCAATTAGTATCCGACCAGTAGCAATCGTCATCAACCAGTCTGCCCCGTTATTAAATAAAAGATGAGTCTGCCTTGGGCCTGCGCTGTAAACGGAAAAGTAGAGAGGGGAGCTATATAGCTGTCAAGGTGCATTAACATCTATTATCTATACTATAATTAATTAAGCACTGTATAGGTAGGAGTTCGTCTCTACTATTATGGTTGATAGTATCTAATAGAGACCTCAGATGAAGTTTTGCACCATAACAGATAAAAAGTTTTATTAAAATAAACGGAGGGGTAAAGCGCCATGGAAGTAAATATTAAATAATGCCTTTATTGCTCTGTTAGTTTGGGACCTTTGGGTTTAGTCCTATGCTTTAGAAACTAACGCATCCAGGCTTAATTGTGATTTATAAGCCTATAAAGGAAGATAAGTTAGCAGAGATGGAATCTAGTTCGTTTGTTCTTTTATTGGTTGGATCAACATTGTGGTCTAAGAATCAACTAACATACATGCCGCTGCCCAATACAAGTCTAAGGAAAACTAAACAGTGCAGCTGGCGTAGTGGATAATATGGTTCTGCTCATACCCTAAGCGCCAGCCTTCCTAGCTTGGTTGAGTCATTTTCTGATCGTGCTTCAAAGTTTCTGAGGTGTTAATCTATTCCTGCTGGTGAAATACACCGCAAAATACATATACGTGCTACAAGGTTGGCACTGCTTGTCCAGGTAGCCTTGGCGAGCCGCTTACTGAGTAAGTCGGTGATGACTTCCTTCCAGTTCGAATGAGTGATGTGATCCCAGGGCTTTAACTAGATTATTACTAAGTTTTTTAAGTTTTAACTAGGTTCTTATTGGGTTTATTGAGATATCAAAGTCGCTCCGTTACTGTAGGTAATGTCTGACAATGGACGTCTGAAACTGCTGGACAACTGAAGCATGCCTTCGAATATTCTTCATTAGCCGGAATCTATTGCCTTACTATGTGGTACGAGGGAGCCTTACCTCCAGCCATCATTGGACCTGTCATAGCACCATTGAAGGCGTAAAAGAGCCCATTGGCAAATGTTAGCCACTTCTTCCACCGTGGCCATTGTAGAGGATCGTTCGGGTCGGTAAGGGAAGGCTGAGGAACGAGCAGGATTCGTGCATTACCACGCGTAACGTGTTGATATTCCTGGTATTTCTCTTTTCCCTGGTCAACGAGGACTTCTGTGTCCGGAGCGGCTTCGTGAGGTCGAATTTGGTCATCCATGGTTGTGTGCTGTTCGACGAGCAGATTATACGCAGGGCCAAACTCCGAGTAGGCCGTGGTCTCTTTTTATTGCTCATTATAACTGCTGAAATGATGGATAGATATGGGCGTTTGATGATTGGTCATGTTTAGTTGTCGTTTACCCCAGATTTATGAGTTCCCACTTCTCCACTCCCCACCCTCTACGGTACGGTAAGTTCCCACTTCCCCGGAAAAATGTTTTGCACGTACAGTACAGTAGGCCCTGGCTATACCAAATAGAAGGCCTTCCAGTATCTAAATCAGATATGTGGAGATTTTAATTCTCATGGGAATGGGAAACACAGTGATATAATAATGTATCTAATGAATAACGATTCGGAGCACGCTTTATATTCATATGAATATCGACATAATGGCAAGGGGGCCTCCTGTTCTTTATAGCCGGGTCTTACTGTATTTGTATCATGAAAGCATTCTTTGGGTGAACGTGTCTGTCGGTCTTTACTAAGAATATCCACCAAGATGTCATGCTGATCGAGGTTGTATTTTGGCAGGACGTTCGTAACAGCACGTCATATAGAAGCATTATTTGTACGATGCTGCGAGAACAATATTTGTCACGAAGCGCCTGTGACAACAGCACTGGACGCAACTAACAAATGGTATTGAATAATAATAGATATCGGTCTAAAAATAGTATCTTGAAAACATTGAATCATCCGAACACATGAATCTAGCAAGCACAACTAACCCTTCATGGCAAAGGGGTATCCTCAAGTCAACAGTGAGAGTGAAACAAAATGATTACCACCTTCACATTGATAGCCGCCAGCTACCCTGTGCCACGGATATCCAGCTACACACGCCCCATCTCCCGCAGTTTCCTCTGTATGGCTTCTTCATCCAATCTAGTATCTGGACTATCCTCAACATCTGTATGTTCGCAGTTCTTTGCTTCCTTTTTGCGAATGCTCTCCTTTGGGGTCCTGGGGGGTCAGCTTCAGCCGGAGGTTGGATCAAATATTCAATTTGAGCAGGGTTGTCACGGTGATCTAACCGCCGAATCGATCCGAGTTGCCCGTCAAGAGACAAGTCTTGACGCCTCTCAATCAACTCACGGACGCAGGCGTATATGGTTGTGTTCGAGACCTGGAGCCGTTGCGTTTTTATATCGGCGCTCATCCCTTGACTTGAAATTTTCATGAGGAAGGGAGGGAACGTACCATCTACTTTACGCAAAAGCCCGAAATCAAGTAGTATCCGTCTGTATAGCGAGGCAACGGTGGTTTTTCCAGTTCCAGGATTTCCAACAAAGAGTTGATTCGGTAAAAGATTTCGGGGTTCTGTTTCTTTAATCTTTCGAAGATAATTCCGCTTGATGAGAGATATCATGCTTTTTATTGAACTTTTCACAGCATCAAGTCCGATTATCTTTGAAGCTCAATCCAGGCCTGGCTATTCTCGAATTTTGTTGTGGGGTCTGGGCCAATGATATCCTTCTTGATCAAGGTCTTGCACCGATGTTGGCGAGTTTCCGGTGAAAGCTTTTGCAATCTTCGTACCTGTCGGGTAAAGATTTGGGATACAAGGTTCTCAACAGCTCTAGCATTGCCACAGGCCCTGCTTCAAGAATTAGAAGCAAGCCGGCGGAGGGCGATACGCATCTACCTTCCACTAAAACCTCCTTGGACTTGAACGTCTTTGAGCTGGGTCTTGATGTTGTCTCAAAGGATGGTCCAGAGTTCAGACTCCGTGAAGTGGGGATAGTTGAATGTCCGAGAGTTTCGACTAGCAAGTCCAGGATTATGTTCGAGAAAAGATTCCATCTCTTCTTTGTACCCAGCAAAAATGACAACGAATCTGTCGATGTGGCTTTCCATCTTCTTCAGTAACAAATGCAGGATCCGTTTTCCAATCTGGTCATTGACTAGTTGATATGCTTCATCTACCAACATGACTCCGCCACCATTGTCTGTAATACCTTCAACCAACTTCACTGTCTTACGAGGTCCATCTATCATCAGCTCGACGCCAGAAGTTTTTTGAATGTCTGCACATTTTAGAATGCCAATTTCTATCAGAAACTTGGCATAAATGTGGGCAACGGTACTTTTTACTTGCAAATTCGTAAGTCATCATCGTCACATCAAACAAAAGTAGGCAATCTTACCCACATGGTACCTCTCCTTTGATGACCTTCCTTGTCGGCGGCTAAGATCGGTTTTAGATTTAATATCCAGAAACTGTTGCTTTATCTCCTCCAAGCCTTTATACTTCATCAACTCGTCAATCTGAGCACTCCACTTCCCGAAGCTTTTCTGTCGTTTCCATTGGGCTTCTGGTTTCGAGGGTCGGTGACCGGATGGATATTGAAGGTCAGTATCCACATTCTCACGTAGTTGGAAATTAGATTCCTGCATCTCTTCCATCAACATGATGCCATAACTTTCTTGGGACGTAGTAGAACCATCTGACTCATTTCCCGAATCATGGTCGTATAGCTCGCTATTTGGAGTTGACGCCCTGCTCTTTCTAAATACCGATGAAACGGTCATTCTGGGATTATTAGGTGTTCAGTAAAACTTCTGTCATACGCAGTCCAAGTTGTAGTAATTACTAATGTATAAGGTATGAAAAGTTGAATGCGAACTAGTGGACAAGAGAAGAGGGAGGTGGTTTTTTTTTAAAAGTGTAGGCGCGCCAGACAGCATTATAGGCATCAATAAATAGGCACCTAAATGACCAAGACCAGGGTTTGCGTTTTTTCGAACGTGCAATTAGTTGTACTTAACGTTACAACAAGCTTCCTGCAACTGGAGGCAACCATAGGCGCTGAGATGAATTCGTTCCCCGAATTGACATAGTAGCTTTCAAGGAACGATGGATCATAGGGAAACCTTAATAGGAAGATCCTGAGGGCTGTCACTAATAAGTTATATTGGGAAGATACTAAGCACAAATGGGTGTCCGGCGACCATTGACATCTACTGAGCACCTTGGACAATGAATACAAATCATCATCTACACAATACACCGCATTGATACAGTCAGCATGTCATTGTCATTGGGTCTACATTATCTCTGATTCATCGTAGGAGGGCAGTCACTGAAACTCTGCCTTAGCAATACAGGACGTAGGCAGTTGCTGCTCTGCCGCTGAGCCTGAATCTCAGGCTGTTGCCTGAGGATAGATACATGTAACGACCCGTGGTTAACAAAATACCTAGAGACAGGATATCCATCCCATCGAAACATATACAAAAGATATCTGCCAAGACAATCCAGAGAGGGAAGCCTATGGGCTTTTCAGAGAGAAGCTTGCACCAGACAATACCCTAATCGCTAAGCCCTGCCTCGACAATTTGTAAACCTCCAAGCGAACTATTTATTATTGTTAGCTATCATTAATAACAAACAGATACATCTGCCTATGCACAATTGACACAGTAGTTAGCGATGATGTTTGCATTGTTTGCACTTTTTAAGCGTTAGGCCATGTAAACCCTCTACCATCGAACATCCTTTCAATCTCCAGACACTCAAACTCTCCGGGTTCTCATTCAACCATGCAATCGCAGCCTCTATACACACTGGGACCATTCTGGTCAAGCGAACTCAACAAAGACTCTCAACTAAACATCTTTGTCTCTGATAAACATTTTCAAATTGAATTAAAAACCTCGAACTTTGAAGCATCGCCGACATTACTGGTGGATTATCTCCGACATCTCGAACGTCTAGAGCCCGATTATTTTCCTCATTCAAATGAAGAATTTGAAGATCCTCTCCAGGCCCTGGCCGACTGGGCTTTAGAGTGCTTCGAGCCAATCTTCCAAAAGATTTCGCCTTTGAGGACAGATCGGAATTACACCCTCCACGATTGTCTATTTCCAGATGTTCTCCATTACTCACTATGTGCCGATGAAATGAAACTGTTGCCTGTATTCCTAGACAGGGTCGGCCGCGAGCGGTTGTTGGGAGCCCTCCCGCCAGAGTCCCAAGAATTGGACTATTGCTCATTTCCAACTTACCGGCCTGATGAGATCCAGGTTCCAGTACCTAATGGGAGTAGTGCCTTGCCAGCAGTTCCTCGCAAAGTATACATCAAAGGGCAACAACTTGCATTCTTCAAAGCAGTTAACGCCGGTGATGTAAACAGCACTTTCAGAGAACTCCGAGCATACGCGAAGATCAAGACATTTTCTCAGCCCGTCAACACATGCAAGCTGTACGGGATTGTCCAAATTCCTTCTTCTGGTCGTATTGTCGGCCTTCTTCTATTGTACATAGAGTCCGAAAATAGGACTCTGCTTTGTGCTGGGAAAGATCACCGATATGCCTCAATGAGGCAGAAATGGATGGATCAAATCACTCGGACTGTCGAGGAACTGCATGCTCATGGCGTTGTATGGGGGGATGCAAAGCCCGATAATGTTCTGATAGATGTGCAAGATGACGCATATCTGATTGATTTCGGCGGCGAATACACGAGGGGCTGGGTGAATAAGGAGTTGGCGAATACGATCGAAGGCGATCTCCATGGTCTGCATCGAATATCAGAGTTTCTGTTCGGTTGAATGGGCACTTCCCCACCGGATCTTAGAGAGTGGGAAATCCCCTGGAAAGACAAACTTCTGCGACATCCGCAGAAATGGTGGAGAGCATATTTCCCCAGAATTCCCCACGCAGCATAGATCTCTTATACTTCAACCTTTCTCGGTTCTCATCACATCGGATCCTATCTTGTAAACAACCAAAGTTTTGTGCCTAGTCTACTATACATTTCACCAAACCCAGACATTTAAACCAAAATGCCAGAACAACTGATATCCCGCAACATCGACCCCTACCACAACGACACCTCCAAACTCAATCTCGGCTACAGTGAACAAGACTACAAGAAACCATGGGCAAAATACTTCAATCCAAACGTTGCTCTTATCAGCGACGAAGTTCAGAAAGGTCTGATCTGTAGTCCGTGGGCAAGTCCGCTCGGTGCGAATCTACCCATTACCCAAATCTGACTGCAGAATCCATATCTAATGTGTGTACTATCGGCAGGTTATGGACCGTCAGAAGCTCATGACCGCCTCTTGAGGCCGGGATAGGAGACTATTGAGAATGGGTTTGTGTCTACGAAGGAAGGGACGACGATGATTGCTGTGAGGACTGATATGGGGAATGGTGAGAAACATCATCTACTGCGTATGTAGGGCGCGGGCAGGATGGGAAGAGGGAGTTGAGGTCGAGGTTTTGGTTGCCGGCCCCCGAGGGCGCGGCCAGGGATTTGATGGTTCATTGCGGGATGGAGATGAGTCGTAAGTCTTCGTCCCCTTCATACATTTTCTGGAGGGGGGAGTAGAGGTGGTGGATGCATGTGGTGCTGATGCATTTCGTCGGATACAGATCTCGCAACATTTCTACCAGCTCTCTTCGAGGAGTTTAAGGATACGCTATGATTATCGTAAAGTCCAAAGGGAAAGAAATCCATTATAAACAATCGCAACTTGTATATATCTATATTTATCTCGTTGGTGGGGGGTATCTTGATACAGAGTCGAAGAACGAAAGCAGAGAGAATGTACATAATCTCGCGCGCGAAATAGGAAGTGAATGAGAAACATTGACAGGAAAATATCCGACGAAAGGGGTAAAATAGGTAGAGGTATATTTCAAGAAAACCAACAGGGAAAAGCGGTTTGGTTCGAAAATACAGGGGATCGTCCACGAAAGTGAGGACGGGTCAGGTCAAAGGACGAATGTATGTACCAGCTGTAGAGAGCAGGGGTATCGAAAATCGAGGTTGGAGTCAAGGTGAAAGTCATTCGTGAAACGTCGTAACCGAACAAGGGCAATGCAACGCAAAGATTCGTGAAAATGGACAAAACACGCAAGGAGACCAGAAATCACCGCCCATTCGTCGGCGCATTACTACTAAAATAACTCTCATCAATCTTCAAAATCCACTCCACCTTCTGCGCCTCCGTCCTCGCCGCAAACAAGAACGTATTCTGCGGTCCATAGACGGCAAAAATGTTTGATCGTCCAACGTTACTATTACCCCGCGACGAAGAAAATCCATTCGACCCTTCGAACAGACGCGCAAAATCTGGATCGTGATCAACGCGCGCATGGCGGAGATTGATGGTATTGATTTCGTCACCGTCGGGGACGGAGTACACATGCAGATAGGACCCCCGAAGCTCAATGAATCGTCGGATCCAGCGCGTGCTGTTGTCGTCGTCTGGCATCATGAGATAACTTGCTTTTGCGATTGTTGCGTTTTTGGTTAATGTTTGCACGTTGGCGACGTAGCGGGGTGTTGAGGCGTGCTCGGAGGTGGAGGCGCTATCAGAATCGAGTATGGATGGTACTTTGGAGACGTTTCCGTTGGTGGGTTGTTCGGTGTTGGTGTTTACTAGGATTATCTCTGTGGGGTCTTTGCGGGTTGACCATAGGTTGAGGTAGCGTTGGACGAGTTTTGTTTGACGTTCGGATAGCTCTTGGTTTCGTAGTGGTGTTGATCGGCCGCTTCCTCTGGCTGGCGAGTGTATAAGACGGGCCGTTCCCAAAGCACCTCTCGCAGCCTCTAGTTCAGCTGCGCGCTGTCTTCGCTTGCGAGAAGCAATAAAGTCGCGAACCAAAGAAACTTTGCGTGGAGACCAGCTTGTGAGCAGCTCCTCACCCTTGACGTAGTCGTTTTGGGTGTTCATGCGCCAGAGATCTGCGGCACGTTTTGCGGAGACGGGGCGAATTACGACTGAGAACATGCCAACGGTGGAATGTACCACTCTAGTGGAACTCCAAATATGTCTGAGGATCGACTGAGGGCGGACATAGTTGCGGCCAAGAACCACAAGCGTTTGATCCAATTCGAAAACGATAGGCTCTTGAACACGCAACGATACCAAGTCCCAGCGTAATGAAACCTGGACGCGATACTTCTCGGCCGTGGTACGATCCATGAGAAGTGAACCATGAAGACTAGAATCCCATTGTCCGATTATCGTCACATTCGAGGTTCCATCTGCATTATCCTTGATCATCGGTTCCTGCACCAACCGAAGCGGCACATCGGGAGTTTTTAAATCTTGGTCAGGTATTTTGCCCCATGGATCCAGTAACCGGACCGAGCCAACCCGCAGATTCGTCACGTCTTCCCAGGGAAAGTTCTCCGTAGAGCTATGAGTCAAATGGATAGCAACTCGTCTTTGCAGACCCTGATGCAGCTGATACGTGCCAGCATCCATGCTACTATTCTGAACCACTTCGACAGGCAAATATTCACCGCTTTCCGCTAGTTCTAGGATCTGGATGCGCGCAAAGACATCGTGACGTTCTTCAGTGAAAAATTCCGTTTCTGCAATTCTGGGTGCCTTGCGTTTCGAAGGTGCCGGCTTCTCAGACGAATCACGCATATCGTCCCAACTGAGTAATTTATCCAAGTGCATCGACGTTACCTTCGCATATATGCAGACTTTCAGAGAAGCAGTGCGTGGACTCGAAAGTGGCAAGCTCATACTGTGCACACTCTCAAATCGAACGGGATTCTCGTCAAAGTCGCTTATCATTTGCGTAGTTGTAGCCCCCCCTTCTTCAGATACGCCAGGCACAAAAAGCTGAGCATGAACCTCTGTACCCTCGCGTTCGGCAAACCCGGCCATGTCCCGCATGACGACGTTGAACTTGAGCGTAGAAGAAGGACCCTGTGCCGAGGATGGCTCGAGGGACAGTCGAAGGATACCAATGACGCTTTGTGTATAGGGAGAAACTACCTCCACAGAGAAATCCTGAACGCGTCTCTCAAAGACAGCAGTTAATGGTATATCTGCATCACCAACTAGTGAAAAATACGACGGACAGGTCTCGGAAAACGGGTTCTCCAGTTTGAAATGTTTAATGTAATCCGGGCGGTCGATATACTGGTGCATCTGACGCATTGCTTGGATCCGCTTTTGAAGTTTCTCGATTGACCAGAGATGGATGACGCAGTGTTTGAAATCGATAACCCGGACACAAACGCATGGCTTTTTGACCGTATCAAGCGCATCGTCATCTTCACCAGATATACCGTTCAGAACAAGATCGTATGAAGATACCATGTTGTGTCCTTCGTCAATAACGGCAAATTGAAAAACGACATTCTTATCCATTATCTGACTCATGACTTGAGCCTCCTTTAACAACGAAGCATGCTGGAGAATCGACTCAGCCATGCGTACATAATTTCGTTTCCACCAGAGGCGCACAACAGATTTAGCGATTTCCATCTCCTTATCATCCAACTTGACAAATCCATTCTCGTAAATCCTTGGAACGGGGTGGCCCATTTCTTTAATATGAGTTTCGTACTGCTGTTTCTGTTGCTTGAGCTGCTTTTCGAATTCAACCTTGGCTGACTGAAGAGCTTCTTCCATACGAGTTCTTTCTTGTCGTAGTTTCTCCACATCAACATGAGATGCGTCTGCCTTGAGCTTCTCCTGAAATTCGCCCTTTTGTTTATCAAGCTGACGTTGCATGTCGTCTCGCGCTGCTTGCAACGACGAATCTCCTTCCTCCTCGTCAATTTGTCGAGGGGTGCCCGGCATGGTGATCGCAGTATCAAGAGAAAAATTGTCAATAGTCCCATTCGACATGTACTTGTCGCGTACAGGAAACGAGCTCAAGGAGTCGGTATCTTCTTCATTTTCCAGCAAACCACGACGGACCGCACGAGCCTTTTGGACGTCATCAAAAAGAGCGTCCAGCTCGTCGTCATTGAGATCAGAAATCTTTTGGTCGGGTCCAAGAATTGCACTAGCAGCTTCTCGGCGAGCATAAAACCAGTCTGCATCCCTTCCACTTCGATTTGGTACTGGAGAGTCAGTTCGGCTTACCTCGCCATCAATTTCTGAGCCGGTCTTGCTGATCGTACGGTCATGGGTTCTAGCCGGAGCAGGGGACCCTAGCTGGCTGGTCGTGACTGAATGGCGCAGTAAGCTCTGTTCCACCCTTTCGGCACGGGCTTCCTCTGGGTGATTGAATCGGAAGATATGAAAGTCACCAAGAATGATACGACATCCACTTCGGAGACGAGTTGGTTTTTCAATGCGTAGGCCGTTGACCATGATCGCAGCTCCTTCGCTTGGTATCAGCGTTACCACGTTGTCCACGTTGCGAAAGATACAATGTTGTTGCTGAATTTTCGAACCATTCAATCGGATTTCCGCTCCGTTGTCCTGATCAATATTGCCAACTCGGGTTTCACCTGGTTTGATGTTATAGACGAGACATTCTGTCAAAAGTGGATCGTCGCTCAAATTGACCAAGTGAGGCATTTTCTTTGGTGTGCTCAGTCCCACGAATCCCTTTTCGATACTAATACCCAACTCTTCCAACGCAGCTTCACGCTCTTTTTGAATCTCCTCTGTTTTTGCCAGCTTCTCCTCCCATGTTTGGTTCAAATCTTTATATAGCTTCTCACTTTGGTTGAGTTGTTCCACAATCTCGGCCTTGCTGACCTTCTTGATGGTACCGTCGGGCTGGGCGATAGAAACTATTTGTTGATCCAGAGGCGTATCAGGGGGGTAGGATTCCTCCATTGGAGCACCACCTGTTAATGCACCACCTGCACCACCACCGAGTTTGCTTCGCAACTGAGCCAATTCTTCTTTCAATTCGCGAATCATACGAGCGTTCGGATCTTCGTTGACAACAGCATGATTCTTGATACGTTTTGCCGAATCCGCATATCGCAATGTACTTAGTGTCTCGTCAAAGTTAATATCTGCAGGAGAAATGGCAGCAATCATGGCAGTCATTGAGTTTCCTCCCAGAGAATCCTTCAGCAGCCACGTCAACACGGAATCACGATATGGTACCAGTGCCCCTTTCTTGCCTTTGCCGGACGACAAATCGGCAAGAGCAGCAATGACACGACCTAACGTCGAAAGAGATCGATTAATTTCCGCACCTTCCTTCAGTCGCGCACCCGTTGCTCCTGTCGATGTCGCTCGCTCGGAACCAGCCAAATCGACCAAACTGATTTTGGCGACTTTCTCTGTGTCCATGGTTGTTTCAGCATCGTGTCGTTTTTGGGTCAAGGTAAGTGTAAACACGGCGTGCGATCGACTGGATGTTTCGTTCATGTTGGTCGCCGCAACCGTTCTAGCTTTGTTACCCTCGTCCATCAAATTCTCAATCTCCGCGAATGATCGCACAACCAATTTCGCCAGATCCTCCACATACGGACCCGTTGACGGATGCTCTCGCACTTTCAGATTGCCCTTCGTCGCGGGGTTGAGCAAATCGCGAACGCGCTCGTTGTAAATTTCTAAATACGACACTTCCACCGTACACGTCAAATTCTTATCTTCCTGTAAAGTCGCAATCCGCTTAAACATATCCTGACAAATCTTCGGAATAACACCATGTTCTTTGCCATAACCCATCATAGAGTACGATTTTCCGGAACCCGTTTGACCGTACGCAAAGATACAATTGTTGTAGCCCTGAAAGGCATTGTCGAGAAGCGGGACACCCAGATCGCTGAATAAGTTCTCTTGTCCGGCGTAGTTTGGTGAGGCTTTGTCGAAGGACCAGTATGATCTGTCGAATGCGAAGGACTTGGGACCGTCACCCGTACCTTTCATGCCACCTTTGGATATTTTCTCGGAGGCGCCAGGAGGGGGGACGAGAACGGTCTGGTTTCCTTTCATTTGCACGATACATTTTGCGCCCCGTTCGATTTCTAACCACCGTCATCGTTAGTTTTGTTATTAGTCTGGGAATAAATTATCGGGAAGGAACAAACGTGCCTCGACTGTTGAACGGCCGCACTCGCACCACCACCTTGATATTTCCACCACCGGCTGGAGCCATTTTGTTTGCTTATGTTTCTTCCATGCACTGGACTATCCGGCGTATCAATTCTCGAGACTCGATATCTCCCCCGGAGGCCGGGTGTCGCGTAGGAGATTCCAATACAACACGGCCGTCGAGTCACGACCGCGACTACAGTTTGTTGTCTCAACACGAGCGCAAGTCTATGCAGTTGTAGTAATCGTCCAGAGTATCGGTTGTCGTATGTGTACCAAGTCAGGCCGAGCTCTCTCCTTACTCCGCGGTGTCAACACTGAAGCGTCATGCGGAATGGACAAATTTCCCGTCGCGACGTGTAACGTAGGGCGTCGGGCGATCGATAGCGGACTTCAGCGTCGGTTGAAAGTCGATATGAGAGGCACTTCTCGTTACAGCAACGAGGACGTAGTTGTATTTGTTGACAATGTTGTTGTCTAATGAAGATTGTTTGGTTGCCTTCACTCAGGAACGGTGTAAATCGAGCCACACAGACCACGGCCCAAAGGGGTTTAGCGGCATCTGATCTCCGTGAATTTCCATGTGGGTCTCTGCCACACTTTCCTTTTTCTTCTTCTTCTTCTTCTTCTTCTTCTTTACATATGTACTGACTGGGATAGATGGAAAACGGATTATCTAGAGGAGAAATACACTGGAGCTAGTATAACTACCTTAGTTACGTTCTGGCCCTGACGACAAGACTCCTCATCTCTCGCGAGTGACAGAATTCATGGATATATATATAGTCTCTATATGTACCTCCGGTAAGTATAGGGGGAGATGATGAATTCCACGAAATCAAACATTAATGGTACAGCAGCTATATATCCATGATTAAATAACTAACATAGGAAATAATACAAAAAGTGATCGTCAGAACATTATACACTGAAAGCATCCATAAAGCGTTCTATCAGCAGACATTATTTGGCAATATGAAGCCTCATTAATGGCTACCACGAAGACCCAATCGTCCCTTACTCGTCGCCAAAACACCTCTATTAGCCTCCAAAAGTGGATTCACCCACTCTTGCTCCCCCTTTTCTTCCGACTTGACAGGGAATGAAGTGCCCCCTATTACGCATTCCGTTAGCAAATGGACAACAATCCCAGCAGACTCAAGAAGAGGGAAAGACATACCGATCAAAATAGGCTGCGAATTAACATAAATATTCTCATGGTTCTTTCGGTCTGCCTTGTAAATCTCGTGGAAAATCACCATATGCGGATGTTGCTTGAGTGTGCGGTTCCACCAGTCCCAACCTTCACGATGAACAGGACTTTCGGCAAAGGCGTGGAGACCCTCCGTATTTCGCCAGTAGCTAACAGTCATGATTTCATTGGATGTTTGCCCTTGAGTACCGAGATATGAGCTGATTCCCAAGAAGCCGTATTGTTCGCGACCCTCGGGGTTGTCGAGGGATTTCATCATGGCCATGAAGTGGTCGGCCGTATCTTTGAAGCCAGGGGCTAGCATTCGTAGGGAACTGCCGCTCAAGTGAATCAGATGACTTTGCAGTTGAGAGATTATCTAGGTATGAAACTTACTGGTTTGATTTGAACCCCAGAAGCAAAACCACAACACCTTCCTGACCTGGCTGCGTGGGCGTATTCCCATTTATATCAGGTATCTGAACAGTCGACTTTCCGGGAATCACCTTTGCCATTGCGGGGTTGGGCATGATGCCATAGATCTGCAGGGCTGTTTTGACGACGCTATACACCAAAATCGCGAACAGGCATGCGGCGAGATAGTGTGCACTTTTCGGTAGAAGAATTGAAACCAGCGCGTATGCGGAGGCTCCCATGATCATCCATGTTTTGAGTGTCAATTGGTCTCGTATAATCTGAATTGGCAGATGTAAGTACATCTTCGTCTCTTGTCTTGGAGCGGGGGGTTGTGTGACGTACTACGTCGCCAGTGCCTCCTCCTGATGCCAATAATGACTTTGGCATTGCCTTGAAAGGTGCAAAGACGGGTTTGAAAGACATTTTGATATTCAATTATTTTGTTCTTGATTTGGACCGAATATAATGAGTTTATCGAGTTAATAATTCGTGATGGTATTGGTTCGTATCTTTCTTGAGCTTGCCCTTTTTTTTGATGATGAATGGAATTCGACTCTAAGTAACTGCGGTTGCGTCCGGTTTATATCTACATTGATGTGATATTTCGTGCTCCCTTTCTCGTACGAGCGTCAACAATAGAGATCGCAATTGACCCGAAAGTCAGCACTGAGTCATGGAGAGGCTTGATTTTGAAGGGTGATTGGAGCTTCTTGTTCCGGGCGTAAGCATTCGGCTGCAGTGTAGCCGATTCGGCCGTACTCCGGGCCAATCACAGTCGTTATCTCGGAGTCTCGGAGAGTAAGAAGTATCAGCCCTGGTCGAGACAGCGAGGATGATATACTGTAGCCTGGAGAAGAAGCACGGGGATTTATGGCAGAATGGGTGCTCGGCATCTATTATTAGATACCTCAACAAGCATAATATCTTTGTTGCAATTCAAATATTGTAGAACGTCGTCAGTCCGGAACATCGTTCTTCCATCATCCGGTGACGGAGTTAACATGTTCAGGCACCAAGGCAACAAGGCCGCAAGGCATGCAAGTCATCTCAGCCCAACGTTCGTCCTTCACGACGTCATGTCGCATTTAAGCTTAAGTTAAGCGAGATTCTATATTTTGTCTTTTTTTTGGCCATATTACGTCCGGACTATGGAAATAATAACCACGTATATGTTATTTATATTGAAATAATTAACAGTGTTGAGTCTTGGCCGTGTGTTGGCGGATTTAAAAGTAGGGTTAGGGCTGGATTTCCAGTCCATCAACTTTCTTCCCTGAGTGAACGAATATCTGGGATATGAAAGCAGATCTATGAGAGAAGTATTGACGTATAATTTCTTTGAGACAAAATATTGTCACTTTATTCACACTACAATCCATGAGAAAGAATGAAAAATCCATCGAGTCTCGTCATCAGCCCAAGTCTCTACGTAGTCAGCTGCACGAGTGAGTTGGCACGGCTCAGATATTAACGACTTTCTTATATGTGGGTATTGCCTTCCATATACAAACCTAAATAACGCCTCTAGGGCTTGACCTGAAGGCATACACGGTTCTTTTACTTTAGTTAGGGTCTAGGTAGGGCATGGGGCAGGTAGATGATAGTGTTCTTGATGAGTTGTCTGGGTCGACCCACTGTACACGACAGCGCAAGCTCCCAGCAAAGAAGTATAAATAGAAGCACCGCCACTGTGCTGTTTGTTCGCTAGAAAATTTTCTTTTTTCTTTTCGTTTCCTTGAGTTGTCTGACCCGGCTACATACTTGTTCTCGGATAGAATGGATCCAGTCGAGTTACACTGTATACAATGGCGATCGGTTATCAAGCATCTACTTAACTAGCACTATATTGCAGCTATAGTAAAAACATAGAGTATCTGTTATCAGCGGCTGTGTGCATTGGGACTTGGTCATCTGACATGACATGAAAGTCGTCGAGGAAACGCTGGTGCCTCGTTACCTAGCATTGCGAATAACAAGACAAAGTTGATGGTGATAAGGCATATGTGTACCAAGCTCAGCTGTCTAAAGTGCCTTGGGTTTAGTTAATGTGGATACTTCAATTGATGGCAATGAGGCGAGCACGTTCAGGCATTCAGAATGACAGGAGTAACGCCAGGTGGAGCATTCTATGACTGTTGAGCAGCCAGTAAAGATTAATGAGAGCTGTTTAGCCACTCAGATTAATCCTTAAGGTCGAAAGACTAATACTCCTAACGATAACCCGTGTGTACTGTCCTATCAGGACCGAGAAACAACGTACATCGCTCTTAGTGGACTCTGGATACGGGGCTGGCTGTGCTTCCAGCTTCAAAACGAGGAACGTAATGGCGTGTTCGTGTAATCGTTTTTCAAGAACTGTGACCGTCTCATGACAACACGACAAAAAACGTAACGATACCTTGTAAAACGATGGTATATCATACAGATACAGAGAAACCGTCATGATGGTATGTCGTAAAACGTGACTAGCTCGTGACAATTCAGTCAATACAGCGAGACTGGAGTTGAGAAATGGGTAGAGAGGAGCACGCTAGCTATAATTTGTCAAGTCAATCCCTTGATATATCGTTGATTTGCTGTCAACTTGGGCATCTAGCCCTGTGCAGCGATGGCCATTGAAAGGAAAAGCCTGTCGCATTGGGTATCCCCTATTGGCGATTTCAATATCACACTCAATAGCTGTCACAGATCCTACCTCACAACATCACATCGTAGTATCCGATTGGAGGTCACCGTAGGACCATACTCCGGAATTTGGTCGTTTCATGAAACTCTTCTTGCAATCCTCCTCGTCTCAATTTGCTCGTCATATGGAGGCTACATCGCTGTCTTGGAAGTGTGATTCGCCTCGACGGTCTCGGCCAATAGTCTCTTCAAGATACACAGTCCCAAAAAGTAAGAGTAACATCGAAGAGGACGGTGTATTTCAACGCGTCATGTCATGTCTCCACTCGTATCAGGTAATTACCCTCTGCGTCTGTAATATTGATGCTCAAAACGAGCTGTAAGAGACCATACAGACGATACCCAAGGAGTGATACAATGCAATAGTGTCATTTAATAAAGCACTTACAACCGAATAGATAGCGAAGGCTTCATATCCCGTGATAAATTGACGTCAGGTTGGTCCGGATTGCCCATAGTCCTTTGATTCGTCAGTGAGAGGGTGATCACTTATGCCTGTTGACTGTGACAACACCAAATCAACAGGGAATTGACGTAAACCTGCTTGGACAAGTCACCTTCTGCACTTTTTTGTTCCCCCTCTCATTCCAATACCGAATCTTCTCTGACCCAACAATCACCGTCCACACACTGTTTACAAATCCATCAAATTCATCAGCTTCATACTGCGATATCACAGGCCTAGGCTGCAGCGAAGGTACCAGCAGTGACGATTTCGAAGAAGAGAGATCGAACCTCCCCATTGCAGACTCGGCCTCCCACAAGCCACGACGGGCAGTCACTGCAGCAGGATCCTCGCACTGGGCTTAACCCTTTGTCATGGCTTCGCATACGTTGACGACGCACTCAACAACCAAATGGGTCCGTTGAACG
The DNA here is from genome assembly GCA_038993655.1 of Talaromyces verruculosus. Classification (NCBI taxonomy): domain Eukaryota; kingdom Fungi; phylum Ascomycota; class Eurotiomycetes; order Eurotiales; family Trichocomaceae; genus Talaromyces; species Talaromyces verruculosus. The sequence continues at coordinate 563,059 of JBBVQN010000014.1, forward strand.
CTCTCCGTTAGTATCCATAGTCTCCATAATCCACGGAGGGTATCGTATTCCTTGTCAAAAATCGGTTTCTGCCGCCGTCTGAAGGGAGTTTTGTGCTCCGCTGAAATTTTTTGCAGTCTGCCGTATCCCAATTCCTTACTGTCGCATGGTCGGAAGCTGTTTTTCGGCGGAGGCGCGTCCGCGTATCGCCCTCGAATAGTCCTATGGACAGGCATACAAAAAGTGCCTGAACACACGCCAGATGTGCTACTATACCATGTGCGTCCCTGGTTGGAGGTGGAGTCTGGCGAATGAGAACATTGCACCGCTCCTCAGCAATCTGCAGTATCACATCTTCCACCGCAGAGGTCCTACTAATATAACTCGCAAAAGTTGTGAAAACATCCCGAACGCACGAAGGCGCGCCCGTGCCGTACACTAGTCGGTTAATGAAGCTACTGTGCCCCTTTTTGACCTAAGATTGCAGTGTTTCATCCACGGACCAGACGAAAGAGTGCAGCGCGTACTCGGTGTCGACTACACGGTCCGCTTCTTCTGGAACACGCTTCACGACCCAGGTCTCATCTTCTATGAACCATTCGGAGCCGATAGGCCAGTTGCAGATGCCGAAGTGGTAAATCGATAGAGGGGGTTCGGATTCCTTGTGTCCGTTAACCCGAGATCCGGTATGTTAGTGACCCCTAGTCCATTGCATGGGTCAAAGCCAAAGTCGTTCGGTAAGTCAGAATCTATAAATTTCTGGACAACCGATTGCTGCTGCTATTCCCAAAGATGACTGTTGTCATACACTACATGCTGATCTTTTCGGATTTCTTGACTAGCGGGTAAACGCAGTCTACATCTCGGTCCAAAGACTACTGACACTCGGGAAGCTGTTTATCGCATTTGCGCTTAAATACTACGCATGTCCTGCAGGCTTTTAGGTGTAAGCTGGTCTGCATTGCGCCTTTGCCGTCGATACCTTTGAATCACTGCACTAGAGTCAATCATCTTACGCGTTATGTGACGCCAAATTGTTTTTGTCAATTTAACGCTACGCTGGATGGGGGAAAATGTTTCAGCTATATTTTGAATTTCAGATTGTAGAGTACCAAGGGTACCGTGCCCCATTTCCTTACAGAAAGCTTATATATACTTATTACTACTTATATAGTATACTAATACTATAGTAGATTCTTTGGCGTTTGTTGATTCTCACCACCTTGGCGTGAACCGGAGCGCCCTGGACTGGATCTGTGACACTAACTAATAAACCTTGGAAGCCAACTCCTGTCAACATAGGGTTCTTAAGCAGATTTTCAAACGTCAAGGATATTCAAGACTCAGTAAAATCAGAGCATTTAAAAAAACCAAACATTTAGATACTACTAAGCAGATCCAAGACCAAGATAGAGTAACTAAGTGGACCCTAAAAATGTATGTGAATATACCGAAATGCACAGCAAGAGAGATCGTTGAGATCTAACCTTAGTCCTAGATATCGCAAGTTTCACCAGGGGGAAGATAACAACAACCCACGAGCGAACAGTCCTCGGGTAAGCCGATGCAGCATTCTAGATAACTAGGACTTCCAAGAGTGCATTCACATCCGCCTCGCTTCATTATATCTTCGATGCGGACGGCGGGCTTAGCCGCGCCCAGGATACTCAAAGCACCAAGGATGATCCAGAGCCTCATAATGAGAGGCAGGTGATGGTTCTCTGCAGAGGAAGGAACTATTAGTGTCTACAATGGGTAGCGGTCTACTCTTGACCACCAAGCTAGATTTTGCACTTACTTCTCGCCAAATAGATTTGCAAGCGCCCAGTATGGGCTGTGTATGTTTGTTGATATCCCGATAAGTTGTGAGGTCTTCTAAACTTGCTGGGGATTTGTGACCTATTTATGTTCGTATACAACTCTAGTTGACGTGAAGCTAGAGCACTAGACTAGACTTCTACTTGTTTTCGCTTGCTCGACGATGACTTGTTCCGCCTTCTCCAGGATGCGAGGGTTGCCCTATATGTGTCTGGCTTTGAAAAGTGACGTCCAGACTCAAATTGCTGTAGGGTGTGCACCTTGTATCGGGGAATGTCGCCTCATGGTACTCAGTGCATGCCAATGCAAAATCGTGGATACTTTGCATATTCATTGGCTCGGAAACACAGATCTACCGTCCCTTGATGTCTGCCTAATAATTGAGACAAGCCCTAGAAAGGCCTTCAAACAATCCCCACAAAACCCCGCAACCACACGTGGTTATACGAAATTCGAAATCATCAGCTATTCCAACCAACTTATTTCATACACAAGAGACTAATAACAATGAAGCGGATATCTAGTTATCAAGCATGCATTGGGAGGATATTAGCCTGTTATAAGCTTTGTTGGCTCGAATAAAACTATTGACTAACCTTGGAAGCTAAATATAAAACCAGCAATTGATGATATCTACTGGTAACCTTGGGATTAAAATGCATAGGAACTAGGCAGAGAGCCAGTGACAGCTGCCATGGTTAAGAATGGATTGCGAGGCTATTCACCTACTGTAATCCTGGCAGGCCTGACCTAAAAGTACACTCCCTAAGCTGAATCTATTACAGCCATACTAAGAGCATTAATATAATGCTTGAGTCGAGCAGGCTTCACGGAGATGCTAACCTACCTTGCTTTGGGACTTAGATTTCCAACAAGACGGCTTGATTGATGCACGATAAAACTGCAGATTCAATACAGAACGTCAAAACTATGCCGTTGGTCAGCATCTCTTCAATAACTGGTGATAAGAGGAGGTTTGAGCCTAGAAATTTGATAGAGCCACGTCAGGCGTGCCACTACCAATTCGTGCTTGGAAGATTCAACTCGCCGTTGCCCTCCTATGCCTGAAAACTAAGCCCCACTTAGTGATTAACCGCAAATAGAGGAACTCCTTCGCGGGAAGTGCGTATATCAGAATTAGAAAGTCCGAGGATCTGACACAATATAGCGAGATTTTTACTATATTTTCACATTATTTTATCATTTTTTACTAGCATAAATCAGTTGTTCCACCTATCAAGATCAGAAATAAGCAAGCAGGCAATTGATTTACAGTGTCTCGTTCTATACCACATCGGCTATGTTTTTAGTGAAGTGTTCTGTTGGTAGTGAAATTTTGGTTTTATACAGCATCGCAGGTTGTGCCCCGACCCAGTATTCAATAGTTTAGCCAGGACTGTCTCTAACTGGATCCAGTTTCACGTATGGATTAGTAGGGGATAAATAGTCTCTAGTGGTAATTGATCACATTGTCGATACATAATGAAGCGAACTAGGCCATCGATTCGCTATTAGATAGCGCTTCGACGAGATATAAAGCATGGATTATGGTTGAGGAAACAGGAACGGGTTGGTGCAGAGACTCGATATACATACTTATCCTGACCAACACCAAATGAAAATACTTTGATGTAGAGAAAAAGCATACGCCAGTCTTTTGAATATGGCAACGACAAGAAGTTCCATATTCAGAGGAGAAAGCATTCCCCCTAGGGCAACGATTCCGAAGCCCTAAATCACGAGCCGCCCAAGGCACCGACACACTCATTCAGAGGAAAGACCAATGGGCAACAATAGTGCGCACCGTCCAAGCTAAGTATATCACAGAGACGCTAGGAACGGGCAATGGATTAATCTAGCATGCATTGCAAGGATGTTGACTCACCATCATACGCCTCGCAGGCTTCGGGTCTCTGTTATAAGCTCGGCAACAATCCATACTTGCACGTGTAAGACTACGAGAAATTACAATGGCACACAGCAACTCCAGAATTTCCAGCATAGGTATATTTGTTGTACCGGAGGTAGTGGCCATGACTAGGATACAACTTGCGTAGCCGTTAAAAGATAATCAATTAGGCAATAGATATAATGGTTAGCTTTCACATGGGAGATAACGTGAGTAATTTAGCCAATCCGAAACAAAAAGTTAATGACCAACATCACGTCCCTAGCAAATAGCTAGACCCATCTTAGAAATTTCAAAAAAAAGCCCCCTTTCCTCTCACCCAGGAAAAAAAGGTTCTAAGTCTTGGACCCGAGAGTAGTGACAATATCGGCGTAGGTTTGATAGCGTTTAAGCGTCGACCACCTTCTCGGTGACGATACCATCGCCGCGAACCAAGACCTTGTCGACTTGAAGGGAGGCCTTGACTGGGTTGGGCTGGTTGTAGACCCACTCGAGTTCTTCTAGAGTACGGCCTTGAGCCTCGACACTATTTCGGAGACAAACAATGTGTTAGAGAGTTGATGGGATCCTAAAACGGAGAGGGGAAAAAAAAAGTGCTCACCAGAAAAAGTACCACAGGGCTGTTTCGACAAAGTCCCACCCGACGAAGATCCACACATAATTATACTTAATGTTATTGAGCGCGATTGGCCCGGCGTACAAGTTAATGAACCCAAAGACGTTGACGACCAAACCGTACATAGCGAGACCTTTAGCGCGAAGGCGAGTATCAAGAGCCTCTGCTGGTACAACACCTTGCAGCGGGGTATACGCGAATGAATTCGCCGTGTTGAAAAGGAAGAAGAAGGCAAGAGCGCCCCGTGCGAGATTAGGATTGGTAATCGTACCGCCGACTGCCGATTTAGAAAGGGCATTCTGTAAAGCTGCATTGATACATAGCAAGCAAGCGCCGACAAAAGTACCATAGACAAGCACCTTTCGACGCGGCATGCGGTCAGTGAGGGTCATAGCGGTCAAGGCTCCGGTGGCGGACACAACCTGGTTGACGACGGTGAAGCCGAGTTGTTGGAAACTAGAGGTGTAGCCAAGGATGTCGAAGATAGACGAGTTGTAGTAAGAAAGACCGTTTCCAGAGAACTGACCGAAGATACCCATCATGACAGCCTGCGAGGTACGCCAGCGGCTATTATGGGTGGCGAAGAGAGGGCGCCAGTCCCAGATACCCTTGTTATACATGGCATCCTGGCGAAGATTCTCCTTGATCTCTTCCACTTCCAACATAACCAAACGGGCGTGGCGGTCACCGTTACCGTGGTATCTGGCCAGGATATCAATGGCTTTTTCGGTCTCATCCTTGGCCATTAGATGGCGGGGTGACTCTGGCATGAAAAAGACGGAGGCAATGACAATGAGGCAGGTGAGGCATTGTAGTATTAGAGGGATTCTCCACGAGTAATCACTATTGATATACTGACAGCCATAGGTAATGAAAGATGCAGGGATAGAGCCACCGAACCAGCCACAGTTATAGAAGCCGACCGCACGGCCACGCCAGTGTGGTGGAGCAATCTCGACTGCGTAGGCTGGAGCAGAGACGGTCATGAACATGATTCCCGCACCAAGGACAAAACGACCGACGATGAACTGGGCCACGGTGTTGGCGGTTGAAGTGAGGATGGCGCCAACGATGATGATGATAGCGCCGGTGAACATTCCCACTCGACGGCCGAATTTATCACTGACATATGGCGCGAAGGGGAAAGCTGCAATGGAACCACTGTTTTTGTTCTTTATCAGGACGGTATTTCTCTCTGAGGGTCTTCCTTCGTTGATAGAACTTACACACTGTACAAGGCGCTAAGGAGCGAGGTCTTCTGACCGACGAGTCCCGATTGAAATTTATCTTTGAAATAAGGCATGGCTAGGATGGAGCTCATGAGAGAGCCGTCGTAGCCATTGGCGCAAGAACAACAGAAACAGACTGCGATGAAACCTATTGGAAAGCACAGATTTAGTACAAATTCTTTCATTCAATGTGTATCAATAAAGCAAGACTCACAGTAGAGCTGAATTGATTCTTTACTCCATCGCTCGATGGGAGTTTCCTTGATGGCGGCAAACAGCTCGGCCTGGGGGGGTGTGATCTCAGTATGTTACCCTCTTCCATATTTTGCAGACAAGACTTACATTGTGGACCTCCTTTGCATGCACATCATCGCTCACCACGGCCGTCGTTGCCGCCTGCTTCGGCTCAACATGGACAGCCTCGACAGCGTGTTCCTCCGGTTTTGACATTGTTTGGAACTGGACGATTTTGTCTTCGCCAAGATCAATGCTTCTTGTACGTTGCTCCGGTCGGGTGCGATCTCGAAACGGGCGAAGCACAGGATTCTGTGTAGGAGCTTAGTAAAGCAAGGAAGGTATCACGGTGCAGCGGAATGTTCTCATATTTATATTTCACTACAACGCGCCAGCGGTTTCATTCAGTTCGAATTGAAATAATATTGCTTTCCCCGCAAACCATCTCCGGATACCTTAAGCTGTCCAGGAGTGGTTGTGTTCCCTAGAGCTCGTGTTGGATGCATCCAGCTGTCGCGGAATGTCGGCTTGTCGACTGATGAATTCCCTACCTTAAATTGCGCCGCAATAAGTGGCTCCGAGTCATGGCGGCTGTAGACGCCCACTCCCCAACACTTAAAAACGATTCTGGAACCATTGGGGCCCTGGGGATTGGATCAATAGATGAATCGATCCCCCAGTTGCGGGGATTCGCTTAATCGACCGCGATTTCTATAAAAACCTGAACGGCGAACCGACGGCGATATGGCCAGTCTTCGACTTGGACTCGGTGAGTCGGTATGCATCCCCAGATTGCCACTTTAATAGTTTGTTCACTTAATCTATTTCCTTGGTGGAACAATTCCAACGCGACCAATAGCTGGGGACACTCAACGGGCCCCCGTGTTGACTAAGACCTAAGCGACTAAGTCATAAGATAGGTACAAACGTGGTCTGGTACCTCGTACATCTTAAACAGGTGTTTGCTCAGTGGTCAGTGCTCACATCCCCAGCCAGCTCATTTTCTAATTCCTTTTCTCCTCATAGTTCTCTTGTGTTGGCTGTTGGCTACCTAATCATAGTATCAAGAAAACTATTGGATCAGGACTCAGCTCCCGTCAAAATATACTTTGCAACAGGCATGACGCCTTCAATGACTGCAATTTCGGAGCACGTAAAGTGTAAAAGACCTCGGCCGTTATCCCGATCATCCGTCGGGATAAGCGAGTGGCGGCGATTCTCAGTCACTTTTGGAGCTCCTTTCAGGGTATTATCTGACAGGACTAGTCCTTTTTGTGCTAACTGGCCTTAATAGCAGTCACGCTATAGTTTTGCGGAGGATTGCAGGTCATGCCATCATGGCTCTACCCAATCAAATCACTGCCAGCTATAATTACTAAGTATTATTGCCTGGAGAACACAAATCACTGACCCGAGCTTGGTGAGAAAATTTTTATCTTCTAGCTCGAGGGTGGAGGCCTGGCATCCTGATCACTGATCACTAGAACCTTGGTAAAACCTGCATATGCCTACGAAGTACACTGCTACAACAATCAAGTGGCGTCCCTCATATTTGTGGTTGTGACGGTAATGGATAGACAACCGAGGTCGAATGCTGTAGAGTTATCTTCTACCCTAACCCTAGATCATTACGTGGTGCTATTATCAATCCTGCCAGTTGCTTGATCTGGTTGATCAACGTCCATTTCGTATGTGGTACTGTTTTTTTATGTTCATATGAGTATATGCCAGATGCAGAGCCTTGGATTAGACCATGCTTTGCAGAATGCTTTTTTCACCAGACGAAGCGTGACCGAGTCAGATCGATTGTCAACCAGGCAAAAAGACTGGCATATTCGGATGAGAACAATGAGAAATGAAAGAAATGGAGATAGGTGCATTCTTCGTTCTTTTGATTCATTTTGAACTTGTTCTGACTCGTGACTCGCAGACTGTTATTGTATGAACTCGGCACTGTTCGAATCAATTTGAAAAGAAAAAAAGAAAGAAGCCGTGCGTATATTAGATGACCTAGCAGGTAGGTATCATATATAAATATAAGAATGACCACGTAGTGCGTGGCCAAAGAAAGGGGCGGTATTTTTGACAAGTATGTAGGCAAACTTTTTGACCTTCGAAGTATATGATTGTTGCTTGAAGTTAACTAGAGGTAATTCTGAAAGGATGTCCTAGCTATTTATGCTTGAGATCCTGGTACACGAATGCTGTATGCAAACATGACAAACCGATAAGCACTTCCTATTAGCCTAAAAAGTAATTGGCTCTTTTATCCTGAGATGGAATGGAGACGGTATACCGGCTGATTGATCGCTAAACCTTGTTACCATTCAGAATCTCAACAGATAGTTCGGAACTCAGAGCAATAAACGAAAAGCTGTTCAGGTATGGCAAATTGGCAATACGAGACATCTGGGTAGATGAAGCCCGAATAGGGAGCCTTTACCCCTGTCTACGAATGAGCTACATACATTGAAAGAATTTTCTCATAGTCTATGAACAATTCCCAATGTTCGCGGATATGTGGAAATAGCCGTCCATGAGCGATAATCTATGATCTTGCGATCAGTCTGTCTGGGGTGGCTAAACGTACTGGATGCAGGTTGAAGATTATAAAGTTTGGATTTCATAGCCGAGACGCACAGGTACCATGCACCCCACCAGTTGACACGATGAAAGACACTGAAAAAGGAATCCGTAGCCACCAGATTCTCGATCTGGCAGAAGCACCACACTGGGACACAGGGAGCATGTGGATCCCTACCGGTATGTAAAATCCGGAATATGGGGAACCCCAGACATCGAAAGTGAATAGCTTCGATCATTCACGTGTATAAATTCAATCAGAAATCCACTTATAGATGCAGATCAATATCCCTGCGGATAGGTCATTTGCAGTTTACTTTGATCTCTTTGCAACGGCAAAAACAATACCAGCAGCAATGGACGCTGAGAAAGAGTCGGTGTTCCACGCAGAGCATGAGACCGTGAACCAGCTCGCTCATCTAGCCAATCAGGAGGACCATGAAACCAGTAAGATACAGGCTATCAAAAAGAATCCTTGGGTTTTCGGCTGGTGTCTCTATGCTGTGTGGACAGTCATCCTAGTCAGCTTTGAGAACCAGGCGTCAGGAAACATCCTCGGAATCCCGGAATTCCGAAAGGACTTTGGATCATTTTTTGGTGGCTCATATGTTTTGTCTGCGGAATGGCAGTCGGCCTTTAGCGGTGCTCCGGTTGCATCGTGAGTATTCCTTATTGTCAGACTACTAGGAATATACTCGATCTGACGCTGATAATTAGGCAAATCGTGGGTGCTCTGATCTGTGGCCAATTGTCGGATTTGATCGGCCGGAAGAAAACTGTCATCATTGCTTTAGCCGTCTCACTTGCTGCTATTAGTATGGAGTTCGTTGCTACGACCAATGCGTTATTCTTCGGTGGCAAGTTTCTGAATGGATTTGCTGTCGGCACACTACAAGCTGTGACAGGCACTTATGTGGGAGAGGTAAGTGTGCACCTGTCAACTGGTGTATTGTCGAAAAGTATTCTTTGGTATACTGACTGGTGATAGATCGTTCCTCTTCCCCTCCGTGGCTTGATGACATGTTTGATTGCCCTCTCCTACACGCTCGGACCATTCTGCGTCGCCTTGATTGTCAACAGCACTGGAACTTATACCAACCGCTGGGCCTATCGAGCAGTATTTTGCTCTCAGTATGGATTCGCCTTCATCTCGGCTATCTTTGTGTGGTTCATGCCTGAGTAAGTGCACTCAACCGAATTTCTAGGAACTGGAAGTATAGGCTCTAACAGAGACAATAATTAGGTCCCCCTGGTGGCTAGTCAGCAAGGGAAAAGAAGACCAAGCACTATACAGTCTGCATCGTCTCGGATATAGTGCTTCATCGGGCGAAGATGCTAAACGTCTTTCGAATATCAAAGTCACCTTGGAGGCGATCCGCCAAGAGACCGAAGGGGTAACCTACCTCGAGTGCTTCCGAGCCTCGAATCTTCGACGAACCATTATTTCTATTGCACCTCTTTCAGTACAACAGTTTACGGGTATCGTCTTCGCTGCGTCCTACTCTACTTACTACGCCGAGCTTGCCGGGTACAGTACAGATGCAGCATTTAAGCTTCAAATTGTGCAGCAGGTTCTGTCCATGATTGGAAATGTGATTTCGTGGTACTTGATTGACAAGGTCGGCCGTCGCGGGTTGACTGTATACGGAACTGCGGGACTGACAGTCATTCTCTGGGTGATGGGTGGCCTTGCTGTTGGCGGCTCTCCAGGTGAGCTCAAGGGAACAGTGGCCATGATTCTTCTCTACTGCTTCTTCTATAACGTCACCATCGGCGCCACAGCATACACGGTCTTGACAGAAGTCTCTACCGCCCGTCTACGCGTGAAGACAATTGCTCTTGGTCTTGCGCTTCAATCATGCTTCGGCCTCATGTGGAGCTTTGTATTGCCCTATCTGTTCAACCCCGATAAGGCCGATCTCGGTGGAAAAGTTGGTTTCATCTTCGGCGGCTTGTCCTTCCCCTGTATTGCCTTCCTATGGTGGTTCCAGCCTGAAACCAAGGGCCGATCATATGAGGAGTTGGATGAAATGTTCACCAGGCGTATTCCTGCTCGCGAATTTACAAATTATCATCCGGAAGTTCAAAGACGAGGCGAAGAGGTCAAGGCCGAGATTTATCAGTCTTAGGATCTGATAGGATAGGGCTCGACTCGGAACCTACGTAGGAGTAGCTTTGTCAGGTGGGGGTTACATTGTCAACTTGTACAAATACCCCTTTGCTACTGCTCCGTAAAGGAGGTGGAGGATGTATCAATAATTCAAATCTTAATACAACTACAATGATATGATGGTTGAGAAAATCGAAGATTATGCAGTACACTTGAATTCGTGCAGAGTCGTACAAAGCAGTGACACTACCTAATTGCCATGTTATGAGCCGTAGCTTGTCGTTAATATGTATGACTACTTTTACTAGTTCTAACTGAAGTCATGATTATCTCGCATCAAAGAATATATATCTAGTCCCTGTCAACTATGAATAGACACCTTGATTATCAGGCATCAACCCCTCTTCCCCGGACTCGGCTTTTCCCCGCTTAATCAACCTTTTTCCATCCTGCTTCACTTTTCAACCGTCCGCAATCCTCTGACTGCATACATCAATTCATTTGTCCAATCTCATCATCAGGTTTTTAGCACATGTAATCATGTCTCATTCCGAACCCGCCTCCAAAAGGCGACGAATCACAGAGTCAAATTCCCTACAGATACATCCCCAAGAACTACAAATCTACAGTCCCGAATCGGCGGAGGCTTTCCACTCTCCTCTGAGCAGCAGCAATGGCAGGTATTACCAAGATGGCTTTTCACATAATCCGGGCTACATTGCCTCTCAGGAAGAGTTGCGGAGTATGCTCATTATGACTGCTCAATCTGCGGCGCCGAGTCGGCGGGGGAGTCCCGTGAATGGTGAGATTGAGCCGGAAGAGACCTTGCCGCAGACCGGAAGTGGTGCAGGTAGCAGATGGAGTGTAAGGGCTCTTATTGCTCAGCCGGTTCAGACAACAGAATGTGAACATGGGTGCGAGGGACGTCGTCGATCTTATCAGAGTGCGACGGATGTATCAGTGCCAGGCTCGGCGACAGGGAAAGGACAAGAGCAGGGACCAGGGCAGATCATGCCCGGATGGAATCGCCGTCGAATCCAGTACCTGAAAAACTATGTCGCCGAAGTTGCTCCTTGGGTATGCCACTTGAACCTCGTTCCATATTTTCTCCTCTTATGATATCTAACAGAAAACATTTAGCTCGACATGTTCGATTCCCAAGCTACATTCGGCATTCAACTGCCCGCTCTCGCGCGCAATTTCCCAGCACTACTCTATGCTATTCTCGCTATTTCTGCTCGCCAAATGGAGCGAAAAGAAGGCATGCCGGACTCCTTTGAAAGCTTAGAGCTATACCAGGAGGCAATTCGTCTGCTAAGTCCGCTACTACAGGACCGCGATCCCAAAGTGATCGGTGCATGTGTACTTCTGTGTTGTCTGGAAATGATGTCTGCTCGTGCGCAAGATTGGCGGCGTCATTTAGAGGGTTGTGCGGCACTTTTTGATGCTTTTAGTATTAATGGGTTTAGTCAAGGGTTGTTACAGGCTATTTTCTGGTGTTATGCACGGATGGGTTAGTTGTCTTTTTTTATTCCTTAATTTTCCATCTGTATAATGAAGCTAATTGACTAGATCTTTGTGGTGCTCTCATGTCGGATGGCACGCAGAGTACACTACTCCAACCATCCAAATGGCTTCCAGCAAACACTCGCGAAGAGGATGTCACTCGCATGTTCCAAGATGCGAAGTCTCCTGACATGTACGCAAACTATGCGGTCTACCTGTGTGCAAAAGCATGCGAGCTCGTGTCACTCCGCACCAAGTTCCTTGAAGTAGGTGAAGAAAATGGTTGCACAGGAGAAATCTACCATCAACGCTGGTTAAAGCTGTGGGAAGAGCTGCAAAACTGGCTTGCTTGCCGACCTCGCGAGATACTGCCAGTACAGACTGTAAATTCCAGGCCGTTTCCGCATATCCTTTTTGTGCACTGGGCAGCTATCTCTTCTAATCAGCTCTATCACACAGCGTGTGTGCTTATGCTGAACATGATGCCGAAAGGGGTCAAGCTTCGAGCAAATCCAGAGGTGACCACTCCATTATGGCATGCACGACGCATTTGTGGCATTTCCGTGACGAATCCGCATGCTGGTTGTCTGAATAATGCGATTCAGCCATTGTGGATCGCTGGAAGACTGTTCAGTCATCAATCCGAACATGCGCAGATCATTACTCTGATTCGAAATATTGAAGCTGCCACAGGATGGGGGGCGTGCTGGAGGATTCGAGACTTGGAGATTGCCTGGGGTTATAAGGCACATCGGATGGATCGTCCTGAGAAACAGGATGAAGAGTCGCTCACAACTAATTGAGTGCCCAGGTGGAAAACTCGAACGAGTGAATTATAAAACCGCTGCGTGGAATCATTCAAACCGCGTTTAGCAAATTCCACTTTTCCTGCAATTCAGCAACATACTCTCGTATGTCCCATCCTGTCAAACTTTGAATGCGATTCAGACCATGAAAAATATCTTGCTGCTGGAACTCATGAGTCATCCGCTTGGCAGCGAAGAGAAACGACGCCAGCAAGCAAGGATCCCAGCACCCGCGACGATCGTTATTCAGAGATATACTGCAAATACATTGTGCATGCCACAATGGCGACAGCACAAACGGTGGGAGATAATTCAATCGCACTGTACGTGGCTTGTCCAGTAGCAGTAGCAACATCGCCGTATGGTAAAGCTGATTACCGAAGATACCAGCGCCATTGGTGAATAAAATTGTTGGAAAACTTGAGTCGGGCTCCACTGAAGAAGATGGCAACTCCATCATAGGTCGAAATTCTTCCGGTCGTTGCTTGCGCCAACGCTCAAGCTCGTTTATAAGGTGTTTCCAGCTATCGACGTGATTATAGCCAGGTATAGGAGTACCTTCTCCTCCCCCGTCTTTGGAAACCAACTGCATGGTTTGACCAAGTATCATCAACGGTCGGTGGGCGAAGTTGGATAGACGCCATGTAAGTCCTGCTAATGAATCCGTCGTCTCCGGAAAGATGTCAAAAGGGTCCCAAGGAAGGGAAAGTGGCAAAGGGAATCGTATTGCGTCGTCATTTGCTAGTACACTACTAAGCTCTGGATTATAATCAGTTTTGATGCTCTCAGTACCTAGCTAATTTGGGACTTACCAAGTCGCAGAAATAACCAATATATCGCAGATGTTGGTTTCGAAGTAGCAACGTCCATAACCAGTGAGCTAACAAGACCCATGTCTAGTAGTACATTATTCGTAGACCACGCGCGAGACAAATTGGAGACGAAGGCGTGAACCCGCCGGAAGATAGTCGTAAGTGCAGTAGTCATAAGCGAATGCCCGCCATCACCACTATCATCGTAGTCAATTTCTAAAAAGGGCAGATTTAACGGGGAGGAAGACTGGAATTGCTCTGCCGACGAGCGCCGAACCAAGTTCTTATTGCGCAGCGAGGCTTCAGATAATAAGAGAAGGGCACGGAGAATCTGCTCTGAGTCCATGGCATATTGAAATGCCGCAATGCCGAATGATTGGTACATGTCGCATAGGTCGAGCTGTTTCATGTTAGTAAGAATATCAAACAGCAATGTAGAGAGATGATGAAAGGAAGAGTCTACCCAAGGTGCAACTTCATATCGATAATGGCGGAGTAGTTCCGTGGTTCTTTGAGTAGCAGCCGGCTGGGTGTTTGTAGCTGTTGCATGCCGATTATCATCAATCCTTGTTAGTGGCGTAGAATCGGATGCCGTCCGATCATGGTGAAAGCCTATGCCTGGCCTCGAGCCCACGGCCGGTGTCACGTCTTCGCTCGATATCAACGCAAGTAAACCTCGAGCGGCAAATGCGTCTTTGTCGCTTACTACGACCGGGCTGATGACTTCAGGGTCAGAGCGTCCTTCTCTCGCAAGTATTGGGAACGTGTCATGCCGCAAGTGATCCTCATGGTGATGATAAGCTGGGTTGGTGGGTTGATCCTGCGGAGAATAGAATGAAAGCCGCGGGTCGAGATCAAGACCTGGATTGTCAATTTCGCAATCCGCCCAATGTGCGAATGATGGATCATCGTGAGAGATCGGTTCGTCTTGTTGAAGTATCGTTGTGATGGCACTAATAGCTGGGGGTGGAACGGAGGCTGGGCGTGATACAGGCGCATCGGTGGGGGTCAAGGGTTCTTCATCCTCCCATGAAGAGCTCTCATTTAGGATGCTTTGAGGGTCTTCAGAAACAAACTAATCTCAAGAGTTAGAGGCGAATTATTGTATCAAGTATCCATCATGTCATACCTTGATAGTGGAGTAAGCCCGCGGCACCTCTGGTGTAGAGACAGTGATGGCATTCTTAGTAAGAAAAGTCAATTGAGACCCGTACTGGCATTGGAAGCCCTTGTCAATGCAGTTTCGGCATCGGGGCTTTCCTTCGTCGCCTATTTTAAATCTGTTAGTTGATAAATCTCGGCATTAGTGCCAGAAGAGATGAACAAGAACAGACGAACATTTGCGACGACGGACTCTGCACCGAAGACAGCCTGTACGACATCGAGTACGCCGAGGCGGGCCAGGTGTCTCAGGTTCCCCCATTGAGCGACTCAAAAGTTCAAACCACGCATAGCACTTCTCGATAATGATCATGTTCAAGAAAAATAAAGAAGATGAAGCCGTCCCGACTCCCCAGCGCTTACGCACACCCAAGAGTGTGGGGATAAAGGCGCTAATCCCAAGTGGGCTTAGCTGTAGTTATGGGGAATGTGGGATGTCACTTTCAATTAGGAAGTCATAGCCACCGCTTGCCCTTTTAGCCCTAACCTTCTCCGGGATTATTTGGCTTCACACCTTTTTTATTTACCTTCTCCTGTGCCAAATCCCTATGCTCCTTTCATAAGTTGTCTTTAGATTTTTGGCAGTCATTCTTTCAAGTCATTGTTATCGCCAGGATATTCACTTTGGAACACAATGGCTAAGACTGCCGTTACCCTTGCTTCCGGCCATGATATGCCTCTGGTAGGCTTCGGTTTATGGAAAGTTCCCAAGGTCACCGCTGCCGAGACTGTTTACAACGTAAGTTCCTTCCCGCTGACTGACAATAAACTTCTCAAAAGCGATACCAAAATCAATTTCTAGGCTATTAAGGCCGGCTACCGCCTCTTCGACGGCGCCTACGACTATCAAAACGAAAAAGAAGCCGGTGAAGGTATCCGTCGTGCCATTTCCGAGGGCCTCGTAACTCGTGAAGAGATTTTCATCACGACAAAACTATGGAATAACTACCATCGTCGTGAACATGCCTTGGACATGGCTAAGAAGCAAAATGAGGCCTGGGGTCTCGGATATATTGACCTTTTCCTCATCCATTTTCCCTGCGCGCTGAAATATATCAACCCGGAGGTCCGCCGCTATCCTGCTTGGTGGATGGACGACAACGGAACAGTCGAGCAAGACCGTGTCCCTATCCGGGAAACTTGGGAGACCCTGGAAGAACTCGTCGACAGTGGCATCGCACGCAGTATCGGTGTCTCTAATTTCCAGACACAATCTCTTTACGACATCCAGACATATAACCGCCACCCTATCTCGTCTCTACAGATTGAGCACCACCCTTACCTCGTACAGTCGGATCTGATCAAAATGGCTCAGGAAGCCGGCATCATTGTGACGGCTTATTCCTCTTTCGGCCCACAGTCATTCTTGGAATTACCTCCAGCCTTCTCTAAGAGAGCTAACGACATTCCTCTTCTTTTTGATGCGGAGCCGGTCAAGGCTCTTTCAGCAAAATATAATGTGACTCCTGCTCAGATCCTTTTGCGCTGGGCTACACAACGGTAAGCTTTCCGGTCTTTGCTATTTTAAATGGGGAGTGCATCCAAAATACTAAATTATGCAGTAACATCGCTGTTATTCCGAAATCAAATAACCCCTCTCGCCTCACTCAGAATCTTAACGTCCTTAATTTCGTTCTTGGAGAGTCTGAGATTGAGTCTATCTCGAACCTCGACAAGGGTCTTCGTTTCAATGATCCCGGCTTTTATTTACCCAACCACCCTCTTCGAATCTTTGGTTAAAATTCAAGGTTTTCTGTGAATATATAGATATTAGACGGAGGCGTATAAGCGTCAGATCCAAAGGTACAGCGAGCAGATGAAGCAACACGACCATTTTGTTCTACCAAATATATTACATTAATGATAAATTTATCCCAAAGATGATAAAGAGTATATCCTCCAATTATTTGCCCGTGTTCTGTTTGCGAACATAGTAAGCAATTAAGCATACTATGTTGAATGCTTCTTCTCCTAAAGCCGATATGTGGGTTGCCAGGTAAGAGGATGTGCATGCTATCGGTCATTCAGACCTTAACACGGAGCACGAGTCCGGCCTTCATGATTCGGACACATATCATGATCAATCCAGCCGCACACCCTACCACTCCACCATAAACCCAGAGGCCAGTCCAATTTAGCGGTTCGGCACCCCCGAGAATAGCACCAGCACTCGGTCCACCGATCAACAAGCCGAGTCCACCAATTGCAAAACCCTGCCCAATACGCGTACCGATCATGGCCTTGTTCTCCGTAAGCATTCGAAAGCATACAGGCGGCAACGCGACAACAACGCCACTAAAGAAGCCGGTAACGATTGCCTCGACGATCATTCCTGCTTCGTTGTGCACACCGAGCATACACAGTACCATGACGCCCAGTATCAAAGTCATTGGTGCCATGGTATTGAATACACCAATGCGGTCCGATAGAGCATTCGGCGCAATTCGTCCCAGGACTGACCCGGCGTTGAAGATTGCCACCATATAGAAGGCCAAGGACGTATCAGTGTAGCCGCGTTCTTGCGGGTAATAGGAGATGTAGAAAATTAGTACTGCGTTGCCGATAAAAAGGATAAGCACGCTCAGTGTAAACACGATGAATGGCCCATCAGTGAATGCCGACCAATCTATCACCGCGCGTGGCTTTGGCATACGCACCCGCATCCGCATCACGGCTAGTGGAATTATGAATGTCGCGAGGGCGATGAACCCGATGCTCCGCACAGCCCATGGGAAGCCGACTTGTCCTATAAGCCGATATAACACGATAGGGTATATTATGCCGCCGAGTGAAGAGCCAGATGACGCAATACCGACAGCGAGACCAA
This sequence comes from Talaromyces verruculosus, assembly GCA_038993655.1. NCBI lineage: Eukaryota > Fungi > Ascomycota > Eurotiomycetes > Eurotiales > Trichocomaceae > Talaromyces > Talaromyces verruculosus. Next base: position 580,649 of record JBBVQN010000014.1, read on the forward strand.
TGCGTGTGCTGAACCAGGTTGGGATGAGAGACACGGTGGGGGTAAAAAGCAGGCCGCATCCGATACCAATGCAGAAGGCTTGTGCCAGTAATGCCTGCCAGTACTCGGTGCAGAGTGAAAGCATCATAAGACCAAAAACGACCATGAAGCTACCGGTGACAAGGAGTAGATGGAGATAGCCTCTATCGTATATGGGTCCGGCAATAAGCCCCGTAAGTTGAAGCAGGAAGGATTGGATAGAGCCAATCCAGGATATATTTGATGAGGAGGCATGAAACAATACGCCTGACTCATAGTAGGTTTGGAAGACCGCGAATGTATTGATCATACCCCATGTATTGAAGAACAGTACGAAGCCTGCGGCGACCTGGAGCCATGCAAGGGTTCCGCCATTAGGAGGCGGTGGTGGTCCGTTCGTGGGAGGCGAGGGCGTGTCGTCCTTCTCGACGTTCAATTCCTTCTTTGTGCCAGTCTCATTGGTAGTATCTGCAATACTCGATTGGTTGGGTGTCCCCTCTTCTTCAGGGACATCTGCGACGCCTTGAGAAGAAGCCATATCAAGATTGGGGAAAGGCCTGACGATGACGGAGAAAAAAACGTGCGTATATAGAAGACGACTGGTAAATGAAGCTCCAATGCCAAGTTCTCTTTCGTAGCACTGCAAAATAAACAAAGTCTTGGTACTCCATGACACGCTTTATTGCGAGAATATTGCAGCTTAAGTAGAATGGGCTTGAAAAGGGGGTCTTATTTGGGGACCAAATATTTCCGGGTCACAAAAACCTGTAGATGGTTTTCTTTTCCGCCGAAATGGGCGAAACAAACCTTGTGACATGATATCATCAAGCATTTTTCACTGTCCTATCAAAAGCTGTATTATGGGCGAGCGTTAGACGTGAGGGTTACTAGGGTTAATCCATTTCGCCCGTGACGGCGGAATAAACAGTTGTATTACTAATCCTTACAACCTCAACTCAACATCGCAACGAATTCCTCAAATCTCTCACAGTCATGATCTCCGCCGTCTCGGAGGTTGCTTCATAATATTCTGATTCATTATCCAGCCCACATAGGTAGCCTTTTATGACGGCCAGCCATGTTCAACCCGTCAAGCGAAAAGCCGGCTACGACAGTCCGCACCTCAGACACATTAGGCAAACGGCGGAGAATTCGCAAAGGGACGCGATCTTGCTGGGAGTGTAAGCGACGAAAAATCAGATGCATATTCGCATCTTCGGAAGATGCAACTTGCCTGAACTGCCAGCGCCGACATGTACCTTGTGTCAGTCAGGAGGTGCCAGAAGATTTATCTTTAGCAAAAAGGAGCAATTGGCATCTCGGCGAACGCATTGCAAAGGTCGAAGACTTGATACAAGATATCCTTGTCAGCAAAAATGTTGATTCTTCAAATCACCATGAAGGAGAGATACTGCTAGGAGGTAGGCCTTCGAGTTCAGAGGCTTCAGCGGCTCGTTCAAATGATGTATCGCCCTCACTATTTCTAGCCCCACCCACGCGTGTAGAGGTAAGTAAGCTGGCTATGCCTAACCATATAGATTTATATGACTGACTCTTTTAGACTCTTGCAAGATCTTCTCCGAACCCAACAGTTTCCGTACCTGACTCGCAAGGTCCATCGAGACAATCCGAGTCCGAGGTCGCAGTCCTTCATCACCTGCTTGCGGCTTTCCCAACACAATGGGATGCCAATATATTGCTCAAAGCGAGTGCTAAAACATCGCTATATACCAATATCGTCAACTTTCAACCACATAGCAAGTGGACACCGGAGACACTTGCTAGACCGTACGCTATGACTGATCTGCCCGGTCCTAACACTCACCCGATAATAGTGGCCAGGATTATGCTCATGTTTGCAATCACTTTACAGAGTCCGACTGGTGAAACGTTGCATGGTCTTTCTGAGCCGAACAGCGTCATCATGCGTCGCTTGATGATGGCTGCCACGACATGGGTAACCACCAATCCAGACCTGCAAGGAACTGTCGAGAGTCTGATTTGCATCATGTTAGAAGGTATATTTGAGATAAATTGTGGCAGCCTTCGACGAGCTTGGGGTGTTTACCGCAGGGCAATGACGGCAGCCCAGTTGATGGGTCTTCACCGGTCGCCAATACCACCATTGAAACGCATCCACTCGGGAAATGATGCTAATCCCCAGTTTATGTGGTTCCGGATTGTCTATATGGACCGCTATCTCAGCTTACTGCTCGGTCTACCTCAGGCGTCATCTAATAAGAGTATGGGAGATATGTCTGCTTTACAGGATGAGCCACCCCTAGGCAAATTCGAGCGACAACTCACAGCCGTTGCATCCCGTATCTTGGAACGTAATGAAAGTACCTTTTCCACCAGTACAATTATAATAACACAATCCATTGACGCCGAGCTGTTGAAAATATCCAAAATTATGCCGGCAAGCTTTTGGCGCCCAGCAAACTTTTATGGGCTCACACCAGGGTCGCCGGAAACCCTGTTGGAGATATTACGCCTAGCAGCCCAAGTCTACTACTATGGCATATTGATCCAGCTGCATTTACCGTATATGATGCACGGAATCAGCGATAACAGCAAGCACGAGTACTCCAAGATCACCTGCGTCAATGCTAGTCGGGAGATCCTGATACGCTTCATTGCGCACCGAATCTTTAACCCCATGTCATCCTGCTCACGACCCGTGGACTTTTTCGCTCTCTTAGCAGCAATGACCCTTCTTCTTGCTCACATTGACGCTCATCATCATCGAGAAGCGACCAACTTCCTAGCCCACCAGCGCTTGAGTGACCGGGCCTTGTTGGATCAAACCTTGGACAGAATGGAAGTAATCAGCCATCTGAACAAAGACGCAATAACCGATAAGAGTGCTAAGCTTCTCCGACTCTTACTCGATATTGAGGCGGATGCAGCTGAGGGGAGCAGGTACAGTGCCAGAAGTGTGACCGGAAATGGCGAGGATGTAGCGGATGGAAGCATTGAGAAGGAAGGAGAAGAGATTCGCTTGACTATACCGTATCTCGGAGTTGTCAAAATTGCGCCCGAAGGTCCAGTCTCTCGGGTTCCGTTCGAAAACACGATATCTCGGCCACATCAGGCTCCACGTGGTGAGTCAACAGTTCCCAAATCCAACAATGCGTCCGAGTACCTACCAAATGTGTCGACTATAGATGGACAAAGGCCGACCCCCCATGTGGATGATATGCCGCAGATTCCGACACTACCACCATCTAAATGGTCAGATCACCAGTTACAAGGACCCGCCTATGATGAGATATCCATGCTAGAATACATTTGCCCTAACCCTAATCAAGACGATATAATTCTGCAACCAGGTGCGGAAGTTCCTACCATCGCTGCCGATATCGATGAATGGACATTTCAAGGGGTCGATATGGCTTTCTTCGACAGCTTAATACGGGGGACTTCTGTGTATTCTGCGGAGTCGGACCCGGGGAGTTGACAGCATTCTCAAAGCGGTAATCATAAGCACCTCACAACGATTTTGCAGCCCCCACTGTTCATAAGCACCGTAAATGATAGAAATTCCAATCAGATGACCGATATTTGCACATTCTTCAGGGGTCCAAGTATTTTTGCACATGTATGTGTATGTACTCATGTAAAAGTTTGTGATAAGACTTTGCCCAATCATAGATTGACACACTGTAAGATCATTGATTCCCCAGAACCTCCTTGAACTTTTCTTATTTTCATTTCTTTCATATTTTCCAACCTTCATTCTCTTGTTAGATTTCGCTTTTCTGTATAGATTTTATATTTGTTGTAATATCTCCTCCGTCAGCTACAATGTCACCCAGCATCCTGGAGCCGGCTCCCTGCTCTCTCACCGATCACATTGGAAAGACCTCCCAAAAATCTAAACCGGATGAGGCGGAGATCATACAAACTCCTCTTCCAAACCCCTCATTACAAGTCACTGCAGACCACAATCTGAAGCAAGTCGAAGCTCCAGTTTATGCACCCCAAAAGGGCGAAGTTCTTCTCCATATCAAAGCGACTGGTATCTGCGGGTCAGTGAAATCTAGCAGAGTCCAATCGCAAGTTACTAATACTGAGATTCTTAGTTCCGACATACACTTCTGGAAGACCGGTCGTATAGGGTCTCTCGTTGTCGAAGGAGACTGCATCTTGGGTCATGAAGCTGCAGGTGTGGTCCTACAAGTAGGTGAAGGTGTCACTAACTTGAAACCTGGTATGACAACTTTGCAAGCAAAAACCTAAACAAGTAATTATTAACTGGAACCTAGGTGACCGTGTCGCCATGGAACCCGGTGTCCCCTGTAGCGACTGCTTCCTCTGCTCCGACGGCCGCTATAACCTCTGCGAAGACGTGCAATTCGCAGGTGTATATCCGTACCACGGCTCCTTACAACGATACAAAATTCATCCAGCTCGATGGCTACACAAACTACCGGATAATGTTTCCTTCGCCGAAGGTGCTCTACTCGAACCCCTTTCCGTCGCCATGCACGGTATCCGCATAGCCGGCTTAACCTTAGGCCGCGGCGCCGTCATCTGTGGTGCTGGGCCTGTGGGACTGTTAACTCTCGCAGCCGCGAGGGCCTCTGGTGCTCATCCAATAGTCATCACTGACCTCGAGCGCAGTCGATTGAAGTTCGCCAAGGAGTTTATCCCTAGTGTCATCACATATCAAGTCAATCGAGATCTCGACGCTGAAGCAAACGCAAAGGCCATCAGAGCTTTATTCGGCAAACAGGACGAATATTTCGCTCCCGAAACTGTGCTAGAGTGTACCGGCGTCGAAAGCAGTCTTTGTATCGCTGCATATACCGCTCGCCGTGGTGGCACTGTCATGGTTATCGGTGTCGGAAAGTCGATCATGAATAACCTCCCATTCATGCATTTGTCCTTGGCAGAGATCCAGTTGAAATTCATTAATCGTTATCGTGATACGTGGGCCCCGGCCATCCAGTGTCTGGATGGTGGCATCTTGAAGGATTTGACAAAACTGGTGTCGCATACTTTCCCCTTAGAAAAGGCGAGAGACGCAATGGAATTATGTTCTGATACTCGCAATGGAAGTATCAAGGTGTTGGTTATTGATGAGATTGACGCTACTCTTTTTTAGTATTCAATTCTCTCTTTGACTATAACGCCCTTGAATACATCGAATATCGGGGCTTTGTTGGTAGTGAAGCCATACCTCACGCAATTCATATATCATTTTCGGCCGAACCGAATATTTTTGCTAGTCTGTCTTAATTAAAATATCAATACAGCAAATACTTTATGGCATAACACCTGATTAATTGACAATATGATCCTTTTTTATAGCTCTATTCTCAGAAATGCCTCTGCTCGATCTTATGTAGGGTTATGGTTCCAATCTGTGGTGGTTAAACCTGCCTATTCCGGATGAGCGATATTCCCACGCAGAGCCAACGGTGGCACCGATTACCCTTTGTAAAATGGCAATGTCGGCCGGAAAATGGCCGCTGAATGTACCACAACCACATGTTCACGACTAGCTAAACTTTCGATCAACTTCAAATAAATAAATCATTGTGCAACGAAGTTGATGTGTTGACCCCCCTCTTATAACCTCTTTTACTACACAACCTGATTAGACTCATCTAGTCATTAATCAAAATGGCACTGTCTCGAGACCGGCTCTTAGCTTTTCCTTCGAAACCGCGTGTGTTCATCTTGAGTGACATTTCGAACGAGCCAGACGATGCAGAATCACTTGTACGGTATCTGCTATACTCAAATCAGTTTCAGACAGAAGGACTGGTGGCTTGCACCTCAACATGGATGAAAAACAAGGTCTGTCCGCAAGATATGCGCAAGATTGTGGATGGTTATGAAAGAGTCGTCGAGAATCTCAATGCCCATGCGCATCCGAACGATCCGTATCCGAGTGCTAAATATTTGCGGTCTTTAATAAAGAAGGGAGCTGAGGTAGGTGTCTTGTTAAAATCTCTCTAGTATGGCTTGGGATGAAAACCGAGCACTAATCGTATGGCAGACTTATGGTATGTCCGCGGTAGGCGACGATATCCCCCTCAGCGAAGGCGGACAATTACTCTTGGAGCGTATCGAAGCGCCATTAGAACAACCATTATGGATTCTATGCTGGGGAGGTACCAATACACTCGCCTCCGTCTTGCTCAAAATCGAGAATACACATTCAGCTTCCGAAGCCGCACAGCTACGATCGAAACTACGCGTCTATGCCATCTCCGATCAGGATGACACAGGAGTGTGGATTCGCAATAAGTACCCTGATATTTTTTATATCTGTTCTGTTCATGGCTGGAGTCAGTACGGTCTCGCAGCGTGGTCTGGTATTTCCGGTGAACGATGGTATGGATTCGACCACGGTGGTCCAGATCCATCAAAGGTCACCAAGGAATGGATTCGAGAGAACATACAGATTGGCCCACTAGGATCCGTGTATCCTGACTTTATGTTCATTCCAGAAGGAGACACACCGACATTCTTATATCTCATCCAAAACGGCCTGGGGTTACCTGAGCACCCTGACTACGGGTCCTGGGGCGGTCGCTACAACCGTACAGATGCCAGTGGCCATGGGGTCATCAATAGACACTTTAGCGATGTAGCTGACGATGTCATTGGCCTGGACGGCCGGAGACACAAGTCAAACCAAGCTACCGTCTGGCGATGGCGGAATGCTTTCCAGAACGACTTCGCCGCTCGTATGAGGTGGACACTTTCCCCTGAGTTGGGTAGGGCAAACCACAATCCCGTAGTCAGCATCAACGGTAGCACGGGAACACATCCATTACAATTTGAATTGGAGGCCGGATCAACATTCCAGCTTGACGCATCTGCCACGTACGACCCAGATCAAAATGACACGCTAACCTTCAAGTGGTACCAATACTTTGACCCCAGCGCAACACAGTGGTCTGCAGAGCACGAAGTGGGAAGGCTCGTCATTCGTCCGCTGAACGAGGCGGGTAACATTGTCGAGGTGACGCTACCACCGCCGGAAAAGTGCTGTGTTGAGCTCATTAGCCGAGAACCGGTCTTGAAAGGCCAGCTTTTGCATCTTATCTTAGAAGTTGAAGACAACGGTTCCCCGTCACTAGTCAGTTACCGTCGCATTGTCATCCAAACAACGAATGAGGAGTTGGTAGGCGGAGGTGGCGGGGCAGATTCCATTGCTGATGCTATGAAAGACATTGTGTAAGATGGAAAGTCATGTTACATAGAACCCTGGTTGACACAATGAATTGAGTTAAGACACTTTCTTCAAGATGTACAATACACAATGTGTGTACAGACGGATAGCCGCCAGTACAAGTGGCTATAATGACATTTTGCAGGGCATATACTGGTCGAGACGCTGAAAGAGTAGAGAATCTTCAGCGTTGCGAGAATCGATTGTGTATCCTTAAGGGTATATGTGCCACATCACACGTAAGGCACATGTAGGGCTACATAGATACTAAGAAGGCGTTTTCCACAGAAAATCTCCCAAGGAATGCACGTTGAGGACTTCGATGTCACCCCTAGTGATTGGTGCGATATTTCGTAGAGTGTTCTAAGGTTTATTTATATGCTCAGGAACTTATCTACAAAGGCATGTGAAATACATTTATCAATCATTTCTGCATCACCAGAAGGAAAATATCCATTCAATGTTTACTCCTAACTCTATATCCATACCCACCCAAAATACCTAAAATAGAAGAACATTGGGTATATCCAACTGATGTTACTGATTATGAGTCATTTCACTTCGCAATAACAGACCTAATGGTGCCACCAATCTGTAGCACGTATGGTCTTGTTTTCCAGTTAGACCAAACATGTGATAAATATCGCATTATTCGATGGCTTAGAAACGGTTTGGAAAGGACATTTGGCCAGTGTAGACAACTTGTTGGTACCATTGAGTAGAACGAATTTGGAGATTTTTCAGTAGCCAGAACGATAAACAGTGGTGCTCTCCTTGAGGTCCAGTGGCTGGATGAAGAAGATTTTGTGTCCTTTACTGAGTTGGAAGGGCATAATTTTAGTTCTTGTGCCTTTGGCGACTTAGAAACGTTGTCGACGGTAGGTAAAATAATTCACCATTATAATAATAACCTTAGGATGCGTTTAATGACTAAATCTATAGGATTGTTGTATGTAATCCTCTATCCTCTACACACAGGTCCCGTCGTTTCTGCGTTTAAGCTCAATTTCATCCAAGGCGGCCTAATTCTCACAACCTATCTCCATTATTGCGTTATAGAAAATGCAGGTTTTGGCGGATTTGTCTAACAGCTGGCTGAAAATTGCTACTCTATAATTCACAAAAGTCGGCCACCGAGCTGGGATATCAGATGTCTCGATAGGTTACTATTCAAATGCAAGGACCTTTCAGCCTGAAAGCAAATACATATGGCACCCCAGTTAGAAGAACATATTTCACAACCTATCCATCGACCTAGTACGGCTCTACTTCTCCATTTACCCAGATCGAAAGCGGAAACACTCAAACAGCTAGCTGCACCACCCCAAGGCGGCATTCGGATTTCTACATATGACGCATTCTCTGCACTGTTATGGGGAATTGCCTTGAAACATAGGGTAAGGATCGATTCGGTAGATCCACATACGCCAGCTTTTTTCTATGAAATAGTCAACATGCGATTCCGATTTGGTCTACCAGCTCGATTCCAAGGCAACGCACTTCTCGCTCCCACTACGGATAACCTTCAGGTCAGACTGAGTATGGCACATGTTATATCTGATGCACCGCTCTGGAAACTGGCTACTTGCATTCGACAAGTAACCGATACCGCGACTTCAGAAGCCCTCCAAGCGCTCCTAGATAAGACCGCTCTGGTACGAGACAAAACCGAGCTATGTCACTTCACGACTCCATTGACGATGCCACTGGGCATTACTGACGCGAGAGAGCCACCAATCTGGGATGCAAATTTTGGATTTGGTCAATTCAAAGCTTTCCGGCATTTCTTTTATCTTTTCTGTCCAGAAACACTCATTGTTGTTTATCCACCCCGACCACTTGGTGAAGGTGATGATGCCGGGTGTGAATTCCATATACCAATGGAAAAGGAGCTAGTTGATGGTTTTCTAAATGATCCGGATGTGCGATATTATTTTGATTTTCGTGGGTTTGAAGCCGAGCCGCCGGATGGTTTTTACAGGAGCGCCCCCAGGAAATGGCACTTATAGATGGTTTCATTCACTACCATTTTCAGGTCTTTGATCAAATTAGCTTCTTTCTCAACCGTACGTAACCAGGCATGCCGTCCTTCAAGACTCCGTCTACAAACTCGGTTCGATATGGTCTATCGCCATTTATCATGTGACACGTTCCAGATTCATCATTCCTAGAATACCGTCAGTCATATGGTCTTTCGAAACCAACCAGCGTTCGGGTAAGAATTCATTGACACGCTGCCAGGTCTGCGGATCGCTGTGTATGTTACATCCTCCAGTCTGTACATCAAAGCCCTCCGTAGGCCATAAAGTACCATTTTTGTTGAAACTAAATGAAGAAGATCACTGTCTCACCGTCAGAGCGAGAGGGAACAGCCGCAGGCACTCCTTTATCACTGCGAGAGTAGACGGCAGGTTATTCGGTTTCTCTGGCGAGCTTCGAATAGCGTTGCCTACACTCTCCAAGTCTTTCCCGAATACCAATTCGTGCTCGGCCCGAAGTTTTTCAGGTTGTGCAGGATGTCGTGCCAGCATTTCCAAAGCATAGCAGGTCGTTGCCGTAGTCGTATGATGACCAGCCAACATAAAGATCTTGACATTCTGGATCATGCTATCCCAAAAAGTGTCATTGTCTTCTGCACTCTTGTTTTGTTTCTGAATTTGCCAGTCTCTTGCTACAACGCCCAGAATTGTGTTTCCGACATTTTTATCTATTCGTGTGCCAGTGTTAGAACCGCCATGAATTCCGGAATGGATGATTGGTGCCAATATGCGTTCAATGACCCTGTTGTTCCTCCAGATGCTCAAATATTACAGAGGGTTTATTCGTCTTCTAAGAGTGAACAGGTTCCGGGGTAATAAATTTGCTGTTTGTCGATAAATCGCCAATCTAAGAGCGCTAAGGTCTTGCGTTTGTTCGTTAAGGCGGAGATCACTGCAAAACTTTTGAGCTGTTTGCACATCAGAGACGAGTTGCGGTAGAACTTACACTGTAAAATTGGCAAGAGTAGCAAAAACAAATTCGGAGATCTTGTCTCCAAGACTGAAAACAATCTAAAATATGAAGATGAAGTGACTAAATACCGGTCACTTTCACGGTGCAGCCTCGAGGTCCCATCGTATATTACGGCGACGACTACCGTCTACTATTAATGGCTCATAACTCCAAGCTTTGAAAACAATAGGGACTAGGTCTGGCGTCCAATATTTTCCAGTCGGTCAACGACGGTTTGGACACTGTATTCAACGAAAGAGGCCTAGTTACCTCACACCTTTTCTCGTCCCACAGCATGTGTAGAGTAGGGCATGGACAAGAACCTAACTAGATGGATCCCTTTAAAACAAATAAGACATTGCCAATGAAATTGGCTTACACAATATGAATAAAATGTGTTGGGCAAAATAGTTCAAACTTCAAGCCTCAATCCCCAAAAACGCACTGAGTACCGTTTGGGGATAGACTTAGGGCAAGCGATGGCTATATTAGGTTTAGCCTCTTTTTACAGTCGATCCAATTCCGATGGAAGTTTTCGCGAGTTTCCGGTTTTGTAGAACTCTCTATTGGAATAAGATAAGTGCTCGTCTCTGATACTACATGGTTTTAAATAGGTGATGCTGATTCGCCATATTATTATGTTATGTTGGTTGGCAAGATCGCTCTTTGATGGTATGCCCGACTTTGCGTAAGATAGGTATTGTGTGCGGCCTAAGCAATAAAGCCGAACGTCCGAAACCTCCGATTTCTGACTGACTTGTTTGGTAGTCAATGGGATAGTCTTACTGAAGTATCAAGTAAGTACAACTTTTAAGCTTAGTGGTATTTTTGACAGGAGTATAAAATTGTGCTCTTTAGCCATAGAACTAGGGAAGATGTCACCAAAAGGAAAGCGATCGCAGTTCAAGTCGAACCAAGAGAGCAAAAATGACGAAGACAATCACCAAAGTAACACTCGCAGGGGTAATTGTGTCTAAGAACTATAATTGTGCTTCTGGCTAATCGTTTGGTAGGCAACGGGGAGCCTAGGGTCTAAGACTCTTGTGGCACTTCTCGCTCAGGGATTCAAGGTTACCGTGTTAAGCCGTACGGCCAAAGAATTCTCAGCCGGCGTTACAGTCAAAGTTGTGGACTTTGGCTCGACAGAATCTTTGTCTGCAGCAATTCAAGGCCAGGATGCTGTCATTGACAACACATTTACGGAAGATGCTGGGACACCGTTGCGTCTCATAGATGCTGCAGCTGCCAGCGGAATTTACCGTTTGTAAGTTTCTGTTTTTATGCGTGAAATCTTCCATACAAAGCTTTATGGGCCAAACATATTCTAATTGTGTCTTAGTATCACAAGCGATTATGGCCTTGATCCAGAAATCCCTGGCATTCGCGACATGCCAGTTTTTGGACGTAAACGCGATTCTTACCGCGCTGTCAAAGAGAAAGCCGAGAAATATGGCATGACCTACACTCTGATTGTTGTAGGCTGTTTTCTCGACTGGTGCCTCTCGAACGGGTTTGCTGGTATTGACCTAAAAACGAAATCAGCAACCATGTTCGATAATGGAGAGAATGTGGTACCGTGGACAACACTTGAAGAGGCCGGGAAAGCAACTGCCGGTGCTCTTCTCCGGCCTGAAGAAACTCGAAACCGGCCGGTATATGTGCACAGTGCGTACCTATCTCAGGTGGAGCTTTTGAAAAATGTGCAAAGTGTTTTAGGGAAGGATGGTTGGAACACAACATCTCAAGACATGAAGCCACTGCTGGACCAAGCTTTAGAAGATATGCGTACCGGGAACATCACCCCGATGACTTTTGGCGTACAGATACAATATTGTATTGCCAAACAGTCACTGGCACATCCCTGGGAAAAGGATGACAATGATCTTGTCGGGATCAAAGAGAAAACGACGGAAGAGCTGCAAGCCTTGGTTCGTCAGCTTGCTGCTGCTTAAAATGAGGGGCCGTCTCCAATAAGTTGTCCAACATGTCTAATAAGAGGTATTTTCCAGGAAATGGTTGTGCTACATGCTATGTTTGGCCATTATATGCTTTGGTTATTTAATAAACTTAGCGCAGACGAGACGACTACCGCCGTCTAACTGTGTACATGCCTTGAACAATTCAGCTCGACTTCTTCATTGAAAAATTCTCTAGCCATTTTTAGAACTTCACCATATAGGCAACCATCTATCAATTTTCATTATTCGTAAGGGAGAAGTAGTGTTGATCGACAATCCCACAGGCATTTTCAACCTCCTAAGGACCGCTGAGTCCAAATTACTGGCAGAAGTCCCATGAGAGAAGCTGTACCCCATGCGATGACATTCCCATGATAGTGTTCTAACACTTTTGAATAGAACAACATCGTCATGCCGACCCTCACTATATCCTCCGCTGGTAAAAGTCTATCTACATGGACACCCGCGCCGTCAATTGATATAGCTCTCGTCAAAGCGGAATCTACAAAGTTCCCAGGATGGCCATGAGACAGAAAGCATTCTTTCTCCAAAGTCTTATGGGTAATGTCTTCATTCCGTCCTCAGTATCCTCAGCAATATCCCTCGCGTCACAAACTGTTTCCCGGAAAAGTTGATAGAGAATTGCAAGACCTAGACATTCACCGCGAAATGACGATTCTGAGCACGAGTTGATGTGCGACCTCCTGGAGTTCGAAAGGTGTTTCTTGTAGAGCCATGTGGGCGGTCAAAAATTGTTCTAAGACGAAGAAATGCGATTAATCAATGACAAGATCTCCTGTTCATTCATGCTATGCTATTTTGCTCATCAAAGCGTTTATTTTGCTCCTCCATTACCAAATGTGCCTAGAAAGAATGCGCAAGTTCTTTCCAACGAGGATTCAGTGCAGTCTAAACTTATAATCAGCCGCACTTCGTTGTCTGCTGAAACACAGATTGTAGAACAAAATCTTTATCTTCACTCTTTTCAACAAAATCACAAAACAGCCCTTTGGCCCTCAACAGCTCTGCCGGTGTCCCGAATTCCCCTATGCGGCCATCATCAATCACAATTACTTTATCAAACGACGCAATTGTCCTGAGCCGATGTGCGACCACAATCAAAGTACAATCAAACTCAGTGCGGATCGTATCCTGAATCAATGAATCAGTCTCATTATCCACAGCAGACGTCGCCTCATCGAGAATGGTAATATTCGGATCCTTGGTCATCATCCTCGCAAGACAGAGAAGCTGTCTTTGACCCTGCGACATGTTTGTGCCACCTGGACTGATTGGAGACTCCAGAGTGAATAAACCTGCATACTTATTATCTTCAACAGAAAGAAGTTTGACACGACGCAAGATATATTTTAGTTTATGTGTTGGAACTTGCTTGAAATAATCTAGATTGGATCGGATCGTGCCTGAGAACAAAAGTAGATCTTGGGGGACAAAGGCAATCTTAGATCGAAGGGGCTGTAGCTTTATCGTCGAAATGTCAATTCCGTCGATCCAGATTGATGTTGGATTAAACGGAGAAGAGCCAGAGTAAGTGATGATTTCCCCGCTCCGGTTCGACCAACGATGCCAATTCTCTGACCAGCCTCTACGCAGAAAGAGATGTCTTTCAGGACAAGAGGGAGGTCTGTCGAGTATGCAACGTTTAATCCTTTGATTTTAACCTCGCCTCTAGATGGCCAGTCAGCCGGGACATCGTTGCCACTTTGGTCTTCCGGGTTCAACTGGTTATACGAAATTATCCCAGCGGCTGCATTCATGTAACTTTCCAGCATCCCAAAATTGTTCACAGCGGTAAACTAGCGTGCGCAAATCCCATTGAGAATGTAAGCGAGAATCCCATTAGCGACGCATCAACGACGGATTTTGAAGATAAAAGAATGATACCTGTACCGGTGCTAAAAATAATGCCCATGAGACACATTTGGAGACCGAGCCAACGGTTGAAAATCCAAAAGTACCTCCGAGCGATTGAAAATTTATCGACACGAGAGTGCATCTGATCCGTAAACCTATCTTCAGCTCGAAAAGCTCTTATTGTCGACAGCCCAACGGTGACTGCAGTGAAGTATTCCAGAATTTCAGCGTTGCTCTCCGATTCAGCACGCTTCAAGGCTTTCTGGCCATAGCATAGCCCTTTCCCACTTCCCAACACCAAAACAAGAGAGCAAGAGTTAAACAACCTGTGTAAATTGAAGTGTGTATTCTAAATGACATTAGTGAGTTGCTCAAGTTGATCGGAGAACAGAGTTTTACCCAATGCACCCAACAACTACCAATTTTATGAAACAGTCAGCGAATTCACGCATGACCTCTAGCAAAAGATCATCAACTAGTCTCGCATCTCAGCTGAATCGTTTCAGCATCTCTCAAGAGGTGTAGTATCAAGCCAAAGGAGAGGCATTCGGATGACCTTTGCTGTCATGGTACGAACTTCTTCGACGCACGGAGTGAGCCTGCAAATAAGTGCATATTTAGGAGAAACTCTAGGACAATTGCAGATAGAGATCCTAGGAGATACGGTAGACATAAAACCATAGGTTGGTGTTAGTATCAGCATTTGTTAGGCCATCGGCTGATATTTCGCGGCGTTTTGAATTGATACAGCTGAGAATCCATGTCGTCAGTGCAATCATGAGCTGCTTGCCAAGCAAACCAAGAACAAATATCGTCGTGAACACCAAACCACCAGTAGCTGCGAAGTAGCTCTTGTAAGATCCGAAGTCGGATTCTGCTTGTGTAGTTGTGATCTTCGGCTTGACGTTGACACGGCCCTTTGTTGTTTCCCCTGCTGCTGGGTTTAGCTCAATAGCGATGCTTGACTCCATATTTTCCAGCCGCGATTTAACTAAATCAACACCATGCAAATTTTCTATAGTATTTCGAATCTGAACGAAACACTTCGCTTTGGGTAAGCACAAGGATACACGATGTGTGGTCAGAATCCGCCTGCGGCCAATGCAGAGTTCGCCAGTCAGTGCTTTGAAGATTTCCTTTGGAAACATGAGAATCAACGTAGCGAAAATATCATCCAAGTCTGGTAGCTTAGCACTTGAATAGAGAGCTCTGCCTAAAGAGACCCTTGCGCGTTGTCCACCACTCAGCCTAACACCACGGAGACCGACATAGGTTTCATCACCTTTAGGTAAAAGCGGCAAGATCAGTATCTAATGCACACGCTCTCAAACCTTTTGATACCTTATATCATCCAAAGGACTTCCGAATAATATGTTGGTTTTTATGGTATCATTCTGAAGCCACGGGATCTGGGATACGAATGCAACCGGCTGCCCAACCGATTGTGTCTCTATGCGACCACTGAGAAGATCCACCTCCCCAATGATAGCGGCAAGCATCAAACTCTTTCCCGATCCGGTTTCTCCTTGTATAACACTGAGTTCACTAGCGGGAAACTCGGCATTAAGGCTATGAAGAATAAACGGTGGTGGTAACTCCCTTTGCTTCTCTTTGAGATCCTGGCCTTCGTCTGACGGCCACGTAATGGAAGCATTTCGGAAAGAAACCCCGCCGGTAGGACTCTCAGACAGGATTTGTCGAACTTCTGGCATTTTCAAGAAGACTTCCATCCGTTTTGCATTTGCCCGAGCGCCGAAATAATCCTGCAAGACCTTCGGAACCGTACCCACGTGCCTTGAATGTGCGGCAGCAACTCGATGGTAGTAAATAAAATAGACGACGACACCTCATCGTGAATGTAGACATAACTACATACCGCTGCTGCCGTTACGACAAAGGGGGATGCGACTTTCCATGCTGATCGGATACTAATGGCAAGAAACCGCTTTCGCATTTCCTTCATCTCCGCCAGGCGAGACAATTCAATTCGTTCTTCCCACTCTGGTTCTACAGCTGAAAGTTTAATTTGCCGAAGGGCCTGAAGAGCTTCCGTAATGGCCTTTATCTTTCTATCTCGTGCCACTGTAAGCCTGTTATTTGCGGCTCGCTCATTCCTGATGAGCCTAGTGTATACTGGCACGGTTATCATTGTTGCTATTACTGCCATCAAAGTGCTCTGCCAACCTAGTAAACGTAAGAGAAACAACACCGCAAATAGGAACTTGATTAATGAAAAGAGGAGAATATAGTTGACGGCAGTGAACATGCTGAAGGACTGTGTCTGAGGATATCAGGTTGATCGCTTCAGGCTTGTCACCTGTAGCCTTGAAATCTTTGACTCTTAATGCTTTGGAAAAGATTGCCATGATAAGTTGTGCACGAATGGGAATCCCCATCTCTGACCATTGGATCCAAGCAAGGTGATGGTGGAGAACGGTTTCGGATACAGAGGAGGCTGTAACGCCGATTAACCAGAGCCAAGCCGTATTTGTCAGGTTAACACTATCCTCTTCCAGGCAGTTTAGAAATCTCATGATGCAATATGGAGAGCCAAAGGTGACGACCGAGCGTAATAATGTCAGAGTCCATTGTTTAACGAATCCACGATACCGCTCAGCAAGAACATGATTCCATAATGAAATTTCGGAGAGCGTTATCGGTAGCTGAGTCGTCGACCAAGTTCGATAATTCAAGATCGGCATTCGACTTAACGCAAGATCTCGACCGACAATGGGTTTTCCAGCAAGATCAAGGGCCTTAGAGCACCACTGCATAGAGTATCGTTGGAGAGCTGAGCAGGTATTCTCGAAGTCCAAGGCTTTTCCTTCCGGTGAAAAAACGTCGGGTCAACGTGGAATCGAAATCAGGAGTATGGCTTGGATGGTCGCCGCCCACAGTTCCAACGAAGGCACCGAAATATCGAATTATGGATCCTCGTTATCCTGGGCCTTTTCAAGAATGCGGCAGACCATAACGAGACCAGACAATAGTGCCCCATGGAAACCAGCAGCATATAATCTGACTGGCCTGTCACTCCAATGTAAAAAAGGCTTTGGAGTAATGAAAGAGGCTAGTAATTTTGATTAGCTGCGATTCTTAAAATGATGGAGAGTTTTTCTGTGGAAGAACTTGCCCACAGAAACCTGGACCAGAAGATTAGCAGGCCCCAATGCATGCTTTATCCTATATATTCGCCTCTTAAAGCCGCCAAGGTGCACCCGACTAGCGACAATATAGAATTCAAAGAGAGAAGAGTTCGTACACAGTACCAATATATTGTCTCAGACTCCTTCGACGCAGTGCCATCTTCATCTGAATACATAACTTTTTTAAGGTCGATAATTCGCCTATCAGAGAGAAGGAACAAAATTTTCGACTGAAACGAAGACTTGTTCAGGAAAACGCGTAGAATTTAGGATGAGCTGGTGCGACGAATATTCGCGCATCGAATTGGAAAAGAGGGGTTATGGAACATTACTACATAAGTAGACAAAACTGTTCCCATTTCCTAAGATAAACAGGCATGTTGTATGAAAGAAACTGTCAGGTTTTAGGTACGGAACGGCGGCGCATCGCTAAAAAGCACTTGACCAATGCATGCAACCATCCTCTCAAATATGCGTTACGATTTTCATTTAGGCTAGAGGAGGGAGGCGGCCATTGACTGAGCATGATTATAGACAAGATTACATCCAATTTATCAGTGCTGTTCGAGATTGCAATTCCGTTGCCTCCGACAAACGGCACTAATGTGGCGAAGTTTTTGGCCAGGGAGATTAGTGGTACCTATCAAAGGAGAACATGTTTCCAACACCCTGTGATATCGAGGGAAGTAATCAAATTTCGAAGACACGTCATCATAGCCGCGGAAAAGCTGATTTGGTTACATTTATAATTATGACCGTAATAACTAGAACGGTTACATATTGACATCCCAACCCATCAGGCACATGCCACACCGTTACCAACCCTAGCTTGCTCAAGTTCTTGGTCCGTGATTGTGCCTCGGAATGTCTGATCTGAACGCTTTCAACATTTGACGACTTTGTCTAGCATTGCGAAATTATGATCGCCTAGTTTTCCCGCGCCCGATGTGGATTGAAGTTGATAAGGCGTCTTGCATAATCAAAGAATGCAAATTTGCTTCAAATGTTTACCGACTTCCTCCACGAGCGTTTTGAAATGTGCCACTCCAATATGGAGTTGGAATAAATTGCTGATCACCAAGCATCTGCTACAACTTCGCATCCAGCAAGACCTCACAGAAGCCGGAAGCCCGTTTTGATACTTATATCCTGTCTCCTTCTCACTACTATGGGCAGTGGATTAGGCTTTGGGGTGTATCAGGAACTATACGAGACAATCGATGGACCATTCCAGGGTGCTAGTCCAGCTGCGATTGATCTAATCGGAACACTGTCCGCATCCTTGATGACAATCGGTGCCCCCGTTGTGAATATCTGGTCTAAGAAATACGGATCACGCTTCGTGGTCCTTCTTGGTGGAGCACGGTTTGCTATATCAGGGATTGCCGCATCGTTTGGGGGGTAATCTTTGGCATTTCCAACTCAACCAAGGAGTTCTTCAAAGATTTGCGGCCTAACTAACTATATCCCCGCGGTTACAGTATCTTCAGGATACTCCAGTGAACGAAGAGCCCTAACCATGGGTATCATAACAAGCGGCACCGGGTTTGGGGGAATGATATGAGCACCATTACTTTTTAACACTAAATCATCCCAAGAATGCAACTGGTGGAACTATATAAATTCCTTCATCTCTCAGATGCCTTTCAAGATTCTATTTATATACAAGTGGAACGAGTCACACTCAACTAGATTTGCAATATCGTATTTTTATTCAAGTTTTCATTTAGCCTAATTGGCGTCGTCCTCAACTTCCCAGTAGCTCGGTGACAGCTAGCAGAGATCTACACACGTCGTGATTAATTTTTCCGTCGGGTAACAACCCCTTGAAATCAATATGGCGCAGACTGGAGACAATATACCTAACGCGGGATCTAGAAAGATATGCTCAATTATCCTTTCCAATGAAAGAACTGATATTACAACATATATAGCTTCATCATCAAAAGATTATCAAATCACAACTTTAGCTGCGATTTTAGTCCTGAATTATTACGCTCGCTCTTACATTTCCCATTCTGTGCTAGGTACTGCCGTGATCATCTGCACATGCAGCATGCTGTTCGTATTAACATGATTAAATGTAACCAGAAATACCCCGCCAATAATCAACTTGCGCTTTATTAGACTAGGGCTATAAGAGTAACTATACCTAAGCCTTGCAACATCTTG